>CM049377.1:1184285-1784285 GCA_026937815.1 Etheostoma perlongum | reverse complement strand
ATGTTGTGTGGCTGATAGTGACGTTTAGAAGTCAGAGAGACTAAATCTGATCAGATCACGGATCATCTCCAGTCTGTTGTTAATTAAAATCAGCAACAGATCGCATGTAGAGCACTTTAACAGCTACTCTGTCATAATTAAAACAACTGGAGACTGTGTACAAGCTGATATGTGGGTCTGATTATATTTTATTAAATCGGAATCGCACCACAGTGTTTTCGTCACTTCCTGTCCAGCCTGAAGGCGTCTGGAATCGGCTGGAAACTGTCCGACTTTACCGCAGCTTTTTGTCCCCGCCCCCACTGCTGCCGCCTGCTCTCGTCTACTTTACAGGCGAGGCGCAGTTCATCTCGAACGAGCCTATTGTTGACTACTGACACTGCGCCATCGGAGTGTAAATGTGAGTGTTTATCTAATGAGCAGGTGGCACCATGGAAGGCAACCTCGGCCACCACTGTATGAATGATGAATGGTTCCTCTATGTAAAAGCGCAGAGTAGTTGTTAAGACTAGAATAGAGCTATATAAAAAGAGTCAATTTACAAGTTAAAGGTCCCATGACATGGTGCTCTTTGAATGCTTTTATATAGACCTTAGTGGTCCCCTAATACTGTATGTGAAGTCTCTTTTTTTTTTTATAGACCTTAGTGGTCCCCTAATACTGTATCTGAAGTCTCTTTATATAGACCTTAGTGGTCCTCTAATACTGTATCTGAAGTCTCTTTTTATATAGACCTTAGTGGTCCCTAATACTGTATCTGAAGTCTCTTTATATAGACCTTAGTGGTCCCCTAATACTGTATCTGAAGTCTCTTTATATAGACCTTAGTGGTCCTCTAATACTGTATCTGAAGTCTCTTTTTATATAGACCTTAGTGGTCCCTAATACTGTATCTGAAGTCTCTTTATATAGACCTTAGTGGTCCCCTAATACTGTATCTGAAGTCTCTTTTATATAGACCTTAGTGGTCCCCTAATTCTGTATCTGAAGTCTCTTTTATATAGACCTTAGTGGTCCCTAATACTGTATCTGAAGTCTCTTTATGTAGACCTTAGTGGTCCCCTAATACTGTATCTGAAGTCTCTTTTATGTAGACCTTAGTGGTCCCCTAATACTGTATCTGAAGTCTCTTTTATATAGACCTTAGTGGTCCCTAATACTGTATCTGAAGTCTCTTTTATATAGACCTATAGGGGGGTGGGGGGGGGTGGCCTTGACCAACTGCCACTTTGCTTGATTGAAATTCTCCGGGCGGGCAAAACAAGGGAAGGTAACCTTGCATCTTGACCTCATAAGGGGCAAGATTCCAGATCGGCCCATCTGAGCTTTCATCTTCTCAAAGGCAGAGCAGGATACCCAGGGCTTGGTTGCCACTAGGAGACACCCATCACCATTTCTAGCTGCTGGGGGAACTCATTAATGTCAAAGTGAAATTTTTATGCTATGGGACCTTTTAATCAAACGCATACTGAATTGTGATATCTATGCAGCAGCAGAGTTGACGCCTTGTGGCACTCCTAATTGGTGATTTAATTTACAGTCATACTGACTATCCCTTTTAATCTCTGGTAGTTAGTGCAGCTCTAGCTTTCATATTTCCGGTCTCAATTAGTCTTTTTGTCTATAATGACAACATGCGTCTGGTGATATTGTCAAAGTCTTTGCTTTGTCCAACAGACATTACAACACCTGAATAACTGAAAGATATTTGGTTTTATGTCAAGAGTAGTTGCTATTTTCTCTTAAAATTAAAGAAATGATTAACCCTCTGCCACAATAGATAACTGGATTATTAGTCTGTCAATCGATTAATCAATTAACATACAAAGTGTTCCTACTAACTATTTTGCAGACTTGCGATGAACAGGATACGTATCCACGTTTTGCCTTCAAGTCGGAACCGGGTGACCCAGACACCTCGTCCTCAGGAGCCCCTGGCCTGCTCCTTTACCCAGCGGACATGCTCTCAGCCTCGCCTGGACGGCCTGGAGTACTGCATCAAACACATTTTGGAAGATAAGAATGCTCCATACAAGCAGTGCAGTTACGTCTCTGCCAAGAATGGGAAGCGCTGCCCCAATGCTGCACCAAAAGTTGAAAGAAAAGATGGGTCGGTGGAAAGACACAATTTCATAAGTTCAGCTTTATTATTATCAAGACTCAAGAACTTTTCAAGAACTTTATTTTTTATTATTAAGTCTCTTTGTGAAAACTCTTCTCCAATGACTCTATTTGTGACTCTGTTTGTTGTTTAGAGTGACGTTCTGTGCAGAGCATGCTCGCAGGAATGCCATGGCCCTCCGAGCTCAGATGAGAAAGGCATCTTCTGGTCCATCCCCAGAGTCACTGTTGTCTCAGCTAAGTGGATACAATCGCGCAGAGATGCACAGCACTGATGGAGGACGCTCTGAAGCTAGCCGGATTCTAGGTAAATGCTCTGGTTTGGACTGGGAGATGCTTCCTGGGAGAACTGTAGACCCAACTTTATCTCCAGTGCATTGCCTTTTTGTCTGTATTATGGTGTGTCATTTCTCTTGCAGTTCATGTTAATATGTGGTAATATGAATATAACTTTTAACTGCACCTTCTCTGGACAGATGAGGACAGCCTGAGTGAAGAGGAGCAGGGTCCCTTGGTACTAGACCAGACATGGAGAGGAGACCCTGACAGTGAGGCAGACAGTGTTGACAGTGATCATGAAGATCCTCTGAAGTAAGCTGAATTATCTGTCATATCTCAAATTTAAATTTGTTTTCTTTAATTAATCTAAATTTGCATTGTTGTATTACTGGATTTAGATTGTTGTTTGAATCTTATATTTTGCCATTAGATCTTAACTTACTGCCTCAAGCAAAAGCTGTGACTCAATTCATTGTACAAACTAATTCTGATCAGGTTTTGAGTATGTAGGGTGTTAACACTGGAAAGGTGACAACATTTAAGTATGGTCAAAAGTCAGCATACGAACACAAAAAAAACTGGATTTATAGCAACAGAAAAAATAAATTGCAGAGTGATCTTGGAAAACAAAAGTATAAAATCTTTGTAAAGACATTTTACAGTTCTCTGAGGTTAAGTCAGCAGTGGCTTTCTAAAATTACAATTTTATTGAAAGGCACACATACTAATTCCTGTTTGTATAAAACTATGTATGTTTCTTGTATACCAATTTCAAAAACAATATACTGCACATACTGTATATAATTGTATATTGTAAAATGTCTTCATGTGGCCTCAATTCAAGATTGTGTAGTCACATTGGATGGAGGTAGTTTGAAGAGTAGAGCTGTGACATGATTCTTTTCCTTGTAACTTTACAGTGACATATTTCTTTTGTAAATCACAGACATGCAGGGGTGTACACAGCAGAGGAGGTGGCACTCATCACTCGAGAAAAACTCATCAGGCTCCAATCCCTCTACATTGACCAGTTCAAACGCCTGCAGCACCTGCTTAAGGAGAAAAAGCGCAGATACCTGCACAACCGCAAAGTGGAGCACGAAACTCTAGGTAAATATACAACTAATGGGTTAGTAACTACACGTTTTACTTGGTCTATCTACCTGTTGGAGATCATTCCACGCCCTCTCATGTTTATGCCCTCACAGCCCTGAGTGTTATCTGATTTTGTTGATGTTGCTCTCAGGGAGCGGTCTGCTGACAGGGCCTGAAGGTCTGTCCATGAAGGAGAGGGAGAACCTGAAGAAGCTCAAAGCTCTGCGCCGGTACCGTCGTCGGTACGGTGTGGAAGCCCTGCTGCACCGGCAGCTTAGGGAGAGGAGGCAGGCTGCGACGGAAGGAGCTCCTCAGGTGTGACCCCCATCTCAGTAGAAAGTAGTAAAACTATTAAGTGTTTGAGACTTGTAACTAATGTTTATTAATTAACTAATGTTAAAGGGTCGGTTCACTAAACCACATAGAACAGTCACTTTCTCCTAGTGGTATGTAGCCATGAAAATAGTTTCTAGTTTATCTGTTTAGGCTTAAAGAAATCACAGTCTGAGATATCTGTGGCCATCCGTCAGTGTACGTTTGTGAAGGAAATTCAGTTTGTGCTTTTAAACTTTTAGAGTGGTTTGTCTTTTCAGAAACAATTTCCCAAGTTCTTTTGGATGATCTAAAGACATTAAGCTGTTTTCACTGGAACAACAATACTTTGGAAGAAATACAGTAGTCTCTATGAAAACTGACGGCCCAGGGGTCAGCAGTTTGGTTCAGTCATGGGCCAGCTTTTGTCACTATTGTTCACTTACAGGCATGGTTGAAACACAGGCTTACATTTTAGGGTGTGTTTATCTTTTTAAAAAATAATTGTATTTTGGAATAAATTGACTTATATAGAATGTATATATAGTTTTAGGTATCTAGTAGCATGTCATTTTCCCCAAAGGGGCTAACATAGTTGGCGAATATGCTAAATGTTCTCAATTTCTTGTATTGCACTACCAGTCTAGAGATGAGAATCATGTTAAAGTTTTGACGTAAACTATAAAAGGGAAAAGTTCAGCTCTACCTGGGCCCCCCGACCTTGCAGTTTGTCTAACACTGCCCTCTGGATCAACCATATTTGCTAAGACTTCGTGGAGAGAAATTACGCTGTGGACATTAAATGTATATTTTTTTTCCAAATCTGTGGGAGCTACAAACTGCTATTCCCTCCCACTGTATTGCGGTGAAGGCATGCATTTCTGAAGCTGATGTCTCTAGACCTATGTGCATGGCTGGATACCACTAGAAGGAAGATTTTTCACATGTGGGCAGACTTTTTATGCTTTAAATGTAGCTAGCAGGGTTGTAATGTCCTCAGTTATGTTGAATACTACTGTGAATCGGGCAGATAATACATACTTTTGGGTTTGAGATTATGCTCAACTTTTTTGAGTGCAGCACAATGGAATTTCACTTCATTTTAATCGGCTTTTTATTCCAACAAGTTTGTGGCATCAAAGGAATGATAATGTTTTTAAGGATGGTTATAGTTCTAGAGGAAATACTGTTTAGGTTCTGTTTGGACCTTATCTAACACTTCTTTCCTCTGTTGTAGCCACACACAAGAACGGTGCATGAGAAGTGCATCTCGTTTGTGGAGGGAACTCGATGTACCAACCCCTGCATGCCTATGACCAGGCACTGTGTCTCACGTATCCTCAATTATGTTTTTGAATGTATTTTGTAGATGTATTTTCCTATATTAATTGACAATATTTACATTTAAACATGTCTTTTAAATGAACAAACTGAGGTTTTCTGCTCATTTAGCCATCGCCACCTTGGCCCTGATCAAGACCAACAGCTTGCAGTAGCTGCTGGTTTCAAATGGTGCCTACATGAACTCCTTCCTGTGGTCTGTGGATTTTTCCCAGAGTAACAAAGGGTCTAATCTTTTCAGTTGGAAGGAACAAAATAGCTTCACACCCTTCCTACAGTTAAACATCAAATCACTGGGGGTAGTTTCCGTATTTTTCAACAGGATTTAAGTTGTAGTTTTATCTGTATCGGCACTTTGTGTTGCAATTGTCATTTTAGTTGGACGGTGATTAGTGTCCGGACACCAATGTTACATTGATAGCTGTACAAACCCTGCAATCATTAACTTCTTTATTTTTATTTTTTTATATCGCCATCTTCTAACTACAAATTCCCACGTACTCCTATCATAAATACAGTCAAGCCCACTGCAACTACACAATAAGTAGCTTTATGTTAAGAAATGATTACAACAAGATTATTTTCACAGGAATAATTGTCGTACTTGCATTAATACTAATTATACTAACTTTTGAGGCTAAAGTTTGCCATTAATCACAACGTCCACAGGTCAGACTGTAGATTTTGGTTTTACTTTTTAAGATGGGGGGCAGTTTTCTTTAACCGTTTATTCTGTTATGTGGTCATTTTTTGTGTCATTGTCCTTGACAACCAGACATTCAGACATCTTCCAGGATGGCAATCAGGTGCTTTTCAAAATGTGTCCAGGCCTGAAAGATGTCCCATGTGAACGCACCGTCCACATGGGTCAGTCTGACGATCCTCGCTGCCCGCTTCACCTCACCTTGCCTCCTCCCATGTACCAGCCTGAGCAGGAACCTCCACCACAGGAGCAGATCACCACTGCAAGCAGAGACATGTATCTGAGTGCGGCAGAGCTTCAGCCCACAGAGAGCCTTCCCCTAGAGTTCAGTGATGTATGTAGAAATGATGTTCCCCTAACATGGTCCTCTGATGTATATGCATTGTATTAAAAATGTAATGTTCCACACTTATCGTTAGCTAGGAGTGCTGCCATTTTTAGGGTGCTTTCATAGCTACTGTCACTTTTCGATGCTGGTGCATTTTCCTTTCTGGTTTGTTGCTGCCCGACTTGGTAACCTTGTTTCCCATGGTACGGTTACTTTTCAGATCAAAATATCAAAGCAAACCAAAATGCGTTACTAAAAAAGCCACATGAGACTGTTCACTCCACTCGTGTCTGGGGTTGGAACTAGAAAGTTAACACAGAAAAAAAATCCCAATGATGGTACTATCTTCATCAAATAACAAGAATGCAATGTATTTCTTACCAGAGTCTGATTCAGGTTTGAAAACACCCCACTTTTTTTGTACAGACAAAAAAACCCTCATCACTATCTGCTGCGTTGCAGTAGGCATGTGGTTTTAGCATGAATTTGAAAGCTAAACTACTATTAAATTCATAATTCTACAAATGATTGTAAATTGTCAAGAGTGATCTGTCTATTTATGCAATGGGCTTCAGTAATCATGGTAACAAGACTGCAGCGCTGATTTTGTAGGACAACGGGCACAAAAACATTCATTGACTGTTAGTCAATATGACTTTAGCTCTTATATTTTAAAAAGAGTTAGTGTAATCATGAACGGGCAGAACTGTAAAAGGCAAAAATGTATCCCTTTGGCTTGATCCGGACCAAATGAATCAAACTACAGTTTAAAAGCACCCGTAAAATATTACTATTGGCATGTTTAGAAGAAGCAAATGACTTGTTTTTCAGTGTATCTCATAACACTCTCTGCCTCTGAGATTTCGTTGTGCGACTCCAATGTGTCCAGCTTGTAGATAATCAAAGGTTCATATTTACACAAATTTTTGCTGTGCCAGTATTGTATGCTGTTTTGGATAAACACAACTAGGCATAAACGAAGGCTGGGTTACAAGCTCGGTCAAAAGCTGGATGTGTCTCCCACATGCAGTACAAAGCAGCAACACCTGAAGCTGTTTGCAGTACCATGTCAACATTGATTATTCCGAAGCAAGGATGCTCCAAATGACACAAATATACATACAACTTTTCATCCTGTTATACAGGACCTGGATGTGGAAGGGGACGGTATGCAGGGTCCTCCTTCCCCCCTACAGTTTGACACGGCCCTGGCCCTGGAGGACCAGACCATCAGAGCCATCGCTGAGGCCCCAATGGACATCCTGACTGGAGAAGACCCAGACCAGGTCGACCTGGATGCCTCGGAGCACGAGCTCTCTCGGAAAGAGATGTGGCTGCCATCATGCATGACCAGGTTAACTCTCAATCAGGGGCATCTCGAATATCTTGATTCTTATGAATGATGCCGCCCATACACTGTAATAACAATCCTACAATTTTGTTGTATGTAATGTATGGGTCTAATAAAATCTTGGTCACAATCTGTGTCAGTACGATACCAATTTTAAGGCGTATGCGATGGTTGATGGTAGATAGTAGCGCTACGATGTGAATATGGAAAATATAGCTGCAACTTAAAGTGCTCGTTTTATCCCTGACATGCTATTGTTCTGACAACATAAAATAAAAAAGGTTGACCTCTGTAGGGATCCTTTCCATAATGTTGTCCGACACTAAAAATAACCTGAGCCTGTTGGTGAAACAGCACCTTTAGTTGACAGATATTGACAATGCACATGTTATGGTTACATTGCAGTCTGATTGCCAGTTACAGCGATCTCGCTCAATACTGGAGCAATTTTAAAGATTTTGTTCACTTATATACCAATGCATGGGAAAATAGGGTCCAGGTTGGGAAAAAATAAAGCAAATTACCCTTTAAAGGATAGGTTAATATTTGTGCTATTCATATTTGAAGTTGTCTGCATTGATCAGATCAAATTGATATTTTCCAAATGCAGTCTTTCTAGTGCAAAGGTCACTCCTTGTGTTACTATCTCTCCACTAGAGCTCAGCAAGTAAACCCTGTCCAGGAAACAGACTTTCAATTCCTAAAAAAATTGTTACTTTGGAAGATATGCACATATTAGCTGTAGATAAACATAGGAATATACTTTATACACGGAATTGGGACAGAATTGTATCCCCTGTCTCTGACATTGGGATCCTGTGAGGAAGGGACCTCTTCATCAGCCAGAATGAACACGAGGAAGGATTACTGCAAGCAGAAGCTCTTCCAATGTTTATATCACACCTGACTATTGGTTGAAGACGGATTGGGAAAAATAGGGAACCTATTTGTTAACGTCACCTCTCTGCTTGCATCAATAATGTTTTATAAAAATGTAGCAGAACGATAAAATAGATTTGGCTGTAGTGCATCCTCAAAACCAGTGGTGGAGTGTAACTAAGTACATTTACTTAAGTACTGGACTCAAAGCATAAGTCTCAAAAAAGTTAAAGAAATTAACGCTAAGTGTGTGAAAGACAACTGGTCTTACTGGGAATTAAAGCGTCCTGTTGGGTAATAAAGATAGAAACCAGATTAAAAACACAGCAGAGAAGTTCAAGTCCAGCCACCGAATCTACTACAGAGAACTGTCACGATAATAGAGTACTTACTAATGGAGGTAGTGCAAATGTAAGGTGATTAAAATGTAATGGTAATATAAAATACAAATTGAAGATAAATATATGAACAAAGGCAGATTGTGTATATAAGGCTAACATAGCTGGTAACTTACAGTCCAGGAAAAGGAAATTGTAAAGTAAATACTGTGCAAGAGTGATGATTTCCATGGAAAATACATAGCCAGTAACTGACTGGAGAAATGAAAATGTTTGCACCTTTTCCATCCACTTCTATTCAATAGTTTAGGATGGTGGGAACAAATGTAGAAAAGATTAAATAAAATATGGCATTTCAGTTTCATGGATTCATTTGATATTAAATACAGTTATTTGTATGGGTACATTGAACATTCACATAAAAACAGGTAGATGGAAACTATTGTCTTCAAAGCTTTCGGCTATCACTGGACTTTACTCACAATGTGATCTAGGACCACTGTTTTTTAATTAATGGCCAAAAGATTTCTCTCAACCATAATCGCACAAAAATCCAAAAATCAAGTCACTGAAGCTAGTCAATAAAGAAGGCAATAATTTGTGTTGTCTCCACATTCCTCTGCAGTATGTTGACACAAGTAGAAACTTCAGCCATTTAATGAACACAAATACTGTTTTAGCTATAACACCAGCACAGTGACGGTACTGCTGTCCTAACTTCCTGTTCTTCCATCTAGATGGTGTCAGAGGTTGCAGGAGGGGAAGAAAAAGATGCCACTGATAATTCACTCCAAGACATTGACTCCGCTGCAATCGATGCACCCAGATGAAGAACCTCTGCAGCATCATTAGAAAGAACATGCTTCACTTCCACAAAGACTGATGTTGAGGTCAGAACAACCTCTACAGCCCATTTCATCGTGGGTGTATTTAGTTTTTTTCTTCTGGGTTAAAATACCTTAAAATTGTACCTATTTAGTGTCTGTTGAATAAAAGTACACTCATCTTTCATCCACAAATAAACGATTTTATTATACTTTTGTTGATTGTAATAATCTCCATGTAGTCATTAAAGTGTGGAGAGAATATTGAAAGGCATCCAGCTTTTTCAAAGTCAAGTTATGTTTGGCAGCATGGGGACAGCCTCTTAAAAAGATTGGGGCGGGTAATGCAATTTCATGCAATGACATCACTTTTCTTCAACCCAAAACACAACGCCGAGGCAGAGGAAAGAAAGCGGCTGCTGCTGCAGGGAAGGGACGCTGCAACAATGAGCTCGAGATAGATAGGTTTTACAGAAAAAGCTACAATATCTCTGTCATTTATCAAGAATGGCGCCGCGTCGGCTTCGACCGTTTCCAACCAAATGAGGTGAGTTTTAAAAGCCAGGGAAATGTCGTTTCATGTTCGCCTGGTCGAGAGCTTTGCTGGAATACCGACAGAGGCTTTTGGCATGCTGTTCACTGAATTAACAGCACCGGTAAAGTGAACGGCTGAACGGCTGTTACAAGCTAAATGTGTGTGGGTGTCTTTAACGTGAAACGCCCCGGTGTTTTACAACGTTTGTGTCCGTTTGTGGGAGAAACGCAAGGGCGTAACGGTGTTACCGAGTCGAAGGGGACTCGTTTCGGTGCAGGTTTTGGTTGTTTTTTCTGGAGGGCCTGTCCCAAGAGGAAAAAAAGACATTTTTCTGAGCCGAAGTAGGTTTTTGTTCTGCGTGAACATGCTAGCTTAAATACAGCCATGTCGCTGTTTTAGCCTCGGTTTAAGGGTTGAAACCTGAAAGGGGAACATGGAAAAGGAACTGAAATCTGAGTCAAAACTACATTATTATTTTTTTTCTTACAATGATGCAAAAACGAAGCGTTCTTATAATGGAAACAAAACCCAGTGTGTGTGACTGGAGACAGTTATCTTCCACAGCCAGAAATGTTGAATGAATTAAGGTGTGAACATGTCTGGAGCAGGGATGTAGTGGAGGATAAACCACCCTGGGTCATGTAATGTGACATTGGAATCATTTTAAAGGAACATGAATCACAATAACCCTTATAACACTGCATCACTAGTCTACAAGTTTGTTAGTTATTTTTACCAGCTGGGTTAAAGCTCAAAATCACTCTAATGTGCTTCTTTTTGAAACACATTGATGTTTGAGCTTCACTTTGCAGAATGATGTCTGTGGAGAGTTTGTAGAAGGTTGTTTTCAAAGGAAGTGAAAGTATGAGATTTGGTGACATCTGGAAGCTGTTCGTGATCTAATCTGTAACTTTCAGCACATAAACTGAGATTAGACCTTTCAGTAAAGTCAGACAGGAACATTCTGTACATATTTGTAGGTTTTCTTAATGTGGGAGAAAAAGTATAATTTAGGAAATTAATAGGTTATTCAATTTTGTGTGTGGAAAAAAAAATCATAGCTTTTTATATAACTTAAAGCCATGTCAGGAGGGGATCTGCATTATTAGATTATTGTAGATATTAGTTTCCATGTACATGTTTGCAGATAAGAGTCAACATTACCTAGTTTGAGTAGTCAAGTTGATTTTTACACTGTTAAATGTTCCACTCAGTTTGTATCTTGGTCACAATTTAAACAAAAATAGATCTGAGGGATCCTATTAAGATTTGGCTTTTTAAGTTACTTTACTATTATTATTAATGACTCATATATATATATATTATGCGTGATGGGTGCATGATAACTTAATATCGTTATTGCAATATCACGTTTGCGCAATATATCGAAGTGTCACAATAAGTATGCGATATTTTGTTTATTTTGTGGTGCGATGTGTCCCGTCCGTTGACGTTGTAAATGAAGAAATAGAGAACAAAACGTAACAGATCACGAGTGCATGATACTATACCCCCAAAACCTGCTAATACTCCAGAGCTATCCAAACAAGCCTCGCTAGCGGCACAGCTAGTGGCACAAAGAGACATGCCAAAATCTCCAGTGCTATAACTATGAATATTGTTAATATTGTTACAATGTGTTTTCCCGTAACTTTTGTCATTATACATATGCTTAACCCTTGTGTTGTCTTACCGTTAACCATGAACTCGTCCTTCCAGGTCAAAATTGAAAATGAAAATTTTTTTGGTGCTTTTTCAATGTTTTTGTCACTTTTTCTGATTTATTTGTCATTTTTCCCATGATTGTTTTAAAACCTGAGCTGGTTTAATAATAGGTTTTACACTTATTCTTGGAATTCATGATCAGCAAACCTCATTTATATCAAATTATACAAATGTTTTTAGTTAGGCAGGAATTATGAATTATTTTGACTAGTTAAGATCAGAGGATGTTGAGTGGATCGCAGATGGGTATATGTCAAAGTTTAGTCAGAATACTGTTTTGAAACCATTAAAAAAATAATTCAAGTAAGATTAAATAAAACACCCAAAAAATTAAATGAAAGTAATTCATTTCACCTGAGGAATGTTGTATGGATTCATCCATGTTATTTTTGGGCAATTTGGTTGAAAGAAATCCATATTTCTGATATAAAAACACTTTGAAACGGGTCAGTTAGACCCAAGGACAACACAAGGGTTAAAAATATCAAAATTAATATCGTAATATTTATAATCGATATAGCAATATCAGATTTTGTTAATATGGTGCAACCCTAAAATATATATATATATATTTGTGTGTGTAAGAGTTTTTTTTTTAACTACCAAACCCAAACATCCATTATCGGTCAGGCTGTACACGGAAGACTTTTTCAGCTTTCAGCTTTAATAGGGGTACTCCCCTCAAAGTACCGGACTGGCTCGGCGCCCATGTTGGCCAGTACAGGAACTTATTTGGAGAAGTATTGGCTGTGAATACGTGTTATTGGATCATACCTCAACAATGCTGCTTTTCACTAAATGCCATACCCTCTGCATTTTCTGAATAGCATTCTAGTCACGAGGAATGGATTGTTTCTCGTTTGTTTTCACATTGTGAAGGATTTTATTGGCCATTAAAACACATACCAGTAATCTTAATAAGTTCTAGGGCCTATTAGGAGATTAAACAAGATTCAAAACATCTAAAATAATGCTGTTTAGCTATAACCGAGTCTTTTTTGAAGGGGAAAGACATCCATGCTTAATGATCTGTGTCTGTTGGTTTAAAGCCATATATATACGCTCATGCTGTTCTCATTGTCTCATCGTCTTCTGAACAAAGACCAAACTTTAGCTCAGTAGAAATGAGAATGGAAGGATTGTTTGGAACCCTTTGCATTATAACAGGGATGGATGGATGGATGGATGGATGGAAGATTTGCTATGAAATGCTCGATGAATCTTTTTAGTGTTTGCAGAAATGACGTACCCCTTGTGCCTTTTCCAAATTATCTGTTGATGTCATCTTGCTTGTTTGTTGTTTTTGGCAATTTCAGACAAGTACCGTAGATCATGTACAAAATCCTACATCATAGGTTTCATGGCTCAAAGACCCAAAGAAACAGTGACCTCATGATTGGAACAAAGTGATGGACTTGTTTGCTGAATAACGTTTTTAGCAGTTAGATAATAGTTTGATCTCCGGACATGTTTTAAGAAAGTACTCCCCTGATTGATCACTGCACTCTAGTAACATAATTGGACTCATGATCGACAGTTTAAAACAAAAAGGATCAAAATTGATGCAGCAAACCCCCCCAAAAATGTATTCCACACGTTTGCCATCCTTGTCAAAACCTTCAGCCTACATTACCCACTATGCAACTTAACCCTCATGTTGTCCTCATGTTGTCCTCATGTTATCTTCATGTTGTCCTATGTCAATGTTCTTTTTAATTCCCCAAAATAACATGATTGATTCCACCCAACGCTCTTTGCCAAGTACAAATCTCTACTTTCATTAATTTTGGGGCGTCTTATTCAATTTTATAGCATTGTAAAACAAATGGAAGTGTTTTTGAAATAGTATTGAGTAAAAGTTGACATATTCCAGTCTGTGATTATCATCAACATCCATTCCTTTAATTTTAGTCTCAATAATTCCTAATTTCTGCTTTTCTAACTCAAACATTAGGTATAATTTCCTATAAATGAGGTTTATTGACCATAAATTCCAAAACCAACTGTGAAACTAAAGTTACTAAGTTAGTGTTACATAGTGTTGAAAAGGTCTGGTAAACTCACTCCTTTCTAACTCCACACCACCCAGATTATTCAGTCCTAACCGACACTGACCCACGTGACATCACTTAAGGCAATTTGAGGCAACTGGAGTCGCTGAACAAGCCTTTTATAAGACTTTTTCACACATGTACTCAACTTCCCAAGACCTGTGTAAACTTTGTGTTAAGTCGGTGGTTAACACATTATAAATATTCAAATATTTCTAATTGCTGTACTCAAGATGTCGCCTCCGCTTACCCACTTAGAAGGCCATTCTCAGTGTTTGTACACTGAACGCTTTAAGTTCCCACATCACATCTGTGTCAGTTGCATCCTGGACCAGCCTTGGCTTCTAGTGGTAACGTCACAACGTCATTTTCTACTGTACACACGTTAAACTCTGATTTAAGGCCATCTTTCCTCCTTCAACAGATGAATGTGAACCCGTCTTCTAGCATCATCCTTCACAGTGCAGGTTAAACATCCAAGTGAAAAAAAAGAATAAGTAAAACATCTTTTTGTTAATATGAGGCAGACTTTAAAAATCAATCCCAAGCTTATTCTGTTGATTTGGTGGAATTATTGCTCCTTTTTTTTAGCTGATGCATGTAGCTGAAATACTTTAAGCTGTGGAGACTGGGGAGGATTTAAGAATGAATGTGTTACATTTGGACCAATATTTGGTCAAGAACACGAGGGCGGACCGGCGCTGTGAAGATCTCATCCTGAGGAATGAGCTCAGAGCTGCGGAGAAATGTGGTTCCACTCTGCGCTCGCTGGATTACATTTACGGCCCGTGGGCTCCATGTTTGAGCTCGATTGAAGTTTTTGTGAGAGGCATCGGTCCCAGCGCAACTTTGAGATTGCATATCCAAGCTGCGCCGCATTACATCATGAAGAGCCGAGCCAGTGACTTATTCAAGTGTAATGGGCAGTATAAGTGCTCGCTCGCTCTGTTCGCCTCTAATTGTTCCCAGATGTTCTGCACGCCTTTGGGTCCCACATCTTGTTGCAGCCACAGACGGCGTTCCCGACTTTATTACAGAGGGGAAACGTGGCATGGAGTAAGTGTTTAATTTGGCTGTTGGTTCTGTTTACTGGTTATAGTTATGAAGTTATTTATTAGGCGTCGCAGTCCACCACGGAACATGAAACCATAAGTTGTCTCCTTGTTAGTAATTATACAATTGATCAGAGCAGGCAGGTATCTACCAACAGGAAGTGTAAAAGCCAATTAATGCCCTTAGTAATGCCATAAAAGTTATAATTAGTCTGGACTATTAACTTATATCTCATGGAAATAAATAGAACCAATGGTGTTAATTGCAAATATGACTTGGACTTTCATTGATCAAAAAAGGTAAAAAGTGCATCAGTTACTCTATCTGTGGAAAGGCACCTCAGGGGCTCTACAGGAAGAGTCACAGAGGAAGTGGAACGAGGAAGCGTTATTATGGATCCCACGTAACTTCTAGGTAAGTCCCGCCCTACGAAGCAGCCGATTGGTTGGAGTTAGGTATTAACCTTGAGTGGTTAAGGTTAGGCTAGGTGATTGGTTAGGGGATAGGACCTGAACAAATGGGGTTACCGTGCGTAAGCATGGACCCTGACCAATAATAGTGTGTAAATCCTGTTGAATAGAGGGCCTTGCCTCAAAGTTGCATGGGTTCCATAATAATACGAGGAAATGCCATCACAAGCAAATTCTTCTTCAGTTCTGTCAATTCGTGAAGTAGATTTTTACTACGAACTGCTCTAAGTAACAAAACGCTGAGACATTTGGCCAACTAATCATAGCTGATCGTCAACGCCTTTGATGATTGATTAATTATCTCCATTAAAAAAAGTTGTCAGGTCTGACAATTTACTGCTTTTCAAGCTATTTGGAACAAAACCAATGAGTCCCTTGTTCAATTAGTTGATAGACAACCTGGAATCACAACACAACAACTTTTGTCCCCACTATATTTGCTTGAAAAAACTAAGGGTGCTCCGATTGATCGGTCACTGATCGTTATCGGCCGATAAAGGCTTTAAATAGTTTGATCGGTGGTCTCCATAAAGGCCGATCAGATCGGCCAATCAGATGACGCAATACTCGGGAGAAAAAGTTTTACTACTACTGAAAAATGTGACTGTGACCATGACTGTTATGTCTTGGCTTCTATTTTCAGTTCATTACAGCAGGACCAGCCTAAAATACATCCACCCCACGCCTTTTTATCTGGACATCCCAACATATGGGATTTTGTTTTCTATGCTCTGCACTTTAAGTACACTTTAAGTTTGTGTAAATTAACAATGTCAGTTTTATTATTTATTTTAAAATAAGGCTTATTTGTTAAGCTCTAAGCTGTTTAAGGTGTGTTTCTAACAGAAGAAGTAGAATGCTTCCTGTCAAAAATAAACAGTTGACAATTCACAATACATCATCTTCTGTTGATTTTAATACATATACAGTACATTGTTGTTAAGACTATTAAAATTACTATATGATAAATATATGACCTGATGAATAGAAGGCTTCAAATGGACCCGGTGATCGGTATCAACCAATTCTTCTTCCAGCAATCTGTGATCAGCCCCAAAAATCCTGATCCGAGCACCATTAGCAAAAACTATTATATTTGATTATCAAAATAATTGTCTGTTGATCAGTTAGTAAAATAATTGTTTCATCTCCACGCAGCAGCATCGTTGTTACTGTTGATACAGAGTCGAGCATCTTGACGCAAAAATGTGTGTTTTATGGAGAAAGACCTTCCAGACTGCCGCAGCCCGTCCTTCTGTGAAATATCTCTTTATTGGGTCAAAGTTGAGCACCTTTACAGGGAGGAAAGAGCAACGGGACAATAATTTAGTCTGTGTGAAGTGTGGTAGGGGTGCGCAGACAGGTCAGAGCCTTCTGCAGTCGACCTATCTCTTTAGTACACCCCCCTACAACCCCCCCTCAGAAACGAGCATGCTTTGAAGATGTGGCTAGGCTAGAGACCTCTCCTTATCAGCTATCAGTGTTATCACCATCTGATGCATGCATGCAGGCAGGTACAGTGGTTACCATGGTTATACACCAAAAGGCTTTTCTGCAGCCGGCATTGGCATCACATCATATTCCTTAATTACCCCCCAGCGGAGTCGGCACGATCCAACAGAGCTCACAGCGGGAGGGAGGTCTGCATCATCATCATCATTGGGACTGTTGACACAATGCAGATATTTAGATCAAAGGATTATTCTCTTCCTGCGTTGTCTCTTCTTAGCTGAGTGGGATTATTAGTATGCATCAGCAGAAGAGGAAGCGTCGGCCTCGTGTTCTCCATGTGCGTGATTCAGTGTGCCCGTGGAATCCCCGTAGTATACGAGAGCATGAGCTCTCACTCCAAATCCACCCTACAGAGGAATCTGTGGTCATGCAAACATTGAAGTTGGCAAAAGCCTGCTTCAGCCGCTGAAGTTGCAACAAACATTCAATTCATCAGTCCGGCCAAAGAAAATATGGCGAGGAATGTAGCTTTAATCAATTCAAGCAAACAAGCGGGGTCCCCACCGCGTCCTGTTTGGCCAAAACAGGGTTAAACGGCCACCGTTTTAACGGTTCTTATGAAGAACGATCTGTTAGGACTGTGTAGATGAAGAGTAGCGGCGACAGTGGGAGGTTTTTGTCTTATGTTCAGGCTGCCTTGTATCCTAACACTGTTCCTTTGTGCACCCCTGCTTTTTATTCCCGCTTTGTCTTGAAATAAAGTTGTTATTGAGGAGCTTTATGCTCCCCCCGCCCACCCCTTCAATCCCTAAACCCTCTCCCACAAGGTGCTTTAGTGGGCTGCTGCTTCAGTGTGTTCTCCTGAGCTTCCTTTTTCAAAACTCAAACCTATATGCCTTGAAAAACCCCAGCACTCTTCCCAGGGAGGTGGTGTTTGTCGGCGTAATGGAGAGCAGATTGTTTGGAGGCTTAAATAAGGATCTCCATATATAACCCTCCGTGTTATCTTGGATTCTGTACCATAAATAGGTCTTCCTCTTGGCCAGACCTTGGGAAAAGGATGTGGATGAGGAGTGTGCCCGACTCCTGGTTGTGTTTGAGCTGCTGCGGCTGGAGGCCAGATGTGGCCAGATGTGGAGACACTGCCCATCGCCACACCGCTCCTCCCTTCCCTTC
Source organism: Etheostoma perlongum (assembly GCA_026937815.1). NCBI lineage: Eukaryota > Metazoa > Chordata > Actinopteri > Perciformes > Percidae > Etheostoma > Etheostoma perlongum. The sequence goes on along the minus strand of CM049377.1, from coordinate 1,766,252 downwards.
TTTTATCTGGTGTCATCGTTGGCTCTATCATAAAGTTCAACGTGAAGCTGTCTGTAGCTCACCTAGCTTCAGGTATTCGTAAAACTAATCATGCTCATGACTAGAGTACTCAATGGTGAAAAGTAACTAAGTGCATTATCTCAAGTACTGTACTGAAGTATTCAGTATTTCCATTTTCTGCTACTTTATATATCTACTCCACTACATTTCAGAGGGAGGTAATGTACTTTTTACTCCACTAACTGCATTTATTTTATACCTTTTAGTTACTTTACAGATTCAGAAAAATGATACAAATCATAAACAACAAATACTTTGATGTAATATTATAGATTAAGATACAATGTTATTTATTGCTGTGGTTACCCAGCAATATAAATAGTAATTAAAATAAGCTCCATCTTTGATATTATTCTCAAATTGGCCGCTCTGCACAATGAGTACTTTTGTACTTTAAGTACAATTTTGAATGTAGGACTTTTACTTGTAACAGAGTATTTCTACACTGTGGTGTTGGTACTTTTACTTAAAGACACATTGCAAGTTCATATCTCTGTTTGACCTTCTAGTTTGTGTTGTTTTGTCTCTTCAGTGGAAGCTAAGCGTACGTCATAATAATTGCTTCCGTAGACAGAATTTTTTCACAAGTATTTTTGAGTCTTATTTGTATTATTTGTGTTGCAGGAATTGAAAAACAGATGAGTGTTTCTTTTATTCTCGAGTTCCATCAGGAAACTGGAATCCTGTCGGGACTCAGGAATAAAAGAAATGTTATTCACTACTAAACTAAAAATGCAATATCTCTGAGAGGTTACATGGTTCTGCTGTTTCTATCCCTGCAGCTCTTTATTACTGTATTGGGGCGGCAGACGCTCAGGCTGTGGGGACTTGGCTGGGGAACTGGGGCGGGGGCACGGTTCAGGTCCCCGCATGGACCAAGTATGGGTGCCAGTTTGCCTCCTGGGCACTGCTGAGGTGCCTTTGAGCAAGGCATCGAACCTCCAATTGCTCGGGGCCCCATCCTGTTTTAGGCAGCCCCCTCGCTCTGACATCTCTCCATACATACTGCATGCGGATGGTCCCGGTCCATTTTACAGGGAGCTGATTGGTCAGTAGTCACTAGGGCTGCAACAGTATGCCTTTGTCCCGATTCGATTCTTTAGACTTAGACTTCTCTTTATTAATCCTTTTGGGATGACTCTCGCAAGGAAATTGAAATTTCCAGCATCAGTTTTAGCAAGAATACAGTATAGAGATAACAATAATAACAGTAATAGTAATAATAACAATAAGAACCTTTTGGCTATAAAAAGACATTAACCATAAATTAAGTAGTCGGGCTGTTTTGACAGCAACGTGGTGATCTACCCAGGTTACCATGGTGATAAAAATGAGTTTGCCTCATGATTCCAGAAAACTTGAGTTAAACCCAAAAGATTCCTTGGATGACCCTCTAATCTGGCTTCTTGGTAGTTTTAGATTTGCAGTGTGCTGGTGATATCTCTACTGGACGGACATGATGGCTCCTTCATTCATTCATTCATTCATTCATTCATTCATTCATATTTATTATACAGGAAAGTAACATTACATTACAATGTAAACGGGCCTGACTCAGTTTAAAAGCTGGTTTTCAGCAGGTTCCTGTTCTGCAGAAACACAAAACATGGTTACAGCACGTCGGGACAGACATTTGTACAGGACATCGATATGGACTAGACAAATTTAGACAACTAGAACAACCATACACAAAGACATTTATGCAAGACTTCAGCTGGGCTGGACAAATACGGACAGTGAAAACAAGGCGTGGACAATACATGAGCAATTAATGTGTGCAAGTGTAACTGTTAAGAAGGAGCTGTTTGTATGACTTTTTGAAATATGTGATGGATGACTGTGTTCTGATGTGATGTGGAATGTCATTCCAAATCTTGGTGTATGTATAGAAAAAGATTTCTGACCAAAGTTGTTTTTATACGGAGGAAGTGGAATAAGTTCCTGTGAGACCGACCTAGTGAGGCGTCCTGGTCTCACGTGTGTCGGAAGACGTGCTGGTAAGGTGGCATTTTGAATCTGAAAATAAAATGCAATGGCGTGGCTGTTATATAAAGTTTTTATAAGTCAAAGCCTTAGACTGTGCGAGTGCGATGCAACGGTGAGACCACTTTGGAAGGTTACTGTGGATCTTGAGCACTCCATGGTATAGTCGTGCTATTGGTTCAGTGATTTCCTTCGTGGTGAGTGACCAAATAGGAAGACAGTAGGACATAGTTGAAAACACAATTACATGTAAATAGGTTTCAGAAACTGAAGAAGAAAGATATGATCTGATCTTATTATAAACATAAAGTTTCTGATTCAACTTTTTTGTTAAGTTAGACACATGTTCCCGGTAGGTAAGGTGAGTATCAAGTAGCACACCAAGATATTTGTAAGTCTTTGTGATGACAAGTTCTTGGTTAGCAAAAGTAATAGGATCAGTAAAAGAAAAGATTTTTCAGGGTGAGTGAAAATACATGCATTCAGTTTTCTGAACGTTGATGGTTAAATGGTTCTTTTTCCTCAGGACCTGGACTAACTAGTCTGGCCTCCTCCCCAGCAGGTCTTGTTCAAACCTCCACGTGTTTTCCATGTCCGGGTTCAGTAGTTTGGTGTGAATGTGACTCGCTGAGGAATCAAAGTATTACAGACGGAAATGGGAAGTAATGAAGTACAAATACTTTGTTACTGTACTCAAGTAGATTTTCAGATATTTTTACTTTACTATTTATTTTTGTGCCGACTTTTTACTTCCACTCCTTACATGTTTAACACGAATATATCGGTACTTTCTCCTCGTTACATTTTACAAAATTGGCTCGTTACTTTAGTTTCTAATACTTCCAGTTGAAACTAATCGGATGGGAATATACGTTGCACTTCCACCACTACAAGACTACTCCACAGGTTCGGAGCAGATCATTGCGGCTTGATGGCGGTAACGTTAGAGTAGTATTATGGACGGCGACGTTGAAAATGAAGACAACATTGTGAGCCTGACATATTACATTTATTATTATTATTATTATTATTATTATTATTATTATTATTATTAGCACTCTAATTATTAGAATTATTATTTGCTGTCAGTTCAATTTCTCATTTGAAATACTTTTACTTTTATACTTTAAGTGAATTTCCAAGCCTGTACTTTGTTACTTTTACTTGAGTAAAGAAGTTAAATCAGTACTTCTCCTTACACCAGAGTATTTTTTAACACAAGTAGCTGTACTTCTACTTGAATATGGGAAGTGAGTACTTTTGCCATCTCTGGCTGCTGGACAAAATGTCAGTCTGGTTACACAGCGGAGTATTTAAGGTGGTATAAAACTTTTCTCAATCATTGTGTTCATTGTTTGTGCTATAAACTATCAGAAAATAGTGAAAAATGTCAATATCATTTTCACAGTGTGTTTGCTAACCTGTGCTTCATATTCACTATTGTACATACATGGCTATATGCCAGTTACCGGTTTATATTTTTGGCATTGTATATATTTTGAAATTGCACTTTTTATTATTATTATTATTTGCACTCTTTCCTTTTTTGTTCTGCAACTGCTGCACAACAATTTTTCTCCTCAGGATAAATAAAGTTCTATTTTAAATTTAAATCCAAAAACCCAAAGATGTTCAGCATTATATCTGGTAAATATTGATATTATTTCTCGATCTATTAATCGACATATTGTTTCAGCTCTACCTGTGAAGGTAATTTCTAGGGCTTGACCGATACTGTTTTTTCAAGGCCGATACAGATTATTAGTAATTAATGAAACCAATAATCAATATTTGATGATTGATGATTTCATAAATTAGAAACTTTCAACAGAATACCCAGTAGAAGAGAGTCAGATGTGTTGGGGGGGGCATTAAGTCAGACTCAGTGGTGAGAGAAACCGGAGCAGAGGGACAGACACAGAGCTGGAGCCTAGTCAAAGTAGGACACTTTTTAATAGGACACATTAACTTTATACGTTATCGGGCAAATAATACGCTGAAATGCCAAAATACCAATAATCATCAGGGCCGGTAATCGGCCTATCCCTAGTCATTTCTGGTGGCTTTGCGTCTGTTGCACAAATAGCTAAGACCAGCCAGCCCCCGTTGATGGCTCACCGGCTTCAACTCCCGACTTCCTAATGAGGGCCGACTGAGCCGAGGCTTCATGCAAATTAACGCAAGAGGCCTTCCCCGACACCACCGGGGTGTTTATAGCCCCGGCTTAAAACCCCGGCCTGAGTGTCACGTTTCTTGTGGGTGGATTAGCTCTCCATCCTCACTGTGGCCATCACAGCCCGTTAAACTGTCGGCCCCTCAATGGAGGTTTGTACCCCTTCAGTCTGATTTACAGCTCTAATTCAGAGCTTCCCCGACACTTCCCTCACTTCAGCCGCCATCTGACCACAAACATCTAGCGGGGGACCATCTGCTAACGGATCCTTGCTCTCTGTATCTTAAGGCATGCCTGCAACTAACCATTACTGTCATTATCAGTTCATTTGCCAGTTGTTAATAAAATGGCAAATAACTGGGAAAAATGTCACAGAGCACAGGGTGAAGTCTTCAGGTCGTCTGTTTCGTCCAACCAACAGTCCAGAATGCAAATACATTAAATGAAATATTTACCACAAAAGAAATGCTTGAATTGAGAAGCTCTGCGTAACGATTGGTGTTTCTTTGCTTGAAAATTTCTCAAATACGATCAATTCATCATGTAAGTGTTTCAGCTTTTGCCCATTATAATGATAACATTAGCCCAAGGTGACTGTTATTTAAATCACTTGTTGTCCAACCGACAATCCAAAAGATATTCGCTTTACGATCATTTATGAAATAGAAAAGCATCAAATACTTTTAAATTTAGAAGCCGGAACCAGAGAATTTAGAGCAAAAAAGAAACTGTTGGTTAATTTCCAGTCCATCAGCTAATTGGTTAATGGACAAACCAGCTCTGATCTTTTTACTGTTTGGATGATATTGTTGTGTTTTTGGGGGTTGAAGGATTCCCTGTTGCCCTCCTTATGTAACCAGGACAGGAGGATGACTCCCTTCATGTCCACCGTTGAGTTTTTGAGTTGGTGAAGATCTTCACTTGAGGGGAAAGTGGATGGCGGAGGGAGGTGACAATAGGCCTTTTATGTTGTGAGTTATCCTCGTTCCCTTGTGTTAGCTCCAGGGGACCATGTGACCGGCTCTCATTCAGGTCATGTTCAGCCTTTGACCCTCTTAGAAGGGAGTCCCTCAATGTCCCATTCATGCCATACAGATGTCTGTGTGCGTTCATGTCTGACACAACAGAGGTATGACCATCCCCTGACAGCCCTTCATTCAAGTGACGTGAGTGGTTTATATTTTCTGTGCTGCACTGGTGACTGAAGACTGTTCTTAGAACAATACTGAGATGCCTGAATTAACATTGAAACAGTTTGTATTACTTGCTGTAATCATTCCTCTCTGTTTCCAGAGTGTTGTGCTCATTTTCAATTGGATTTTGAGGTGGAAAAGTTGGTGTAGCGATTAAAAAAAAAAAAAAATCCTTCAAACTATATACAGTATATGATGGAGGTCTTTTATTCCTACCCTCTAATACGACCAATATGAGCGGTTCATAAATTAGTGTCCCTAGCAGTGGCAGGAAATACGATCCACATGAGTGATCCTCCTATCCAGACTGATCTCTTGAAACGGCGTATGTATGACACGCCAATTCGTATGCCATTATTTGCCTGTTTATCCAGACGTGTTTATCAATGCTGTTAGGCCTCCATTGACTTACATTACCATGCGAGTGCGTGTGAATTTACGCCGTAGTGAGTAGTATGAAAGGGCGAAAATCCGTCCATTCATACTAGGAGGTTGGTTGGAGTGGCGGATGGGTAAAACACAGGACTCTGACCCAGGAGACCGGGCATCGTGTCCCGCATGCTCTTCTTTTCCTAAACTCAACTGTCACTTTCTTCTTTTCCTAAAGCCAACCCCTTTTTTCTTTTCCTAAACCCAACCTTAGCTTTCTTGTCGCAAGAACGTGTTACCGCAACGAGACAGCGACAACACGCCAAGCATGTTTACGCCCGCTGTATACAGCGATGACATGTATGAGGAGAGCTAAAAATGCGTACAGATAACTAACTAATAAATAACCACTTGGCTTGTCACAGGGACTTGTTTATTTTATTTACATTTTATATTAGCGTGGCGTTGTGCTTCGGGGGTCCCTCGGGCCTTTTCATTTCATGTCAACTGCCGTCGTGGCCTCGCCCTTTGGGTCTCGTTGCAGAAAAATACGATTGAATACAGGAAGGTCTCTGGGACCTGAAGGACAGCACAAGGGTTAAAAAAGTTGGCATGTGTGTTTACGCAAAGTCATGACACCAGGTTGTAATATCTGAGGTTACATTTCCACTGCTACAATCGGGTTTTAAGCAGAGATTTGAACCAAAAGCGATCTCAGTGTTTTTAGCTCCAGTCCGCGTCGGTGTTGCCAAAGGGCTCCGTTTGCACAACACAACCCCGCAGATTCATAACCAAAACGGATCAGATGTTTTTTCAAATGTCTCCAGTTTAGGGGCTCAGAAACGCCAGAGCAGGGGGAATGAGAGGTGGAAATGTAGTACAAGATATTCAGTTTTGAACCAAAACATAGCAATGTAAATGTAGCCTTAGACAGAGAAATGGTCACAGTTTGGTTAGGTTATAGGGACAAAAACTACTTACCCCTCATGTTGTCCATGTTGTCCTCATGTTGTCCTATATCAATGTTCTTTTTAATTCCCCAAAATAACATGATTGATTCCACACAACGCTCTTTGGCAAGTACAAATCTCTACTTTCATTAATTTTGGGCGTCTTATTCAATTTTATAGCATTTGAAAAAACAAATTGTGTTTTTGAAATAGTATTGAGTAAAAGTTGACATATTCCAGTCTGTGATTATCATCAACATCCATTCCTTTATTATATTTATATTATTCTACCTAATGTTTGAGTTAGAAAAGCAGAAATTAGGAATTATTGAGACTAAAATTAAAGGAATGGATGTTGATGATAATCACAGACTGGAATATGTCAACTTTTACTCAATACTATTTCAAAAACACAATTTGTTTTTTCAAATGCTATAAAATTAAATAAGACGCCCCAAAATTAATGAAAGTAGAGATTTTGACTTGCCAAAGAGCGTTGTGTGGAATCAATCATGTTATTTTGGGGAATTAAAAAGAACATTGATATAGGACAACGGATCAATTTGACCCGAGGACAACATGAGGGGTAAGTAGTTTTTGTCCCTATAACCTAACCAAACTGTGACCATTTCTCTGTCTAAGGCTACATTTACATTGCTATGTTTTGGTTCAAAACTGAATATCTTGTACTACATTTCCACCTCTCATTCCCCCTGCTCTGGCGTTTCTGAGCCCCTAAACTGGAGACATTTGGAAAAACATCTGACCCGTTTTGGTTATGAATCTGCGGGGTTGTGTTGCCGTCTCAACGGCCGCAAACGGAGCCCTTTGGCAACACACTGATGTAGGACAACATGAGGACAACATGAGGGCTAGAGCATTAGCGTTATGAACACTCATACTATCTTCACCTTTCCCAAATCGCCTGAAAACAACACCAGACTTCTGTGTTGTAACCATTATACAGACCTCTACAAACGTCAGACGGCTTGCTCGTACCTCAACATTTCTCTGTTCTTGCATTAATTAGCCAGTGGCTAACTTCCTTATACCATTCAAATCCCAAAATTGAAAATTAAATACCTACCCTTTGAACGAATATTCGCATATTCAGATCCAGCCCTAATGGTTACACCCCTATAAAAGATCCCCTCCTAATATGCTTTCAGTGGAAGAGATGGGGGACATGGTGCAGGTTGTCTCTGTTTTGCAGCCACTAGGTGGACACCGATTAGAGGCCTGGCCATGAGAACAGACTGGCCAGGACGGCCATATGTGTTCAGTAATTAGAGGATAAATCCTCACTGGACACAAGCTCTTTTGATCTGGCTGATTTTTGATGTGAAGCTCAGCGTCTGTCCTCTGTTTTCTTCTTTCATGTGGTTCATCCTTGATGACGGTGACATTTTTTGTCTTCGGGGTTTCCCCTGATTCTTTTTGTTTTGAAATCTCCCCTTCTCTCATTTCACCAGCGGTGGAAGAAGTATTCAGATATTTTACTCAAGTACTAATAGTATTTTACTGCTGTAGATGTTTTAGGTTGTGCTCATTTGAGCTCTTTTATATACTGTTGGTAGTTTAATCTACAGCCATGCATCATATTCTATAGGATCATCACTGTCCTGTAAGAACCACGTATCTCTAAAAAATTAAAAAATCATTTCATGGTGTCAGAAAAACAGCACCGTTTTCAGCTTTGTGACAAATCATGTAGTGGAGTAGAAGTTGTTTGCGTCTGAGATGTAGTGGAGTTCAAGGATAAAGTAGCATAAAATGAAAAATACTGAGTACCTTGAAATTGGTCCTTAAGTATAGTACTTCATACAGAATCTGATATTCTGCTGTGAATCTGGGACAAGTTGTATACTCGCCGAACTGGCTCGACTGTTTAGGTCAAAAGTGAATGATAATAGCTTAAAACAACTGCCATTCATGTGAGCCCCCCGGGGCGATGGTTTCTGACTGTAGGACGTCTGATGTGGGTGCAAAGTCCATTCAGGTCAGGTCTCTTGTCGACTCAATTAGGGTCAAATTAAAAAAAGGTCAACTTTGACATGAGCACATATAGATCTGCTTGTTTTAAAGGGTAGTTTATTGGGATTTTTTGCCTTCCGTTATTACTTTTATGGTATTTTCCTCCCACAATCATGCCATGAAACCGGTGTTTTTCCTCCTCCTGTTGTTGCCGTGGCGCCCAGTCATTTTGTCATCAGACTCGGTTTAGCGTGTCTGGCGTGTCTGAGGATGATGTGGCTTCATTAACAAGGAGAGCAGATGAGTCACACAGGGTGATAAACCACACGGAGACACTCACAGCGGAGAAACCCTTCATTCTGCTGACCGGTTGAGACACGACGGCGTTCAGTTGGAACACGCCACCGCTGGAATATTCATCCCCAACGTCGTCCCCGCATGTGAGAGAGTTACTGTACAAGAGCAGGCACTAACTGTCGGCTCATTTTGATTAATCCATCGGTTGATTGACGAGATGATTCCAGAGCTTTTTTTGATGAATTATTAAGATTCAGTTGTTTCCAGCTTACATGTGAAGATTTAATGATTTCCATTGTTATATGTGATGAACTAATGAACTGAATAGCTTTGGGTTTTGGACTAATGGACAGACAAAAAAGGCAATCTCAATAAGTCACTTTAGCCATTTTTCTAAAGCTGAAATAAGTTATTTGATAATCAGCAAACCTGTCTGATAATCGGGTAATAATTCAAGTTTTCAGGCAAAAAATACCAAATATTTACTCCAGCTTCTGACATGTGAGGCTTCTTTTAGATGTGATAGTAAATAGAGTATATTTTTGGTTTTTGGACTGCTCCAAAAAAAGGTTTTATTCACTATTTTAGAGGCCAAACAACTAATCAAGTAATTGACAAATAATCAGATTAATCTACGGCTGCAACCAACGAGTAGTTTCATATCAGTTAATAGTCCATTTAACTTCTCAATTCATGGTTTTAAATTAAAAATATCAGGAAAGAGGGAAAGGTGCCTGCTCTAACCCAAAAATATTCAGCTTTTCAATAGATATGACAAAGAGAAGCTGCAAAGCATCAGATTGGAGAAACGTTTGAATCATGAAAAGTGACTTGATTATCAAAATAGTTATGATAGTATTTCGCTGACATCTTTTCCGCCGATTGACAAATCAACTAATTAACTTAATCGTTAAAAATAAAAAATACTTGCTGCCCTAAATTGTTCATTTTGTAAAGCAAAGATGCTATAAATTAGCTTGTTGTGGGAAGATTTTGTGTTTTTCACATCTGTCTATAGCCCGACCGATACTGGATGTTTGAGCCCGATATATCGAAAAGGGATGAAGAGATATATTTAAACCCAAAGAAATAATGTGAACAACCAAACTAGATCTTGTCGGGATCTTGATCTTTTAGATCGTTTTTTTAAATTGACATTTTACTGTAAAAATCAACTTGTCGGCGCCCTCTGCTGGGCAAACTCTGTCCCTGTTTTTAAATGCCCTTCAACCAGCCGATACCCACCGATAACGATCAGTCTTTGATCCGCAATAATCTAATATGGCCGACATGTTGGCGTCGGTCTACTTGTCACATGTGATAATCAATTCAATACCTTTTGGCTTTAGTAAAAAGTCATGGCCCACCACCTTTCCTTATTTTCTAGCATTTTATAAAACAAAACAATGACTCAATAACCGAACTAATGGTTAGTTGCAACCCTATTTTATTCTGTGACTGTTGTGTTTCTCCGCGCAGCCTCACAGTCCAACACTTATTACCACTGTGATTGAGAAAGACAATCCTCTTAGCACAGAGCCTGTTTTCTTTCTAGGCCACTGAATGGCTCTTTGCACGAGTCCTGTCAGTTCAGCCCGCCTGTCGGATATCCTCTCTCTGTTAAGTTCCTTTGTCCGCTACGTGATAGTAGGGTCTCTTTTGACACACAACCCCCCTCTCCACCTCTTTATGGGCCTGGTGAGGCAGCTGCAGGGTTAATGTTTAGCAGCAGCAGTAGAGAGGCAGGAGTTGTTGTAGGAGGAGGAGGGGGGAGAGAGAGCGGCAGAGAGGTGGGGGCTGGTCTACAGCTGTTATAGTAGGCAGGGTCTATTGGGGTAGGAAGCCTGGCTCACTCGCCCTGGAACAATGGGAGACATGGCAGCCTCTGCAGACAGCACAGACACACACAATGCTCATGCCCAAGGACGGGCCTTTCTCTAGCTGAAGCGCAGAGGAAACCGGCTTCCTCGCTCCACTCGCAGGGTGACGGCACTTTTACCAGGGAGGAAAATAATCTCCTCCTCCGCCGGAAAACAGAAATGTAAGGTTGTCGCTCTCTTTTTTTTTTCTTCTTCTTCTGCTGCCTTACGTTTCGAGAGCTCTGGATGCGCTGACTGGATGACTGAAAAGGCAGCAGGAGGAAGGTGAGCTGACCCAAAATGTGTACTGGATGGGGGGGGGGTATGAATACTAAATGAGTTTATACAGCTGACATGATGTTTCCTGGGCTTCTCGCTGTGTTTCCCTGTTGTTTAAAGCAGATTTTGACTTGTACGAGAAGTACTGTGACAGAAAGTAAACATTTAAGTGAATTTTAATGGTGCTGACTTGACATGAAGGGACTTGACTCTTATTGTGTGTGTGTTTGTGTGTGTGCGTGTGTTTGTGCGTGTGTTTGTGCGTGTGCGTGTGCGTGTGTGTGTGTGTGTGTGTGTGTGTGCTGATATCTGTGGGCTAGCTTATATTTTAGGAGCTCTGTTACCACACACTGTTGGTTTTTATTTTGGCTGAACCAACAGAAAATGATGTTGCCATGTTTGGGTTGCAGCTAACAATGTGTCGTAAATCTGCCAAATGTGTGCGGCGGTGGTGGATTCTGGTTGACCAAACTGAAACCCCAGTTTGTGTTGTGTGAGAGATGGAGGAGCCGGTGCTGTGTTTCCTCCCTGGGTGCGGAGGTCGCCTGGCACACATTTGAAGAAGGATCCCTGCAATCAGTTTGATTGCATACATGGCGCCCTTCCAACCTTTCATGCCTTTTGGGAAAGGGAGTCTCTTTCCCCTCCTCCATCCCATCCCTCCCCACCGCTCCTCATCCCAAATATTTCTTGTGTACGATTGGTCTCGGTTCTTATAGCCAAACATCAGACAGGAAGCAGCACCGAGGGAGCTCCCCCAGCCTGATTCTGTCTCACCCACGTCCCTCCTCCTCTCTGATATTTATCTGCATCTGTGTTAATGATGCAGACAATCATGTGGTGATGGTGTGTCTGCAACAAACATAAAAAAAAAACGACTTTGGCCTACATTTTCAGTCTTCCCCAGATCTTCTTTAAATCCAACATGTGAGGATTCAGGCTTTTGTCACATTGTTTACATCTGCCGCCTACACACTTTGCCTACACAGCAAGAACTTCAATCTGCGCCTTGCCCAGATTGGCAGATGGAAAGGGTGCTGTTTGACATATCCTGAGACGGCCTTGCCTTTGCCAAATCCCCAAGAGTGCGACTGACATGATTTAAGAAGCTTTTGTGCATATCTTCTCTGTTTCGGCTGAGTCGCCTTTTGAAATAGTTTTTTTTTGTCTGCCCTCATTCCATGAATCTCATCTGCTGCATCCTCTTCTGCAGCCTCCAACCAAACCGCTTTGAAAATTTGGCTCAATATTTCATTTCCTCAGCGTCCAGCCGTCAAACATCAAGGTCTGTCCTCGGTAAATAAATACTGGCGATGTGCAATCGTCTCTCCTTCTTTTTTTAGTTATTTTTTTCGGAGCCCTTTATCTGCCGTCTTTGTGATCTTGCTTTCGTGAAACACAGATCACGGTCTTGCTTCTTTTCCCAGAACCCGGGGGTACCGAGGAGGGCACTGCCAGACCAGATGATCTGCTCTCGCTCTAATAAAACCCAGATTGAGAGGGCAGATGCTCAGCGGCTCTAATCCCATTTCAGATTGACAAGTCTAAAAGGATCAGGCCGTGTTACTTTTGGAAATGAAGAGTTAATGCTGCGGCTCGGCGTCTAAACACATCTGAAGTGGTCAGACAACACGCTGAATGAAGAGACGCTGCAGCAGACGGAGCGTCCCATTTAGGTTTGAAAATGAAAGTGAACATGATTAACAGGGGACTGTTAATGGGGAATCCCACATTGGGCTGAAAAGCTACCAAGAAATGGTTGTGTGGCACCCAGTGTGTAACGTCCTGCGTTATCAGAAAGACATGAAAGCAGAGTTCTTAAATGCTGTCTGCTGAATTATTCATCCATCTTTCTTTCATTACACTTTACAATGATTCAGAGATGAAAGGGAAGACGAGAGGAGGGGAGCGAGATAAGTTGGGGGGGGGGGCTTGTGGTGTTGGCATGGCTGGCGTCTGCCGAGCGCTGGTATCTCCCGAGGGCAATGGAGCGCCTTCCTCTCCTCCCCGGTTTCCTGTTTCCACTCGCAGATCGAAGGAAAGCTGCAGCCTCTGCCCGCCACATAACGGAGGTGACATTGGTCTAATACCCCCCCCCAAACACCAAAATTCCTGCCATCAACCTCTCAAGATCTAATGACAAACTGACACATCTTGTGATTTCTGTCGTATGATTTGAAGTTTTGTGTATGATTTAGGTTTTGTTTCAACACTGGGCGGGGTGGGGGGGCACATTATAAGTGTTTGAGCCCTCTGTCATAACATTTTGTGCGTCACTTAATTTCCTGCATTCTGATGAATCTTTATACAACAAATTGGGCCTTTTCTGCAATTAATTCTTTATTAAGAATAAGGACAGTATTATTCTATTGTATTATTAAAAACCTTCTGCATATTCAAAACATCACACTTGTGTTGGGGTGTTTCTTTCGGTATCGTGTACTCAACAAATCTGTTAGTGAATGAGGCCTTGTTAAAGCCATAAGCTCTAAAGTTTAAAGCTACAAGAAATCACATCTTTATTCGTCACGCTCCTGTTGTGTTCTTTAAACCCCCCGATGTTGCATAAGTAGACACAATTTTTGTTTTCTGTACATGTTTTGAGCCACCTGAACATTTTTTTTTTAATACTTATTTTGGGGAGTGAGGTGTCCAGGGTACAAGCGGCAATGGGTTTCCTCAGGAGGGGGGCTGGCGTCTCCCTTAGAGATCGGGTGAGAAGCTCGGAGTAGAGCCGCTGCTCCTTCACGTCGAAAGGAGCCAGTTGAGGTGGTTCGGGCATCTGGTAAGGATGCCTCCTGGGGGGGTCCCTAGGGAGGTGGTCCAGGCACGTCCAGCTGGGAGGAGGCCTCGGGGAAGACCCAGGACTAGGTGGAGAGATTATATCTCCAACCTGGCCTGGGAACGCCTCGGGACCCCCCAGTCGGAGCTGGTTGATGTGGCTCGGGAAAGGGAAGTTTTCTCCTGCTGGAGCTGCTCCCCACACGACCCGATTTGAGGATGGATGGATGGATAGATGGATGGATGGGTTGTCTTTAAGGGTGTTGAAAGGAATCACTGCATCGCTGCATTGTGATGTGGACCTGGACCATTCTGCATCTGTGCAGTGACAGACAATAATCAATTATTGCCTACTGATGTTATTTGTTGATTTTCCGCTTGCTGCTTTTTGAATGCTGTGTTCAGACTCGGCTACATTCAGGAAGTGTCTTTTTCAAGATCAGATACAATAAAAAGGGCAGGATATACTGTATATCTGACTGCTTCAAGTTGTAAATGAAAACCATGTGTAGTAATATATAATAATATTGAGGAGGTGCTGCATCGTGATATTGATTTGAATTGTTGACATGATAATCCTTATTGGATCGTGAGACCAGTGAAGATTCACACTCCTAGTTGTCTTTCATATTTTTTTAAAAGGGGGGGACGAATCTACCTCTTCTAAATACTGGGGGACATATCCCCTGCATACCCCCCAGGCGATTGGCAGGCATGCTGGGTGTTTTCTTCGCCTGATGGAGAAAGCAGGAGGTTGAGTTTATTTATTAAAATGAAAATGTGTGCTTGTGTTTTCTCTCCTTCAGCTCCTCGGTGTTGTTGTTGGGCGACAGAGACAGAAGACGGACTCCTCTTCAAGGATCATAACCAGAGCTGAAACCACAGGTGAGTGTCTTCATTATGTAGTCAAATAGATGAGTTCTCTACGAATGAATCTTTTATCAGATGATCTGCAGATGATTGGTTTGGTCTATAAAATGTGGGGAAACGTGGGAAAAGCCCAACGATTGTTCTTATTCTCGATTTAATCTGCCGGTTGTGTTATTGAGTAATCAATTATTCACTTAGTCCAAAAAATGACAGACGGATGGGGAAAGGCATCCTATAAATCAGAGCAAAGCCAAGTTAATCTGCAACCAGAGCATGTTTGCCAAAAATGACTAAAACAAGTAATTAATTGTTAAAATGTTATAAAGTCATCTATAAATTGACTAATAGTTCCATAATTTCATTTTGTTGCGTTGTCCAACTAAAAGTAAAAAAGAATAAAAAAACATACTTGGAAAAGCAGCAAATAGTCACAACTAAGGCGCTGGAACGGGGGGGTGTTTTACATAAACAATCACTGAAATGATTAACCAATTATCAAAATGGTTGTGGCTTAATTTTCAGATTATTACCTTTGATACATGGACTTATTGTTTCATCTCTGCAGTTCAGCACAACAGAATCCACCAAAAAGCTTTCCATCAACTTGCTTTGTCCGGCCAACTGTCCAAAACCAAGATGTATTTATCCCCTAAAACGGAGACATTTGGAAACCCTAACCCTACCGGGGCGGGCTGGATCAGGATATTTGAATATTATTCGATTTTCAATTTTGGGATTTGAATATTCTTAGTTTTTTTTAAGGAATTAGGGATTAAACTACTTGCTACAAACTAGGACTCTCGTCTAAATGCCTACGGCAAAAAGCTGAGTCTGATTAAGGTTTTGGAGAAAAGCAACCAGACTTCAACCCGGGGTGGACGTGGACCACGTATCGTGGTGCGCGGGTCCCGTAACGTTCCAGTAACAGGGAACACCACTTCCTCTATCGCTGCTACAAAACCCTTGTCACACTACGAAGGTAAACCATGAAACACAAGCACTGAACAACAGGTGACTAACAACAAAGCAAAGTCACTTCATCTCTTTTCTTTCTCTCTTTCTCTGTGAACAAAGCTGCCTTCAGGTGCAGTCAGAAATGTTGGGTTCCCCTGCCGCCACTGCAGCTTCACATATTCGCTGTCCAAGCTCAAAAAGTGGTATTCGGCACAGCCGAACTTATCAGTCAGGTAGCTTACATACCTCTCAGTAACCGTCCCACCTCGTCATCTCTCCAAGCTAATACACCCCCCATCTTATGTTTCGCCACTGTTCTTTCTCCAAAGTATTTTCTGTATTTTCAACTTACACATCCGTGATTTTCAACCGCAGAGAAACGTCAGAGAAATCTGCTTCCTGTTTACACTGGGATGGTCATGTGATATGCATTTTCAGACACAATAATCTAGACAGAGATCATTTCTGATACAGAGCCTTAACCTATTGTTTGGACAGAAATAGTTTTTGTTTCAAAAATGAAAAGCTAGTAGTGTAGATGTAGCCTGAGTCTCTGCTTGTCTGTCATCAGTGAAAATTTCAGAATAACACTTTGTGTCCTTGTGAAAAGTTACAGTGACCTATGCAGAAGTGGCTGCTGGGTGATTTGTTTAAAGGACACCATGGGTATTTGTTTACACAGTTTTTTCCTCTGGTGTCGCGTTACTTTATTTGTTTGCTGGTGAATGCTCAGCCGGGTCCCCACAGCTCCCATTCTTCATGTTCAGGTATATCCGTCTGAGAAGAAAAGCAGCACATGCTCACTTGGCTCCGAGGCCAACACTGGATCCTCTCAGCGCTGCTCAGTGATTGGAGCTTTACGCTCTCGCTGCTCTTTGTCCACACTCGGCCATGTCACGGTTATCAGCTGGGTTCTTTCAGAAGAACAAAAAAAATAGCTTTGTGCTGACTTTAACCTCCAGTCATATCTGTTCACTAAATTACTTGTCTTCCTACTTTTCCCTTTTTATTATCTACTACTCTCTCTCTCTCTCTCTCTCTCTCTCTCTCTCTCTCTCTCTCTCTCTCTCTCTCTCTCTCTCTCTCTCTCTCTCTCCTACAGCGTCCTGGCATATTTCCCCAATGTTGTAGTCGCAGTAAACAAAACAGCAACTTATATCAAAGTTAAACCACATGGTTATGTTTCTTATGGGCAGGCATTACAACTGCACCCCCCTTTTTTGACGGTATCTCATATACAGTGGTGCTCATAAGTTAATGAACCCATGCTAAAGTTGACTAAAAAGAGGAATTCAAAATTAGGAAAAATCTAACCTTTAAGGACATCAATTTTCTTTGTGAATGAATAATGTATCATAAATAAATGTTCTTCCTTAAAATACAGGGGGGCATAAGTACACCCCCCCTCCTACGTTAATTCCCATAAAGGCAGGCAGATTTTTATTTTTAAAGGCCAGTCATGTCATGGATCATGATACTATGCATCCTGATAAAGTTCCCTTGGCCTTTTGGAAGTATTTTAACATAGGGGGGTTGTATACTTGCTCCTGGGAATTTAAAGGTCCCATGACATGGTGCTCTCTAGATGCTTTTATTTAGACCTTAGTGGTCCCCTAATACTGTATCTGAAGTCTCTTTTATATCGACCTTAGTGGTCCCCTAATACTGTATCTGAAGTCTCTTTTATATAGACCTTAGTGGTCCCCTAATACTGTATCTGAAGTCTCTTTTATATAGACCTTAGTGGTCCCCTAATACTGTATCTGGAGTCTCTTTATATAGACCTTAGTGGTCCCTAATACTGTATCTGAAGTCTCTTTTATATAGACCTTAGTGGACCCTAATACTGTATCTGAAGTCTCTTTTATATAGACCTTAGTGGTCCCCTAATACTGTATCTGAAGTCTCTTTATATAGACCTTAGTGGTCCCTAATACTGTATCTGAAGTCTCTTTTATATAGACCTTAGTGGACCCTAATACTGTATCTGAAGTCTCTTTATATAGACCTTAGTGGTCCCTAATACTGTATCTGAAGTCTCTTTTATATAGACCTTAGTGGACCCTAATACTGTATCTGAAGTCTCTTTTATATAGACCTTAGTGGTCCCTAATACTGTATCTGAAGTCTCTTTTATATAGACCTTAGTGGTCCCCTAATACTGTATCTGAAGTCTCTTTATATAGACCTTAGGGGTCCCTAATACTGTATCTGAAGTCTCTTTATATAGACCTTAGTGGTATCTGAAGTCTGTTTATATAGACCTTAGTGGTCCCTAATACTGTATCTGAAGTCTCTTTTATATAGACCTTAGTGGTCCCCTAATACTGTATCTGAAGTCTCTTTTATATAGACCTTAGTGGTCCCCTAATACTGTATCTGAAGTCTCTTTATATAGACCTTAGTGGTCCCTAATACTGTATCTGAAGTCTGTTTATATAGACCTTAGTGGTCCCTAATACTGTATCTGAAGTCTCTTTTATATAGACCTTAGTGGTCCCTAATACTGTATCTGAAGTCTGTTTATATAGACCTTAGTGGTCCCCTAATACTGTATCTGAAGTCTCTTTTATATAGACCTTAGTGGTCCCCTAATACTGTATCTGAAGTCTCTTTATATAGACCTTAGTGGTCCCCTAATACTGTATCTGAAGTCTCTTTTATATAGACCTTAGTGGTCCCTAATACTGTATCTGAAGTCTCTTTTATATAGACCTTAGTGGTCCCCTAATACTGTATCTGAAGTCTCTTTATATAGACCTTAGGGGTCCCTAATACTGTATCTGAAGTCTCTTTTATATAGACCTTAGTGGTCCCCTAATACTGTATCTGAAGTCTCTTTTATATAGACCTTAGTGGTCCCCTAAAACTGTATCTGAAGTCTGTTTATATAGACCTTAGTGGTCCCTAATACTGTATCTGAAGTCTCTTTTATATAGACCTTAGTGGTCCCCTAATACTGTATCTGAAGTCTCTTTATATAGACCTTAGTGGTCCCCTAATACTGTATCTGAAGTCTCTTTTATATAGACCTTAGTGGTCCCTAATACTGTATCTGAAGTCTCTTTTATATAGACCTTAGTGGTCCCCTAATACTGTATCTGAAGTCTCTTTATATAGACCTTAGTGGTCCCCTAATACTGTATCTGAAGTCTCTTTTATATAGACCTTAGTGGTCCCTAATACTGTATCTGAAGTCTCTTTTATATAGACCTTAGTGGTCCCTAATACTGTATCTGAAGTCTCTTTTATATAGACCTTAGTGGTCCCTAATACTGTATCTGAAGTCTCTTTTATATAGACCTTAGTGGTCCCTAATACTGTATCTGAAGTCTCTTTTATATAGACCTTAGTGGTCCCCTAATACTGTATCTGAAGTCTCTTTATATAGACCTTAGTGGTCCCCTAATACTGTATCTGAAGTCTCTTTTATATAGACCTTAGTGGTCCCCTAATACTGTATCTGAAGTCTCTTTATATAGACCTTAGTGGTCCCCTAATACTGTATCTGAAGTCTCTTTTATATAGACCTTAGTGGTCCCTAATACTGTATCTGAAGTCTCTTTTATATAGACCTTAGTGGTCCCCTAAAACTGTATCTGAAGTCTGTTTATATAGACCTTAGTGGTCCCTAATACTGTATCTGAAGTCTCTTTTATATAGACCTTAGTGGTCCCCTAATACTGTATCTGAAGTCTCTTTATATAGACCTTAGTGGTCCCCTAATACTGTATCTGAAGTCTCTTTTATATAGACCTTAGTGGTCCCCCTAATACTGTATCTGAAGTCTCTTTTATATAGACCTTAGTGGTCCCCTAATACTGTATCTGAAGTCTCTTTTATATAGACCTTAGTGGTCCCCTAATACTGTATCTGAAGTCTCTTTATATAGACCTTAGTGGTCCCCTAATACTGTATCTGAAGTCTCTTTTATATAGACCTTAGTGGTTTACTGTATCTGAAGTCTCTTTATATAGACCTTAGTGGTCCCCTAATACTGTATCTGAAGTCTCTTTTATATAGACCTTAGTGGTCCCCTAATACTGTATCTGAAGTCTCTTTTATATAGACCTTAGTGGTCCCTAATACTGTATCTGAAGTCTCTCTTTTATATAGACCTTAGTGGTCCTTAATACTGTATCTGAAGTCTCTTTTATATAGACCTTAGTGGTCCCCTAATACTGTATCTGAAGTCTCTTTATATAGACCTTAGTGGTCCCTAATACTGTATCTGAAGTCTCTTTTATATAGACCTTAGTGGTCCTTAATACTGTATCTGAAGTCTCTTTTATATAGACCTTAGTGGTCCCCTAATACTGTATCTGAAGTCTCTTTTATATAGACCTTAGTGGTCCCCTAATACTGTATCTGAAGTCTCTTTATATAGACCTTAGTGGTCCCCTAATACTGTATCCCTCTTTATATAGACCTTAGTGGTAATACTGTATCTGAAGTCTCTTTTATATAGACCTTAGTGGTCCCCTAATACTGTATCTGAAGTCTCTTTTATATAGACCTTAGTGGTCCCCTAATACTGTATCTGAAGTCTCTTTATATAGACCTTAGTGGTCCCTAATACTGTATCTGAAGTCTCTTTTATATAGACCTTAGTGGTCCCTAATACTGTATCTGAAGTCCCTTTCTAGGTATGAAGTTTTATGGATAAACTACCCAACATATTAAACAGTTGGAGCAGAAACAATTTTAGTTCATTCATTTCTTTTCTTTTGATACTTTTGAGCACATTTTCCTCATTATACTTACATACTTGTGTTACATTGTCATATTTTCATATTGTTTTATTGGTACTTTTACTTCATTAAGGACGTGAATACTTCCTCCAGCACTCAGCAGGTCAGCGTGCCTAGCAGCAGCATTTAGTGTGTCTGCCAGCAGAGCTCTGTGGAAGGAGCTCCCTGGCCCTGCACCCCCGCTGGAACACACTGAGCCTCTGCTCTGCCCCGTCAATGAGCCTCTGTGTGCACAGTCCCACTCCCAATGCACCACCATCAGGACGGTACTGCAGTTTATCTCTCTCTCTCTCTCCCTCTAAGAATTTAAAAAGTCTATTTGCCACCCAGTGCAGAGATCTGAGCATTGGAGTGATTTATGATGTTACTAGTGTCTGAAGCCTTCGTGTTCTTTCCTCAGTGGATCGGCTCTTTGATTCTTTGATTCTTGAATCCAGCACTTGTTTTTGGCCTGTTGGATTCTGTTTGAATGGGACATAACTGGTTTTAGGCGCTGTTTCTGCCTGGTGGCATTTTCACTGAGGCCCGACGACGTTAACTCGGCACATCAAAGAGAAACCACAGCAGCACAACCACATTTTCATGTTTATATTTAGCTGCACTTTTGTTTGTCTTTTGCTCCACGCTGTAATTTCCTTGTGAGTGTTTGCAGAGCGAGATGGGTGCATGCGTCTGCCCCAAGCTTTAATGTGCATTAGTGGAGAGAAAAGCTGGTATTTATAAGCGCTCGGTATCCAGGGTCAAACGGACGGCTAATATCTGCTTCCGTTCTTAGAAGGGCTGCATCGATCAGCCCTCCATTATACCTGTAGCTTCAGCTGCGTTCAATAAGCACCACACTTTGCTGCTGCTTAGCTCTGTCAGCCGGGTTCACAATCCGCAGTGACGTTCAATAATCTTCCTGTAAACGCTTTGCAAACAGCTCCAGTTACACCAGGCCCAGCAGGCCTCTCCTGATCTCCCATCAGACCATTGGACATTTCCCAGTACTGAAGCAAGGCACTTGTGCTAGAAAAATGACTGCAATGATGATGATATAAATAATTGCTGACTGAACTTATTTTCTGTTGAGCGTTGCAGCTGTAGCTTACTTTACAGTAAGGCTGCTGTTGTTCTGTATTTTTAATTGTCATTATTATTATTATTATTATTATTATTATTAAAGCCCATAAAATGATCAAATACTACACACTCCTGCTCAGCAGCAAACTGCAGACGGGCTATTAAAATTAAATTAAATTAAAAAATAAAATATGGGTGCCAATACATTAAAGTAATACCGATAGAGAACTTCATTTGAAATAATCCTTTCCCATTTTATGCATTCATTTTCATCCTACACCACAGGTGTTAACTATTGTTGGTGGCATCTTGGCACGCTGACCTGCCAACTCCATTAACTACACCGCTCTCAACTTCCCTGCACCACAAACACCACGCCAATCACACAGTTGCAGGGATTGGCTGCGGGCAAAACCACACAAATAGTCATGATTATCTAGATCCGGATGCAAAAAGAAACTAATGCAGGTATTGTTTGACTGGAAGAAAATCAGTTAAAAGAGAGAGAGAACATTGTACTTATATTTATCAGCTGGACAATAACACAAATCAAATAAATGCTATTATTGCTCAAGGGACTATTTTCAGGGGCGGATTAATTTCGCATTTGGTGCTCTAGTATTTGTGGCAGCAGTATGGGGGGTGTGGGATTGAGTCAAAATAAAGCACAGTGTGTGTTCATAGGGATGAAGATATATGTCACCCAGGGCAACAGTGTGGCTCAGTGATGTGTTTTAATGGACAATGGAGCTCTGTGGCACAGAGGAGGAAGATGTATAAATACCAGGCTTTGGATCATAGAAAATACTTGTAAGTAGATACATTCAGTGTTGGTTTTGGATAAGATATTAATGTCTGTTTAAAGAATTAGTAAAAGAAAGTTTTAATTAATCTGACCAAGAATTTAGGTACTTCACAGTTTTTGAGTGCTAAAGGCACATTTCGCTTGGTTCAATACTCCAGCCCTCTAAATATTTGAAAGTGTTTGTATTCATGTATACACTGGTTTGTTTGTGTGCGTGTCACCTGTGAACTGTGCCAGATTCAGAGGTTGACTGGCCTCCTGCCGCAGAATCAGGCTTGTCTCATCCGCTCTAAGTGGATCTGGGTCCACATCAACACACCTACTTCCCCTCTGACAACACACACACCTACACCTGGAGCCGTGCCTAATAGACTGTAGCGTCCATATGTAGCGTGCTCTGCTCCCAGACTCTGGCAGTCTGTGCAGCTCAGCGTAGTTTCTGCAGGTTGAGGTGTGGTCTCGCTGCAGAAGAATATGGAGACTTATTACAAGGCTTGGTTGGATTTGAAGGCATTCTGCGGCCTGTTATTTCTTTTGATCACAGACCGTTGCTAAGTATAACACACCGTTGCCATGCATAGCAGAGCGTTGCCATGGACACATTTCTGTTCACTCTGGAGGACAGCTATATCAATCCACTGGAAGAAGTCTGGCTAATTTATCAGCTGTGGCAAAAAGTGGGGAAACATTCATCAACCTCTGACAGCCGATCTGGTGAGCGCCTAGTGCTAATCTTTATATACCGTCTATGATCGCTACACAGTAACTTCAGCCTTAGGGACAACACCGCTAATTAATTAGCTTACATTGCAACATGTTAAACTTTACAGGTGTGTCAACTGCAGCGGCTGTGCAAAAAGGAAACAAGATCAATGAGGACATAAACATCAACATAAATATTCCCCTTACGAAAATGTTCAGTTTAATGTGAATAAGAGCAGCCCATAGCCCGCTAGCTCACTACAACACTTCAGCTAAAGTGTCAACTCCCCAGAGATGGCAAAAGTACTCACTTTCCGGTACTCAAGTAGAAGTACAGATACTTGTGTTAAAAAATACTCTGGTGTAAGGAGAAGTACCGATTTAACTTCTTTACTCAAGTAAAAGTAACAAAGTACAGGCTTGGAAATTTTCTTAAAGTATAAAAGTAGCCTTGAGAATGAGAAATTGAACTGACAGCAAATCTTTGAAAATGGATGCTAATAATAAATGTATAATGTTAGGCTCACAATGTTTTCTTCATTTTCAATCATGTCGCCGTCCATAATACTACTCTAACGTTACCGCCATCAAGCCGCAATGATCTGCTCCGAACCTGTGGAGTAGTCTTGTAGTGGTGGAAGTGCAACGTATATTCCCATCCGATTAGTTTCAACTGGAAGTATTAGAAACTAAAGTAAGGAGCCAATTTTGTAATATGTAACGAGGAGAAAGTACCGATATATTCGTGTTAATCATGTAAGGAGTGGAAGTAAAAAGTAGTAAAGTAAAAATATCTGAAAATCTACTTGAGTACAGTAACAAAGTATTTGTAATTCAATATTTTGTGTCAAAATATTGATTTTAGTTGGTAAGTAAATGTCAATGGAATGTTCTTTATATAGCGCTTTTCTAGTCTCAACGACTACTCAAAGCATTTTTACATCATACAGGAACCCTTCACACACATTCATACACTGTGGCCAAGGCCACCTGCTCATCAGATACACACTCACACACATTTACACTCCCCTCCTGATCACCCTGTCAGGGTTGTATTTGCTATAACAACCACCTCGCTCTACATTGTCCCTTACTTATTAGTTATAAGGGATTATTCTCTCAGATGGCTGCCCTCCTAGAACTAGGTTCTCTCTGTGTTTCTGCCTGTTAAAATGAAGTTTTTCTTGAATTGTTGAGTCTCTGTAACTTATAGAGTGTGGTCCAGACCTACTCTATCAATAAAGTGTCCTGAGATAATGTCTGTTATGATTTGACACTATAAATTGAAAACTTCTCTTTCTACTCAGTCATTGAAAATGACAAGAATGGATGGATGATTGTGTTTGCTCGGTAATCCTCATCATCCAGGAGGTGCGAGCACTCAGCCCTGCACATGTGGACTGTCCATGTCCAAACTCTGAAGCAGTGAGATGATGTGGCTGTCAGTTAAACAGAATATAAATGTAGTATAGTGGTGATAATGATGGAGATGAGAAAAGTAGAGCTCAGCTTCCTTAGCTGGTGTTTGTTTTGGTCAGACGGGTGGGGCTTATTGCAGCAGGATGAAAGGACCGACACATGTAGATCGACAGAAAATATATCCGATTAAATTCAACGTTATCGTCATTGCAAGTACAAGTCATAGACTGTAACAACAGGAGTAGCACAACTCATTTCACAAACGGGAAGAAGTTTCTGGAAACCTTGATGTCTGTTCTTGTGCAGTTCTGTCCCATCTCTCTGAAGTTACTGCTAAATAACCAAATACTCCTATCGGCTGGGCTCTACTTTTAGTTATGTAATCTCTCTGAACGGCGTCCTCGTACTGGGCAGCCGCCAACATCTAGATGAGAGCAGCCCTGAGTTGATCAACGTGTTGATTCATTCATTATTACTGCGAGCTCGCAGCAATAAGCTTTACAAGCGATGCTCTTGTCCGGGGTTTTACCTCTCAGGCTACATAAATGCTGCCCTGTGATTGGTGGAGCTTGTTGGGAGGGGAAGACACTGCTCAGGGATAAAAGGAAAAATAACAAAAGCTTTAGCATTTTTAATCTTGGTTGGATTACAATTTATTATAAAAAGCACAATAACCAATGCCAGTCGTGATTTAAAGATATTTATTGTGATGTTGTACCTCCGTCCTTAAAGGAGCCGGTATGGATGCACTTCCTCAACTTTACCTCAACTCAGAGTATCTGCTTATACAGGGCATTGATTTGATACCAGTACTCTCTTTTTCACACATTTAAAATCTGTAATGCCTCGCTGCTTGGCGCTCATTGCAATTATTATTATTAATTTTTTTTAACTTATTTATTTACATACATGTACAAAGAACATGTACAAAAATATGAGCTCATCATGGGTGTTAGTTATAATCAAAGTATTTTTTTACACATACGGTACATCATGGTATAATGTCATATTATTCAAGGTGCATACACAATCCATTTTCCCCAGCGTTCAGTACATCTCTCCAACTGAAGCCTTAATGCAAAAGTAAGTCTCACCATAAAGTAAATTTCTTGGACGATCCCACGCCACTGGTCCAATGTTGGAGGGTCTAGTTGCAACCATTTCCTGGTTATAGCTTTCCTACAACTTGCCAAGAGTATCTTCAATACGTATTTATCCTTCTGTAGGACCACTTCTGGTCTTTCACCTAGATACTCCTCAAGGTGTATTTCAACTTTAGCTGAACCTTTAAGGCAAACAAAGATATGGCAGTCGCCTAAACACAGATGCAAATCCTCTCTCTCTCTCTCTCTGGAAGTTATGCTAAGGTGTGGCTGGCCCACCGACCTCCAAAAGGAGACTGTCCTGAGCCTAAACATGTCCTTATCACACAGCTGTCTAGATTCCCTGACTCTGTACAAAGGGAAACATAATTATACATGAACCAGTTTGGTTCATAGAGACGGGCCCAATATTCTCGTCCCCTACTTGTGACCTATGAATGTGCTGATGTTGTCTAGCTTCCCCTTTGTCTCATCACACCACAACATGGTGTTCCTGGAAACTTGCCAAGAGTATCGTCAATAAGTATTTATCCTTCTGTAGGACCGTTTCGGGATTTTACCGAGATATAAAGTAACAAAAAAGAAATCTAAATCCACCCCACATTGCAATTACTTTTATGTAGGGAACTCTCGCTTTGCCAGACCTTCCTCCACAGCGCTGCAGAGGAAGGTCTAGTTAGTCCACACAGCATTCTGGGATGGGAGAAAAACGGATTCTGGTTTATTGGCATTTCTTTAAAACCAATCACAATCAACTTGGGTGGGGCTAAGTGCCGGACAGAGCCACAGCGCCTCTGCAAAACAGCTACGGGAAGGAACTTGTTTTGATGGAACATGTGTACCTTTTAGTTGTGCAACAGAAAACTCAGATTGGACAGATAGTCTAGCTAGCTGTCTGGATTTACCCTGCAGAGATCTGAGGACCAGGTAACCATAGTCCTCAGATTGGACAGATAGTCTAGCTAGCTGTCTGGATTTACCCTGCAGAGATCTGAGGACCAGGTAACCATAGTCCTCAGAAATCCACTGGAGTTTAGAATGACAACTCAAAGAAAGAGGAAGGTGACGGACCTCTGGCGGGAACTCTGGCGGCACCAGAACAATCCTGAAAATGAAAAGTCATCGATGTAGACTATGTAGGGTAACATGAGACCAGGGGTGCTGAACTGAGTCAGCTAGGCAGCTTGTGGTGATTAAATTAAAGTCATTGGGGCTCACTGGTAGCTCAGATGGAAGAGTGTGCGCCCCCATCTTCCAAGTCTCTACTGCAGTGGCCCTGGGTTCAAATCCGACCTGTGGCCCTTTGCTGCATGTCTTCCCCCTTTCTCTCCCCCCTTTTCTGTCTGCAGCTGGCCTATTGATTAAAGGTGAAATGCCCAAAAATAATCTTTAAAAATAAAGTTACTGATAACAGAAGCATTTCTTTTTTTTTTGTATCATATTGGCAAAGAAATTGCATTTAATATGCTGCATATTAGACCGATGTGTAGGAGCGGGTTAGCAGCTTGTGACCCCTCACCTGTGAGCTTTCCTACCAACTATGTAACAGATCTGGTTGTAATTACAGTTTGACCCAGATCCGATGTGTGATTTTAATCAAAAACAATCAGCGATGTCTTGTAAATGAGAAGACAATTATAGAGAGGCAATCCTAGCTACTGCGCAAACAGAAAATAGACAAGCTTTTAAGAAACAGAGGACGTTCTCCTAATGTCAGTCACCTTGCAGAGCAGCTGATGTTAGGTTGCTGAGAGTGTTACGGTAATAGTTGCAGTGTCACCTTGTGTGTTTCCAGATGAGAACAATGTCTGATGAGACAGAACAGAGAATGTGTGATGAAGACTTTGGCTCGGACGAGGAAGGAGAGGAGGGAGACGTGGAGTCGTTCCTGGAGGACAACAGCAGCGAGCTCGTGGACCGGCTCAGGGAGCTGGAGGTGAGGCGGCCAACAAAACACTCTGCAGTCCTAGTTACATTTTAAATAAATAAACAAGTAGTTAATTAAGTGTGACTTTTGAGAGACGCATGCTTCTGCCATGATGGTCAAAATCTGCCAGTCAAAACTACAGTAAACCCAATGTATATTACATAAAAATACTACAAAATCTCTATTTAATGTTCTAATGTAGACCCCCAAAAGATCTGTTACATTCACAGAAACTTCAGCTATAAAAAAGGTTTAAGAGAAAAGACCTTGTTTGATTATTTGTTATGAGTTTTAGGTGACGTTTTATGCACATTACATTTCGTTTTCAAGGAAAATGTGTACATTTTGGGAGAGTTGGATGAGAATGATACCACTCTCATGTTTGTAGGATAATATGAAGGTGGAGTTACATTAGCTTAGCTTAGCATAAAGACTGGAAATGGGAGGGAAACTGCTAGCCTAGATCTGTACAATGGTAACAAGTCTTATTTGTTTAAACGTGTAAAAAACCATTAGCCGTTGTTCTGAGATTTTATGTACTGGACTATTTCCTGACTGGGACCAGTAACTTCCTTGAGTCTCAACTATAGACTGTTAATATTAATGGACAGAGGAGGGAGGAGGGAGGGAGGAGCCACCGACTGTTGGGCGGTGTCCGACTGTGACGTTAGCTGAGAGTTGGCAACGCTGCTTACACTCTCCGTTACACACTATCACTGGCAATCAGGATGCAACTTCTGCTGAAAGCTAGCCTACATAACTCAAGGTAAGATTTAGCTTGGCTAGGTTTTAAATATATCTTTGTCCCATAGTTACATTACAAATAAGACAGACAGCCAACTATCACATCAAAACCACGCCATAAAACACCCCCTGCTTTATCATCGATTTAACATCAACAAGACGATTATTCAAAAAATGAACATTATTCTGTGTTGCAGAAGACTTAAAACTGAACCTCTGCTGAGGATCAGATAGAAAGCAGGTATAAGTCGCCCCCCCCCCCCCCGCAGGAGATCAGATAGCAGGTTTAAGGAGTCCCCCCCCTGCTGAAGATCAGATAGAAAGCAGGTTTAAGGCACTTGAGCATTTGCAGCACCAAACGGATGCTTTGTCCATTAATATTAACAGTCTATGGTCTCTACTGGTTGCATAACAACTAGTCTTGGCAAGAAAGCAAATAAGCGTATTTCTATTGGTTCTGGTTGGATGATTATGAAAAACATTGGTGCCATGAATCTGTTTCATGGCTGATTTTATTTGTTTATTTACTTGCCTTATGTTACATAAGAAGTTACACTGTGGTCATGTCTGAGAAATGTTCATTAATGCAACTGTGTTTTTGGTGTCTTCCATGTGAGCTAGGCAGATATATTTGCAAGACACATAAAATAACATGACTAACTAAATAACTACGGTATGTGTTTTCTTTTGTTGTTTTGCTCCCAGGCAGAAAACTCTGCTCTGATGTTGGCCAATGAGAGTCAGAGAGAGGCTTACGAGAGATGCTTGGATGAGGTGAGTTCATGTTGCAGAATGTTTTTTAGAAACTAAGACTCGTTATAAATTCTGCTCAGTCAAGTCATTCTGTGTGAAATGTGATGTCACCAGGTGGCCAACCACGTGGTCCAGGCTCTGCTGAATCAAAAGGTAACATATAGCTTTTTAACATTTCTGCTTCTGGGGGGGGTATTTGAACCAACTGAAGTGTGTCAGTGGTCTTACTGCTCCGTGTGTCACTGAACAGGATCTGAGAGAGGAGTGCATCAAGCTGAAGATGCTGGTGTTTGACCTGGAGAGACAGAACAGAGCGCTTTGTGAGCTCTTTCAGCAGAAACTGCCCAACCACCCCACTGCTCACTACCAGGTAAACAGACTGTAGGGATTCCTAAATGTTTCATAGACATTCTCAACCTCTTCCATAGTTGCATTCAACGTAAAATTTGTAATATAATAATGTAAATACAGTATGTCGCCTACCAGGGCGCCCCATATAATGAGGCTCAGTCCTTACAGTGTGGCCAAGGTTAGAGTCCGACCCGCGGCCCTTTGCTACATGTTGTCCCCCGACATTCCTTTCCTATCTAATAAAGGCCAAAAAGCACAACAAAAACATCTTTAAAAAGATAAAAATGTAAAAATACTCCACCACAAGTAAAAGTGAATCCTTATCCAATTTTCCACATCAAGGTCTGTTTACAAGTCTTGCAAAGTACTAGTGCATATAAACAAACATATTAATAGAATAGAAAGTCTTTATTGTCATTGTACTGAATACAAAACAGCTGTCAGACAGCTGTAGTGGAGTAAAAGTGTAAAGTAGCATAAAATGGGCATACTTGTGTTAAAGTAGAAGTACATCAGACATTTCCTTAAGTACAGTACTTAAATAAATGTACACAGTGCACAGCTCTGATTGTGGAGCTCTGATTTCTCCCCCCAGCCTCATTCTTTCAGACGCTGCGGCTGAGCCAGTAATGCATCTCAGGCTCTTGCCTCATCCTCTATATTGTTCCAACAGATTTCAGGACAATGTAGCTCCTGTTTCTCTCTGTATACAATAGTCTGTAGTATATACAGTGTCATCATAATTGCCTCATGAATCTCCTGTTACAGGTCCAGGCAGGACCCCTCCCAGACTACAATGCGCAGCTGCACAATGACTCTGCAAAACAGGCGGAGCCTGCACAGACTGAAGCACAAGCCAAGGTGATTATTGCAAAGCATTGAGAGTGAAACAGTGGACCTGTGTGTGTGTGTGTGTGTGTGTGTGTGTGTGTGTGTGTGTGTGTGTGTGTGTGTGTGTGTGTGACATTATAACATGCTCTGACTTTTGTTCTGTTTTGAACTATTGTGCTTTAAAAAGCTAATCTGCTCTGCACTCATTTCCTGTACGCACACACTCCAAAGGTCTCGGTGAACTTCAATTGTTTGGCTCTCAGTGAACTGAATGCTGATAGAGATTTCTTTCTTCTGCCCAAAGGGAAATGGCTACCGCACACAACATGCCTCCCCGGGCCCTCGGGGCCCTGCCGCCTCCATGGAGGCCCTGTCTCCCTTCTTCAAGAAGAAAGCACACATCCTGGAGGTCCTTCGCAAGATGGAGGAGACGGACCCTCTGAAGTTCCACCCGTCCACCACCAGCTTGTCTTTCTGTGACTATAGCCAGGTGCTCATGTCCACAGAGGCTGTCTTGGCAACGGTGGACCCCCTACCACTAGCGTGCAAATCCCAGCACACACACTGCCACTGCACCCGCTCCGACACTGACTCACACCAGCACGTCAACGGCGACGGGGCGCTGAAGTGCGAGGGAGGGAATACCTGCTGTTTACACTGCAAGAAGAGCCCAGACAGTCTTCCAAAGCCATGCAACCACGTCTGTAGTCCTCTGAAGGCCACGTCGGCCTCGCAGAGCCACGGAGCTCCTGCAGCTGCTAAAAGCGAATGTCACAGTAAGAGCAGGAGAGCCGAGTCTGCCGCCCCCCCTAAACAATGCAACAAGAATGAAGCCCACCAGCAAGCAGCAGGTGGCGCCGCCCACTCCTCCGTCCCAGTAACAGGCAACGGATCAGCCGTGGAGGGGATGGAGGTGGAGCGAGAGCAGGACAGCTCCGAGAGTTGTCCAAACGCCAGTGTCTCTGAAGAGCTCACTGGTTTCTGTCCCACCCCCCACCTGCCCAGCTCTGTGAAGGAGAGCGCACCGATCTCCCACTGTGACACTGAGACCAATGACGGCGTTCACAACGGCGTCACTACGGCCACGTCCAACGACCCATCAGCCGTCCCTGAGAAGGACATCACAGATCAGGACGCTTGTTCCGTGAGAGCCGGTGCCTCCGTCAGCCCCAGCGCGTCCTGCCTCAGCGATGTCAAAACCGCCGCCATCAACTCGCCGTCCAAACTGCTCAAGTTCCTGAAGATTCCCTCGATAGGGGAGAAGTCCCAGCCCTCAGCGTCCGCCGTCCGCCTGAGCCCCCAACTCACCCGCAGCTCCAGGATCCCCTGTCGCACCAACAACTACGAGGTGTACCACTCTCCTGTTCCCACGCGCAGAGCCACCACCACAGAACGGTGCAGGCAGCCCCCTCCCCCGCCCGCCAGGTCTGAGTCCTACCCCGCCACACACTCAGCCCCAACCTCCCCTCCTCAGCCCGAAGACGTCTGCTCCCCGCCCGCTAAGGAAATAAGCTACAGCAGCCTCTCTGCACCAAAAGCCAGCGTCGCTTCAAAGATGGGCGCTCCCTCATCCAAATCGTCCTCCTCACCCAAAGTCTCTCGGAGGGTCCCTCATTATGAAAATGTCTGTTTTATGTCTACCAACTCCAGAGAGGAGGAACCCACCCCCGGGCCACGAGAAAAGAACCACGCTTCCATCCCAATCCAAGGTGAACGGCGGCGAGAGGAAGCTCATTAAATCGCTACCTGAAAGCGTCCTCAACACTCCTCCTCAACGAAAGCAGTCGTCTTCGTCCACGTCAGAGTCCTCATCGGATGACGAAGAGGATTCAGACAGCCCGGTGTGGGTCAACCATCACAGCCTGCCCAACGCATCCGTCCACGGCAAGGCCATGCAGGGCAGAGCCAACTACTCCGTAACCCGAGAGAAACAGGAGGCGGATGTGCGGGAGATCACTGTGCAGAGCTGCGAGGTTACCCAGGCGCCGCCTCCACCTCCGGTCAGGAGGAGCGAGTCCTCTTCAATCCCCAAGAGGCCTGTGGCCGTGGCAGTGAGACCCCAGGCTGACTCCAGCCACCACGCTTTTAAAGACAGGCTGGCTGCACTGGGAAAACTACGGAGCTCTGAAGATTTACAAGTGGGTCTTAGGCCGGTGGACGTGGTGAATGAGGTCCCCTACGGGGAAGAGAGGAGTAAGACAGCGGAGAAGCCCATGGAGCTCCAGAAAGAGGAGCAGAGACATTCAAAATACACAGACTCTTTGGATGGTAAACCCAAAGTTAGTAGTGTCGGGTTGAAGTACCCGGGGTTGTCTCAGCTTCAGGAACAGGCTGTAAAATCACCGGGTGCTGCGGTGATTAAACAAGAATTGTGTGTTACCAAGACAGAAGTGTCCAAGAGTAAAATCGGTCTGCCGTCCCCCAACACAGACGCCCCGCAGGTACTACGCAACAACATTAAGTGTCCTGGCTCCCTGAATTTGGCCCATAACCTTAAACCAGTTGTTGGTCCTCACAGTAGCAACAGCCCCAACAAAATCCCTCCAAAGTCGCCATCCAAGCCTTGCCAGGCCCCGTCCGTCCACAGAGGGGCGAAGCCCGCAGAGGCCCCGCGTTACTCGTCCAAATCAGAGGAGAGGACCAAGATCGGCGGGAAAGGGAAAAAGAATCCGATGTACGGAGACAGCCTGCCACCTCCTCCTCCGAGACCTCCGACATCGGAGGAGGAGAAGCCGCTGCCGCCGGCCCCCAGCCCGCAGTCGGCCATCGAGCAGAAGGTGATGAAGGGCATCGAGGAAAACATGCTGAAGCTCCAGGAGCAGGACCGGGGGGGCCCGGGCAGCGAGGTCAAGCAGAAAGCCTCCAATGGCATCGCCAGCTGGTTCGGCCTGAAGAAGAGCAAGCTGCCCGCGCTGAGCCGCAAGATGGACGCCGCCAAAGCGAAGGAGGAGAAGAAGGAGTGGAGGATCAACATCCCGTCGGTGGGCCGGGACTCTGGGAAGGTGGCCAGCAGGTGTAAAGAAGGAGTGGAGGGTCTGAACATCTCGACTCTGATGGAGAAGGCGGAGGGGCTGCGGAGGGCGCTGGAGGAGGAGCGGGCGTACGTGGAGCGCTCGGGGAGGGGCCACTCCTGCGAGGTGGTGATGGACCCCGCCCAGGGACAGCTGGCTGTCATGTACAGGGGGGAGCGCTCGGACAACTTCATGCAACAGCTGCTCAACAGGTGAGGACTACTACAACAGGGTCTTCAAAAGTCTGAAATGTCAAGATCTAAAGTATTGTGTTCTAGGCTGTAAATAAACATCTTCATTTTCCCATGTCCATGCAACACTACCCCTAATGTTTTTTTTATTTTGTATGCTGTGGGGTTGTAGTTTTCTTTCGCTAGTCCAAACGTAATAACGTTATAACTACAAATGAGACCAGATCAGATTCTTTCTGATTGTACCACAGATATAAAACAGATTTTTTTCTTCTCAGATATTGGGAAGTGCAAGTTAAGCCATACTTAGCTTGAAAAGGACTGACTTTAGTAGTTGATGTTGTGATAGAGGTCCTAAATGTCATTCCTTAGGTCTTAAAGTTGACTTCCCACACTGTTCTAGCTGTTCTACTAGTCGCCTTTACCCTCTTGGTCATTGTCCTCAGCTCTGGAAAACCACCACCATAGAGTCTATTATCGATGAAAATGTACCACAGATCTCATTGTGTTAATATTTTATGAAACCCGCAATATCACCGCAATATCAACATTGAAGTATTTTGTCAAAAATATCATATTTGATTCTCTTCATGTCGCCCAGCCCTACAGTCAATTGTCTGTGACGAATAAGAATAAAGGATTTTTTTTCTTTCTTTTATTTGTCTCTATAATAACATTAGGAATAGTATTTTCCCAAAATAGCAAATTAATTGTGTCAATGGCAAAATGCTAACGCTACCTTTTTGTGTTTGAATGCAGAGTGGACGGGAAGGACGTGATCAGCGTGCCGCAGCGCCGCCTCTCCTTCGACTGTAAGAGCTCCAAGCCGCTGTTCAGTCACCAGGGCGACGTCATCGGTCACATGGCCAGTCGGGACGACATGGACAAGGTACGCCATCACTTCCCCTTGGATTTATTTCTCTGCAGTCGACTCCAGCTGGAAAGGTTTTTACGTTTCCAGTCATGATGAAATAAACTGACACAACGACACTGTTGTTTAATGCATCGAGCTCTCAGGTTCAGTACATTTACTCAAGTACAAATTCAGTTTTATGCAACTTTATCTACATCTCAGAGGTAAATATTGGACTTTTTACTCCACTACATTTATCTGACAGCTTTAGTCATCCTTCCTGTCCACTGAAAACCATAGTTCTCCACATTGGGGATTATGAAATTGAATGTTTGTGATAAACTGAAGGATCTCCCTCTTAATCTAAATAAAGTCTTTAAAAAGCCTCCTGGATCAGCTGGAAAATGCATCGTCACAAAGCTGAAAACACCATGAAGAGTTTTAAAGGTTTTTAGAGATACGTGGTTCTTACAGGACAGCGATGCTTCAAACATATGATCTTATAGAATATGATGCATGGCTGTAGATTAAACTAGCAACAGTATATAAAGGAAACATCTACAGCAGTAAAATACAACATACACATGAATGCAGCAGGAATATTAATAATATTAATCCAGAAACATCAGACAGAAGAGGAACACACTGACAGGGAACACGTTACTACACAATCACTACTTTGATTTTTCATGCTTTATGTATTTAATGCTAATAATACTCACATACTCCCACTTCAGTAAGGTTCAAACGCAGGACTTTTAATTTGTAAAAGGATATTTTCACAGTGTGGTATTAGACTTTCCTTCTAATGGTTTCCTAGTTTCCTGAGTACTGATGTAACGTTCAGGACCTCCGCTGTTCTCTCCCGCAGGGATCAGACCGAATCGGCAAGATCACGTCAGATGAAAACCTCGCAGACTCCGTTCACTCTCAGCTCTTCGCAGGTAAGGAGTTCATCAGAGGGGGGGAACTACCAAAACCCTTTGGGGGACTTGTGTGGAGCTGGTCTGGATGAAAGCTGAGTGGACGTATGAATAATTCCACAGAGTGAGAAGTAAGGGAGAGACACACTAGCACATGGACAGTACTGTACTTTAAAGGAAATTTAAAGATATTATTACTCTAAAGTATTCCCATTTTTATATTTCTACTGTCAAATATTGTGCTTTTTACTCCATTACATTTATTTCACAGCTATAGTTACCAGTTATTTTACAGTACATGCAACACTTAAATACTCAGTATATACAGTATTTAAAATTAGCTTTTGGTCAAATGTTCCAATCAGACTCTTTTCTAATCCCAAAACTAACTAAAATATATTTTAGCAATATGTAAACTATGTAAAATAAAATCTTGTATCTATTTTTTTCTTAAGTGACTGCTAATATTTAGATATTGTTACATGTACTTTGTGTGTATTAATAGGAAGACGACAATAATCATCAACAATCAATAATCCAATGATTTAATAAATATATTTTTCTAATAATGTTTGAGTGCGTTACATTTTTTAGGGTAAATATTTCTTCTATGAAAGATGCTCAATTTCCAGTACAATATGTAAGATACACAAACATTTCCATTTGTGCGTGAGAAAATAGAATTAAAAGAAAATGCAGATACACACAAATGTTTATAGATATAGGTTTATGTGTGATTATGTTTATTTGCATATTGAGGAAAATAAATTGGGTCACACCTTAATTAGCATATCAAAGGTGAATAACCGAGACCCCCCCCCCCCCCCACCCCCCCAAGGAATGTCCATTCAGAGTCTTCAGTAAAAGGTGGAATAAATAATGTGGACTTCATTCATATACAAATGTATTTCTTAATCCCTGTGTGCCTTTTTATGGATAGATAGATGAATATCGTTTTATTGTCATTCAATGGTTCCACTGTTAGTTTTATATTCAGTTATGACACTAAGAAGGGAGTTGGACAGCTGCATGAATATTATTATTGCACCAAATGAATGGCTGCATATAAAAACAGTTATTGCACGGTTAAAAAAAAAATAGATACTGTTATTGCAGATGTTTATGAATAAGAGTTATTGCAGTCATAGTTCACATAAGGCTCACTGTTATAAGGGGTTAATTTGGAGTCTGATGGCTTGTGGGAAGAAGCTGTTGCAGAATCAGTCTGTGAACCCCCCGGATGCTGTGAAACCTCCTGCCAGAGGGCAGCAGAGAAGACAGTCCATGATGGGGATTTAGGGTCTTCTGGGATGTTTTGGGCCCGGGTCAGACAGCGTGTGCGTGGGCGTGGGCGCGTGTGCGTGTGTGTGTGTGTGTGTGTGTGTGTGTGTCTGCGTGTGTCTGTGTGTGCGCGTGTCAGTGCGTGTGTGTGCAGTGATCCGATGATCTCTCTCTGATGGGTTTCCTTCCTTTCATTTATTCATCTCTGCATTGCCAGTCCCTGACTCTGTGCTTGCCCTGCAGGGTCCGGTGCGTCCACATACACCCTGGACAGCGGCATCGGGACCTTCCCCCTGCCTGATTGCAGCAGCGGCGCGGCAGTACGCGGCCTGTCCAAGACGAGGGCCGGGGCCGAGCACCACTCCTCCCCGGGGAGGGCCGGCCGACGCTCCCGCACCCTGGACAGAGAGCCCACGCCGCAGGAGGAGTGCTACGTGCCTCACAAAGCGCTGATCCCCACCATTCAGTACGGCTCGGTGCTGGAGGGAAGAAGCTCGGCCGGCGTCATCCACGAAGGTGGCGTAACACTCTCACTTATTCACAATGACTCAGCACGTCACTACGTCTTTTATATGACCTCCTTACATAGGACTGGTATGAACTTATTACATACTGTAGTAGGGATGGACCGATACTGTGTTTTTCAGGGCATTGATATTTGGGACTGATATATTTTAGTCAAAATTAAGATTTTGAAATGTTACAAACTGCAACACAAAACTTAGTTTAAATGCTTTTAAGCAATTATTTAATAAATAAGAAACATTCAACATAATACCCAGTAAAAGATGGTCAGATAATGTTTTGGGGGGGACATTAAGTCCGACCCAGTGGTCAGAGAAACCAGAGCAGAGGGACCAACACAGAGCCAAAGGAGATCATTTTTTATTCATTAACTTTATCGGTTATCAGGCAAATAATACGCCGATACAGATAAGGAAGGATAAAACTGCAGTACTTTGATGTAGTCTGCAAACTCCCTCTGCTCTAATACAGAAACAACTTGAACATTAGTCTGTAAAAGATAAGGTGGATACTGTGTTGCTAGCTCTAAGAGTACTGCGAGAGTACATGCTGTAGCGTGGTACTGACCAGGAAATAATACTGAAAATGAACTGCAGAAGCAGTGAAGGAAGGAAATGCTTTAAAACATTTAAATTGTGATGAATGTCATTAACTAACCATGAATATCTGCCCATTTCAATGAAAAACCACAAATGTAAACCTCATGGTGGCGCTAGAAGAAATCATTCTCTGGGGAACAGGGATGTCTGGGGAAAACGTCATGGCAACTCATCCACAATCATAGATTCTGTTTAGTAATGACGTGAAAACGTGTCTACCATCACTCCATCTTCAGACAAAGAGGCCAGTGGAGCGAACATGTTCTCCCCCCGATCGAAGACCTGGACCTTCCCCAACCTGAAGACCCCGGCAGGCCCAGCAGAGGTTTACCTGGCAGTGGAGGAGGAAGAGGAGGCCGTTTCTTTTGGATCTCCCTTCAGAGGGGTACGGATAGTAGTTTAATCTGGATTAACACATATATCTCTCTCTCTCAAATTGCTTTATTGGCATGAATGTCAGAAATAACAAGCCAAAGCTCAAGATAATAATGTGAGAAGAAATGCATATGTCCATTTCATTGAGTAAACCAAAATCTATACATTTAAGATAAAAAAAGAAAAATCAGGAAATCAACAACAGTATCAATCAATATACAGTAAAATCTCTAGTGTCAAATGTAAGAAAGAAGACAAAGACAGTAGCAAACAAACATGAGAACCCCATGAAGTAGAGGACCAGATGAGACTGGGGAGATGAACAGATGTTAAATGTTGTCTCTCAGGCTGCGACATGCACTCACATAGCTCGCTGCTTTTCTATCTCTGTTTTCTCCGAGTAGATGTTTGTCTGGTCAGAAATTGTATCAAAATCTGGGAGTGTACATTTAAAAGAGCTGAGTTCTGATGTCAGTGTATGTGCACCGCAGTCTAATATATAGATTCTTTATGTTGTCTTTTATGTGCATGTCACAAAAAATGTAATTTAAAAAAGTCATAGTATAATATAGTATGTCGTAAAATAGTTCCAAAAAGTCATAGTATAGTTTGTTATAAAAAAGTGTCATTAAAGTTATAGTATGTCAAAAGTATTATTAAAAGAAAGTCATAGTATGTCATAAGAACTCTCTAAATAAAAACTCTTAACAGGGAAAAATAGCAGAAAGCTCAGGAAGAGAAACCGAGGGATGCAGGAGATGTCTTGTATACCTAGTAAATCAAAAAAGCTAAATTATGGAACATCAAGACAGGAATATAATAGTCAAAACTTTTATTCTGGTTTTCTACCCAAATGTGTGTTTTATGAATCTATTCTTAATGAAAAACTGCTGTGGAGGGGCACGCTAAAAGGAATAATCTGGGTCACTTACAGACTGAAAATACTTTACCGCAGTAAAGGCGAGATACATTTTTAAATCTGCGCTCACATCTTACATAATGTAAAAACACAGAACCACATTCTCCCCTTAGAAATTATTAATTACCTGAATATTAAATATTCTAACTTGGAGGATTTATGTAACCCGCTTCTTTTTTCTTTTTTCTGCACCTGAAGGCGTTACATCAGATGAAATCCATGACCTAAATATTTCTCCACCCACTCTGCATCCTTTCAGAGCGTGAAGGCCGGCGGCCCCTCCTCCAGCCGGGTGGCGGACCCAGGCAGCTTGCCCGTCCCTGTCCAGTCAGGGATGAGCCGCAGGGGGAAGACTCGCACGCCCAGCGTCCCCGAGATGAGCCGGGAGGCCGGGCTAGAGCTGCTCAGGGAGCGGCCAGAGGAAGCCCTCTCCCCGAGCCGCCCTCAGGTCCTGGAGACCCCCGAGTCCCTCAGCGATTCTCTGTACGACAGCCTGTCGTCCTGCGGCAGCCAAGGATGATCCAGCCAAAAAACGGGAGGGGAGCTCATCTAGTCCAGACTAAGACGCAGCACCGCTCTGAACTCCACGGTGATGCTTCGAGGACAAGAACCTGTGCCCTGTCCGCAGACTCATGAGGTGATGCTTCTCATCACGTTTCTTGGTTGCAACTGGAAAGATGGATCAATAGACTTCTCCTCAGGATTTCAAAATAGAAATGAAGCCAAAAGCCACCCCAAATAATATAGGTTCACTTTTTTCACAATCAGACTTGACTGTGGACACTCTTTAATTCATGTATACAGGACTGCAAAACGCATGGCTAAGCTAATGGTTAGCACAAAGTTGTCACTCCTGGTGTCTTCTGTTTTAAATCATCCCGTCCATCAAGGAAGAGCAGATCAGTTCAACAGCTACGATCTGTATCAATCCGTCTGTCCCGGACATTATTTCACACATAACGTACTGAAAAAACTAAACCTGAAGCTCCCTTAAAAAAAAAAAAAAAGAATGTTCATGTCTGTGATTCTTTGCTAAACTCATGCATTGCAATTTGAAATGTACAAACAACTTTATTGATCATGTTGATATTGTTTTGCGACCGAAGATTGGTTGTCAGAATATGTCTGTTTTAAATCATAATACATTTAAAGGTAATATATACCAGCAATAATAACAGATAAGAGAAATGGCTACACTATTCAATGTATATTTCTATTATTTATTTATTTTAAATGTACATCATTTGCAGTCATCTTTTTGTAATCTGTGAAAATTGCAGTCTCCTCGCTTAGTAGATTATGTTCATATCTTGTATTTCCACATCTGTTGCCGTTCGTTCCCTAGCCAATAGAGGTCCTATGTACCTACCTGCCGTTTTACAACTTTCTAATTAAAATGTTTTCATTTACTTCGTGTGTGTAGTCATTATTTTTGGCCGGTAGTAGTGGGGGGGGAAGGGCCGAAACAACAACTTTATAATTATAATAAACAGTTACACATCATTTCTCAGACTAATGGCCAACTCTAAATATTTTAAATGCACAACTATCAGAATTGAGGGTTCTTGTAACTTAAAGGGTCTGAATATTTTTTTCACTAATGTTACCAATAATAATAATAATAATAATAATAATAGCCATGTAGGGATCATTGTAGAGTACCCAGTGAAACTCAACTGTTTCAATACGATCAACATTTATTTGAGGAAATGTATCAAATTATTAGTTTCAATTTTACATCCATAAAATAAATTCTTCACAGTATACTTCCAAAAAATTGTAAAGGTCAACACCACATCATTTGGCAAACTAATTTCTAGACAACAGATATTTAGAGAAATTTACAGGGGGGGGGCCTGCTATCCAAGATGAAACTATGGACAGATGGCACCGACAGGCTTTCAGGGTTAGGGTCGGTGTTACCATTCTTACTCAAAATGGTGGTCACAAAACAATATTGGTGGGAGCAAAAAACAATTACAGAGAAAGTTCTAGAAGGGGGGGGATCTGTTGTCAAAATCCTGGGACAAGTACTTAGTGACACTCCACTAAAGAGAAAGGCGGATAACTAAAAATAAGCAAATCAACAATTGAAATTACAAAACTTGAACTAAAACGATGGGCAGCTGTAGAAGCCTGCCAGGAGCCCGCCATGTCATTCATGTATGGCACTAAACAACAAGTACCTTCATGGGGGGCCGCTCAGCTTCTGGGAGCCTTCGTAGGGCAACGCTTCTCTCTACAGGCCAAGCATGTTCACTGCAGCGTTAGTCTACTTCTCCATTCACAGCCATGATGGGGACTAGCATTAGTTTACCATAAACTTACATTCACCCTTGTTGTAAGTTTGAGAAGAAAATCAAAGAAAGTACAATAATGTAAGACCACAGAGGAGTTAATCAAATAAATGAAGACAGAAAGTGAAAAGCACCAAGTGCGTTGCAAATTGTGCCTCTTCTGACAGTTTTTAATTTCCAAACCTTTACTTCTTTTCCTTCTTCTTCTCCTGTAAAAGAATAATAATTACAGTTATGAGACCAGACATCACTCTCAGAAATTAAGTTTATGAAAACAAAACACATTTTCCAACTTTAAGTCAGTGGTATTGAGCCATGCAGATGGATGTGGTGAGAGCGTGTGTGCTGATAGCTTGGAAAGTTGAGTCATCACTTAAATATAATCAGTATATATTATGTGTTAATAAAAGTACCAACAAAACTGTGTAAAAAATACTGCATTGCTAGTAAAAGCCCTCCCTTTACAATGTTAAAGCTATAGTGTGTAACTTTTTGATATTATTGAACGTCTGTTACATTAAGACTCTCGGCTCCACACGGGTGTCTCTGTCTCTCTCAGTATGGACAGTGTGTTCAGGAGACTGGGCGCCCGCTGACTTCCCCACGCAGAAACTCGAGTGGAAGTCTTGGATCATGTGGACGCGCCGTTTTGTTTGTTGCTTAGAGTTCCTCATGGGGGCGACACAAACTACTTACTAGAACTTGTTCTTGTTCCTATATATGACATTTTTACAACAGATCATCATCAATGTGTACGCAGCATTTTACTGTAGAAGGTGGAGGGAGTCAGGTAGTTTAGTCCCGTGGGTCCCAACCTAGGGTCAGACACCCTTTGGAAGGGCCAAATAAAAATCTGAGGGACTGAAACTTAAACATAAAATATGTCATTTTCTGCCTTTAGGGGTCTCTCAATCAAAACAATATAAACACATAGCGTTAAGCTGGATCGATCGATATTGAAATGTATCAATAAATAAGGTCTCAGCTGTATTACTGTGTTGTAATGTGGCAGAAAGAAAGCTGTATTACGGTTACTGAGTATTATTCTGTGACATTGTATGATTTACAATTACACTCGAACGCATCATCCGGGTTCCCGTGTTTTGACAGAAGTTAGAGGAACGAGGTTTTATGTTTTAAAGGTTTTATAACGCCACTGTGTCATGAAAATAAAATAACAGATTTCTCTGGTTTGAACGTTGTTGGAAACATTTAGGATAGTGGAAGTACACAACTCAAAATATATAACATGGTCGTTTTTAGACATTTTAATACAGAGACATTACATGCCATTAATCTTACAATTATGTTTTCAATTGATCGTTAAGTATATAAAAACGCCAAAACGGTTTGGAAACCATTGGTATAATCTTTAGCAATGCATTGTATTTTGGAATTTTATATGTCTTTTTATTGAAAAGTAACTAGTGACTGTACCTGCCAAAGTAAAAAGTACAAAATTTCTCTCTGAAATGTAAAATTGTTATTTAATAGTTAAATTGTATAAAGTAGTAGAAAATAGATTTACTTAAAGTGCAAGTACCTCAAAACTGTACTGAACAGTACCACCATGAAATACAATGGGGGGGGAATCAAACACATTTTTGTTATAAGTCACATTTTAAATAATCAGTCTTCATTTGTAATAAAACGTTAGATATGTCTGTTGACTAGAAACCAGAACTAGGTTTCTAATGAGATATGCTGTCGTGGAGTTATTGAAATGTCTTTTGCTTTCTATTGTTTTGCGCACCACAAACTAAACGATTGTACTGCGGTGGTGACAGAAGACTCAGCAAAATAAAACCAAAACTATTTGCATGGCTAGATTCTACTAAGGTTAAATGAGAAAATATGTATTTTGTGATTGGGATAAGCCAGCCGTACTGTTCAAATCCCCCAAAAACTCAAATTCAAGGCATTTTTTGCCTCAGGGCTGAACTTATGGAACAGTATCATTTATTTCTTGTCTTTCTTGTAGGAACATTAAAACTCTGGGGCTGACAATAGCCTGTACATAGCCTATATTTTGTTATTA
Organism: Etheostoma perlongum; assembly: GCA_026937815.1. Classification (NCBI taxonomy): domain Eukaryota; kingdom Metazoa; phylum Chordata; class Actinopteri; order Perciformes; family Percidae; genus Etheostoma; species Etheostoma perlongum. The sequence continues at coordinate 1,723,050 of CM049377.1, read as the reverse complement.
TCAACAAATCTTTTGAAAACCACAAAACCAACAATGCATTATAGACCGGCGTCTCTCAATACTTTCTGGTTTCCCGGGAAACCCGCTGCTTCCTACGGAACATCAGAAATCCTACCTTAGAAATCTGGGTCACAAATGTATGCTTTCATTTAAGAAATTAAAGACTCAGTAATGTCCTAATACATCTGGTTTAATCTGGAGTGAATAATGGAGTGGCTTGTGGCCTGGAGGTAAAATGGTTGCCCAACAACCACAAGGTTGCCGGGTCAACTCCAGGTCATGCGGCCACATGCCAAGTTGCTCCCTGGCCGCTGTATGTACAGTCCACTGCTCCTAATACCTAGGATGGGTTAAGTGCAGTAATGCAATAGACTTTCACTACACTGTGAGATTAAGAATAAACTTTGATCCTTTTTTTTATACTGCCTAAAGTACTGGTATTGATAAGTACTGGAGTTTATGCACCGATCCGATACCACGTAATAAAGCCCTAAAGAAAATCTATGTTAAAGTAGTTTATTTATGCTCTCTTTCCGTTATGATAAGAAAGTTCTGCCGCATTCCTTGTTTGTGTTTGTTCATGTTTCACAAAGACTCATATCCCATCCATCCCGGGGTAGCAGCATACAGCTGTTAAAACATAATCAAATATATGACCCACTAGTATTGGATCAGTACTCGGTATCAGCCGATACGCAAATTAAGGTATCAGAATCAATATCGGGAAATAAAATATGGTATCGGACCATCTCTATGTATTAGTGAATATATTTTGCAGCAAGACAGCGTTTGTGAGATTGGTTCAAAAATAATAATGTGTTTTTAATAATTTTTTGGACAATAATGGAGCTCTATGGCACAGAGGAATAAAATCGTTCAGGCTTTGGGATAGAGAGAAAATACTTGCAAGTAGGATTCCTTCATTATTGCTTTTGGTCTTTTCGTTGGATTTGCTGACAAAAACATACCCTAATATGCCCAGACGTATCCATTAACTTTAAAAAGAAAAGAAAAAAGAAAAGAAGGCAAAACACTGCGTACCTTATCGTTCATTGCTAGGATGACCATCAGTTTCCTGAAGATGGTGATGAAATCAAGGAACAAGTCCACACAGTGCCTTCAAAAAACAAACAAGTTTATTTTAGAATTGTTACATATGCTTTTGGGGCAAAAAAACAAACAACCCAAAAGATTACCAAACATTATTTAATATCTCTAGAATAAAGTTCATACAGCTGTAAAAGGTATCCACTCATCAACTAAGGGGAGAGCTAATGTAGCACCTTCGTCTGTAGTCTTTTCTTATTCTAGGAAGTGATGCTTATTGAACGCCTCACTGTGGGATGATGTATTTGCATGGTATTTGGTTATGGCAGGTGTGAGCCAACAGATAAGGAAATATAAAAACCCAAGTCCTCACCAGATGTAGTCCTTGTCTCCGTTCTCTGCTTTCTCAATGATGAGCTGAGTGTCAAACAGGACGAAGCCGCACATGATAAGCAGCCCGAGGTACATGTGTGCCTGTCGGAAAAAATAATAAACATAAGATTTCCCAGAAACATTATGTCACAAACGTCTAGCTAATCAAACATGTGAGGAATAGTGCAACTTGGTTCAGCTACCTTAAACAGCATCACAGATCCAAAGAACATGTTCATCACAGACATTAGGAACAGGAGGGAAAGGCCAGACATCAGTGTGCCTTAGAAGAAGAAGAAGTTAAGGTTAACGACATGTTTGAGTTTATTATCCGAGAGAAATTCTGCATAATGGCCAAAACATGGGTGGGATCTCATGTATTGTTGTAAATTGTTGAGAAAAAGCAGTATACAGTGTAACGGGTCACAACTGCCTTTACCTCCAAGGAACAGGTAGCTCCTGCGTTTGGCATAGAGAGCACTGAGCGTGAAGCAAATGAAAATCACAGACGTTCCCATGAAAGCCGTCACGATGATGCTGAGGAGAAAAACAACAGATCAATCTATACGTTTTCAGTAAATACTCACTTTCAATTATGTGTGTTAGACACATAGCTACCAATCATCACATAATACTCTTCTCATTGGTGCTGGGCAGTATACTGGTCTATATAATTTCCCATATGATATCAATTTTTCATTAAGAGCGCTACAGCCCAAGTATCCGCAAGTGAATTGAGACCGGGCCCCTTGTTAACTGCGAACCCTTCCACTCATGTTAGTAACTTTATAACACAACAATGAATAACCCACAACCAACTCTCTTTAACGTTTATTTTACTACTTTGCAGTTTTCACAATAAAAAATAGTTTAGATTCTGTAACTGTTTCATACATTCTCCTTCATATAACGTTATTGTATAATGTTGTTGAACCAAGCAAACCCTTTAGTTATCAGTTTTAGTAAACATGATATGTTCTATGTACTCCTGACAGTAGAATAAGCCATTAACGCATATAAAGGCCCAGTCAAGCAAAAGAAGGAAAATACTGTGATATACCAAGAACCCGCCAGAATCTTAAAAAATTCTGTGAAACAAATTTTTGGTCAGCCCAGCTCTGCTTCTCATTACAGTTTACTTTTATAATTTTTAACTTTTAGTCAGCTAGCTGCTACTTTTTCACATACCTCGGATTAACAGCAATGACAAAGTCCAGTGTGGGGCCAAGGCCAACACCTGGAGAGGGCGACAGGAAGGCAAACACTGCTATTAGACTTACATGACAGTAAATAACAAAGCTGCTCTGTTTACATGCAAAGTGAGACTTTTTTTTCCTGTAACATGCCCACATCATTATTACTTTACCTGTGAGGAAGGCAAATCCTGCGAGGATAGCCAGTCTTTTCTTTTCTGTCTCAGAGTTGTGTGGCGTCATGGCGAGCCAAAACATCATCCCCAGGGAGGCGAGCACAGACAACATACCTCCCTGAAAACAATGGCACAAGGTTCGAATGGGGTAGGAAAAATTGTGACCATGACCATATTGACCATTCAAGGTTTCTCCTCTCCTTTTAAAAAGTACAGTGTCATCTTCTCACAACAGCAGCTTTAATATTGCTGAAGAAACAGGATACCAAGATAAAATATAAAGATTAGGCCTTTCAGATGAATAAAGTTCTCTCTTAACAGCTTATTGTAATTCTGATTTAAAGGCAAATTAAAGGCCTGTATTTTGACATGTAGTACTTACAGAATGTCCCTTATGACACCAAACAGTAAAGACCACCTCCACTTAAATTAAATATATGTAAATACACTTTCCTGAAATTAAATATCAACTTTCAGAAAAGAAGAGCTGGTATTTCTTTACTATTTTATGTTTTACAGCAAAGGCAATTTATTTAACTGGTGGGGGCTATAGTTTAAAACATCTAGTAACTAAATAAATTATGGAAAGAGATCCATTAGGATCTGGGTAGCTTTTCTGAACAGACACTGGGTAAAGCTGGAAAACGTTCCCAATATTCCATCATTATTAATCAAATATTGCAAACTCTTATTCATCTACAGTAAATTGTTTCAAGCACCAGGTAACTAAAACATAGTGCACAAATTACTTCAGATAAGGTAGGATAAATATTCACCGCTATCTGTACTTTGCTTAAGGGCACCCTTTGCATAGATATACATTTTAAGGATCGGCCTGGACAGGTAGACTTTGTTCCATCTTGTTAGTGTCACCTGAAAGAGGCGTGTCACGACATGGACGTAGGAGCCAGCTGCAGCCACAAACATACAAACTGCCAGGCTGGAGTACACATTCTTCAAATGCACCTGGGTGGAATGAGATCTGCCAAAAAAAAAAGATACAATAAACAAGGCTGGGCAGTGGATGCCCAAGTTATAGTCTATAAAGATAACATGACTGAGGTAGTATTTCACTGCATGCTTACGCACATTTGGGAGAACTTGAAGAGGGAGTCAAAGTTGATGTTGCGGTCAAACACGTTCATGATGAAACAAGGGATTGAGATCTGCAGAGATTTTTGCACGGACACTCTCCTCTGAAGAGAAACGCATATGATTACACTTCTAAAAACACACAAAAAAACTATTTCAGAACTATAACTGCAGCATTCAAAAGGTAGCACAGCTGCAACCATTTGTTAATGACCAGTAGTGGAATACAACTACCTACATTTTGTTAAAATATAATTTTGAGGTACTTCACTTGAGTATTTGCATTGTATGCTACTTTATACTTCTGCTCTACATTAATTGGGAACTACTGCACTTTTTACTCCCCCCACATATAGTTAACAGCTATAGATGATTTACAGATTGTGATTTTACAAACAAAACACAAGGTCAGTTAATAAAATATTTAACTACCCAACAGTATAGCATCAATATCAATCATCCAATAATCTAATAAAAACACTGTAGAGGCCATTCTACACGTTGAATACTTTTATAGCTAATATTTCTGTAGTTTCACTTAAGTAACTTTACAATTTTAAGGAAGGAATTAACGCTACACTAAGGAGTATTTTGGTAAAGTGCACCGATACTTTTCCAGTTAGCAGTCAGTAACCGTTATCTAGTATAAATAATATGAATACTGCTTCCACCACTTATGATACACACGCATGTCGCAAATCACAAGTGCGTAGTTTAGTCGGTTTGTAACATTTACATTGCACAAGAGGTTATGCGTTGAGTGCTCGAATAACATGCTATCAATTCATGTTAACGATATAACGTTAGCCGTTAGCTGGAAACAAAAGCAAATCATTGTATGTATAAATAAATGTGTTATACGAATCAGGGCAGTCGAGCAACAACCCAAAACAATTTGACGTATAACACTATCATATTAACAGCTAACGGTGCTAGCCAGCTGGCTAGTTAACTTAGCTAATCGTTAGCTAAATACCGAGCAGCCTGGCTAGCTAACTACGCTAACGTTAGCTTGTCTAAATTCGACGACTCTCGTTCATTCTTCAACACATAGCGACAACAACGTTACAGCTAACACTAATAAGATACAACGAGGGCATTGGCCCAATATGCCACAAATAATTCTAGCGTTTACCTCTGCTACTAGTTAGCTAACTAACTGTTGGCAGCCTTTCTTCTTCCTGCTTTACTTTCTTTAATAAAACAGTACGTGTCGCTCACAGTGGCCAGCTGGTGATGTCACAATGGAGACGCCCCGAAAATTGTAGTCCTCATAAATAAACAAGTCGTTTATTTTATAATTACTGAACGTTGAACCAACTTTGTCGTTAGCTACTCTTTACAGAGAAACCTTTTAGTCAATTTTGCATGTGTTTATTTTAAACTACTCCTATATTTGCGGCATATTTAACGACATTATGCTATACAAAAATGTAAAATGCTGTAAAATTCGAAAAGCCCTAGCTACATCTGCATGAATATGTCACATGTAGCTACTCTGTGTAGGATTGCTAATTCCCGACTGACCACTTCTTCTTTTTTATTTCACTATTATTTCACTCTGTCATATAATTTCCTTTTGTTTGTAGGTCGACCGGTTGTTTTTAGTTTGTTGTTATCTGTAGTCTTATGAATATGTGCCTTTTTGATTGTGAATAATAATTTAAAAAAAAGAAATAACTGCATGACAACGTTTTTTTTTATTCCTTTTTTATTTAGCCTATCACTATGTTGTGATTTCCTTTGTTGGTTATTAATATCACTTGCGCAGTTGGAATCTGTATTATCTTATCTATGACGTGCCTTTATGGTGCACTATAACCCAAAAATAAAATTGGTGTGAGTGTCACCCATGGATGTGCTGGTCCCGGTTCGTTATGGATATATATTCCTAGGATTGTGAAGGCCTTACACCCCTCCCCCTCCCTCCCCCTCCCTCCCCCTCATACACCTAAAATGGCTGCTCCATTCCAAACTGTCACCAGCTAAACAGCGATGATTTTGTCGTTGTTGTTTTTAGTTCGATTAACGCTATGAATACATGAAAATCAATCATTACAAACATGGTGCAACATGTTTCGAATAATTTAATGGAAATAATACATTTGAGATAAACGTATCTCTATGTCTAGATTTATATTGGTTATGAAAAATAAATGCATGTTAAAATAGTATATGTTATTCAAAAGACTGTCAGTGGTAGAAGAAGTGTTATATTCACCGTAGTGTTATATTCTTCACTGTTTCAGGAACGGTTCATGTTGTATTCCGATATTTCTCTGGGGTAAAAGTAGCAATAATAATTTTAATATACATAAATAAATTATATATAAATATACTCCATTATATGTAAAGGTCCCACAAGCAAAACTTCATGTCCTGGTTTTTTATACAAAATCCTAATCTGAAAAGTAACTATAGCTGTCAGATAAATGTAGTGGAGTACAAAAGTATAATAGTTCCTTTTAAAGTAGCCTTTTGAAGTACTCAACTTAAGTACTTCTTAAGTACAGTACTTGAGTAAATTCCACTACTGTACGTGTTAAAAATATAAAATGTGTAAAATATAAAGACTAAAAGATTTAAAAAGCTACTTAATTGTTGTATAAGAGGACATAAAGCAAACCACACTAATACAGAGATGTGTCACAGAGGAGGAAAAGCATACACAAAGGCGGTATAATATTACCCATTTTTATTTCAAAATAAAGACTGGTAGCACCTTGTCTATTAGAGTTTTGGTCAGATAGGGTAGACAAAATGAGTGTTGGATTTCTTCTGATACACAAAGGCAAATTTTGACTGTCTAAACAAATACTTTTGGTCATCACAACTGGTTCAATTTCATTGTCATATTTTACTATATAACATGCAGGCAAACAATTCCATCAGACAGACATAGAAAAACCCTATAACCTAGGAAACATAACCCCACAAATATATGTTGTACTTAATTGGAAACTGAAAAAGAATATGTTTTCTTGCATGATTGATCCGATTTGCATCTATTTGTTTATTTGATTTAACTGCTTATGTTTTTTTGAAATATCTATGAACTTGAACAGCAGAATGTGTTATTTAGGCACAGATAAAACAGTTAAACACAAGGCCAGCCTCAAAGTAGGCAAATGGATTACATTACAAAATGTTAAGCATTTAGAAGTACTGGACAATACAGATGTATGGCCAATAAATATAGAAAAAACACTCACACATGCTAAAAAAAATAATCAAATTTGATATTTTCAAGTGTTGCACTGCAAGTACCACAGGCCCATGGCATTACACTTGCTCTTGACAGTGTTTTCTCACGCTCAGCATGACACATCAGAGTGTGTAGGCCTACAAATCTCTTTTCAGGCAGAACACCATTCTCTGTCCGAATTTCAAAGGCACAGTTTTTACTTTCAGCACTGTCAATATAAAACAAGTGCAAGTTGTTTGTCACATCGTAATAAAAGAAACACATAGTAACAAATGGACTATTATTAAACCTCGAATGAAAACTGTGGTGGCATTTATGCTCGTCCTATGTGCCAACATATTCCAGTGTGTCTGCTTTTAGATTTCCCCATATTTATGTAACTTATATCAATCTGATCACTAATAATGTATATTTGCACGGTTTGTAGAAATTATGTATATTGTACAAATACATAAAGTACACTGTTTTTCTGCTCATTGACAGGTAAATAAGGCTACAGTAATGTTTACATTTGCAGAATACAATTATTGACTGGCTACTTAGAAACTACTGTCCATGTAATTAAGAAACTGGATTGCATAGAGGAACCATTTTCACCATTTAAAAATAGATTTCCTTATAAAACAACCTATAAAAAGAAATTAATGAATGTATAAAATCTTGTGGGAATTTAAAAAAAGAGCTGTTTTTTTGTTCCTTAAAAAGGCACAAGAATAATTATAATAATTAAAAAACAAATGTCCAAAAGTCAAGTCAGGGCAGGCAGGCTTCTGCTTTGGCAAAAGAACCACTTTAATATTTCTAACTGGAGTGATTGTGATGGGATTGCTTTGGTTGTCTTTCAAATAGTGGTTGTCAATAATGTCAGCACTGAGGTTCTGAGGAAAAGGCCTCCGAGTGCAATCTATAGTTTCAGCTGTGCCAAACACATTGTGTTTTCCACGCTTGGAATTTCCTTAACCCCACGCTAATACAATTTTCTAAACTGAGGATTTTGTGCAGCGACTAGGAGAACTCTAGTATCTATTGTCGCTATACGGTTCTATTGTTGTTGATAAAGTTTCAAGCTCCTAACAAGAGCTGAGTGGGTCCATTGAGAGCTTAGTGTCCACGAAGCTGGTCCAGCTGGGTGTAAACATTATCTGCTTGACTAAGTTCCTCAAACACAGGCAGAAGGTTGAGCAGCTCAGCGTCGTCCACGTCGTCAAACCATGACACCACTGGAACCTGAAGAAAACAGACCATCACTCACAAACTTTGGCTTTGAAATAAATTAATCACATATAAACTGCACCTGCCAGTTGTGCAAATACACTTAAGCAGTGCTTAAAGGTCCCATGGCATGGTAAATCTCACTTTATATGGTTTTTAACATTAATATGTGTTCCCCCAGCCTGCCTATGGCCCCCCAGTGGCTAGAAATGGTGATAGGTGTAAACCGAGCCCTGGGTATCCTGCTCTTCCTTTGAGAAAATGAACACTCAGATGGGCCGAGCTGGAATCTTGCTCCTTATGAGGTCATAAGATGCAAGGTTACCGCCCCTTTCTCTCCTTGGCCGCCCATAGAATTTGGCCCACCCATGAGAGAGAGACATCATGGCTTTCAAACGAGCAAAATGGCCATTGGTCAAGGCCACAACCCCAGCCTCCACCTTGCCCCCCCTCTCTCCTCCTCAAAAGCTACAGACTCAGAAATGGCACATACTAAGGAAAGCTCACTGTGGGACTGGCTCTAGTGGCTGGAATTCAGATACAGTATTAGGGGACTACTAAGGTCTATATAAAGAGACTTCAGATACAGTATTAGGGGACCACTAAGGTCTATATAAAAGAGACTTCAGATACAGTATTAGGGACCACTAAGGTCTATATAAAAGAGACTTCAGATACAGTATTAGGGACCACTAAGGTCTATATAAAGAGACTTCAGATACAGTATTAGGGGACCACTAAGGTCTATATAAAGAGACTTCAGATACAGTATTAGGGGACCACTAAGGTCTATATAAAAGAGACTTCAGATACAGTATTAGGGACCACTAAGGTCTAGGGACCATATAAAAGAGACTTCAGATACAGTATTAGGGACCACTAAGGTCTATATAAAAGAGACTTCAGATACAGTATTAGGGACCACTAAGGTCTATATAAAAGAGGTGTACAATTTAAACCTGACCTAAATATGTAATTCTGATTCTAATGTGTTTTGTATGTGCAGTGTACGTTTCTATAAATCAGAATTTGGAACTGAAACAATCAGCTAATCACTATTATGATAGCTGATACATTGTTTTAGAAGTTTTTCAAACACAAATTCCTAAAAAAGGTTTCTGGTTTCAGCTTCTAAAATGTGATAATTTGTCAAATTTCTTTGTCATAAATGAAAGTAAATTGAATGTAATTGGGTATTTGGACTGTTGGTAGGATAATGGGTAATTTTCATAATGACGATATATAGAGAAATTAATCCAAACATTTATATATGATTAAAATACTAAACTAAACTAAAATTAGAAATACACTTTGAACATTAAATAACTCTCAAAACATCGAGGACTATATCATTTTAGAGAAAAACTTGAGTAATTTGTTCATTGTGTGTAATGTTGTGTTGTAATGTAATGTGTTGAGTAATGATTATATTTTATGTCATCTATTATTTTGTAAGAGCTAATCTCACATTGCCAGACCTCCTTCTCATCAAACTTGACTCTGAAGAAAATCTTTGTCCCTATCATTTTTTTTTCAAACTAACTTTTGTGCCTGAAGTTTTCCAGGGCTCTATAAGCTTGACAAGACTGAGGTCTAAGAGCATGCGCCCAATCTTTTGAATGATGGATACCAATATGATTTATGTCATATTGTCAAAGTTTTGAGATTTTTCTGACAGAAGGAAATGAAAACTCACAGCATTATTAGGGTGGAAGATGTAGGAGGCAGGAGAGTTATCCAGGATGAGGGTTTTGTGGAGGTCTCTGCCGAGGCGGCTTAAATCTTTGACATAGCAGCCCTGGTGGAAAACACAAGATTCCCGGAACAGCCGGGTCCGGAAAACACCACACTGATCCAGCAGGTCCGTCACTGGGTCTGCATACTGATAGAGCCCAGGGGAGGTGGGGAGCAGGGGAGGGAAAAGCAGGTTGGACTAATGAAGCACTTTCAACTCAAATGTGTTATTCTTACAGCAATTAGCTAAGAAATACAGTGAGGAAAATAAGTATTTGAACACCCTGCTGTTTTGCAAGTTCTCCCACTTAGAAATCATGGAGGGGTCTGAAATTGTCATCATAGGTGCATGTCCACTGTGAGAGACATAATCTACAAAAATAAATCCAGAAATCACAATGTATGATTTTTTAACTATTTATTTGTATGATACAGCTGCAAATAAGTATTTGAACACCTGTCTATCAGCTAGAATTCTGACCCTCAAAGACCTGTTAGTCTGCCTTCAAAATGTCCACCTCCACTCCATTTATTATCCTAAATTAGATGTACCTGTTTGAGGTCGTTAGCTGCATAAAGACACCTGTCCACCCCATACAATCAGTAAGAATCCAACTACTATCATGGCCAAGACCAAAGAGCTGTCCAAAGACACTAGAGACAAAATTGTACACCTCCACAAGGCTGGAAAGGGCTACGGGGACATGTCCAAGCAGCTTGGTGAAAAAAGGTCCACTGTTGGAGCAATCATTAGAAAATGAAAGAAGCTAAACATGACTGTAAATCTCCCTCGAACTGGGGCTCCATGCAAGATCTCACCTCGTGGGGGCTCAATGATCCTAAGAAAGGTGAGAAATCAGCCATGAACTACACGGGAGGAGCTGGTCAATGACCTGAAAAGAGCTGGGACCACCGTTTCCAAGGTTACTGTTGGTAATACACTAAGAAGGTTCCCCTGCTTAAACCAGCACATGTCAAGGCCCGTCTTAAGTTTGCCAATGACCATTTGGATGATCCAGAGGAGTCATGGGAGGAAGTCATGTGGTCAGATGAGACCAAAATAGAACTTTTTGGTCATAATTCCACTAACCGTGTTTGGAGGAAGAAGAATGATGAGTACCATCCCAAGACCACCATCCCTACTGTGAAGCATGGGGGGGTAGCATCATGCTTTGGGGGTGTTTTTCTGCACATGGGACAGGGCGACTGCACTGTATTAAGGAGAGGAGGACCGGGACCATGTGTTGGGAGATTTTGGGGAACAACGTCCTTCCCTCAGTTAGAGCATTGAAGATGGGTCGAGGCTGGGTCTTCCAACATGACAATGACCCGAAGCACACAGCCAGGAGAACCAGGGAGTGGCTCTGGAAGAAGCAGATCAAGGTTCTGGCGTGGCCTAGCCAGTCTCCAGACCTAAACCCAATAGAGAATCTTTGGAGGGAGCTCAAACTCCGTGTTTCTCAGCGACAGCCCAGAAACCTGACTGATCTAGAGAAGATCTGTGTGGAGGAGTGGGCCAAAATCCCTTCTGCAGTGTGTCAAACCTGGTGAAGAACTACAGGAAACGTTTGACCTCTGGAACTGCAAACAAAGGCTACTGTACCAAATATTAACATTGATTTTCTCAGGTGTTCAAATACTTATTTGCAGCTGTATCATACAAATAAATAGTTAATTGTGTTGTGATTTCTGGATATTGTTTTTAGATTATGTCTCTCACAGTGGACATGCACCTACGATGACAATTTCAGACCCCTCCATGATTTCTAAGTGGGAGATCTTCCAAAATAACAGGGTGTTCAAATACTTATTTTCCCTCATTGTAGCATCACACATCCAAAATGTACTCATCTGGATGACGTTGCACCAGCTATTTAGAAACCGATTCCTACGTTTGTGTTGTGCAAGTGATCTTTAAGTTCTTTGTAACTACTAAGAGGTCAAACTTGTGGTTTCCTAAACTGCAATGCACCAATGAAAACTACAGGAAGTCACTGTAGCATCACAATCTGTAGCAACTAACTTGGTTAATTTGCAGGATAAATGTATTTTAGAGTTATTAGTATCCATGCATTATAGAATGAGTGGGAGATAAATAATGATGCTTACTTCACAGGCACCATTTAGTCATTTAGTCTGGCGTTATTGGCATACCGTTTGATAGTCTGAGGTATACTGTGTTATCTTTTAAATAAAAAAAATCTTCCCAGCTTACATCATTATTTAAAAAGCATTTTATCAAGTGCCCTGTCAGACATGTGTCTTCTTAATTATTTGCATACAAGCTGCAACTGTTTTCCTCATACTTGATTTTTATTTCTTATTATTTATCTTGAATTATTTATCAACTGTCTACATTAATGACCTTAACTGTTTATTATCGAATATTTAATGGATGGAATGGGAATTGGGATGTATGTTTTTTTTTTAGGTCCCCTAAAAGTTGTTGTTATCTGTCTTGTCTAATTGTGAATGTATTTTCTTGCCTTTTGTATGTGTAATTATTTAGTAACAAGTGTGGTGCAACATATTTTAATGTATTTAAGCATGAATCTCCACTAACAATCAATTAGGTTATAAGTTAGAACTCCAAAAGAGTGGAAGCAACCGGCTCCAGATGAACACAGAAACAAACTATAGCTTTAAGCATGAGCGGGGTGTCTACTAAAGTGGCTAACAGCATGTTAAGCAGCTCCTATGCCAGTGAAAAGGAGAACTAAACGGGCAAGAGAAAGCAGAACAACCTCCGAAAGATCAGACATGACATTAAACAAACAAATGTCTTTTTTTAGGATGTGTTTCCGCATCTGATGTAAATTACCTTTGCCAGACTGGCTGTAAACAGCACACATTCAAACAATTCTCCCATTCTCTGCAGGAACTCATCCACGTACGGCCTCTTCAGTACATACACCTGGAACACAGACAGACCATCAGTAAACTGTCCCACCAACAGGGCTATTTCAATGTCATTTGATTGCCTTTACATTTGTATCCTCAACTTATTGTTTCCGGTCCGTTGGCTGCTAATGGCCAGTTCCTGAAACAAGTAATCAAGAACAGGCCGTGTCGGTGTTAACCAGCCTATCCTGGATTACTTGAACCAGGCAGAGGCCCAAACACGACTTCTTGCCAACACGTGGGGTCCCAGGAATCACATTTCTGAGTTAATTACATTTCCACATGTCCACTAGTGAGAAGCTGAACAAGTGGTCCAACACAGTGTGCAAGTATTTTTCACAGAGGCAGTAATGTGTACTGCCTCACTTATATATGGCATTTTAAATGAACTGGGCTGAAATGACTCATTTTCATGCTGATATTTCCTGTTCAACATCTGGCCAGCAGAGGGCTCTGTGTGCCCGTCGAAACAAAACCTGGCTGATCAGTTACAAGACCCATCCCTTTTCAGCTCAGCAACCGCTGCAAACACATCAACATACTGTACATACACAAGCACAGTCCCCTACACACACACACACACACACACACACACACACACACAAGTTTACCTGGTGTGTGGTCCCCTCTATCTCCACAGGCACGATGAAGTCTGCATTACTTATAGGCTGAAGGGAGAACAGAGGGAGATGGTTGGCATGCTCATTCACATGGCTGCGCTGTGTGCATTCACATGGCATTACATAACGACTCAACACTCCACACAGCTGCCATAAATCACAGTGAAGAGCCTACACAAACAGCATGTCATTCACTTGATGTTCCTCAAGCACATGAGATGGTTTCAGTGAAGGAACTCTAATACAGATTAAAAAAGAATCCTGGCAGATCCAGACCAATACACTACATATAGATACAGAATATAATGTAAAAAATCTACTTAATGTTTCTTCTAATAAATCAGAAGATGCTTGTAAAAATGAGGCATTGACATGAAGAGTGGTCAAGTGAATAATTTCTTTGCTTTGGTACCTTGAATGAGCTGTGCACCAGGGTCTCATCCAGGTCTATGACCACACATATCTTCCCCTGGTCCTGGGCCTCTACCTCAGGCAGGAGGCTAGGTTCACTTTGCTAAGGAGACACACAAAGAATTTTAATTAATTTTAATTGTACCGTCCCACACACACCTACCTGTCTATAACTTGCCTTGTGCTGTGTTGATACCTCCGCAGCATGATTAGTCCTGATGGTACAGTGATTAATATGAAAAACAGACCTTGGCTGTTTAATGTTACCTCTGGGAAATTAGATAAGACTCAGTTTGAGAACTGCATGTATGTGTGGGGAAGAAGGATGGAGCCTCATTATTTACTGTAACAGCTTCTATGTTGGATAACTTTAGGATTAGCATATTTATGTCATTCATTAGATCTTCCAAAAGCACCTCTACAGACATTCACCGGCAGGGAGAACACATTAACTTGATATAATCGCATTTTTCCATGTCCAGTTTAGTTTGCCTTTTTTATTAATTGTGTTTCTTTCTAGGCCCTTTATGACCACAGTCCATCTGAAATTAATCATTAATATATTACATAACATAAAATGAAAATCCACTGAGGAAGGAAAGTTAAGATTGAGAACACATACTATACCTAAGCAACAGCAATTTGTTTTAACTCAACAATGCAATGCAACATAACCCGTTCAGTGCCAACGTTAAATTGGGTTTCATTTAACCAGCGCCTACAGATGCTGCTTCCTGTTTGCTTCTGATGCTAGAGGACGCTCCTCAATGTGAACCAACATGGCATCCCATTTAGATGCCTCTTCCATGGTACTGAAGCTGTAATCAGGCTGACAGTGTTAACCGGCCAGGCGTGTGCAGCAGGCGCTCAAGGCTTTATTTTTTCTCCACCTCAGCAGTTCCTGGGCACACAATACCCGATTCTCTGCTCGCCGTCTGCCTAAAGGATTGGTAGTCGCTCTGTCGTTCTTATCTTCCTTGGAGGATCAAGTGTGAACATCAAAGTGATTCCATATCCGCAGACAGTTGCGGTTAGCTTTCAACATTTTAAGAGCAGGTGCATTGGTGGTTTTAGCGCGCAGTTGTAAAAAAAAAACAAACAAAAAAACACTTGAAGACAATAATAAGCACATTTTTACAACACATGTTAAGTTTATTGCTGCGAGCAGTGTGTTTGTGTGTGTGTGTGGGTGGGTGTGACAAGGAAGTGAAATCTTAAATAAACAAGAATAAAGGCAGGACTGAACTGAGGGATTTCAAAATGTATTTTCAGTGGTGTGAAACATCGCTGGAATAGAAATAATGTTACCTTGACAACTGTCCCATTTTCCTGCGACTCCAGCAAGGCCTGCTGGGAAGGTGTTGGTGGTGGTGGTTTGGGGCCATCCTGAGCTTGGAGGCAACAGAAGAGTGCTTTGAAGATGTTACAACTCCGAGGCTGTTTCAGGGCAGAGCGACTCACCTGGCCTGTTTAGCACAAGAAAGAGAGACTTTCATGAGGAAACCAAGTAAAACTGCATGTTGTCAACACGGAAATGTTAAGTGGGACCTTGAATCACGCGTCAGAAATACGTAACCTTGTTTGTTTTTCCATGCACAAACAGATGGGGAGGGGAGTATTAAAATCAATCACTTAAATTCTGTGAAATTAGTCATGAGCGACTTGTAAAGGCACCATCCATCCTGTGCCATCCTACAGGGATGGACACATGAAATGTGTTTTTAATGCGCCTGCCTCTGCTGGAAATGGCTGGTACGTGTTATATAATCACAGAGGGCGGGAAAACCCACACTTTCAGCACTACCTTCAACAGAAAACACAGACAGAAAACATTCCAACCTTTTTAAACTCCAAGACCTTTCAGGGCTGCCTGAAGCTAGCGAGGACCAACAGACAGTCAGTCAGACAGTCAGTGAGCCAGACCTGCAGTCACACCTCAGTGCTCGGTCCAGGTCTTTGATCAGTTAGCATAACCACGAGTGCCCCAGCCCCATACAAGGCTTGTAGTGAAAGAAAGGGAGAAAAACATTCTTGCAAGTCCCCTCTAGTGTGTTTCATCATGTGAGGACTTGCGAATTTAAAGCCATCTTTACAGAGCCGTTATAGTAAACACACTCAGTCTCCACTAGAAGAAGAACTGGTGATAAACAGTCAAAAGTGGAGAGGAAAAGAGATTTATTTTTAATAATCTACAGTTTCCATGCTGACACTCGCTGCTGTGAAGACATAATGCAGACCCACCAATGGCCATGTTACACAACATCATGTTTAAGAGACAAAGGAGCTTGATTTGGTAATGCCTCTGATGTCCTTTATTAATCCTGCACACCATTTACCCCCTGAACATATCAAGATATGCCTTCAATATAATCCACATGATTAATGTGAATCCTGACAGCCAATCAGTGTTAAGCAGACCTATTGATTTCCCACAGGAAGGCAGTACTGGCCATGTATGTATGACATAACAGTTGAATTATAACGCATGTAAAAGGGTGGACAGATAACAGCAGATTAATCCTTCTATTAGCATGTTAATACACTCAATTAATTAATTAAAGAAAATATGAAAAAATACAGTGTGAATGCTTTTCTAAAGCAGAACCTGTAATCATGCAATATGCACGACATCAGCAACCAAGTAGTGAGCCAGAATCAATGAGAGAAGCCTGTTTCTAGCGGGAGGAAAGCGTGCAAACAACGAAATCTTTGAAACGGCGCTACAATGGGCGTGTGCAGAGGGGTGTGTTTGTGCATTCCGCTGTCAACACCGCGGGACCTGGGGTGTATTTCTATAAAGTCGCACGTTAATCAGCAGCCATTCCAGACCTCCCCCCCCCCTCCTTTACACCCATCAGGATTATGATTTAACACAGAAACTGTGAGTGCTTGTCTAGTAAAATACAAATAGGAACAGTGCAGCAGTCTTTAATGCTACTGCCGCGCACTGATCTGTGATCAGTGTCCCCACCACCCCCTCATACCTAAAATATGAACACAACACCACATCATAGTTTATAAATGAACCCAGCAGCTGGGTCTCACTGTACTACAATGCAGCCTGTGGTGACAGACGAGCTCCTCATGCTGTACCTGGTAGTAGTAGATATGGGATGGTGCCAGACAAGCTGGAACCTGATCGACATATAAATACACAGCAGCTTGGGTTTTTAAGAGAACTGGCTATTATCACTAGCAGCAGCACCAGAAGATCTCAATCATAATCCATAATCACAACACCACATGTTTGGAGGCGACAGGGATTTCCACACAAAAAGAGATCAAAACAGGATCAACAATAGCTAAGCTGTGGATGGCAAACCCAGTACACAATGGAGGCTGGGACCTTATAGATCCAATAGTATAGGGGCAACTTAGCTGTGGTAAATACATAATAACCCAGATCGACGGATAATATGTTTTATTCTAACAGTAGCTCTTTAAGATCCGCAGGTGAAGGAAAAACAGCTTCTGGGCATAATAGAATTAGTAAATAAGCACATTGTGATTATTTTAGACTCGATGGCTATCTATTTTATAGTGCTTAACGATATTAATATTATATTTGTTTGATAAATGTAAAATTAAAAAGGGGCAATGCCGCGCTCAACCAGCGTCCGCAGCGCTCAACTGTCAAATGGGCGACTACAGGCAGTCTTAACACACCGACCATTAATCAGAAAATACGCTAATAACATCGCACCACATGAAGCAGATGTAATAATAATTCAAAGTGCATGCAACACGGCGATCTCACCTGTTTTCGGTGACACTTGAACGTCTTCTTTCTGCACTTGGGTGATAACAGAACTTTCCATCTGACAATCACGGAGCCCTCAAAATCCTCAAATCCTGTCCCCGAGCACTGATGGGCATCCCTCATTGGGTTTTATTGGCAAACTGACTCAATTATTCACCGAGGTAACTTGACATCCGCCTCAGTAACAGTCCTCGATGGGAGAAGGCTTTATCTTGTTCCTGGGTCTCTTTATTTCCCCGCCGCTTCTTCTTCTTCTTTTCTTCTTTCGGAGGTCCGCCGCCTGGGGAGGGAGCAAGGCACTTGGATATGTTTTTTGGAGGCTATTTGGGACTCTCTGCCAGCTCCGTCGTCTCGGGTTTACTACTACTATTACGGGGAATATCGCCGAGCAGCCCCCCTCGACCCGTCGCTGCGAAGTCTTCACTCTTGCACCAACAACATGGAGAATCCAGGCGAGAGAAGGAAAACAACCGAGGAAATGGGGCAAGGGAGGGCGGTTTCAAGCCCCCCCTTACTACAGATAAACAACACCGCCCGGAAGGCCTTAAATAGCGACGAAAAACACCGAGAGTCGACTTCTTCCGTCGGTTCCGATACAATAAAACGGATTCTCGTGTGCAGTTAGATGTAAAATATGAGTTTTGTTGTTGTCCGGGGCTTTGTTTTTCTACGGTTGGGACTCCGCGGGTGCCTTGAAACCGTGTCTGCGCCCTGATTGGACGCCCGGGACGGGGGGCGTGGCAAATGCATTCCTCTCGTCCTGCTCGCGCCGCACCGAACACATTCCAGCGCTGCTCGAAAAATGAGATCACATTTGTAAATTATTTAAAAAGTCATGTTAATTTCATAACCACGTTAACACATAGATGAAGACATGCAGCGTAGCCATTACTTATATTAAATTATTTTTGAGGCAAATAGGCTTCCTTTGTTTTCTTTCTTTATGTGTGTATATGTTATTTTCTACAAATTGCATTTTTTGACTGTTATTCAACTTTAATAAATGTTTTAGGGAGATATTATTAATTCATGGTGAGCCAAAATAACCATCTCAAACAAGACCTGTAGACTACTTAACGTTAATCGTTGCCTGTAGTGTTTAATTCTTGGATTAGGCTATTGTCTGGAAACATTTACGTTTCACATTACATACATGCTCGTAAACAAGCATACAATTCGCAGTTTAACGCGTAATATCGCGATATTACAACCTCCTGCTTTATAAGGGAACCAAAAACAGTGTAGAGGTTTATTAAATAACAGGCCTTTAAATGGATATATTTAGTAAAAATACTAAACATAGTGTGCATATGATGCATGTAACAGCTAGCAGATGTTTCCATGTGTTTTGAATAATTTGCTGGACCCCCTAAGTCTGCACTGACTATCCCCCCAACAGAAGAGTTGTGTTGGTGTATATGTCCATGTCCATGCAGAACTACATGCTAACTGACCCAGGCTCCTTTCGGTTTCTCTCTACTTCCCGTTACAGACACAATAATAAAATGAAACTTAGCTAAAAACTGCTGGGGGACTCTTCTCTGGGAACCGCAAGTTACAATCTCAACAGCCTCTACTGCAGTTATTTACCATGAGACTCATCCCAAACATTACATGATGGTTACTTTGTTGATTTTGTAATTATTTAGGTCTAAATCCAGTCATTAATTAGAAAAAAATGCACCAACAGTTGCTGTTTCTATTGTTTTTAATTAAACTAAGTTGCAGTCAGCTGCAGACAAATTCTACATATTTTAAAATAATTTTTCACTGTGCTGACAGTAAAACTACATTTTACTTACTTTTTTACCTTGTTCAAATAAATAGAAGTGGGTTTGACAACATGCTAGGCCATGTGGTCACCCACTGGGTCCCCAGATATTTATATTTTCTGCAGCGCCTCCTCATCCTCTGAAACCTCTCAGTAATCATAGTGATCCCCTTTGCTGTAATGCACGGGGAGCGACTGTTATGTGGAGTTGAGCAACAGCAGATCTGTGCTATTTTTAAGCACATAAAACACATATATGAACACAAACTGCATACATCTGTGAAACTGGATAAAACAGAAAGAAACAATAAAAGAAAACTTGTTAATAAAGGAATAACTACACAGTTGAAATAGTCACTCTACCCATTGCGAACACATGGGCCCATTACACTGCAAGCTCAGCCAGTGCCCACAGTGGCCACAATGCAAGACATAAACAAGAATGGCCCTGCTGTTAGCATTCCTGGTGTCGGACATTTTAGGGCAGCACTGACAGATCTGTGTAAAAAAATATATATACAAAATAAGTATGGACTGCACAGCTGGAAAATGTCATGCGGTTAAAGGCTGATGCCACTGTTAACTAAATCAACTTGAAATTCATTATCTTTGCCTGATCTCTGGCGCGCCTTGCCTTCTTCTTCTGGAAATGTTGCATTCCTCTGGGACGAAGAGCTCTGAGCTGAGTGTTAAAGGTGCTGCAGTGGACATTCAGACATCAGGTAACATGCATCTTCCATCCGTTAACACAACAAATGTGCAAGCATGTAAGAAAAACAGCATGGTGGAAGGAGAAATAAATCATGTGCGGCACATTTCAAACAGAAACAGAAATGTATAATGATCACAGGGTGCAACAAAAAGAAATGAAATACAAACAAATGTGATTATGTTGAAATAATCCCGAAATAAATAACTGTATTTCAATGTTGTGGTTTATTGTGTTTGTTCAGTGGGACGGTTTGTTTACAATTTTTATAATTGCAACACAATAAATCAGTCAGTTTTGCAGTTCAAGTCGCTGTAATAAAACAACATGGGGCTTTCTGCTATAACAAATGCATCCAGGGAATCGTTTTACAAAAATAAATCAGCGACTTACGCCTGTAAATCGGTTACATGCCGATACAACACTGTTTAAATAGCTTAGATCAAATGTATGTAAATCAATTGAAAATATACCACGGAGGACAAATGAGAAAATATTCAGAAATATTCTGTCCATCAAATTATACTAAATAGCTCAAATCTGTGGGGATGTTGACATTAAAGGCAAAAGATAAAAACACATTAACACACACACACACACACACACACACACACACACACACACACACACACACACACACACAATCAGGCGTTGTGGTTCTATTTCTACATTTCCCACATGGGAATCCACAGCGTCTACTTACAGCCTCATGCACTCTGCCATGCATTAGCTACATCCAATCACGTTGATGATAAACTGGCTGTTGAAATGTGCTTGCAGCATTTGAGCCTCATGTAGGGTTGGGACTGTAGGGTCTACCATCATGTGATTTGCTGGAAAGGCCCACCCTCCTCTCCCCTCCCCTCCCACCTTGCAGGCCTGCCCCTGAGTGGCCTCTGCTAGGCTATGTTTCCAGGAAAGGGGCCTACTGGACAGGCTGTGAGGCCTCGGCAGGGAGACATTGGCTCATTGAGAAAAACAAAAACAGAGAAGGGCGGTGGGAAGACTCTCCCCTCTTACATAACTCTGCCTCCATGACCGAAAAAAAAAAAAAGTTCCCCGCCACAATGCAAAGAAAAAACCTGTCCGTCCGCCTCTCCTCGGCCTGCAAACGCTGAAGCACTTCAGGAGTGGAATTTGAAAGCAGCAGTGCTTGCTTTCAGTTACACAATAGATGCAACTCTTCAGACATACCACCACCACAGGCATGCCAAACACATCTGAATGTACAGGAATAACTCAACTCATTTGATTTGATACAATAATGTTGTTCCTGTGCAGCCCATGGATGTCTTAAGAGAACAACACATAAAGCGTGATGTAACAAACTGTGTCATTTAATGTGTTATGTTGTTCAGATCTGATGGTGAGACATTTACTATAGCTGAGGAGTGGCTTCGGGGGCCTGCACTGCCTCCTTGTGTCCAAAAGACCAACTGCATCAAGTCTTAAAGAGCTTTGAATTCAATTTCCTAAAAAAAAAAAAGGGTTTTCACAAGGCATCAAAAAGTCTAAATTTTATTTAAAAAAAGTCTGAAATATCTGATTTGCCAGCCTGCTTCTCTTGCAGGCTGTTGGGAGACGTTACGCACGTCTAAACTAAAAGTGCTGCAGGAAGCTGTTCTGTTTTTTAATTAGTTTTCATGTCCAGGTTGCCTTAATTTTTTGTGTGTGTGCATTTTAGGCCTTTAGTTGATAGGACAGCCAAAGACATGTGAGGGGAGAGAGAGAGGGGGGGGGGGGATGGCATTCAGCAAAGGGCTGCAGGTCGGAATCAAACCCGCGGGCGCTGCGGTAAACACTGAGCCTCTGTACATGGGCCGCTCGTTCAACCAGGTGAACTACCCAGGCGTCCCCAGGTTGCCTTATTAATTATATTAATTTCAATTTCAATTTCAATTTATTAAATATTAATTATAACATTAGGAATTACATTTGTACATACTGCATGAAGGTACTGAAATGGTTTCTTCCCCTTTATTATGTTTCTCTTATGGTGTGTTTCTGTTTCCTGTTTTATTTTGGTAGTCTTGTCTTGTTTTACTTCCTGTCTGTTAGTTTTCCTGCCCTTGTGATTGTCTAATGTGTTTCCCCTGTTCCCCAACCCTAGTAGCTGGAGAGGTGCCAGTTCACCTCCTGGACACTGCCAAGGTGCTCTTGAGCAAGGCACCGAACCCCCAACTGCTCGGGGGCCTTTCCATGGGCAGCCCCCCCGACATCTCTCCATTTACCCTCCTGTTGTCTTCAGGTCAAATTTGACCCCTCTCCAAAAAGTTTCTATTTCAGAAATTTGGGTTTCTTTCAAACACATTTTCCAAAAAAGTAACGTGGATGGTTCCCAACAACACTCCTCACACGTTAAATTAATAATCAGGTCACTACTTTCACTGGATTTGTGTTTTTTGTCAATTTTATAGCATTTGGAGAAAAAACAATTGGTAAAAGAATGTTAAAAAAAGTGTAAAAATTAGAAAAAAATGTGAACAGATGTCAAAAAAAGTAACAAGTAAAAAGCTTTCAAAATTTGGGGAAAAAAACACGAAAATTTCTAAAGGACCCAGAAAAAGTGTGACCTGGTTGGCTCAGTTGGTAGAGCAGGCGCACATATATTTAGAGGTGTATGCCTCGACGCAGAGGTCCAGGGTTTGAGTCCGACCTGTGCCGATTTCCTGCATGCCCCCCTCACCTGTCCTGTTGATTAAAAGGCGGAAAAGCCCCAAAAAAATCATCTTTAAAAAAAAAAAGGCTCAGAAAAAGTGACAAAATCATTGGGGGAAAGCCACAAAAGGGTCGTAAAGACGACCGTAACCATGATAGAAGGTTTTTCATTTAAAATAATTTCCAAGTCGGGGATTTAGTGCATGTATAGGTACTGAGCATGGGTGTGTAGTTCAGGCCTGTGTGTAATGTGTGTAATAACAACAGAGTGTAAATTGTAAGGGGTTTGGTTTTTTTTTTCTCCTTGCGAGATTAATAAAATATACATTATTATTATTATTATTATTAGTGTCTACTGTCCCTCGTTTGCTCGTTAGTGTGTGTATTAAGTCTCGGTCTGTTGTGGGCTCGTTGATTCTGTGTGTCGGTCGCCAGTCGTGTTCTGTTTTGTCTTTTCGTTTGTGGATTTATTCATCTCATTTTTTGGTCTGGTTTTCTGCCTGCCTACCTCTGGACATCTTTTATTGTATTGTTTTTGTTTTCATTAAATCATCAAGCTCCCCATTACCTTTGCCGTCTCTGCATTTGAGTCCAACTCGTCTCTGAGCTGGACAATCTAGTATCAAGTATTAAAATGTCGTAAAACCCTGCAAAAACCATGCAATAATGTTTTTTATTGTATTGTAAAATGAGATTTATTTGGTTGATTACAATATTTTTTAATCATGTTATTAGAGAATTTGCGTAATTTAAATGATTATCAACTAAATCCTACTGCTACTGTTGAGGAAGACATTAAAGCGGGCCAGAAAAAGCTGTCCCTGTGCTCTTGCTTTACATCCCAAAGTAGTTTGATTAAGTAATTATTAGGTTTATAGTTAAAGAGCAACTACTGTTTTTCAACCTGGACCCTATTTTTTTCATATTTTTGTATGTGAGATGTCTCACTCTGTAGCTAAAAGAAGTGAGATGTCTCACTCTAAAAAAGAGACCTAAACACACAGGGTGAAAACAGGAGCTGCAGCAATGTGCAGAACAACAAAAATATGATGTTTTTTGAAAATGAGACCTTGGAAACCTATTCTGGTACAACCTCAAAATACAGTTATAAACCTGAAAATGAGCAGAATATGGGCACTTTAAGAAGACTAAATGTGCTGGAAGAAAAAAAAGCTCATTGGATATTCTCACAGCTGCACCTTTGAAACAAATGTCCTTGTTTGGTTCAGGAGTCCGACTCTGGCTGCTGCTCAATCAGGATGGAGGTGTCGTTCCCTCTGCTGGAGGTCGGATCCAGGCAGGAAACTCCCAGAGCTATCAGACACAACCACACCTGCAGAGCACACACACACACACACACACACACACACACACACACGCAATCAGTCCACTGATCTGACAAAGGACACACATTCAGTAGACTATAAGATTAGAGCTGAGCAATTAATCTTTTTTAAATCAAAATCGAGATTTGAAAGAATGCGATTAGCTGCTGGAATATTTACATATCACAGATTGTTTACAGAAATGACCTATTTTCAGTGGAATATGTAGATGCCGCTATTGAACTGAGGTAGATCAGACATTTACTGATATTTATTCATTGGAATTGGTGTTTCGCGAGTGTTTAATGTTCCATGATTATTAAAAGAAAAACACTTATTGCTGGCAATTCATATCTATGTTCTCATCCTGACATAAGAATATAAAGCAGTTTGATGGTGTCTCGTGTTATAATGCTGCATGACATGTTTTATCTGATACACAGTGAATATTGAACATTAGCTCAACTTTATAAAAGAAAAATTACAAATCGAACTGTTACTGCAACACAGAGAGAGTTATATAGATTTTTTCCCCTATATGAGATGCAGTGTTCAAATGGTGAGCTATGTTGCTGTGTGATTTCTTTTCCTTTATAACTGTATTTACAGAATTAAAGTTACAAAAGAAGTAGTTCAGCATGCACACACAGGCTACAGTAGTACATTTAAACCTTTTATAACCCTTCACTTTCGGGACCCTCTCGTGTCCCTCGGGTCAAATTGACCCGTAACGTATTTGGGGTTATAAAAACAATTCTGAAATAAAATTTTAATTCATAATCTATTAACAAATATGGTCTTGCAATGCAATCAGTCTCTACTAGAACACAATTAAAAATGGAAGTGGGATTCGTTTTTTGTCATAAGGTTATAATTCATGTTAAAAATCCACTATGGAAAAAACAGAAGTGGTCATATCCAGAATTATTTCTGAATTGAGTCAGGAATACATGTTTGTCACAGAAAATAAGGTAAGGCCATTGATTTTCAGGTAGAAAAAATGTAGCTTGTACCATTTTTCTTCTTGTAAAAATTTGAAATGGGTCATTTTGACTCAAATACCAGACAAGGGATAAAGTATAAAATAATAAACCAAAAGGAAATTAAAGAAGTTATACGTTGATACAACAACAATGCTCATTGTGAATGAGCATTGACCAGGTAGTATTCTCTGGTTCTACCTTCTGACATTATTGACTATGCTGCCTGATAGCTGATGATTAAGTTGCTGGAAAACAGTTTTAGCTTCACAGTGGAACAAGCTAGATATTAATGTTACAATGTTACATACCAAATATCCCACAAATGACAGGTATGCTATGTAGAGGAACGCTGCCAGCACATACAGCCACACACTGTTGAGTTCCGTCACATAGACCACGACAAAGTACATGTTTATGGCACACACGATCAAGATCACCAGTCCCCCTCCGATCTTGAACACTCTGCAGGAAAAAAGAGAAAGAGTGTGTTTTCAGGAAACATAATCATCATTGGTCTTTGTGTCTTTATGTGGTAGAGGAACTTACAATCCGTTGGCAAACTCATTCATGAGAGAGGGCAAACTGGTGAAAGTGAGGATGGGAATCAGGGCAAATGGCAACTGTGAGAGAAGATATACATATATACACATAAACACATTATAATACTAAAATGTATACCATTTCATGAGTAGTCAGCAATAAACAGGTATTTTAAACAGATATTTTTCCTTCTGTACACAGGAATATTAACACTATAGTGTGTAGTATCTGTCTCTTCTGTGATGGCTTACCACCCCCACCTCTCCTCCACAAAGTTGCTAGTAGCCAAGGAGGACACGAGGATTAAAAAAACATCATGGACTCATCAGAAGGGTTAATTATATTTGCTTGATTTTCTGCGCGGGAAAGTCGCCGGACGCCACGATCTTCTTAACACAGTCATGCTGAGGAATACAAAGAGAGCTGTTCAAATCTGCACTCTCCTCACATTGGGCGGTGACAGTGGTGATCCATTTGTCCGTACGACGGTTCTGTCGTGCAGCGCCGCGTAACATCACGCGACTTCAACATGCACCCAAAGCATTCCGGGAAGGCGGCGCATCAGAAAGCTGGCCAATGCCCATCTTTATGCAAATGAATCCGTGACGCGACTATCCAGTTGAAGTAGACGAAAGTCTTTCAAATTAACCTTTGAATCTGAAATGAAGACAGATTCAGCAACTGCATGGCTATTTCTCACTTAAAATGTTTTCAGAAACACGTTTTGGTGAACTGTTTTCGTAAAATTTAAGTATCGTATTCTGTCCCAGTCGCCATGACAGTGGTTTGAAATTCTCAAGCAGCCAGACCCACATGACACGTTGGTCCAATCAGCTGCCGGTCAGGGGCGTGGAGCATCAACCATGGATGTATTACAACGCGACACCATGCTTCAGTCGTGTCGTGAAAATGAATCTGCACTAAAAGGCATGCTGACCTGCATGCTCTGCAGCACGTTGAGGAAGTCGTTCATGCCCGTCAGGTGCTGCACGTCCTGGAAGATGGCCACCAGCAGGGTGGGAGTGATGGCCATGGAGCGGGTCAACAACACCCGAGCAAAACGCGACCAGCGCAGGTTCAAGAAACCCTGAGGGTCAGAAAACACAGAGTCTGTAACATTTACAGGAAAACGGCACTTGTTTGTGACAGCAAAGCATTTAATGTACCATCATCTCACTTAAATTAATAACAACTTAATCTGACTGATAGGTGATTGTGATAAAGAAACAGTGCAGATATTTCCACTTATTTTGCTACAGGTGAGTGTTTTTGTGCACAGCTGGTTCTCCCTCCTCCACTGACCTCCATGACAAACTGGCCGGAGTACGTTCCAGTCATGGTGGAGCTCTGACCAGCTGCGAGGATCCCTACGGCCCAGATGTAAAGCGCTGCCGGGCCAAAGAAACAGCCGAGCACCACTCCCTGCAAACAGAGAGGACGGTCAACAAAGCGGTGCGTTACATTCACCAGACAACAAGTAAGGCCCCACGCTGCTTCAATGAAAACCGGAGAGGGATGAAATGACTATGTGTAATAAAAGGGGTCACTCATAATCCTCATATATCATACTTCTCTTCAATAGCTATGTTTCCATCCACACGTTTTTATCCGAATTAAGTAATATTGAATGAAAAATGCCTTATGGAAACAGTAAAATTCAATGCAATTTCATGAATATCGACTTAAAGGAAATACGTTTGGTCTCATCGGATTTTTATATTGATCGATATTCGGCTTATGTGATAAACACTGATGGAAACGCCGAATAAATAATGAATTGTGATTCAATTTTAGGTCATTTTATGTTTGCAACCTGCTACAAAACGAAGAAGAAGAAGTTTTAGTTCATTTCACCCAGTATTTCCTGGCCATTGCTGCAGCCCCTGAGTCTGAAAACTAGCTTTGTTCGAGATGAGTGGACGAGAACAGGCGGCAGTAGCCGGGGGCGGGGACAAAAAGCTGCGGTCAAATCAGATAGTATACAGCCGATTCTAGCAGGAAGTCACACTCCCATCCTGTTAGGTCCAATTCTGATTTAAGAAAATCTCATCAGACCCATACATTAGCTTGTACACAGTCTCCAGTTGTTTTTATTATGACAGAATATGGATCGACTGGATGTTTTAGTCCCGATACCGATTTGTTTTCACATCAGCCTTAGCCGATGACCAATACGGGCTGCCGATTTTCTTGAGCCGATATTTGGAGCTGGTAAACCGGAAAAGAAACCATTGAAATAAAGTGCTTAATTTGTAATTTAAGACACGGTCTGCACGTGAACTGCAGCGTCTCCAGCAACACAGAGCTGCCTGTGGACGCCTGTCTGGAAATAATGCCGGGAAAAAACTACAAAAAAACAAAGACAGGACAAATTATATTTAAAAAAGAATATCTTTGAGTTGTTGTGACTTAGTGTGTGTGTAACCAGCATAGTGTGCGCTCTGTGCATAAGCCTAGGAGCATTTCACTAATGCGCTGGTTAAAATAACGACAAAATGCTGCGCTATTGACTTTAGATCAGGTTTTGCTTGGTCAATGGCAGGATCACTTGCTGCTGCCTCCATATAGCAATACACCCTGAACACACCTCCCTGTAAGACCAGCACGCCCTTGGGCGCAAAGATGGGCGCAGGTGCATTTGCTATTTAAACCATGTGGGCCAGGGACGGTCTTAAATTTGCAAAGACACTTGCATCGGGCTTGGCGCCGGGACCCTAAGAGTCATGGTATCTCCCTCTCTGTGGGTTCCAATTTGACCATTCTCTTTATAAATCTGTCTCTTATTGTTAAAGGTCCCATGACATGGTGCTCTTTGGATGCTTTTATATAGACCTTAGTGGTCCCCTAATACTGTATCTGAAGTCTCTTTTATATAGACCTTAGTGGTCCCTAATACTGTATCTGAAGTCTCTTTTATATAGACCTTAGTGGTCCCTAATACTGTATCTGAAGTCTCTTTTATATAGACCTTAGTGGTCCCCTAATACTGTATCTGAAGTCTCTTTTAAATAGACCTTAGTGGTCCCCTAATACTGTATCTGATGTCTCTTTCCTAAAATTCAATTGGTGCAGAATTCCAGCCACTAGAGCCAGTCCCACAGTGAGCTTTCCTTAGTATGTGCCATTTCTGAGTCTGTAGCTTTTGAGGAGGAGCGAGGGGGGGCAAGGTGGAGGCTGGGGGTGTGGTCTTGACCAATGGCCACTTTGCTTGTTTGAAAGCCATGATGTCTCTCTCTCATGGGTGGGGCAACTCATGTTAACAAAGTAAAAAGTGAAATTGTCATGCCATAGGACCTTTAATAGAAGGAACAACCCTTTAAATGTATTAAACTGATATCGCCCAATCAACAAAACTTGCTCTGTACTTGTAGAAGCAACAGTAAAGGACACTTTAAACTTACCCCTTTAAAGAGGTTCACCTCCAGAGTTTGATTGTTCAGCGGGAATATGTCTAAATGAGGACTTCCTGTTTGATTGCAGACGCTGTACTGGAATGAAAAAAAAAACATCTGTAGCACAGCAGTCAAAGAAAAGAGATTTTTTTTTTAACTTCCAAAAGACGGCTTGAAGTTTCGCTCCTGTTACTCACCACCTCTTGGTTGGTGCGTCCGTAGAAGGCCTCGGCGAAAACAGCCACCACAAACACGTTGATGAGGAAAGAGACAAACAGCGCCACGGTCGACTCAATGAAGAAATATTTGTTGGCCTCTTTCACTTCTTCCTTGTTCGAGCGATCCACTTCTCGAGACTGACGAGGACATTTGGACACAATGATTTGCTGATATATGACGCTTCATACAGTTGATTACAAAAAAAAGGGGAATGCTATAAATTACACAAGTTGTCACAAGTTGCAACGACACTTTAGGCAAGCTTTTGAGACACCTGACTCACAAGGCTAGTGAAGGGCTAGCTAACAGACGTTTAGTTTTTGTTTTTATAAATTAGGGCTGCACGATATCAAAAAAATATGCCATATGCAATATTGTGTTGAATATCATAATAACGATGTTACTTTTAAAAATAAAAAGATATTAAAATGAACTCAGTTCTGCCTTTCTGCTGCTTTCAGTAGTCTGCTTAAATACAACAAATTATTTAATTAAAATAATTTCCAACATTAATTTATTGAACACATTGGACACTGAATTGAACATAAAATACACCACTGAAGAGACAATTACAGTTACAGGGTTTTTCCTGTAAAGAGGAAGTTTTGGCGCCCCCTTAAAGAGGTTTTAGCCAGACCCAAAAGAAAATCACCAGCACCAAAATGATAAGAATTAAGAGAAAAATTCTGATCCTCTCTGAATGTGTTGGAGAGCAATTCACCAAACAATATGAGAGCTAATCTCAGTTTTACTGTCCAGATTCTGGCTGTACCAGACGATGGTGATTCATTTAAATATATGTATTTCATTGTTTTGTTAATTGGGGTTTCATTTACTAAGTATAATATACATTCTTGTTTATCAAATTGTCAGAAATAACAGGAAAATGGAAGGTTTTCTGTCAAATAAGGTAACAGACTCATTGTGTTTACTGAACGCGGACCGATCATGCTTACTGCTTTGCGTAGACCCCCCCTAAAAAAAAAAAAAAAGGCCCATTCAAAGCCAGGAACAACCCTGAGTTACATTTTAGAGTACAGATTTCTGATATTTTCTTTCAACTAACACAAAAAAAGAGTGTTTTGCGCGATGACGATAAAAACATTTAAATAAAAAATGATATATACTGCAACCCTAGTATAAATATCCAGCAGGAGATCGCACCTTGACGAGTGCAGAGTGGAGGTAAATGTTGTGCGGCATGATGACGGCTCCCACGATGCCGACAGCCTGAGTCAGCTGAACCGGGCCGCAGCCCTCGCAGTACGGCACGAACATCCCCTTCAGCAGCTGGCCCTGGTCTGGACTCACTGTCACATACTGCCCCAGAGAAAGCAGAGCACGAGGACAGGTTTACCATATGCACATGAGAAGGAATCAGATTTGGATCAGTTGGAAAGTTGGCTCAGAACAGGAAATGGTATGGAACATGCAGAATTAAAGTGTTTCATAGAGCCATCTTAGATCTGATGTAAGCAGACTAAGTTCAAAACAATTAATTGCATTTTGAGTTTGGCTCAATGATCACAAAAACAATCTTGCACATCATCATGTTTTGCATGTACACTCTTATTTTGTCTTGTGTGCTGTGTGACGCACCCATCCCGAAGGCTAAACTCACAACTCGCAGCTAGGTGAGAGAGAGGGGTAAGACATGCTGGAAATTCAAACCCTGGAACTCTGCGTCAAGGTATAAACCTCCCAATACATGTGCGCCTGCTCTACCACTGAACCAACCCGGCCACATATTGTTTATTTAAACAGGAATTCAAATAATTCAAACTGAAAAAGTATTAAGGGAAATTTCACAGTTCAAGGCGTGTCCATGGTTTCACTGTTTTGCTAAATAATGACAATTCCCTCAGCCTCACCTTTACTTTGAGTTTTGGTGCTAATTAGCAATTAGCCAATATGCTAAACTAAGAGGGCAAACATTGTGAACATGACTAACTGAGCTGAACGCACCGTGATGTAGTACAGCCTCACAGAGCTGCTAGAACGCCTGCACAGTCTTTGTCTTGTTTGTTTTTTTCTGGATTAAAAGGATAAAACGTTTTTTATTGTTTATGCCACTTCCCTATTTCAACTTCCTGAGGGCAAATTCATAGCCACAACCCTCGAGTGGTAATGAGATCAAATATGTTTGCTGGTTGTTTTTTTGTGTGAAATTCAGGTGCCATGACATGCCATGTTTTGCCACATGTGGTTATTTTCTCCTTCAGATATTTAAAGTATATGATTAGCCACATTGTGGGAGTGTAAATAAGATCGTTATACTGTCCGTGAGGGTACAAACGGCCGAAATGGGTTTCCAAGGGGGGCTGGCGTCTCCCTTAGAGATAGGGTGAGAAGCTCAGTCATCTGAGAGGAGCTCGGAGTAGAGCCGCTGCTCCATCACGTTGAAAGGAGCCAGTTGAGGTGGTTCGGGCATCTGGTAAGGATGCCTCCTGGAGACCTCCCTAGGGAGGTGGTCCAGGCACGTCCAGCTGGGAGGAGGCCTCGGGGAAGACCCAGGACTAGGTGGAGAGATTATATCTCCAACCTGGCCTGGGAACGCCTCGGGACCCCCCAGTCGGAGCTGGTTGATGTGACTCGGGAAAGGGAAGTTTGGGGTCCCCTGCTGGAGCTGCTGCCCCCGTGACCCGATACCGGATAAGCGGATGAAGATGGATGGATGGATTCAGTACTGTTGACCCGCTTGGGACTGTTAAGTTAAGATTATATTAACCCTTGTGTTGTCCTCCTGGGTCAAAAACTGACAAAAAGAAGTCTGAAAAAGGGATGAAAATGTCAAATATTTAAGTTTTCACTAACATCACCTTACTACCACTAGTTTTACAACTTTTTGGAATTCATCATCAATAACCCTCATTTATATAGAATTATACCTAATATTTGAGTTAAAAAAGCAGAAATTATGAATTATTTTGTCTAATAGTTAAAATCAGAGGAACGTACAGAGGAGTTCAGTCAGTAATGAAAGTAATCAATTGTATTTGCAAAGAGCGTTGAATGCAATCCAATCCATTTTTTTTGTGGTTATTTGGTTAAAAAGAAACCCATATTTCCGATATAGACATTTTTGAAATGGGTCAAATTTGACCCGAGGACAACAGAAGGGTTAAGTTATAACAAGATGACTAACAGACTGAAACACATACTGTAGACATGGGTGGAGGAGAAATGTAAATGTTGGTACCTCATAGCCAAAGGTGATGGCCATGATGGTGATGAGCAAACCAAAGAAGGCTTCCAGCTTCCTGAGGCCTGCGGAGACAGAAATGAGGATGTTTTATTTCTCTATTATTGTGGTAGCGAGATGTTCCACTGTGAGAGTACCACAACCTACCGTATTTGTCTAAAAAGAGGAAGACAAATGTGTCGATGATGGTGATGAGGACGCCACCCCACAAAGGGATCCTACACACACACACACACACAGGAAATAATCAACACAAAAAAGGTATCAAGCCATTTTTAAAGGTCCCGTATTCTTTTCATTTTCAAGTTCATACTTGTATTTAAGGTTTCTACTAGAACACGTTCACATGCTTTAATGGTCAAAAAACACTTTATTTTTCTCACACTGTCTGTCTGAAAATACCTGTATTCACCCTCTGTCAGAAACGCTCCGTTTTAGCGCCTGTCTCTTTAAGACTCCCTCCCAAAGAAAGCCCAGTTTGTTCTGATTAGTCAGCATTTCTGGGAGTTTCACATTTGCTCTCTTGGAGTGTCTACAGTCAGGGAATGACTGTAACAGCACTGAAACGGCACTTTC
Source organism: Etheostoma perlongum (assembly GCA_026937815.1). NCBI lineage: Eukaryota > Metazoa > Chordata > Actinopteri > Perciformes > Percidae > Etheostoma > Etheostoma perlongum. The sequence goes on along the minus strand of CM049377.1, from coordinate 1,689,952 downwards.
TACCTATACTGCAGTATAGTTGTGACATCCCAGAAGTACTGACTAGTGTTAATTTCGTCAGACGAGACGAGACTAAATATGTTGGTCAACAACCTTTCTTTCCATGACAAAGATGAGACGATGACGAGACGCACCAATGACCAAAAACGCTGACTAAGACTAAATTAACATGCATTGTTGTTGAAAAAAAGAGACGAGACTAAAATGTTTTGCATAAAATAAAAACTAAGTTCAAATCTCTCTTCATTTTCGTCAACTATCGTCTCTACTTTTTCATCATGAAATTTAAGTCCAATCAGGCGCGGCGTGGTGCGGCTCATCTAGAGACTTGGTGTGTCCCCTTTATTTTCATCTAGCCGTCACACATCCAGGTAGCGATGTGGCCCGGGTGGGGGAGGGAGGAAGCCCGGTTCAGCCTGCGGGAGAAGCCGATACAACGCATAGCGATGTGCCCCGGCCCCAGGCGAAGCCGGTTCAGCCCGGGGAAGCCCCGATGTGCCCCGGCCCCAGGCAAGGGGGGAGGGAGGAAGCCCGGTTCAATATAAAACCAGACACGTTTAACAAAGTTGCATTCAACAAAAATCATTCAACAAGTGTATTTTGTCAGATAAGTATGACATTTAACCAATATTTGAGATGTATGAAACACTATTTGACTGAAATGGTTATCAGAAATGATATCAGAAATAATTTACTTAAAAGACTAAAATGTTTTGACTAAAACTTAACTAAGATACCTGAGTTCTCTTTTGACTAAAACTAGACTAAAATGACAAGACTTATAGTTGACTAAGACTTGACTAACAAAAAAATATATGTGAATATGACTAAAACTAAGGGCATTCGGCACAAAACTAATACTAAATTAAAAATAGGTGACAAAATCAACACTTGTTCTGACCCTTGTGTTGTCTTCCCGTCAAAATTGAAAGTCAACATTTTTGTTGACACTTTCCATCAATGTTTTTAACTTTTTCTTACGTTTTTCTCCCTTTTTTCTACACTTTTGAGGTTTTTTTTCAAGTTTGTCACTTTTTTGATGTTTTCAACAAAGAGTGTTGTGTGGAATCAATCATGTAATTTGGGGTAATTAAAAAGAACATTGATATAGGACAACATGAGGACAACATGAGGTTAAAGACACAGTTTCTGAATACAGGCTGTGCGTCTTTCTCTGTAGATTGAGTTTTGATACTACTTTATATAGCACCTTGCTTTAAAAGGAAAAGAGACATGGAAGTCTCACTTTTTACAATATGGGAGCTTTAAGGCCCAGCAGCTAAATGGATGTTGTGTGAGTTGACCACCTGCCGGAGGAGAGCAGGTTGAAGGCAATGGCACAGCCGATGACCTCCTGCATGTCTGAGCCGATGATGGCCAGCTCCACCATCAACCACAGGATGATACGAGGCACCTGGACAAACCAAAGGACACACGTCTTTAAGGCATCTGTCTTTAATGATCTACAACCAACCTGCTCTTGCTTTAATTTGCATGACACATGATTATTGTTGATTGATTTCCTTTCTTTTTTTCTATTCTCTTACTTTCTTACTTTTCTCCTCCTTAACCCTTGTGTTGTCTTCCCATCAAAATTTAAAATCCACACTTTTGACGCTTTTTAATCAATGTTTTTAACTTTTTCTTATGTTTTTGTCCCTTTTTCCAACAAGTTCTTCAATGTTCGTCACTTTTTTTTTTTTACATTGAACACTACATAACACTAACTTATTAACTTTAGTTTTACAATTATTGGAATTTATGGTCAATAAATCTTATTTATAGAAAATTATACTTAATGTTTGAGTTAGAAAAGCAGAAATTAGGAATTATTCAGACTAAAATTAAAGGAATGGATGTTGATGATAATCACAGACTGGAATATGTCAACTTTTACTCAATACTATTTCAAAAACACTTCCATTTGTTTTACAATGCTATAAAATTGAATAAGACGCCCCAAAATTAATGAAAGTAAAGATTTGTACTTGGAAAAGAGCGTTGGGTGGAATCAATCATGTTATTTTGGGGAATTAAAAAGAACATTGATATAGGACAACATGAGGACAACATGAGGACAACATGAGGGTTAATGTGTTGGTACCTGTTTGTGCATATACTCTAAATAGTAGCACAATTGGAATGTATGCAAACTTATTGTGTATTTACTACTTTATATTAGTGTATATATTATTTTTTTTTGGTGGGGAAACGGTTGGTGTTGGATTATTTAGGCTTGGGAGTGTGTGTGTGTAAATGTCTTTTCTGTATAATATTCTTAAGGACTCCCTCGAAAATGAAATGATTCATCTCAAGGGGTTATTCTTCTAATAAATACTGTCTGACAGGAAGGTAAAGCGGAGAAAATATTCCAATGAGTACACTTAAACTGACAGTTTGTTTAAGGTGAGCCTTTTTTATGTTTCTAAAACGCATTTAGCAGCAGCCTCGGTCCACAGTGGCACATTGTTTAGCTGTGTCGGTACTCCTGCCTGCTTCTCCAAACCAACTGGTGTGCTGACTGCCATCTTTATATAAAGATAGCTGTAGTTTCTGTCACCACCATGAGGAATTCTAAGAATAGAATAGAATAGAATGCATTTACTGTCATTATACACAAGTGCAGTACCTGTGCAATGAGATTGAAGCAAAACCTTTATAGTGTCAAAACAAAATATAATATAAAGTACAAATGACAACAAAAGTGTCGGCATGTCCACATACAAGTTTTCCATGATCCTACACCCGTCCCCCGTGCCTTGCAGTTGCTAGTAGCAAAGGAGGACATGGAGGATTAAGAAAAACACGGTAGATCTTTGGAAAATTATCTTCACTCGAGTTTCTACGTGGGAAAGTCACCGGATTAGCTTTGTAGCAACTTTTGACAATGTTTTTTTTCTTTTTTACCTTTATTTATCCAGGTAAATTGATTGAGAACAACTGATCTGCTGGGGTTAAGGGCCTTGCTCTTTCACTTTCCCCACCCAGATTTTATCCTGCCGGTCTGGGGATTATAGTTGCATTTTATGCGTGGTATGTCCTTTGGGTTGTGGTTTTTATACTAACCATTACAGGTTTCTACCACTCCTTCACATGTATAGAGAACATCTAGTGTAGGTAATACACTATGGACAATGTAGAAGTAGCCCATGCAACCCCACTTCAAAAGGATCTATCCCTTTAAGAAATTGTTCCATTCATAATGCTCTTGACATTTTCCCTTCTTAAATATGTCCAGCAGAAACACAGTGATTAGGCTCCAGAGAACAAAAGGGTGCTCACATGATTTTTTTTTTTTTTAACAGTTCCACTTCAGGTATTAAGGAAGAGAGATTTTTTAAATCTAAATAATTTTTTTAAACAATAATTCATTAAGTCACTCTGGATTTAACTGTGAATTTAAACACATATTCTCAGTTTTACCATGATGGTTTTATAGATAGAAAAGACAGAATGTTTGGATCATATAATCCAAGGATTACAGATAACAACAGAGCTCCAAACTGGTTATGCAATGAGGCAGTTACACTAAACCAGGATTACTTCTGCTTACAGCCTCTCAGTTTCAGCAGTTCTGCATTGCTGCTGAGTATCGATGAAGTCAACCACTCATAGGGTTGCACAATATATCGTCTTTTTTATCATCATTGTGATAGAAACTGTCAAATAAACACATCATGAAAGACAATCGCTGGAGAAAACTACACTTTAAAATGTAACCGTCATTCTTTTTGTAGCAGTGTCTGTCGCTGCCCAATGTGAGTCGAGGGCAGATGTGAGTTGTGCATGCGTCACTTTGCAACAAGTAGCCAACAAGATGCTAACGAGAGACTTCTGTAATGTCAAAACAGTAAAAATGGACCTACTTAAAAGTTGGTTCACTGCTTGCTACAAGCTAGCATCAAACACAACATTAGTTGTCAGTTGAATGGCGTTTTGAGCCAACGTTAGCAACCAAACAACCATAGATATATACATAGCTACAACGTTTTTGAAATGACTGCTAGCTTAGCTACAAGCTAGCAAATCAAACACAACAAAGGCTGTCACTGGAATGGCGTTTTGAGCTAATGTTAGCAATCAATCAATCATAGATAGCTAAAACATTTTTGAAATGATTCCCATCTTCTGTTATTGTTTGGAATGAGAGAAATATTTTATTTCATGGATTTCACAAATTTCAGTATGACAGTTATGCCGTAAACCGTTTACATCTGAGCATGCGCGACTCAAATCTGCACTTGCCTCACATCGGGCAGATGTTGGAAATGATTTCCTTTTGTTTTAATTTCAAAAAGCAATGTTTTTACTTTTAACAGAATACTGAAAGCAGCAGAAAGGCAGAACTGAGTACACTTTAATATCTGTTTATTTATCTCAAGTAATATAATTAGCGCAATATTCAACCTTATATTGCATCTTGTATATTGTAGTCATATCATGCAGTGGTATGGAAACAGAGAACACTGAGTGAGAGGCTGAGATAACGGCAGTCTCACCGTGTGGTACTGGCGGTTGCAGACTTCGGCCAGGTGCATCCCCGTGACGACGCCGAGCCTCGCCGCCAGCCGCTGCAGCAGCAGGCCGATGATGGTGGCTGCCAGCAGCACCCAGAGGAGCTGACAGGACCAGAACACAGTCAGCCATCATCATCTGGCAATCAACATTCAGAGTTTGTAAAATTATGTTAACAAATAGTTTCAAAGTTTGTAGTTCTTAAACTTGTAAAAAAACGTTTGTGGATGTATTTTGTAAATTTCTTGTACACATTTATGGCTGGGTACCAAATTACCTCCATATTACTGAGTATTGATAAATGCCTCATCATTAAACAATTTCTATACCTAAGGTGTAAATCTCATCAGTGTCAGTAAGCCAATCAGCATGCAGCATGCTTCTACCAAGATCTAATAATGTTTGTGATTGCCTGTCTGACATTGCACCTTAGTGGTCCCCTAATACTGTATCTGAAGTCTCTTTTATATAGACCTTAGTGGTCCCCTAATACTGTATCTGAAGTCTCTTTTATATAGACCTTAGTGGTCCCTAATACTGTATCTGAAGTCTCTCTTTTATATAGACCTTAGTGGTCCCCTTTAATACTGTATCTGAAGTCTCTTTTATATAGACCTTAGTGGTCCCCTAATACTGTATCTGAAGTCTCTTTTATATAGACCTTAGTGGTCCCCTAATACTGTATCTGAAGTCTCTTTTATATAGACCTTAGTGGTCCCCTAATACTGTATCTGAAGTCTCTTTTATATAGACCTTAGTGGTCCCTAATACTGTATCTGAAGTCTCTTTTATATAGACCTTAGTGGTCCCTAATACAGTATCTGAAGTCTCTTTTATATAGACCTTAGTGGTCCCCTAATACTGTATCTGAAGTCTCTTTTATATAGACCTTAGTGGTCCCCTAATACTGTATCTGAAGTCTCTTTTATATAGACCTTAGTGGTCCCCCCTAATACTGTATCTGAAGTCTCTTTTATATAGACCTTAGTGGTCCCCTAATACTGTATCTGAAGTCTCTTTTATATAGACCTTAGTGGTCCCCTAATACTGTATTTGAAGTCTCTTTCACAAAATTCAGCCTTGGTCCAGAATTCCAGCCACTAGAGCCAGGTCCCACAATAAGCTTTCTTTAGTATGTGCCATTTCTGAGTCTTTTGAAGAGGAGGGGGGGGATTGGCCCATCTGAGCTGTAATTTTCTCAAAGACAGAGCAGGATACCCAGGGCTGGGTTTACACCTATCTCCATTTCTAGCCACTGGGGGCCATAGGCAGGCTGGGGGAACGGAAAAATTAGATGGTGGCTCAGTTCCATTAAGTGTCCCAATAAGCTATGACAGTGAATCAGCATGTACGTCAGTACCAGGACCCTGAAACGAAGGTCCTCCACTTCTTTTCTCTTACATGTTAGTTATAATAAAAGTATTTTAAAGCTTTAATGTGGGGTTTAATATAGAGTAATGTTACAGCCTTAGTTTTTAAGTTGTATTAATTGGTTTTTACATAATTATTTGACTTTTTAGACTTTCAGTATTTTAAGTTTTGACTGTTTTATTGTTGTAATTTTGCAAAATGTTTCAATGTTGCTATGTGAAGCACTTTGGGCTGCATGTTTGTATGAAATCTGCTATATAAATTAAGTTCAGTTGAGATGTTATTTGAATCTATACTTGGTGTTTACAAAGGCACTTCTCTTTTTTCTGAGAGTATGTCCACACTAAATATGTACAAAATGAATGTAAATTTGTAAATGAATAGTTTTCTTTCCGATAAAGCCCAGACTGAAACCCCAAAAACAGAATTTTTCCAAAATGATTTCCAGAGTGCAAAAATCTCAAAACGTTAGCTTGGTGTTTTAATGTGTACGTGGAAAACAATGCCGGTGAGGGTGGATGTCTGTGTGGCACCAAAGTGATGAAAGGCCTTTCTGGCGCCTCAAACCTTCCCTGTGAGCCTTCATTTTAAAGATTTAAAGATTATTTTTTTGGGGGGGGGCTTTTCCCTTTATTTGACAGTGGACAATGGACTGGGTGAACTAGAGGTTGTCTCTGATCATTTATTTTAAATGGAAACATAACCAAATACACAGAACTGTCACAACGCCGACATCTGTTTAGACATTTTTGCTCAGCTTCCTGTTTTCCAGTCAAGTTCACCTGTGATTCCCTACCTGGCCTATAGCTGATCCAGACTACCCAATATAGACAAAATCCATCATCATCAGGCTGTCCCTAATCAACCAACACAACAGTGTCAGTTATTGCAGCCCCAGCATTACTTTAGTCACCTTGAAGCCAGCTTTAGCACCAGACTGCAGGTCAGACTCGATGTTACCTGGGTCCAGGTAGGCGATGCTCATCAGAAAGCCGGGCCCGGTGAAGGCCCACAGCTTACGGAGACTGAACCCCCTCTACAGGAGATACAAATATGAGCTGTTCAAAGAAGGTAAAGTCCGCACAACAGCTTAAAGCTTTAGTGCACAACTTTTTGATATCAATAAACGTCCGTTACATTCAAGCCGTTGCCAAATGAGTTGCTCCACACAACTCCCTCTGGATTTCTCAGTATGACTATGATCAGAAAATCTCTTCTGAAGAGTCCATCATGCGTTTTTAATCCTCTGTGTCCCCCTTGGCTACTAGCAACTGCACGGGGGAGGGGTGGGGTAAGTGCACGATGTATTCTTGTATCATGTGGACGCGCCGACAGTATTGTTGTCATTACTTAAAATTCCTCATGGGACAGAAACTACGCACTGTAGCTTTATTGCTCCAGAAAAATACTTTAAAAATGTTTGGCCCATAACTTGGCCTTCCTCAGGTGTATATGATGGCAGTGACTCTGACCGTTTTCACATGGTAAGAGATCATGTGATATGTGAAAAATAAACATACCTTGGAATATTATTCAGACATAGACGTACATACTAATGAGTTTCAGATTGGGCAATTACTGGAAGATGACAAAATAATGACCTCATTGTTCCACTTTACAATTGATCTAGTTGTTTCAAACTAACAGACGCAAGCAAGTTTGACTTTATAAATACAATTCAAATTCCTAGCATGTCACTGCAACCAAATCAGTTGAGTAAGGCCAAATTCCGGGCCAAAACGTTGTGTGCCTTATTTGCAGTATTAAAGTATTTTTATGGAGCATTTGTCCTGCACCAGCAACTACATGGAGGTGCACAACATCGTCTTTTTTGAACAAATACAAGCTATAACACTAACGACTTCACATATACTGCACGCTGATGGTTCTCCATCTAACAAAAAACTATCAGCGGTCTATAAAAGGAAATAAGCACAACTTACAACAATATAGGTTTTTACCATGGACTCATGGATTACCTGGCTGTCCTCCTCAGGAACAGGGACCTTCTGTTCAAAGTAAGTACTAGAAACTGGTTCATGATTCTGTTTCTGGACGAAGACAGAGGACACTCTGTGTGTGTGTGTGGTCTGGATCACTGCCTTCTCTCGCTCCACGTCACCGGCTGAAATACGACAGAAAACACATTTCAATGACAAAAACTTATCCTCATCAATCCACATCACACACAAATCACACTGCAGTAAACACAAACACACAACGCCACAGTACACACACTCCTGACACTTTGCTGACAGATAAATACACATTTTTACAAGTCTGCTTTTACAGGGTTCGTAGACTCTATTCCCTTTTATCTGTGAAGTCCCTTTTTAAAACCTATGTATGATCAAAGGCATTCTCTTTATTGATTCTTGCAATTATTTTATATTGTTTTAAATGTAGATAATTTTGCCCAATGTGATTAAACTTGCTGCTGTTTTTATCACGGTTTGTTCATCACTTTGTAAGTTGGTTTTGAAACAAGCAGTGTAAATAAAGTTTTATTTATTTTTATTTTTAGACAGACAGACGGAAGGACAGACAGACATAATAAATAACCTGAAAAAAACATCAGAATATGCCAAAAACAATAAAAACAGACAACAGATTAAAAAAAAAAAACTTTGCTCAAATCAATACCAATAAAATGTCACAGCTCAGCTTATGTTAAAAGCCAGTGAAGGGCTCGTTGTCACCGAGTCTCCTTTAGAAACAATCCAAGGCACACTGTACGGTTTGGGTCTGAATCCATACGCCCTTATTTTGAAGGGCAGCATGCATTTAAAATGAACGAGGCGTTTTGACAGACCGAGCTCTTCATCAGGGTCATTGGCAGCAGGAGCGTTTTAGTAGCCACTTCCAGAACTCTGAAATACTCCGTTTCTGATTGTTCCACTTACGGCTGCACTGTAGACACGTGTGTTTTTGCCCATAAGGTTAAAGCACATTTCTCTGATTTTATTCTGTTTTTTTATTGCTTATTGTTTTAAAATGTCATTCTAATGTCTTTCTTTGTCTATGAAAAGATCTGTCTTGGAAGTCTATAGAAATTAAGCTGCCTCGGCTTGTAGAACTTTGAGCTGGTGGTGGTGCTAAAGGAAAAGTCAGAGGATCACTTAAGTCATCAGGATTCATGAATATCTAGGAAAACTTTTACACTAATCCATTTAATAGTTAAATAGATATTTGGGGACCAAAGTGGTGAACAATGGAAAACTAGGATGCTCTAAATATCCACAGTGACAGTCCCTGCTGAACAGACAGATGGAGAGTAGTGGTGGAATGTAACTAAGTACATTTACTCAAGTACTATACTTAGTACAAATGTTGAGGTACTTGTACTTTACTTGAGTCTTTTCTTGCCATGCCACAATCTATTTCTACTCCGCTACCTTTCAGAAAGAAATATTCTACATTTTAATCCTCTACATTCATCTGACAGCTTTAGTTACTTTACACATTAAGATCTTTGCCCATATATATCATTATAAAATCGGATGTTTTATTATAAATGAAACTAGCCGACAATATAACGGACTACAAGTCCAACTGAAATGACGAGACCATTAAACACACAGCTGTTCCTTTACACTTTCTAAAATGGGAGGATTTTTCTGCATCGAGTACTTTTACTACTACTTTTTTTAAAGATTATTTTTTCCGGCATTTTATGCTTTTATTCTTTTTTGAAAGGGGAGAGAGAGGGGGAATGACATGCATCAAAGGGCCACAGGTCGGATTCAAACCTGCAGCCACTGCGTCTAGGAGTAAACCTAGAGTATTTTTACAGTGTGGTATTAGTACTTTTACTCAAGGATCTGAATACTTCTTCCACCACTGTTGGTAATATAATGAGTTTGGTCTAATTGAAGGGAGAAAGAATGATGCTTTAGCGTCATCTCTCTCGACACACAACAAAAACAAAAACCATACAAACGTCCTCACCCTGTCCTCCAGTCGGTCCTGGCTCCTGATCTGTGGGAACACTGGGAGGTAGGGAGGAGATGTGGATGTTCTCAGGAGGGGGGGCTCTGACTGGAAACAAACAGGTCATTATACGGAGATTATAACTCACTTTACCTGATCACAGTGCACACAACACAAAATCATCACACAGAGACAGCCATGAGAAAAAAGTGCAAATATAATCTTCAGTTTATCGTTATTGTTAAGGCTGATTTATGGTTCTGTGGAGGAGGCTGGAGGTGTGTGTGTGTGTGTGTGTGTGTGTGTGTGTGTGTGTGTGTGTGCGTGTGGTAGAGCGAGTGAGAGAGTGACGGTGATTAGCTGCAGAGCGAGTACCGTCTCTAGAGGCGTGTAGGGACAAACAAAGTGTCCCCTGTTCTTTCTGAACACGGTGGGAAACATGTAGCAGGATTAGTTAACGCTACCGAGCCCCGGCCGAGCGGCGTGTAGTTCCATTTTTCGAGAGGTGCGCGTCAGGCTACGGCGTAGGGTCCGGCGTGGGTTTGTGTCTCCACGTATCTACGTACGTAGCAATGGTGTAGATTTTACACAGAAGTATAAATCAAGCTTTACAAAGGAGCATTTAATGAACTCTCAATGAGGAGATAATCAAGCAGGCAGTACAGTATAACCACAATGTGTTTTTGTTATGTATATATGTGTTATTATTTTAAGGCAAACAAAGATATGGCAGTTGCCTAAACACAGATGCAAAGCCTAGCTCAGGCTATCTCTCTCTCTGGGAAGTATCAGATGCCAAAGCTAGCTAGCTAGCTAGCTAGCTAGCTCTCTCTCTCTCTCGTTGCTTTATTGGCATGACAAAAAATACATCTGTGTCAAAAGCATAAGAACAAACATACTGTACATATAAACAACAACAAGGACACCAAGGGAGCACTTATCTGAACATACCCTGGGAGTTTTGTGGGTTAGGGTACTAGTGGTGTATGCACAGTATATAAAACTGTCGGGGTATATCTGGGGCACTTATCTGAACATACCCTGTGGGGTCCATGCCCCTTTCGAAGTTCATTGGCCAATAACTTGAAAAGTAATATAGATATGGACATGCTTTATACAATGTGTAATAAGCTTGATCCACTGATGATTCACTGAAATATTGGTGGCAATCGGAGCTACGGTGTAGGAGGAGATCTCAGAAATGTGTTTTTCAAAAAAATCAAAATGGCGGAAAGATATTCTAGGCGAACCTTAATAGTCCTTGAGGCTTTTTTGTCGAGGATGTCGGTACACGATCCGTTTTGCGCAGTTATTATTATTATTATTATTATTAAATGCTTTTACAAACTGGCATCTCTCCAGCCACCAATCCACACTCATGTGTCCCCATATGGACACTTTGGTCCATACGGGGACTACAGACTGAGCTACAGCCACCCCGGCATTATCTGATCAGTTGAGTCAACATTTTTGAAGCAAGAAGAAATCTGCAATTAACTAAATTGTAGCCGACTGGTATGGAGATAACCTGTGCACCGTTGGTAATCCAGCCTCACTTCAGGAAACAAAAATACACATCACAGCAAAACAGTGGCTTCCTCTGAGAACTTTATAGGCCTGTTATATTACACCACAGGAAATGATGAATGCTGAGGTCAATATAAACTTTGTTACACTATAAAACCGTTTTAAAATGTTGTAAATTTACCAGGAGACGTGAGGAGATGTGTCAACATTTGATAAGAAGAATATAAACTGTGGTGGACAAAGTATATTTTTACAAGTATAGCTTGTAAAAGTACCAATACAACAAAAATACACTGCTACAGGTAAAAAAGTCATGCATTTAAAATCCCACAGGAAGTGACGTGAATGAGGGCGTTTTCACTGGGAAAATGTTTTTCCGATGCCCATGAACACTCGGCTAGAGAGATGTTCCGTCATTTCTGGTTTTTTAGTTTTTGGGCTGTTATGAAGATGTATTACATGTGCAGAACGTCCCTTCGATGTGTTTCGAGGCACTTTTTTGACCTCGGGGAGCCGACTGATCAGTCAGACGGTCTTTTCTGCCAACGGTCGGCCGTTGGGTTGGTGTCTCAAAGCCTTAACCCTCATGTTGTCCTCATGTTGTCCTCGGGTCAAACTGACCCATTTTCCTATATCAATGTTCTTTTTAATTCCTCAAAATAACATGATTGATTCCACACAACTTTTGGAGTACAGTACAGTACAGATCTCTGTTCATAGGGTGTCTTACTCAATTTTATAGCATTTGAAAACAAATTGAAGTGTTTTTGAAATAGTATTGAGTAAAAGTTGACATATTCCAGTCTGTGATTATCATCAACATCCATTCCTTTAATTTTAGTCTCAATAATTCCTAATTTCTGCTTTTCTAACTCAAACATTAGGTATAATTTCCTATAAATGAGGTTTATTGACCATAAATTCCAAAAATAATTGTAAACTAAAGTTAATAAGTTAGTGTTACGTAGTGTTAAACATAAAAAAGCGACAAGTGTTGAAAAAAGGGACAAAAACATAAGAAAAAGTTAAAAACATGGATAAAAAGCGTCAACAAAAGTGTTGATTTTCAATTTTGACGGGAAGACAACACGAGGGTTAAAAGAGCCCATATTCTGCTCATTTTCAGGTTCATAATTGTATTTTGAGGTTGTACCAGAACAGGTTTCCATGGTTTCATTTTCTAAAAACACCATATTTTTGTTGTACTGCACATTGCTGCAGCTCCTGTGTGTTTGGGTCTCTGTTTTAGCTCCAACTTCTTCCACTCTCTCAATACTTCCAGCTTCTGAACTGGTTGCAGTTCCACCAGAGTTCAGTGCAGAATGAATGGGACTCTATGGAGATACAGTTGTGCTCTTAAGTTTACATATCCATGCTTAAGTTGACTAAAAAGAGAATAAAAAAAACATGTTTTAGAAATTTATCTAAATGCCTTGTAAAAAATATAAAATACAACCTTTAAGGACACCAATTTTCTTTGTGAATGAATCATTTTAAAGGTGCCCAAAATACAGGGGCATAAGTATTGTTAAATTTTTGAGGTTTTTTATTTGTAAACCAGAACAGGATTACTTGCAGCCCTGATGGTCTTTGGCCTTTTTCTCAAAAAATCATCCATACCCTTTTACATAGAGTTTGTCCATAAAATCATCTCTCAATGCAAATCAAACAGACTATTAGTCCTGAAATAAAACCATGCCAATCTCTAGGTATGGTGAAGTGTATATGATGATATGGGGCTATTTTTTCCAAAGGCCAAGAGACCTTTATCAGGACATAGTATCCTGTTCCATGAAATAACTGGCCATTAAAAAAAAAATGTGCCTTCCAATTCTAACTGGTATGCCCCTGTATTTTAAGGGAAGAACATTTATTTATTTACAATACATTATTCCACAAAGAGTTCAGGCATTAAGATCAATTTCCAAAACAATTTTTTATTCTCTTTTTAGTCAACTAAGCATGGGCAGTAAACTTATGAGCACCACTGTATACCCCTCAAAATCCACTTTTCTCAGGATATCATTTTTTGTCTAGTAATTTGAATGTTGTATTTGAAAGGGGAGGATAAGACAATACACCGTGCTGGGTGTTAGATTTTTGTCTTTCTTGTTCTAAAAAGCCTTTTAAAATCTCAGTGACGTCATGTTATTGTACAGACGGAGATACTGCTTCCTGCCTAGCTCTGAGTCTCTTCCTTTGTTCTGTCGAGGCATCGACAACACAGCGGACAGGTTAGGATCCCTGTCAATACACACCCTAGAAAGGAAGTTTGCTAATGCTTTGAAGGCCACGCTGAAATATTCACTCAGACATTCTGGCTTAGCTTTGGATGCCGTCAAACGGGATCTCCGGTCTTAATCAGTCCTTCACTGACCAATCAGCATTCATTAGTAGAATGCTAATGGTTTATGGGCAACAACGACTCAACCTGTAACAAATCCAATGGACATAAGTACTCATTCATTCAACTTTCGACCTACAATCCATGTTGAACTTGCAAAAACTACAATCAAATCTGAGATGTCTCAACGGCAATCAGGCGAAAGAGACAAATTTAGCTGTCTAGCTCCATAGACTCTCATTCATTTAGCTGTCTAGCTCCATAGACTCTCATTCATTTAGCCGTCTAGCTCCATAGACTCCTATTCATTTAGCTGTCTAGCTCCATAGACTCTTATTCATTTAGCCGTCTAGCTCCATAGACTCCTATTCATTTAGCTGTCTAGCTCCATAGACTCTATTCATTTAGCCGTCTAGCTCCATAGATTCCTATTCATTTAGCCGTCTAGCTCCCCATTCATTTGGCACTGGACCGTGATCCAGTGATCTAGTGATCTAGTGACGTAGAAAGCCGTGCAGATGTTGAACAGCTCCCCTGGAGACTGAAGACAGAGGACATTCAGAAACTGCCACGGATGTTATTTATTCCAAGTTTGTATGCGTGTGGAAGCACCAGAGACAAAAAAAAAAAGAAATCCCAGAAAAAGTGATTTTTTTTCATAATGTGGGCACTTTAAGAGCTCACAAATAAATCTTACATCTGACAAGTGACCGGCACTTAAGCGGTGTGGCAAATGTAGTGGAGTAAAAACTACAATATTTTCCTCTGGAATGTAGTAGAGTTGAAATAAAGTAGTATAAAATGGAAATACTGAAGTGAAGTACCTTCAAGTACTTGTGTCAAATTAGTGGTCGTTTTTTTTAATTCCCCAAAATAACATGATTGATTCCACCCAACGCTCTTTTCCAAGTACAAATCTCTACTTTCATTCATTTTGGGGCGTCTTATTCAATTTTATAGCATTGTAAAACAAATGGAAGTGTTTTTGAAATAGTATTGAGTAAAAGTTGACATATTCCAGTCTGTGATTATCATCAACATCCATTCCTTTAATTTTAGTCTCAATAATTCCTAATTTCTGCTTTTCTAACTCAAACATTAGGTATAATTTCCTATAAATGAGGTTTATTGACCATAAATTCCAAAAATAACTGAGTTTGTTTAGTTTAGTTTGTAAAACTAAAGTTAATAAGTTAGTGTAACGTAGTGTTAAATGTAAAAACAAAAGAGACAAACATTGAAAAAAGGGACAAAAACGTTAGAAAAAGTTAAAAACATGGATAAAAAGCGTCAACTAAAGTGTTGATTGTCAATTGTGACGGGAAGACAACACCAGGGTGTATTACGAGAGATATTAATTAATTCATCTTAGAGTAAGAAGTATAAGAAATATAGTGGAGAAGAAGTAGAAAAAGTACCATATGGAAAAGTAGGCCTTCAAGTATCCTAAATATGTACTTAAGTACAGTACTCAGGTAAATGTAGGCACGAGACATGAATTGAAAGTGGCCCACCTGACCGCAGAAATGACATCATCTTCTTCTTCTTCTTGTTCTGTGCCATGAATCGCGTCTTTAAACTCTGTGAAAACTTCTAATCCATCAGAGGAAAGCAGCAGCTACATTCCAGGGATTGGTTTTGGTTGTCCTAGTTCCCAAAGGTGTTTACGGAGAGCAGAACCGGGAACATCCGGCCGGCAGGTTGGACATCGCCCCTCCGACTCAGGTGTTGCCTCACCGGACACTTGAGGAAGGAGGAGGGGGAGGAAGGGAGGAAGGAGGAGGGGGAGGAAGGGAGGAAGGGGGGACATCGAACGTGACAAAGTCAACGGCGAATAGCCAGTTTCATATGAACCCGACGTCCTCATACCTGAATCAGGAGGAAACGAGACTGCAAAGATGCATATTTCAAAATAAAACCGAAATAAGACAGCTGCTATTTTTTTATTTCTTTATAAAACTACATTCTGTCTTTAATTTTAGTTAAGTTATATAATCTGGGAAAGTATACGTTTTCTGTTCCTTGTTGTTTCCTTTTAAAACAAAGGTCTTAGAACATAGAGCAGCGGTTGTTTCCGGCTACAGGTTTCAAAATAAAACCTTATTAAGAGATAATCGATAATAAAAAGTCATTTGTGGTCCTCTTTTAGATTTAGCTAGGTCACGATTCCAAGTTCCTCTCAACACATAACCATAGACCGTTAATATTAATAATATACAGTCTATGCACAAAACCCATCCTACAGATATTTTAAAAATTCCATAAAGTCCATAACATTTTTAATTTATTTGGATGTGTGACTTCTAAATTATTAAAATAGTTATTTATTACAAATATTTAAAAAATGTTTTTGTTTCAAAACTCTAAATATTGAGCCATACAATACAGGAATCATGAATTCATATACTAATATATTAATCTTTTTTATTATGTATATATTTAGAGTATATATGTATACAGTATATATACAATTTAAAAAAAATTAATAACACATGGTATATGAATTCATGATTCCAGTAAAATATAAAATAAATATTATAGATATATATTTTTTTACTTGTAGAATGTAATATAATTGAATACAATATAGCCTACATCTCAATTTGTTTCAATGCATAATCTAGATATATATTTGGCACAATTAAAAGATGTGTTTGACAAAGCAATTTTATTTTTTTTGTTCCCTCTTTATGGTCAGAAAAGAGAAAGAGATGATATCAAATATATTCATGCAAAAAAAACCTTAGAGGACATGTAAGGGTGCCCAGCTCCCTCCTGCTGCAGTATTTATATCTAACCCTCCAGCAGCAGACAGGGGGGGGGGGCTTCTTGGGCCCTGCAGAGTAAGAAAAGCTTTCCTACTGATGGAGGGGCTGACCAGAGCAGGAGCAGCCACTGGGTGGAGACAAACGCTGACTCAATGGGTTTGTTTGTCCTGACACATTTCAGTTCCACATTATTGTCAGGGTTGGAAATAAATACACCCACAATCCAAATCCACGATCCAAATCCTCTCCCTCGGACCTGACCTGGATGCTAGGGCCTTTGTCACAGCAGACATTTTGACTTTGTAAAAACAGGAAAAGTGTCCCAGGAAGCCAGCATGCAGTCTGTGTGTCTGTGTGTCTGTGTCTCTCTCTGTCTCTGTCTCTGTCTCTCACCCCCAACCGGTTGAGGCAGATGCCCCCCCCCCCATGGTTCTGCTCCAAGATTCTGCCTCGTAAAGGAAGTGTTTCCTTGCCTCTGTGGCCTAGTGCTTGCTCTTGGTGAACTGCTGGGTTTCTGTCAATAACATCCCAGAGTCCGGTCTAGACCTGCTCTTTATGAAAGACCTGGGAGATAAATAACATCCCAGAGTCCGGTCTAGACCTGCTCTTTATGAAAGACCTGGGAGATAAATAACATCCCAGAGTCCGGTCCGGTCTCTTTAGAAAGACCTGGGAGATAAATAACATCCCTCCGGTCTAGACCTGCTCTTTATGGAAAGACCTGGGAGATAAATAACATCCCAGAGTCCGGTCTAGACCTGCTCTTTATGGAAAGACCTGGGAGATAAATAACATCCCAGAGTCCGGTCTAGACCTGCTCTTTATGAAAGACCTGGGAGATAAATAACATCCCAGAGTCCGGTCTAGACCTGCTCTTTATGGAAAGCACAAAGAGATAACTCTTATTTATATACATGTGCCAATACATAGACTCTGAGACTAAAACAGCTAAATGGCATTCAGCCATCATTAAATGGATTATTCACACATGTGCTTTTCTTACTGTGATATGCAAAACAAAATGTCTATAAAACTAGCCACACTATTGGTAGGTCAATCTCATGCTCCACCACTTTGGTCCAGACTAAAATATGTCAACAACGTTTGGGTGCATTGTCAATCAAATATGTAAAGAAAACAAAGAAATAAATTATTTGTATTAAATAAGTATTTTTGTAAATACTGGGTATCTTTGGAGTACTTGGAAACAAAACAAACAATGGTGTTAACAAGCCTGATATTGTGCAGAACCTATGAAGTAATTACGGTATAAAGTGTTTCACAGTTACAATATGACAACAGTTGTACAAACAGCCTGTTGTCACTTGGGGAACATAAATCATTTATTTTATATGTTCTTCAATAACCCCTCCATCTGAGTTTTGAGAGATTTTCTCAATAATGTTACCCCATCTGTACCTTCACAGTAACTCTAAAATACATTTTGGTATTTAGATACTTGAGTACAATTACTAATACCACACTGTAAAAAAAAAAACTCTTTTACAATACAAGTCCTGCATAAATGTAAGTAAAAGTAGGTAAGTATCATCAGGATAATGTACTTAATTAACGTATTAAAAGTACTCAATGCAGAATAACCCTCACATGTTAGAAAGTGTAAAGGATCCAAACAGGTGTGTGTTTAATGGTCTCATCATTTCACTTGTAGGCCGTTATATTGTCACAAAGTTTAATTTATAATAAAACATCCGATTTTATAAACTGCATGTGTTTATGGGCAAAGATCTTAATGTGTAAAGTAACTAAAGCTGCAGATTATGGTAGTGGAGTAAAAAGTCCAATATTTCTCTCTGAAATGTAGCAAAGTAGGAGTAGAAAGTGGCATGAAAAGAAAAGACTCAAGTACAAGTACCTCAACATTTGTACTCAAGTACAGTACTTAAGTAAATGTACTTAGTTACATTCCACACCTGACTATAACTTTATAGGTTCTGTACAATATTAGTGTTGTTTTTTTCCCAAACTTCAGTTTTGTTTCATAGTACTATACACTGTATAGTACACAGTATATATAAAAATACAAATTCATACCTTTGTTCCTCTGAAATGCCCAGTTGTAGTGGCTAGTTTAATTTATAAAAGAGCATCAGATTTGATAAACTACATGTGTTTTGTGTACTGTAGTCACTGTGTGATTTGTAAGTAACCAAAGCTGTCAGATGAATATAGAGGAATAAACACAATATTTCTCTCTGAAAGTTTCTCTCTGGAGTTGAAAGTGGCATGAAAAGAAATGACTCAAGTAAAGTACAAGTACCTTTGTACATTTGTACTTAAGTACAGTACTTGAGTACTGAGTTACATTACACCACTGCATTTTACCCAATGTAGGGATGAGATTTAGTCACTTAGTTAATAAATGAAATATTGAAAATAAAAGATCCCATTATAATCCCACTGAACTGCAGCCAGTTCCTATTGGTCATCTTCAACACCCAACACCAACCAGTGTAAACCTGCAACAAGCTCAATGGATAGCAAGGTCCTACCCTTTGATTTCATTGGTTAACCCAAGCCACTGTTTTCTGGTTCTCCACAACAGGTCACAAATCTTGAGAACTAAACGGTTAGATGAGGTTGGTGAAATTCTTTCCTTTTGGTCAACAAATCTCAAGTCAATGATCCTTAACCTGGCATGAATCAGACCACAGAACCCCATTTGATAAAGTGGAGCCCACAGTGGGGACCACGTCGTGAAGCAGCTGGTGGAGTAAAGAAGAGACTGAGTGAGACTGAGTAGTAAGAGATCATCCGATCCCCATTTTTAATCCAATAGTTCACTTATTATCAAATCTGATATCAGCACACAGCGGCAACAATCTGTATTTGAGCTGAAATAGCTGTAACACACTGCCATTTGTCATGTTGACAAAGTTGGTGCAATGAAATCAGATGTTTCTAAAGTGTTTATTTTGGCAAGCACCATTCGAAATAGAGCAAATTTGTCATGTGCTTATGTTATGTGATGAAGAATAAAATGATATACCCATGCAAAACCCCCTGTGAAATGTACATACCGGTACATATCTTTATTGCAGAAAGGTTAAGTGTCACTGAAATCTTACTGATTTCTTTTTTTCTCCTTTTTCTCCATTTTTCTTCTTCTTTTTTTTTTTTACTTGTAATGACTTATTGTTCAGTTGTGTTTTCCCCCTCATGTTTGTTTCAGTTTTCGGTCTATTTACCAGCATTGTTATCTTGTAGAAATTTTAAGATAATTATACATAGTTGTCTGGAAACGCCTGGCATGTATGGAGTTACATGATTTCCTCTAAAATCATACATCCGTACAAAATCAAAGTGAGTAGAAAAACAAACCAAAAAAAAGAAAAAGATACAAATCAAACCAAAGAAGAGAGAACTCAAAAGGAAAATGTCTTTTGTGCATCCTGATATTGAACGTCTCTTCATCTTGGATTAGGTTATAAAGCCTGCTTACACTTTTTTTCTCCTCCAAACATTTCATATCATGTCTTTTAATGCATCCTTCTTTTCATCCGTTCTTTCATTTTTGAAAGGGAGCATCTGGCTTTCTTTTTGTTGTACGAAATAACAGGAGAAATCCTCCAGTGTCTGTTGATGTGGCATCTCTCGGCTCCACACATGAGTCTGTGGTTTTTAATGTTAGGTCCATGAGTCCGTCCTCTCATTTACATCAGGACACAAAGACGAGGTCTGTCCCATCACCTGGTCTGACTCATACAGTGGTGACCCTCATCACCACCTCCCGGTTGGAGGCGGCGCTGATCCGCGGGTCGTTGGGCCGCAGTTGGCTCAGGATGTGCAAGATGGTGTACCCACAGTGGTGGTTCAGGATAGTCCTTAACCTCCTGCTCTGTCGCCCGCCGCTGCTGCTGGCCAGGCCGTGAGGGCTAGCGCGAGAGCCGCGGGCCCCCGTCTTGCTGCTGGAGCTCAGCGGGTCGCCCAGGTCCTTTGATTTCTCATAGTTCAGTACTTTCCACTGCTGGTTGACAGCCTGCCATCGTTTGAAGATCCGATACACTGACGATCCCTCGTGGATGATGAGGCCTGGGCACAGAGAAGAAGATAAAGAAGAGTGGAGGACAGGGCATGACAGTCATTTCCTTTTCAGAAATCAGAGTTTATTATTGCCACAGTAGTTACCCTACGTGGAATTTGCCTTGGTGATAGGCACATACATACACATGAATTAGTCTATTTGTTTGAGAGTCAATGTCAGTGGGGGCCCGGGGCCTTGTTGATGAGGCTGACTGCAGAGGGGAGTGAGAATGCATACTGTGTCCAGGCTGTGAGGGATCGGCGACAATCTAGTTCATATTCATCTGTTTATTCTTCTGTATACTTGTTTATATTTTCTCCCCATCTGTATACATGGGGTTTCGAAAGTTTGGACACCCCAGGTAAAAATGTGTATTAATGTGCAAAAAGAAGCCAAGAAAAGATGGACAAATCTCCAAAAGGCATCAAATGACAGATCAGACATTTGTATAATATGTCACAAAAAGTTAGATTTTATTTCCATCATTTACACTTTCAAAATAACAGAAAATGGAAATAAAATCTAACTTTTTTGTGACATATTATACGAATGTCTAATCTGTCATTTGAGGCCTTTTGGAGATTTTTCCATCATTAATACAAATTTTTACCTGGGGTGTCCAAACTTTCAAACCCCACTGTATACAAGACGTGTTTATAGGGTACATATTACCATTCTTACATAAAATTGAATTTGTATTTCTTTCCTATTTCTTGTGTTGCATTGAGCTGCTGTGACGAGAGAATTTCCCCATTCAATCAATAAATTCTGTCTTATCTTATCTTTGCACCAAATGTTATGCTTAAAAGGCTGCAATCACAACGATAGGTAGGAACTTTCCAGCTCGCCTGTGGATGAGAATAGACAGTTGGCAACAATCACATTGCAGATATGTGATGCCATCTGTTCTCAGTGTTGTCTTACACGGGCAACTCACAGCTATACACGACAACACAAACTCAAAAAGGGCTTTTTTAGTGTAGTTATCCCCATCTGCATATTTAGTTCTGTTTCGGTGTAATTGTGTATGACCTTATCAACCAGCAGAATGTGGACTGAATACATGTTTTTTAGTTTGTCCTTGCATAATGCAACCTATGTTTATTAATATGTTTGTGTGTTGTTGCTGAGCTTCTTGTTGCATAATGCATCCCTGCGTGTTCTGGAACCTGAACTTTCCACTACGCCCGTCTTTTCATGGGATATTCTTATGCATACTGTCTGTACCTGCAGCTGCTAAAACTATTTATAATGCTGCCGTGTGATGTTATGTTTGCACATCTTGGTGTCCACTTTGTCCTTTACCTATGCAGACGATATCCATGAAGCCGTACATGCCGTAGCAGATTTGGAAGAGCAGGTCCTGGCGTTGCCACTTGGCGGAGGGGCTGAGGGAGGACCAGATGAGCCAGGAGATGCTGGCGATGAGGAAAAGGGAACCCAGAATAATGGCCGCTATCTGCACCTTCTCTATCACCGTCAGAGAAATGGCCTGCCACTGCAAGAGGAGAACAAGGTCTTAATGAGTGGGGGAAGAAGCAAGGGGGGGACCATGGTCATACAAAATACAAAATCCAGGAAATAACGCAGTTGATGATAATGATACATTCTTCTAGGATGAATAGTACTAATCTATGAACAGGAAAAAGATGTCTTACTTTCGTTATTGCTTAAAATAGGGGCCCATGACCAAGACTTATTAATAAAATAATTTCAAATTAATTTGAAAGTGTGTGTGCGTGTGTGTGTGTGTGTGTGGGGGGGGGGGTTAAGCCATATGGAATAAGTACTCAGATTATTTACCCCCTCTTTTTTTCATCCATTTTAGTTAGTAAAATGTATTTGTATATCACTTTTACAGATAAAAATAACAAAGTGCTTCACAATAAAATGAAATACAATGAATCAAAGACATAAGAACACAATAGAAAACATAGGTACATGAAATAACTAGAACTTAAAGCCTGTTTAAATAAAGTCTTCAACTGCTTTTTAACCCTCTGGTATTTTGTACATGTATCTGCTGTATTCATGTGCACAGGTAGTGAAACCATGTTTTTACAACCATAAACTCTTATATAATAATATTAAGAGTGATTAGGACTAAATATGTGTACATGGGTATGTTTAGATACCCAAAAAAAAGAAGAAAAATTGAAATGTTTTTTTTATTTGCCAAAATTGTCTCAAAAGCCTGGAAAAGAAAGATAGATTGTTTAATTAGTATTTATTTAGACTTTTTAGTACTACGTAGTACATTTTTCTGTGAACTGTTTGAAGAGTTCTGTTCAATTCAAAGATGACTTGAACTGAAGGATGCTTTAGTTCTATTTTCTTGTTTGAAAATGCTGTTAATTTTACGGTGTCTTGTACGCCCACGTGATTACATGCATTACACAATAATAAAAACTCAATTCATTCATTCAAATCCAATTGTTATTATTATTATTATTATTACCTCCGACCAAGGAGGTCATGTTTTCATTTTGATTTGTCTGTCTGTCAGTATATAAAACTACTACTGGCCTGATTTTCATGGAACTTTTTTGGAGTATCCATCACCTTCCTCTGTCTCTGTGTTGGCGTTCTAACCTCTGGTGGAGTTCTAAAGGACTCTGGTTACCTGGTCCTCAGATCTCTGCAGGGTAAATCCAGACAGCTAGCTAGACTATCTGTCCAATCTGAGGACTATGGTTACCTGGTCCTCAGATCTCTGCAGGGTAAATCCAGACAGCTAGCTAGACTATCTGTCCAATCTGAGGACTATGGTTACCTGGTCCTCAGATCTCTGCAGGGTAAATCCAGACAGCTAGCTAGACTATCTGTCCAATCTGAGGACTATGGTTACCTGGTCCTCAGATCTCTGCAGGGTAAATCCAGACAGGTAGCTAGACTATCTGTCCAATCTGAGGACTATGGTTACCTGGTCCTCAGATCTCTGCAGGGTCAATCCAGACAGCTAGCTAGACTATCTGTCCAATCTGAGGACTCTGGTTACCTGGTCCTCAGATCTCTGCAGGGTAAATCCAGACAGCTAGCTAGACTATCTGTCCAATCTGAGTTTTGTTGACCACTACAACTACTTTTGAACGTACACATGTTCCACCAAAACAAGCTCCTTCCTGAAGCTATTTAGCAGTGGCTCCGTCTTTGTGTCCAGACAAAGCACCGCCCAAGACGATTGTGATTGTTTTAAGAAATGCCAATAAACCAGAGTATGTTTCTCTCCCATCCTGGAATACTGTGTGGACTACCCAGACCTGCTCCCCAGAGCTGTGGAGGAAGGTCTGGTAATGTAACACTACATTTTGTGGATGCGAAACACAGAGCAGAAACAAATATTATTTTTCACTTGTGTTAACATAGAGAGACAGGGCATGGCCTCGTTGGAGGTCTGCGCTTTCCGAGTGCCATTCTAGTTTGAAGAGATCCTCTTTGAGCTAACATTGATCTCTGACTTTTAGCTGACCTTTCTGCTGGCTTTGGGTTTCATTCAATGGCAATAAAATGGT
Organism: Etheostoma perlongum; assembly: GCA_026937815.1. Lineage (NCBI taxonomy): Eukaryota > Metazoa > Chordata > Actinopteri > Perciformes > Percidae > Etheostoma > Etheostoma perlongum. The sequence goes on along the minus strand of CM049377.1, from coordinate 1,665,940 downwards.
AATGAAGGTGTTATAAGTGACTCAGGTTGGTGGGAGGCCCAGCTGGTAGCGAACTGCTTAGGTGTTGTCACAGTGAATGTACTAAAGATCAGCGTTTTCCTCCTACTCACAAATATGTAAACACATTTTTAAAATCAAATTATTAATTTATGTTTTTCAAATGAGTTAAGCCAATGGTTCCCAAACCTTTTCATGTGAAAGACCCCTAAACTGATAGACCACGGCCCCCCCATTTGTTCCACAGAGCCCCATCAGATTTTTTTACTACAGAAAGTGTTTAAAAAAAACATGACCGGAATTGTCATACATTATTGAGTCATTGTGTTACTTATTGCTGGAATTATAGTGAAAATATTTGTAAAATATAATTGCTCTTTTGTTGGGAACCCCCTGGAACACTCTCAAGGACCCCTGGGGTTCCCGGGTCCCACTTTGGGAACCACTGAGTTAAGCTACTCTCCAACTAAGTACTAAGGGGTCATATTTTATCAAAGCCTACCTCTGTAGATTAGCCTTCACCATTACATAATATTACATTTCATCTGCTTTTAATGTTTCTGTTGCTAGGCTCGTTATGTATGTGTCGGTTTTATTGCTTCACTTGCTTTTAATGTGTTTTATTGTAAAGTGTCTTTGAGTACTTTAAAAAGTGCTATATACATAAAACATATTATTATTATTATTATAAGCAGCAAGAAAAATTAGAAACAACTTGTTATATTACGATGTGATACTGCACTTATTAGTGATACTGCACTGCACTGTTAACTGTATAGAGTACTTCAGTAAATGTGCAATGTTACTCTCCAACACATCATGATAAAAATCACCATATAAGTCCATGATGGATGGATGAACACACACACACACACACACACACACACACAAAAACACACACAAACTCATCTGTGGAGCCACAAAGAAAAACAATTCTGGGGAAAACATGGCTTCACACTCCCCTCCTGGAGATAGATAGATAGATAGATAGATAGATAGATAGATAGATACAGAGATAGAGATAGGGATAGAGAGATGGATTGATGGATAGATAGATAGATACGTATCGAGTGAGAGTCAGGATATTACAATGTTACCATCACTCTAAACAAATAAAATAAAACTAATAAAAAAAAAAAAATTGGTTTTCTGTTATCATGTCACCACCTGTTAGGAGGTATGGGGGGGAGCAAATCAACAGTGGTTAAAAAAAACCTTGACAAGAATTATTATCCAAAACTAAAATAAGAATAAGAATTCATGACCAGAGCAGAAGTTGTTTGTGGAATGCTGTGGCCCAACACACACACACACACACACACACACACACACACACACACACACACACACACACACACGTGGCATCTTGTCAACAGGTTTCAGAGCCATTGGATGCCTGTGAAGCGGAGGGCAGAAGGACAGTGACGCAGAGGGAAATGTGTCTGCACAATATGGCAAACAGTCCTCACACACAGAGCAGAATAATGTATAATGTAATTATAATGTATTATGTATTATCTAGCAGAGAGAGTTGGGTCTGATGCAGCAGCGTTTCTATGTTGTATGTGTTATTATGAAAACATTTTTTTCTTCTCTTTCTGATAAAGATCTCCCAGCCTGATTAATGAATTTAAAAAAACACACCCAGCTCACAGAGCATGACGGTCGTGTTTACCTGCACAACGTCGACAAGACACACTCACACTCTCCGACCTGTCTACGGGATGCTTATCCAATAACCTGAATCCTGAGTCAAACAGAGAGCTGGGCATGTTGTAAAGAGATTAATGAGGAGATATTTACTTATTATTTATAAGTCATTTGCATTATGAATCTGAATCGGCAATGTAACTAAAGTTATCATGTAAATGTGGTGGAGTACAATATTTTTCTCTGACCTGTAGTTGAGCTGAAATATAAAGTAAACAATAGAAATATTTAAGATACAGATGAACTGCTTAAAGTGTAAAATCATAATCTTTATGAATAATTAATTTAACCTCAGTAAAAAGAACCCACTTTGAAAAAGTAAAGCACAAGAAGACTGAATAAAGCTTTTTCCAAGAGCTGTGGCAATGGACTCTCCCCCAATATCTATCTATCTATCTATCTATCTATCTATCTATCTATCTATCTATCTATCTATCTATCTATCTATCTCTAGCCATGTTTTCCCCATAATTGTTTTTTTCTTTGTGGCTCCACAGATGAGTTTGTGTGTGTGTGTATGTGTGTGTGTGTGTGTGTGTGTGTGTGTGTGTGTGTGTGTCTGTGTGTGTGTGTGTGTGTGTGTGTTCCCTTCCTGTTACCTGCAGAGGGTTCTTGGTGCTGATGGCCAGGACCTGGTACTTGAAGTAGCAGAGCTCGCAGCTCCAGGATCCCCTCTCGCTGATCCAGCGGATGAGGCAGGGCTGATGGGTGCAGCGCACCGAGCCGTCACATCGGCAGGGGCTCAGCAGCTCGCCCTGCAGGACGGACACACATGGAAACACAGCAGCCTCAATTCACTGCACAACAAATAGTATTTCAAAATTTTCAAAAATGTATTCTGTTCTAATTTCCTAAAGTCCGGCAAGTAAGAATACAAACAGAGATGCTGCAATAAATACTAAGAAAGGAAATGATTCTCATTAAGCATTCATACGTTGGTAATATACTTATTCAAATGTATTCCATGTATTTATTACAGTATGCACAATGTCTTCTGCTGTGTAAGAGTGTGAAAAACTGCATACGGAGGAGGTTGGGGTGCATGGATGTGTCCTAAAACACGGCTTTGTGGCCAGGGAGAGGCGTTCATGTCCCGGAAGAAGAAAAACACAAGACCTTCACCCAGGAAACGGGTGGTCTCGCCCCGGTGTTTTAACTCAAACCAAGATCTTTTTTTTAATCTTAACTTGTTGTTTTGGTGTCTAAACTTAACTGTCATCGCCGCAGGACACTGACCTTTTGTCAGTTAAACTTTTTTTATGATAATTTTTTTGAGCTTTTCTGCATTTAATGGATAGGACAGGTAGGTGAGAAAGGGGAGAGAGAGAGGGAGAAACCTCTATGTTTACGTGCGCCTGCTCTACCCACTGAGCCAACCCGGCCACTTGTCAGCTAAACTTAACGGCAAAGGTTATCCCCTCCCAATAATATAAGGGCCTTAAAATGTCTTTAAATTTGCTTTCTGCTGATCTTCTCGTCTACAGAAGATCACTACCACGCTCAGATTGTGAATAAGCATATATTCCCAAAATGTGTGAACTATTCCTAATCATAACCTGTAACCATTAATAACTAAAAGATACATCATTTAAAGTGACTATATGTAACTTTAGAATGTTTCTAAAGCTCTGACATTTTTCATACAATGGCTTTAAATGATCTGTAATGAGCAAACAAGACTAACAGTGAGAAAAACGCCATTTTCATATCGTTTTTATTAAGGTCTCTGCCCAGGTCCAATTTTACCCACAAAGTCAGAAAATGATTTACGGCAGGTAGACGGTGCTACAGTAACACATTCTGATTAGAAACATTGTAAATGCTTCATCTCTTTACACTGAACATATGTGTGGTGCTGATTTATAGCATTATAGGCTAACTTTATATAATACATTTAATTGTACTGCAGTTTTGCGGGAGATAACAATCACTAACAAGATCTACATGTATTGTGTTTCGTAAAACAACCATGTTAGTTTCTCTGCTTATGGAAAACTGCTCATTTAAGAACAGCAGTGTACTTGAAAGCATCTTATTGATGAACCTGTTTTATCCCAAAGCAAGGATGGCTGGAATAAAATATAAATAGTATTTTAGTCCAGCCATAAAAAAGTCAGACTTACTCTCCCTTCAGCTAAAATAACAATGACAACACCTTGCTCTTTTTCTGACCATCTCTTCTCTTTCTAATAATTTTAGAGTGCATGTGGCGGCGCTTTAAATAGCTGCGGCTCGGAGACTCTCTAAACTGTATTTCGTTGCATTGTACCTGTACATGTGTAATGACGATAAAGTTGAATCTAATCTAATCTAATCTAATCTAATTTCAGTAACAGGTCAGTGTCTCTTCAGCACCACACCAGCACCTGACGTCTGTTGGCAAACTCACCACATTAGGGATGACCACATTCAGGCTGTCAACATCGCTCACGGTTCAACACCAATTCTGTCAGATGGCTTTGAATGGAACAGCATGGTTTTCCACGTGTTCTTATTTCACTTAACCCTTGTGTTGTCTTCACTTTACCCTCTTGTATCCCTTGGGTCATATTGACCCGTTACAAATCTTACTTCATAATCTATTAACCAATATTGTTTTTATCTCAATTTCAAACAACTGAGATAACATACTGTATATGTTTAGGGAATGCAATCAGTCTCTACTAGAACACAATTAAAATGGAAGTGTGATTTGTTTTTTTAATAAAGTTATAATTCATGTTAAAAATCCACGATGCGGGTGCCTGGATAGCTGAGTTGGTCGAGCGGGTGCTCATATGTAGAGGTTTGCTCCTCAACGCAGTGGACCCAGGTTCAACTCTGAACTGCAGCCCTTTGCTGCATGTCTTTCTCCTCTTTCATGTCTTCAGCTGTCCCGTCAAATGAAGGTCTAAAAATGCCCCAAAAATAATCTTACAAAAAAAAAAAATCCACTATGGAAAAAACATAAGTGGTCATATCCAGAATATTTATCTAAACTGAGTCAGGAATACACGTTTATCACAGAAGATAAGGTAAGACCATAGATTTTCAGGTAGACAAATTGTATTTTTCTTCTTGTAAAAATTTGAAATGGGTCAGTTTGACCTGAATACCAGGGGGTTAATAAAGAGCAAAAAACTCACAACTGACTGAAAAGCTTTTAAAACTACAGTGTTGGGGAAGAAAGTTAGCGTGGATCATTGGTTAATCCCGGCCTGATGGGGGGCCTAGTTGGCGAAGAGGCACGTAGACATTAGTCTACGACGTTCCACTTCTGGGATATGGTCCGATGTCACTCTTTTGGGGCATATGTCCATTACCTTCCACTTTCTTAGTGTTAGAATTTTTAACTCCAGTGGATTTCTGAGGACTCTGGTTACCTGGTCCTCAGATCTCTGCAGGGTAAATCCAGACAGCTAGCTAGACTATCTGTCCAATCTGAGGACTATGGTTACCTGGTCCTCAGATCTCTGCAGGGTAAATCCAGACAGCTAGCTAGACTATCTGTCCAATCTGAGGGACTATGGTTACCTGGTCCTCAGATCTCTGCAGGGTAAATCCAGACAGCTAGCTAGACTATCTGGCCAATCTGAGGACTATGGTTACCTGGTCCTCAGATCTCTGCAGGGTAAATCCAGACAGCTAGCTAGACTATCTGTCCAATCTGAGGACTATGGTTACCTGGTCCTCAGATCTCTGCAGGGTAAATGCAGACAGCTAGCTAGACTATCTGGCCAATCTGAGGACTATGGTTACCTGGTCCTCAGATCTCTGCAGGGTAAATCCAGACAGCTAGCTAGACTATCTGTCCAATCTGAGGACTATGGTTACCTGGTCCTCAGATCTCTGCAGGGTAAATCCAGACAGCTAGCTAGACTATCTGGCCAATCTGAGGACTATGGTTACCTGGTCCTCAGATCTCTGCAGGGTAAATCCAGACAGCTAGCTAGACTATCTGTCCAATCTGAGGACTATGGTTACCTGGTCCTCAGATCTCTGCAGGGTAAATCCAGACAGCTAGCTAGACTATCTGTCCAATCTGAGGACTATGGTTACCTGGTCCTCAGATCTCTGCAGGGTAAATGCAGACAGCTAGCTAGACTATCTGTCCAATCTGAGGACTATGGTTACCTGGTCCTCAGATCTCTGCAGGTAAATCCAGACAGCTAGCTAGACTATATCTATCTATCTATCTATCTATCTATCTATCTATCTATCTATCTATCTATTTATCTATCTATCTATCTATCTATCTATCTATCTATCTTCATATCTATCTATCTATCTATCTATCTATCTATCTATCTATCTATCTATCTATCTATCTATCTATCTATCTATCTTCATATCTATCTATCTATCTATCTATCTATCTATCTATCTATCTATCTATCTATCTATCTATCTATCTATCTATCTATCTTCATATCTATCTATCTATCTATCTATCTATCTATCTATCTATCTATCTATCTATCTATCTATCTATCTATCTATCTATCTATCTATCTGTTTTGTGACTAGTAAACCACATCATGGTTCTGTATTTTCAGCACCCCCACCCCCTTTATAGTGTAGAGAATATTATAGACCCTACATGAAAGTGAAGGGTGGGAGAAAAAGTTCCAATTACAAATCCGCAAATCTGCATCTTCAGCACCACGGACAGCGTCCCGGATACGTCAGAGCCATGGTCGGGCGTAGATTCTGTCATGCACAGACCTCAGTCCCACAGAGGGGGGGGGGGGCATGTATTTTGGTCATTTTGTCCCCCCCTCGTCCCGCTTATATCACTTTCTGACTGTTACTAAACAAAGTAGCCACATTACTGTCACGTGTTGCTCACTTACACTGTAACAAATTTAACGTCAAATTTACAGTAACTATGGCAACAATTGGCAATTCTTTTTACAGTAAAGGTACTGTACTGCCATTTACAATATTTTATGTATTCATTGTAAAATACAAAACAAATAAACACAACATAAGATAAAAAAATACAGTAGTTTACTATTTACAGTACTATAGTGGCTATATGTTGATTTCTTACAGTAATGCTTTGACTACTGTGATTTCAACTGTAATACTTATACTACTGTGATGTTGTCATGTTGACAAGGTTGTGATGTAACTTTACAGCATTCTACTGTAAGAATCCTATACAGTAGTGTTACTGTGAAATCTAAAGTAATAACTGGAGATTTCACAGCCATTATTTACAATGTGTACTTTACCGCCCAGCACTGCCTACAAATAGTTGAAGTGGTGGCGTTTTTTTGTGTAACATCATACATTTCTGACAGATTTTGTTTTGGTCTATATAACAGAATGAGAGGATTTTTCCTGGAAAAGGGAAAAGTTCTTCTGTGGTAATCAACACAGTGTAGTAATGAACAACAGAGTGGGACAAGGCTCAAGTGATAGTACAATAAAGTAGCTGTACATGTAAATAAGAAGCTCACTAAAAATAAAATTAGTTTTTATGTTGCAGTGACTACAAAAATGGTGGCAATCCAGTTGAATACAGTAAGACAAGATTAAAAACAGCTGACATAGTTGCCCAGCTTTCTTGGTGAATCAGCGCCAATTTGCTCATCAAAATCTTTCATTTACCAAATAATAACTGAGAATACATTTATAGTAACTTGCCAGAGAATTACAAGTTAAAAATATCCAGATTTGATGCACCAGAGGACTGCGTTGACACAAATAATACTTCATTTTTCCTGTCTGTCTGCACTCTGTCCGTCCCCCATCTGGCTCGTTTGACCTTCCCACTAATATTAAAAGACTTCAAGTGTCCCACTGCATAAAAGATTGGGCTTTGGCAGATGAGCCACATGCTACTCATAAACTTTAAAATAACTTGCCTGCTGACATTATAAAGATAACTACGGAGAAGGTCAGAAGTATATGAGAAACTAAATAAAAACCATATGAGAGTAAATATTTCTTAAATGTCAAGCTGTCGTTGAAGAGTGCGTGTGTGTTATGAGGAAATGTTTTCGGGCTTGTGTGAGGATGGTAATGTCACAATCAACTAGAACAAAATCAAAATAAAGACGTTCAAAAGCTGTGACTGTGACTTTAAACCATCACCTCGAACAGAAGCTGTTTCAGCAGAAAATATGATAATTCTGTCTAGATGTACGTATGTCTCATCTGAAATGAAAATCAAGAGCAGCGTTTTCTGGAGCCGGTCCATTAATGATGAATAAGAGAGTCATATTTTAGAAAGGAATTTCTCTGCACAACATATAATTATCACTACGTATCTAAATGTGAAAGCTCATGTTATTTACATTCTCATATCACTCATATCTCAGTGTCTCGTGAATTCATCCCAAAATAACTCTGACTCTGATGTCTCTAATATTAATATCGACCTGCTCCCAGATCACAACATGTACATTTAGTTTTGGGAAACCAAAGTGAAGGTGTGAAAGATGTTTTTGATGTACTTAAGTCCAATAATAACCGAAAATATAATTGCTATAAAAACTTCTCCACAAAAAGCTGCAGGAAATGAAACCTTGTTTTGAGCTTCATGCAGTAAAAATCGTTCTGCAAATGAGGTCAATGCAAAAAGAACCGAGTTAGAGTTAATGACACATATATACTCATAATAAGATGAAAGTGTATTTAATTTGACTTATTTTTTAAAATAAGCTAAGGTTTACTTAGGTAATACTTTCATATTGAAGATCATGTGGGACAAATAAAAAAAGCTGTGAAATTTAACTAAATCAAATTGATTAAATACAACAGCAATTAACTAACGGGCACACACACACACACACACACACACACACACACACACACACACACACACACACTGAGGACTATGGTTACCTGGTCCTCAGGTCTCTGCAGGGTAAATCCAGACAGCTAGCTAGACTATCTGTCCAATCTGAGGACTATGGTTACCTGGTCCTCAGGTCTCTGCAGGGTAAATCCAGACAGCTAGCTAGACTATCTGTCCGGAGTTTCCCGTTGATGACTAAAACTACTTCTGAACGTACACACGTTCCACCAAAACAAGTTCCTTCCTGAGACTATTTAGCAGAGACACCGTGGCTCCGTCTGGAGCTTAGCGTCGCCCAAGATGATTGTGATTGGTTTAAAGAAATGCCAATAAACCAGTTTTTCTCCTATCCCGGAATGCTGTGTGGACTAGCCAGACCTTCTTCTACAGCGCTGTGGAGGAAGGTCTGGCAATAAGCATGTCACCCAGGGCAACAGTGTGACAGTAATAGTAATTATGATAGGAGGGAAAACAAAACATGGGCCTTTAACACTGGAAGCCACAGTTCATATCCTGACTGTCCCCTACTGACTGTCCTCTGTGTCTTGTAACCATGACAACAAAGGTCCACTATTCTTAAAAAAGAACATTATTGAACCCAAACCAAAATGATTTTATAAAACTAACAAATAATAAACTTTGTCAGATCATACAGGGATTTATATTTAATGACAATTTTGACATACTTTACTTGAACATTCCCATTTTATGCTACTGTACTATACTGTACTTCTACTCCCCTACATTCCGGAAACCAATATTGTACTTTTTACATTTATTTGACAGCTTTAGATTCATATTATTAATACATAACAAACATATAATAAATCAACTAATAATGCATGCAGTATATGAAAATGATCTCCACCTTTACCAGCTGCAATATTAAAGTGATGAACACAATAGTGAATCAATAATTACAATCCATTGATATAATACATATTTATTTGAAATCAGCCATTCTGCATAATGAATACTTTTACTTTTGGTACTTAAAGTATATGTGTGCCAATAGTAGCCAGTACTTTAACTTAGGTAATATTTGGATGGCCCTTGTAAGATAGTATTTCCTCCACCACGGTTTGTTTAGATCATTTAATTTAGAGATCTCTATGGCACGGATGAATAACATACATCATATATATATATATATATATATATATGGAAAAAAACATACTTATATAAGTAGCCTAGGCATTGTTCCAACAAACATTAAGGGCCGCTCATCACACACGCACGCATGCACACACACACGCACTTATACATGCACACACACACTCCTGCTCAGATGATTTGGCGCGTGTTTGTCCCTCAAGGCTACTTCACAAAGCGTGAAGGTGTTATTTGGAGTGTCACTCCTATGACTGGGAAAATGGTCTTCCTCCTCAGCTGTAACCTTTACTGTGGAAACATGCTGTTGGGCACTGCAAGTGAAAAGAGTCACCATCCGATATGTAATTTAGCCCAGAAGAAAATCTACTTTAAAGTAGTTTATTTATGTCCTTTTTCCGTTATGACTGACTGTCAAACTGGATGATTAAAGAACGTTTGATGGCATTCATTGTTTGTGTTCACAAAGACTTTAACCTGAGCCAGACTGACAGCAATGATAGCAATCATATCACATTCATACAGGGGTAGTAGTACACAGCTGGTCAGGTATTGGAATCGGTACACACTGCTGCTTCTGTGAATCCAGAACTACTGTACGTACAGCAACACACGCTCACACCTTTGACAGACAGTTAATAAGGACTCATACTCAGTGCAGCCCACAGAGCAAAGTGATTATGTCTGTAGGTAATTTTCCCGTTGACAGCAACATGATTCCGGCCCCTGTTGTAACCTGCTTGAATAATGAAATAACAATAAAATGACAAACGTGAGCTCCCTCCCACCACCCAGCACCCAAGGAGGTATAAGGCACTTTGAGTACTGTGCATAAAAGAATATCAGAGCTGTTGTAGTAGTGGAGTCTCAGGGTTTTCCCTCAGTGCTTTGTTTGCCTGCTCTTTGTCTGGAGCTAAAAGAGGCAGCTCAGAGCCATGTTGAACGATGAGTCACCTTGCCGGAGAGCCCAATGCCCCAAACATAACATTTTATTAAAGGAGGATCTGTGAGTGGGCAAGACAGCAAACTGGGGTTGATCCCTGTCTGAAACATTGAATGGCTTCATATCCAAAACACGCCTGAACTGATTTATACACTGTCCTGTGGCTCTACAGTTTATTGTGTCTCACAATAGAAACTCTAAAGCAGATGTCAATAAATTAGCACATGGGCTGTAATAACACTATACGCCTATCTTAGAGAAGTGACTGAATGGTAATATCCATCTGTGCTCCTACAGGATTTACAGTGTTACTAATTATCTCCGGCTCCAGGACTGTACCTCGTGAGCCAGGTGGCACAGGTTTCAGCACATCTGGTGAGAGCGACATCTGGCCACAGACCAAAGAGATGCACTACTTATTGTTTTGTTTGGGACTTCGATAAAACAAAAATCAAGCCCAAATTCATTTAACTCGCCATTCATGGTCCCAGTCAACAGCATTGTTCTGGCCAGGACCAGTGACAGTCAGAGCAGCAGCTGATTGTCCTGTTCTGTGACACATACCACAGTTGATTTACATTTACAAAATGATTGTGACTCATGCATATTCTCACTTTATTTGTCATCCTGCAGACCTAATTGGCTAACTTTCTTTGTTGCTATGCTGGCCGGATTTCAGATGTGTGGGAACTGCTGCCTCTCCACCACTCATTAGCTTAGCTTTGAAAACAGTGTTATTTAGATGAACTCATCCCTGAGCAATCATCAGGGAGAAAAAGGGACAATATTGGACTCTAAATCCAGGGTTTAGGGACAGAGGGTGTCCATGCTGTGCAGATCCAAAGTCATATGAGGCAAAAAATTGAGTTATTTAAATAAAACTGGTTGGACTATTTTCCATGATTAGCTTTACAATCTTTTCAAAGGAGGTATTTGAGGGAAGGGTGGGTGGAGAGACAGAGAGATAGATAGAGAGAGACAGAGAGAGGGGGGGGGGGTAAAACAGGACAGTAGTAGCTCCACTGAATCAGAGACCCTTTGTGATTTGCTACAAAAAAAATAATCAAAATGGCAGATTTCACAAAATAAGTGTTTAAAAAAATTACAACTTCTTAAAAAACAAACAAAAAAAACCAAGTGAGATGGCCCTCCCTCCCCAGCAGCACAAAGGCCCATTGAAAGCACAGAAACGTGAAACAAACAGTGTGTGTGTGTGTGTGCGTGTGTGTGTGTGTGTGTTTGTGTATGATTCACGCAGGACGTGGTATCAGCATTAGGAAGCATTGGATGCTGCATACCTGCTCTGGGCCTTGGAAACAGATCCGGCACTGGGGGGTCCGCATGCTGCTGGCGGTGCTGGCCAGAGACACGGCGTCCAGGCCCACCGACAGCTTGGGCTCCTTGTCCTCGAACGCCAGGCTCCGGGGCCGCGGATCGCTGCCGTAGTACTCCTCCTCGTCATCCCGGGAATGGCAGTCGACGAACGGCGGCCAACCGCAGCCGCCCATCCCCAGACCTCGCATGGTGGTGGGCCGTCTCTCTGTGTCTGAGCTGGACTGTCTCGAATCGGATCGCATAAAAACCAGGACTTTCAGTTCATTAAAAAACATGCGGATCCGATACTTAAACATGTTGGGCTACATAAAGAATCCGCCAGACTGAAATAAATGAAAGTGTTTTTGTCTCCTCTTCTTCTATTATTGTTATTATGATGATTATTATTTTTGTTGTTGTCGTTATTATTCATACACCCGATATGTTCATTCTTATTGATGTTCATTAATACCACAGCCGGCCTATTAATTGGAAATACAGAGAAATAAAAGGCACTCGCCCCACTGATGGCATGTGTGTCTAAGCCAATGCGGATGAACGATTTTCTCTTTCAATATTCATCTGCCTATGGATGCATCTCTCACCGCACCCCAGAAGCAAAACAAAAAAACACTACAACTTGCACAGGCTTTGATTTCCACGGTCCATTTTCCTCCAAAGACAGCTTCTTCTTCTTTTTCAGGTGCACTGGGCTTGCAGCAACAACAATTTAACAGCCTACATGTTTTGCTACCCGAAGCTGAAGACTGCGAGAGAGTGGACAAGTGGAAGAGACAGCAACACAGAGCCAGGAAATAGAAGATGGGATGTAAAATACAACGACATGCCATCCATACAGTCACATCTGGGACTCTTGTCAAGAATCATAATCCAAAAAGGAAATGTGAAAGATGATATGGAAGTTTGATTTAGCTGATTATTATAGTATGTCTATGTTTTGGTTTTGGTTTTATTGTCCCTCACTGTAGCATCCCGAGCGTCAGATCATGGTCCATTTCTTTCTCTCCCCTCCCCCCCCCCTCTCTCTCTATTTCATCTCCTTTTTGTAAAGCCTCTGGTTGATCCACGAGCAATCCGAGCCATTCACCCCGAGAATCCACCTCGAGATCAAAACCACAATCCTTGGCATTGTTCAGGCGCCTATAGCTGGAAACACGGCGACAAGCCCCATGTTTCCCATCTTCACCTCGATGTCCATCAGCATTTCATAGCAAGCGCTCCCCCCCACCCCCCTTCAAAAAAAGATAACGGTCAAAAAGAGAGAGGCAGAATTATAAAGGCACCCTGGGGATGAAAGACGGGAACGACGCATGGAGATGTCTTCGCATCCGAGAGCACTTCCACAGCAGTGATGGCATTGATTATCGGATCAGATGGTGGTGATCATACTGCTGGCGCTGATTTTCCTCCTCGAAATGGTCGGCTTGGAGATTGAACCAACGCAGCAGCTACTTCCGGAATAGGGAGAAGAGAAAAAAAACCTATCATCCTGTAAACAAGACGGGGTTTTTTATGTGGTCATCCATCCGCCTCCGACGCGTGATGTGCGCGTCCCTGTGCTCCCGGGTCTCCCGGTGCAGCTGGGCAGGGTTCGGAGCTCTGGCTGCTTGTTGTTGACAGACCGCCGCTGTCCAGGGTGCTGATCCCCCCTTCCCCCTGCTGACGTGTCCGCTGCGGCCACATGAACCGGGAGCCCGCGTAGTACGAACCGGACCTGGACCTGAAGTCCCACGCACAGAGGTCCAGGTCCGGTTCATACTTCGGATCTGTACAGTTAAGGATCAGAATTTTTCCACAGTGGTGAGATCCTTTACTAAAGTCATACATTAAATACATATATTAAAAATTCCTTTAACTATGTAAATATCGTACACTTCCACTATCCTTATTATTATTAGTATATTTATATACTTTTTGCAACTGTAACATAGAATTTCCCTTGGGGATCAATAAAGTATTTCTGATTCTGATTCTGATTGAAAATGTTACTTAAGTAAAACTATGTAAGTATCATCAGGAAAATGTACTTAGAGTATTTAATGCAGAAAAATCCTCCCATTGTAGAAAGTGTAAAGGATCCAAACAGTTGTACTCTGTTTTATGGGAAATATATAAATGTGTTTAGCAACTAAAGCTGTTAGATGAATGTAGAGGAGTAAAATGTCCAATATTTCTCTCTGAAATGTAGAGGAGTAGAAGTAGAAAGTGGCATGAAAAGAAAAGAGCAAATGTACTTAGTTACATTCCACACCTGACTATACATTTATAGGTTCTGCACCATATCATGTTTTATGGGCAAATATCTAAATTTGTAAAGTAAATAAAGTTGTCAGATGAATGTAGAGGAGCAATATTTCTCTCTGAAAAGTGGGATGAAAAGAAAAGACTCAAGTAAAGTACAAATATCTCAAACATGAACTTAGATACAGTGCTTGAGTTAATGTACTTAGTGACATTTCACCACTGGTGTTTGTGTGTGTGGGGTGGGGGGTGGGGGGTAAAAGTAGAAATACTAGAGTATAAAAATATAGAGTAAGTAAGTAAGTAAGTAAGTATCTGAAGTAAAAGTATTCATTAGGAAACATGGTTCTAATATATTCATCTGACAGCTTTAGTTGCTTTGCAGATTCAGAGTACAAAATATAAATCAACTTATGAATGATGATGTATTATTACAGTTGTCCCTACCTAGCAGTTTATAAATTCAATAAAATGAGCTCCACTTGAACCAAATGCAACATTAAAATGCTGAACACATTAATACAACAATAATTGAAATTTTCAGAGTATCAAAAGTATTTTTCATATATTTACTGTACTTAATTATTAAAACTTTGATTATGAACTGGATTGTGGCTTCCTTGTTGTAAAGCATAATATTCAGGGTCTCCACCTTAAACATTAAATTCAAAGTCAAACATCAACAAAGACAAAAAACACAGAATTTTCCTTTTTTGCAAGGAAGAATCTTTCACTCCAACGTACGAAAACATTACTTACAAGTAACGAAGATGCTAAGGGGAAATATATAGTATACATTTCATTTAGGAAATGTAGTGGAGTAAAAGTTACAGTTTCCAGAAATATAAATAACTAAGTAGTTAAGATACAAGGAAATTCTACTTAAGTATACATACATTACATAGTACATTACATAGTACATTACATAGTACATTACAACCCTGTCTAGCAGCCATTACTCAGCCACTATGCTGAGCCTGATCCTGTCCCTGTAATCCAAATCCATTCACACGATCTTTGTACTGAAAGTTGAGCGTGGCTCGCGGCCGTGTCAGGTCTTTGACGCTGACACTGTCTCCGAGCAGTTTATCTGGATGCTGAAACAAGGTAATTAGGGAAACATCAGCGGCACAGGACCAGAGGTCGCTTTAATCTGCAGTTTGCAAAGAAGATGCTGCCTTGTTGCCCCTCTCTCTCTCTCTCTCTCTCTCTCTGCCTCACTCTGCATTCTCCTCCATAGCAACACTTCCCACTAACCCCCTGTCACATTGATTCTGATTGATTTTTCACACTCTGCGTGTTACAGAAATGGATTTATTTTAAGCATAACCCTTGATTTTAGATGCAATGCCATACCTTGGCTATTATGGCTTCGTTCCCTTATAAATATAAATATACATTTATACTGAGTGGTGGAACGTGACTAACAACATTTTACTCGTACTGAAGCCTACTTAAGTACAAATACAAGGTACTTGTACTTTGAGAATTTCCATTTTATGCTACTTTAAACTCCTATTCCACTATATCTCAGAGTTGCTAATATTGTACTTTTTACTCCATTACATTTGTCTGACAGCTTTAGTTACTTTTTAATTTTTCATCCCCTTCCTGTCCATTGAAAACCACGTATCCCCAGACGTGTTGATGTTGAATGTTTGTGATAAACTGAAAGATGAAGTCTTCCTTTTTAGGTTGAGAAAGTTCTCCTCCCTTTCAAATAAATAAAATGTATTGTCCCAAAGCTGAAAACGGCTGTTTTTCTGACACCATTACAGGTTTAGCAGGGCGTAGCAGGGTGTAGCAGGAAGTAGCATGGTGTAGCAGGGCGTAGCATGGCGTAGCAGGGTGTAGCAGGGCGTAGCATGGTGTAGCAGGGCGTAGCATGGCGTAGCATGGTGTAGCAGGGCGTAGCATGGTGTAGCAGGGTGTAGCAGGGCGTAGCATGGTGTAGCAGGGCGTAGCATGGTGTAGCAGGGCGTAGCAGGGTGTAGCAGGGCGTAGCAGGGTGTAGCATGGTGTAGCAGGGCGTAGCATGGTGTAGCAGGGCGTAGCAGGGTGTAGCAGGGCGTAGATGCCACCCTAATCCAAGGAAATGTGCAAAATTGACAAAGCTCTGTGGTTAAACTAGCAACAGTATATAAAGGAGTTCAAATGAGCACAACCTAAAACATCTACAGCAGTAAAATACAAAATAGACATGAATGCAGCAGGAATATTAATAATATTAATCCAGAAACATCAGACAGAAGAGGAACTCACTGACAGGGAACACATTACTACACAATCACTACTTTGATTTCCCGTATTTTAGATGCATTTTACTGATAACACTTGCTAACTTTTTTCAAAGGTTTTGAATGGAATTTGACTTTTCCTTATATCAGAGTATTTCCATGGTATTAGATTTAATATTTTATGATTCTGCTCACACTTTTCGAATACAAACCAGTGACAAAAACGTTTCTTTTGCACATGATATAACCAACATACATTGGAATGAGCACGCACTTGAATGAACTGTTCTGTAAGTAGTGTGTGATTACATGATGGTACATTGTGTGGGAGGGTTATATTCTGATGATTGTGTGTATGAGGGGAAGGGTGGGTGATACATGCTAATTAGCATGTATCACCTCATTTATAATATGAAAATGTCATGTCTGCACACCAGACATCACATTCATATTTAATGTAATGTAAACCTGAGTTCCTCATCTCATCACTTTCCCTTCCTCCATTTCTTTAAGTCATGTTAAAAGTCTTTTCTTTATTTTCCTCATGAGCTACAGCTCTGGTTCCCTCAGACGAGCTCATGTAACCCCTAGAAACACTTTGAAAATGGGATCTTATTTAACATTATTATTGATATAAAAGTGAAATTCCATACTGTACAAATTGTCACTGTTTTGGCTTCTTTGATCAAACTTGCATTCTCCTAACTACTACTTTTTGTTTTAATTTGAACCATTAATCTGTTTGTTGAAAGTTTGTCAACCGTAGATTCAAATTATATTTTACTTTAATAAAACCATTCCATGATTTTCATAAACTATAAAACCAATGGGTTTTAAAACACAATAAAGGAATTCTGTCACAATGCACTGAAAACGGGGATTTTTAATTTTGCTTTTTTTATTAACCCTTGTGGTGTCTTCCCGTCAAAATTGAAAAGCAACACTTTTGTTGGTGCTTTTAATTTTTAAACTTTTTCTTATGTTTTTGTCCCTTTTTTCATCACTTTTGAAGCTTTTTTCAATGTTCAACACTACGTAACACTAACTTATTAACTTTAGTTTTACATTATTTTTGGAATTTATGGTCAATAAACCTCATTTATAGGAAATTATTCCTAATGTTTGAGTTAGAAAAGCAGAAATTAGGAATTATTGAGACTAAAATTAAAGGAATGGATGTTGATGATAATCACAGACTGGAATATGTCAACTTTTACTCAATACTATTTCAAAACCACTTCCATTTGTTTTACAATGCTATAAAATTGAATATGACTCCCCAAAATTAATGAAAGTAGAGATTTGTACTTGGCAAAGAGCGTTGGGTGGAATCAGTCATGTTATTTTGGGGAATTAAAAAGAACATTGATATAGGACAACATGGGGACAACATGAGGACAACATGAGGGTTAAATATTGTTTTATTGGGATGATGCAATTTTTTTTTTACATATTTAAGAAATAAACAGTGACAAACAATGCACTGAGATGAAGAACGCCAAAAACGTCCCAGGGCCAACAAAAAGTAAAAACAAAAAGAAATAATAATAATTAAACAGAGAAAAGACTGGAGGGAGGGAGACAAAAGAACACACGCAGAAACAGACACACAAAACACATACTGTACATAAAGAGACACACACACAGACAGACACAAGACAAGGGAGGGGTGGGCTGATGCAAGTTAACTGTACCAGTACAGAGCATGAAGCTAATGTACTGGACAGACAGTCTTGAGCTAATTTCTGCTTTTCTAACTCAAACATTAGGTATAATTTCCTATAAATTAGGTTTATTGACCATAGATTCTAAAAATAACTGTAAAACTAGAGTTAATAAGTTAGTGTTACGTAGTGTTGAAAATGTCTAAAAAAGTATCAAAAGTGTTGAAAAAAAGCGTTGCTTTTCAATTTTGAAGGGACTACAACATAAGTGTTAAGGAAGTTTTAATTTAAAATTTGGACCGAGAAAAACTAAATGTTAGTACGGGAAGACAACACAAGGGTTAAACATTAACATCTCTGCCAGGTCACAGTTCAAATATTTTTAATTTCATCTTAAACCTTATGTTGAGATTATTCTGAGGATTTTGTTTGCCTTGCCATTTTCTTGCTTTAACTGTGTATAATTCCCTGATATATCTTTACATCGTGTGTATGTTTCTTTGTTAGTTGTTGTGCTTCTTTTTACTTCTGACAGAGATATTATCATGTTTTATGCTGTATATTTTCCCCCTTTTGTTGTAACAGGGGAGGACGTCTTTCAGGCTCATTACTTGTTTTTCAATTCTATTGTATGTATTTCATATGTCTGTGCACATAACCTAGAGCAAACTCAGACTGCTGAAACCTCATATTAACTTCAGATGAACTTTTGAATACATGTTACACGGCACCTTTGAAAGCATGTAAGGCAGGGATCTTTTAACGGCTAGTAGTCACACAAGCATAACATCTTAGCACCTGGCCACCGGTGTGGATGTAGAGCTAATATCCCGTGCTATGTTAAAATGAAATACCACTGTAAGCCTCGGATGCTCTGATTAACTCTGCATCACCTGCACTGCCCTTCCATCTGAGCGCTAACAACATCCCTGCTGTTTCATTATTGATAGACCCTATTGAACTGTTTGTCTCCACTCACTGATGAGAATGATTTACCTTCCTGTTTGTCCTCGCAAAGCTGTGAGAAGAATCCAGATATAAACCTATTAAAGCTGGGGTAGGGAGTTTTCTCTGGAAAAGGGTAAAGAATAATGGCAGAATAGTAAAACGCCGCTCTCCTGCTGCAGCTCTCCCCTCTCTGACCCCTCGCTTCATACAGTCACCTGTACAAGCACTAGTCTTTCATTTCAATCGTTCAAATTCATGTTTATGAATGACACAAATGTTATATTGGCAAAGCATTGCAGAAATGAAAAGAAAATGTTGTTAATAGTTTAGCCTTCTGCTTACGGTAGCCATGAGCTAGCCACATCTGTGAGTCTTTGGCTACGGTTAGCGGAAGGCTAAACTATTAGCAACATTTTCTCTGTATTTCTGAAACACTTTGCTAATTGAAATGTGTTTTAGTGTGTTTATTGTCAGACTCTCTTTTAGACTTTTCCTGCAGGATTTTCCTTCATTGAATCAGGTTTTCACCATGTGAAGGGACATGCGCGCATCTGCGTTTGCAGAACAGCCAATTGGAACCCCTCTCTTTCTCTAAAATGACCTGTGATTGGCCCAAGTCTCCCGTCACAGGCTAATTCTTTGCCCAGTGACACCAAAAAATGTACCTCAGTAGTCTCGCATCACCAGATCTCACCAGATGGGAGATGGGACGTCTGTAAGTTAGTTAGTGGCTAGTCCACAAGGTATTCTGGGATGGGAAATGGGACGTCTGAGAGATATAGAAAAACGTGTTCTGGTTTATTGGCATTTCTTTAAACCAATCACAATCATCTTTGGTGGGGCTAAGTGCCGGACGGAGCCACGGTGCCTCTGTAAAATAGGAACTTGTTTTGGTGGAACATGTACGTTAAAAAGTAGTTTTAGTCGTGCAACAGAAAACTCAGATTGGACAGATAGTCTAGCTAGCTGTCTGGATTTACCCTGCAGAGATCTGAGGACCAGGTAACCATAGTCCTCAGATTGGACAGATAGTCTAGCTAGCTGTCTGGATTTACCCTGCAGAAATCTGAAGACCAGGTAACCATAGTCCTCAGATTGGACAGATAGTCTAGCTAGCTGTCTGGATTTACCCTGCAGAGATCTGAGGACCAGGTAACCATAGTCCTCAGATTGGACAGATAGTCTAGCTAGCTGTCTGGATTTACCCTGCAGAGATCTGAGGACCAGGTAACCATAGTCCTCAGATTGGACAGATAGTCTAGCTAGCTGTCTGCATTTACCCTGCAGAGATCTGAGGACCAGGTAACCATAGTCCTCAGAACTCGGAACGTTGGATACAGACTAGCGCTATAGTGACTGCACTACTTTTAACACGATCCAAGTTTGCTACATCAGGCGCCGAGCCATGTGTCAGATGAACTTCTAAGTAGTTCCTCTGTATCCAGATGTGCGTTTGACAATGAAATTGAATGGTGAAATATGTTACTGATGGAGTAATCATCCACAGAGCATTCCAAAATATGGATTTTAAATGTATGTGCTGAACTCAATCATCTGTAGTGGCGCAGTTTAATCAGTTTTTAAAAAACATTGTTAGGCCTAAAGCTGAATTTTAGACATTTCGAACCAAATTAGAATTTCAATTTTAGCTTAGTGATTACAGGAATTATTTTGATAACACTACAGAAATTAACAGGATATGGCAACTGTTTATTTTATTGAAAGACACTCCTCTGAATCAGACCTCCACCTCCCTAGTAGTTGCTTTGGGTGTTGTTTTTACTTTTCCTTGTTAATTTTAAAAGAGCAAAACAAAAAATTAAAATATAGCATATGATATGTAATATAACTACCTAAGTAGCTTTTGAGTGCAGTACAGAGTATTTTACAGTATAGCACTGGTATGATCTGAATATTTCCCCCACCACTGGAAACAGCACTATTATAAGGATTATTGGTCCCTACTGATCTGAAGGCTAATATCTTGCCCCATGCTGTAAAGCTATACATAATTAGTTCTGCCTATAGAACAAGCCCTTGTAAAAGCCATTCACTGTGGCGCTGTGATATAATGGACCAAATGCTTTAAGATCCTGCCTTCATGCGCTAGCAGAGCCCATGCTATATCTGTAAGAGGACAGATGGCCATCCCTGTTGGTGCAATTCTCCACAGCTTCTCAGAACTAATACACACGGCATATGGACATGCATCACAGGGTGGGGACTGGCATCGGGCCCTCAGGAGAGCACGCTGACAGGATAGGGGATGCGATATGTTGTGCAGTTATCCAAAAATGCTGGTCCCAAGCCACCGGCAACACTCAAGACCCAAAGCCCTTAGCAGGCACATTTCACTTACATAAATGTTCCTGCGTCTCAGGAAAGTGAACCTGCAGGTGTTCCCTGGCAGGGTGCATCAATGCCAGAGATGAGGTCACGCATTTTCATGAATGGGGGGTGGGGGGGCAGCCGGGATGGGGACAGTCAGACATGGGCCATTAGGACGAGGGCAGAGGAGAAGTTTATCGTTATTTAGGACAACCTTGGTTGAAAGGCGGTCATTTTCTTGTGTTGTCTCTATTCGCCAGAGTGTATTTCAGCCCCCCCCCACACACACACACACATTACTGGACCCATCCCAGGTGAAGGGATTAATCGCCTTCAGAAGGAGTATCACAATCAACACTTACTGCTTGTGTTTTGTTGATGATACCATCCACCTTTAATGTGAATGCAATCCATCTGTAAGATAATACTCACCACTGAGTATAGATTCTTTACTTGTCTTGAGGTATGTACCCAGAGCAGGGCCGAAATAGCAGTGAACCATGAAGAAATGGCAGCTGCAGAGACTCTGTACTGCCACCATGTGGTGAAACATATCTTTGTTGTCATCACAGCTCAAAGTAGCCAACAGGGGTGGAAGAAGTATTAAGATATTTTACATAGATATACTTTGTTACAGGGAAAGTAAAAGCCCTTCATTTAAAATTTTAATCAAGTAAAAGATCAAATGTTAAATTAGCATTTAATTAAGTACTGAAAGTTTATTATACAGAATGGCTCATTTCAGATTTTTATATTTCTGATTTAAATTTAATAATGCATTCAATGTAGCAGCTGGTACTTAGTTACTACTACTTATTACTGGGTAGCCTAACCAATACTTATACTCATGATCTTTTGTTATTTCCTTTTAATTATCTAAATCTGCAAACTAACTAAAGTTGTCAGACAAATCTAGTGACATAGTGGCCAGGTTGGTTCAGTGATAGAGCGGGCGCACATATACTAGGAGGTTTATGCCTCGACACAGAGGTCCAGGGTTCGATTCTGACCTGTGACAATTTCCAACATATCCTCCCCCCCTTTCTCACCTAACTGTCCTGTCAAAAATTAAAGGTGGAAAAGCCCAAGCAATTATCTTTAAAAAAAAAATTATCTAGTGAAGTAATGAAAAGGATTTCAATATCTGCCTCTAAAATCTAGTGGAGTTAAAGTACAAACTATATATACTCAAATAAATACTCAAGTAAAGTACATCAAAAGTTCAAGAAACACATACCAATACCAAAACACAGGACTATCACACCATTCAGGGTGACACAAAGAAATACAGGAAAATAAGTATTTGAACACCTGTCTATAAGCTAGAACAGGTCTTTGAGGGTCAGAATTGTAGTTGATAGACAGGTGTTCAAATACTTATTTGCAGCTGTATCATACAAATAAATAGTTAAAAAATCATACATTGTGATTTCATTTTTTAGATTATGTCTCACAGTGGACATGCACCTACGATGACAATTTCAGACCCCTCCATGATTTCTAAGTGGGAGAACTTGCAAAATAGCAGGATGTTCAAATACTTATTTTCCTCACTGTATGTGCTTAAAGGTCCCATGGCATGAAAATCTCCCTTTATGAGGTTTTTTAACATTAATATGAGTTCCCCCAACCTGGCTATGGTCCTCCAGTGGATAGAAATGGAGATAGGTGTAAACCCAGCCCTGGGTATCCTGCTCTGCCTTTGAGAAAATGAAAGCTTAGATGGGCCGATCTGGAATCTTGCTCCTTATGAGGTCATAAGGGGCAAGGTTACCTCCCCTTTCACTGCTTTGCCTGCCCAGAGAATTTGGTCCACCCAAGAGAGAGAGACATCATGGCTTTCAAACGAGCAAAGTGGCAGTTGGTCAAGGCCACAACCCCAGCCTCCACCTTGCCCCCCCCCCTCTCCTCCTCAAACGCTACATATTCATAAATAGCACATACTAAGGAAAGCTCACTGTGGGACCTGGCTCTAGTGGCTGGAATTCTGCACCAAGGCTGAATATTGGGAAAGACACTTCAGATACAGTATTAGGGGACCACTAAGGTCTATATAAAAGAGACTTCAGATACAGTATTAGGGACCACTAAGGTCTATATAAAAGAGACTTCAGATACAGTATTAGGGACCACTAAGGTCTATATAAAAGAGACTTCAGATACAGTATTAGGGGACCACTAAGGTCTATATAAAAGAGACTTCAGATACAGTATTAGGGACCACTAAGGTCTATAAAAAGAGACTTCAGATACAGTATTAGGGGACCACTAAGGTCTATATAAAAGAGACTTCAGATACAGTATTAGGGACCACTAAGGTCTATATAAAAGAGACTTCAGATACAGTATTAGGGGACCACTAAGGTCTATATAAAAGAGACTTCAGATACAGTATTAGGGACCACTAAGGTCTATAAAAAAGAGACTTCAGATACAGTATTAGGGACCACTAAGGTCTATATAAAGAGACTTCAGATACAGTATTAGGGGACCACTAAGGTCTATATAAAAGAGACTTCAGATACAGTATTAGGGACCACTAAGGTCTATATAAAAGAGACTTCAGATATAGTATTAGGGGACCACTAAGGTCTATATAAAAGAGACTTCAGATACAGTATTAAGGGACCACTAAGGTCTATATAAAAGAGACTTCAGATACAGTATTAGGGACCACTAAGGTCTATATAAAGAGACTTCAGATACAGTATTAGGGGACCACTAAGGTCTATATAAAAGAGACTTCAGATACAGTATTAGGGGACCACTAAGGTCTATATAAGAGACTTCAGATACAGTATTAGGGGACTACTAAGGTCTATATAAAGAGACTTCCGATATAGTATTAGGGACCACTAAGGTATATATAAAGAGACTTCCGATATAGTATTAGGGGACCACTAAGGTCTATATAAAAGAGACTTCAGATACAGTATTAGGGGACCACTAAGGTCTATATAAGAGACTTCAGATACAGTATTAGGGGACTACTAAGGTCTATATAAAGAGACTTCCGATATAGTATTAGGGACCACTAAGGTATATATAAAGAGACTTCCGATATAGTATTAGGGACCACTAAGGTCTATATAAAAGCATCCACAGAGCACCATGTCATGGGACCTTCAAAAAAATGACCAAAGTGAGACAGTTTCCGATTTCAGGTTTTATTATTTGGAAAATTAAGTCTCAAAAATCCAAGATACATTTGAATAACAAGTGCACACAAATTCAAAGTCAGGTTTAATATATGGCATACCAATGTTAAGATCTGTCAAAATGTTTGTTTACATCAACGATGACTCCAAATCAGCAGCAGGAAATCCATATCAGCCAAGTTGACAGGTTCAAGTAAGACATAATTATAGTTTGTGTTAGTCCTTTAAGTTAAGAGCAATTCAAAAAGAGAAAACATCTCAAAAAGAGAGAATTAATGAGCAGTGATTCTTCAACAGGAAATGTCAAACCTTGAGCTAAGCATCAAAATATCATCAAAACACAACACAAAACTTTAGCCTAATGTGCATCCTTAAACTAAACTTAAATAGATCCTGAAAATATTTCAAACGTATTTTTTTTACAAAGCATTTAACACTGATGAACGAAAAACAGCTGATGGCAACAGAGAACATACATTATTTTAAAATATATTTAAAAAAAATTGCAACCAAGAGAGCATTTTCACAATTAATACTATTAAAAACAAAATTGGGTTTGCAATAATCAGCGTTGTCCACATTTGCCCAATTATTTCAAATCATTTTTTTTTTTTTTTTACTTTTGTGATTTCTTCCAGTTACACAGGAAGTAATGACACATACCTGAATCCACTTCTCTACAACCAGAATCTATACTAAGCAACATCACTGTGCGGCACAAAGGAACTTATTAAATGCAGGAAGGAGTCAATGATTTCGGCCTTCAAACTATGCAGGCAAACTTTCTAACTAGAGGGGCAACTACATACCTAACCCATCGAGAATGATTTATAAAAGATTATGTACAACATCCTGGATGCAGTCCATTGGCATCCTAATATCTCAGACTGTTAAAAGTTAGTTGGCTCAGTTACAGTTCATAAATACTTTGAACCCCAAAGACTAATAACTACATGACAACATCTATTCTTGCTTCCTAATCCTGTTAAATCCCGGCATGTGGGGCATTGGAAAAAGAACATTTACATACAGTTTTAAAACTACTTTACAACGCATGTCCAGTATGTGCCCCCCCCGCCCCAGGACATGTCTGAGTATACAGTTCTACACATCACTGATAGCACTGACCGGAGGAATATATTTGATGTTGTGTGGTGCCATTACATTAGAGACAAGAGGAAAAAAACTCAAGGTGCATACAAGTTATTTTGTTGGACAGGGCACTGTCATTTGGTTGGTGTGTGGAAAGAAATCAACAAAGAGGCGGTTTGTCTGTGCTGGACACATGCAGAGATGTCTCATTCCTCAACTAGCAAGAAATCTGGTACTCAAATCAAGGCTGGGTCACGATATAATCAAGTCACACTTGTTGGTATTACAAGTTATCCTTTCATACATAAGTATCCAGGTCTTCCAGCTGGAGCTCTGGCAATATTTCTGGACAGGTTGTTGTAGTTTCGCAGTCTCAGGTGAAGGTGTGTGTGTGTTTCGTTTCAGTGTTTGTCAGGTGCTGCGTGCGCTCGTTCCTTCTGTGTTGTTGTGGTTGGTCTGGTATTGTATTGGATGTCGGAGTGTCTGCCTCTACATGTGCATGATTCTATGTGTACCAGTGTGTCTCAAACAGCTCCTACGGCGCTGCACTGCATTCGCGGGACAGACTATAGGAAAGCACTTGGGTTTGCCCGTGGATCCTTCTGGTTCCTGTAGCGCACCGCGAGCCACACTCCCAGGATCTGTTATAAGCATTAAAGACAAGAAGATAAAGACAGGCTGTTCGGCCTCCATTGACTTACATTACCTTGCGATTGCGTGTGAATTTATGTGTGTGATCATAGGTCAGCAACATCAATGGTGCCTTTATGTGCATCTAGGTTCACCAAAGTTGAACTTGATCCAAAATGTTTGCATGGATTTATTTCACCCCTGCGAGCAAGTCCACTTGATTGAGGCGATTCTATTAAAATTAAATTAATTCACATATTTTTAAATGCTGGTGTAACTGGTCCTTTAGTGGGAACAAGAAACCAAACTGCCAACCTTGAAATAACTGGATGACTCAAAGAAAACCCCAATTTGAACTTGATGGAATTTTTCATCCCCAAGAAGTGTACGTCCATTTGGCTAATTAAAGCAATCAGTCCAATTGGTGTTAAGCCCAAATCAGTGTCTTTCTCTGTCCTTCAAAGACCTATCAGACTGATTAAATGAGTGGATGGGCAGGAGATGTAGGTTTGCAGTCTGGACACTCACCTCTGTGAAGCTGAAGAAGAGCCCGACGCCCCCGAGAATCTTCAGAGCCACTGTTGCATGAGTCAGCATCAAATCCCCGCAGGTGTCACAGATTTCACTTTTGCATAACTGGAATAAAAGACAGAATAAAATGGCCTTTAGTCAGGTTTGTCTGCTAAACCAGTATTAGCTGCTCAAATCTATTCTGAGAACTACATCAGAAAGACTACTCTTAACTTATTCTGGGTTAAAGGATTTTTTTTTGTTTGTTTTGTTTTTTAGAATATTTATCTATGATGCAGGTAAATACTTTATTTAAACACCATATACAATGTGAATGAAAGAAAATAAATGTGTAGCCACTCACAACTGCGATTGTGCCGTTCAAGCAGGTTTCTTTTAAGAAATACAGTGAGTGGTGGGGGGGGGATTTGATATCTTAGACTTACAGCGGTACAGTGAGCCACATCCAGATCAAACTGGGCCCGACTTTCGGGGACGTTGAGCAGCCCACAGCAGTTCAGCTGGTTCTCCAGGTCCATCTTGGTCTTGTTGTTCAACATTCCCCAAGCAGAGTTCAGAAGGGCCTCCTGGAAAGGCAAATAAGACAAACCAAATGAAGTGAATCGCTTTTAAAAGTCACAAAATGTATTTATGAAGACATCCATATGTTTTGCTAAGTGTTCAAATGAACATGAGTGCAACGTGACAGACATAATAAAAGTGTTAAAAATAGAGCTTGGGTACCTGCTGACCGGCGTTCATTGCCAAGCAGGAACAGGAAACTCCAAATTGGAACAGGAATACGATGAAGAGAATGACCATGTACTGGGAGCAAGCAGTTAAAGAAACAGCAGCGCAGAAACATGGACAAGATGGCAAAACAAAAAAACAACCACCACATTCTTTCAATATTCAAATCCCACCGCGGTGCAAACAACCCGCCAAAGGGTCACTGCCAACGAGGGGCAAGGATACAAAGAAAAGCATGACTTGGTGATGGTGTATCGCTCCAACGAGTCCAACGATAGCAATGAGCAGCAGGAAAACGCCCACTGCGATGACCCCGCCGATGATGTGGATGCTGGACACCAAGCCAAAGCCCTTCCCCCATGCTGCTACTCCAATCAGCAGCAGCCCAACCAGCTGAAGGGAGAAGAGAGAAGGAAGTTATCCAGCGTGCATTTGATGGGACCGAGCTCATCACATGGTCGCAGCGCTGTGTTTTGATTAACACAAACACCAGTTATACTACGCAGGGGGTTCCCTGCTATTGGAAGGTTTAGGTGCTGCACCCGAGCAGTTTTCGGAAGCACCAAAGCCGAATGAATGTAACCAAAATACTTTTCTCAGATCTAATGATTGTAGTTGGACTTCAGCTTTTAAGTTTTTTGATTGTTATTTATTTATTCATTATCTACTCTAGGTTAGCTTTTCCAACGTCTAGAAACAGAAATAATTACGGTCCAATGTCATGTAAAAAAGAGACGCAAAACTACCACAAAACGACTACAAAGAGACGCTACATGACAACAGAGATCCAAAACTACCCAAAGAAAACAAAAATGACCAAAAAGAGAGACACATACCACTACGAAGAGACAAAATCCCCAAGAGACTCAAAATGTATAGGGACATTTTTTATTCATATTGAATTGTCATGGCTGACCCATGAGGTTTGCCTTTTCGTGACAGGACTATTTGTCCTTCTTCATATGTCCTCTTTTACTTCCCTGCTTTTGCACAGCAACTACAACATCACACTTGTGACAGTTTCAATGACTCAGCGGTCAAAATGATTGGTGTGTGTACATCATGTTCCAAAGTTCTCTGACTAATTGGGCCGTGCATGCCTCAAGTGTTTCTTCGGCAATGAGGCGACTGTGTGGCTCCCAGTGTGTCACAACAGAAGGCAAACAGCGCACATGTCAATGTCATATTTACAATTTAGTTATTACAGAGCGAAAGTACTGAAAAAGGTACGATTGGGTACCGGGACCCAATTTCATAAAAATGTTAATCTTGGGGGACCCCTCTGCATTAGGGGAGCTTTCACACCAACAGCCTAGAGTTTGTTTGCCCCGCTGGTGCGTTTCGATTTAACAGGTGAGAATTCAGCAATCAAACTCAGGTGCGCACCAAAAGCTTTCTTGCTCCTATCCCCAGACGTATCCGACCAATGAGAGGGCTGGACATTATTGCCTGATTTGTAATGACACAATTTGGTACGCTTGGATTTTTCCAGGTGTGAAACCAAACCGACTGAGGGCAAATCGCTCCAAGTTGACTAACGCACCAACTGATTCGGACGAAAGCAAACAAACTACAGGTGTGAAGACGACCTAGGTGACCTGACCCCTCCTCTCTCTAACTGGACCCAGTCTGTCCTCATGTTAGGCCAAAAACTTCTGGTCAAAGAATGGAAGGCCTCCTCTGCAGCAGCAGTGGATCTGTGGTGCACAGCTCTGGGCCAGCTGGCTGCCCTTGAACAACTGTCTTGTAGGTTGCTTGATAAAGTGGAGGAGTGCAACTTGAAATGGGGGAAGTGTCATTCAAACCCTTTTAATGGCGTTCCGGCTCATAAACATAGCATTTAACTAGGAAACATGACTGAAGCATACATTTTGATAGAATACTGTACATACAAGGCAAGGTTGTAAACTCAAGGGCTCTATGCATCACTGTCTTTTTTTAAAATCATTTTCTAAAATGTATTTATAGTTTAGTTTTTGTCTATGGTCATTTTATATTGTTGTCTGTGTACTGCTTCATTTTTCTGATGGATATGTGTGTGTTGACATTTTCTGAAAAAAACAACAAACTGTGAACGGTACCCAATTATAATAAAATATAGCATAATAAAAAGACAAATAAAGGCAGAATATCTGTTAAACGTTAGTTATTTTGGCATGAAAATGACGTAAACAATTTACACATACCAAAACAGACAACTCATTTTATATTAGTGGGCTAAATTGGTACATTTGTTTTTTTTGCACCATATTGATAACCTTACTTTTTGTTTCAATTTCTGTCTTATTTTAATGGCTCTTTTCAGCTATGCACAATATAAATAGTCATGACAAAGACATTTAGCCACTGGCACACATCAACCAACAATACTGAACACATGGTAGAGGGACAAACACCACTAACTATTAACAACAATGTGAATACATCAGTAATGATAGTCAACAGTGCATTTTAAGGCTGTACGAACCTAATTCTACCCAATTCAAAGATATGGAGGGGCAAAGTAACAAGAAAATCACAACGCACAGCCATGAGGTCTATTCTCCCCTCAAACATCCATAGCAGTGTTTATGCTGAGAACAGGTCTACAGGACTGTTGTACTAGATTTCATTAGCACAAGTACAGGCGCTCCGAGATTTCGGATCTGGATTGAAGCCTCAGTTCATTGTGAGTTCATGTTAGCATGTTGACTATCACAAGTCACATAACAAACACCAACTAACACATGAGCTTATGAAATCGTGGTGTCCTCAAGTGACTGCTGAGCGGAGGGGATGTGGTAGATAAATCATTCAAGCGTGTCAATTTCACATGTTTGGGGTCAGTTGGCCTACCAGCTAACGGTAGCTTCCATTCACATAACAGCGACAACTTAGAGGCTAGCTACAGTTAGCTAAAATGACTACATTGCTGTCTAGCTAACGTTACACTAGACATTTCTAAGTTTTTAATATGCAATGAATAGAAATAAGTACATACCCTGAATCGTCTGCAAAATAAAAACAGAGCAATTTGAAACAATATGTCATCTTTCAGCGCCTAGCTAAAATTATGCTAGTTTACACAGAGGCTAGCTAGCTAGTTCAGCTAAGATAACGCAGCTAGCTAGCTAGCTAAAAGTTAGCATGATGATCCATTTTGTACACTCACCATATAAACCA
Organism: Etheostoma perlongum; assembly: GCA_026937815.1. Classification (NCBI taxonomy): domain Eukaryota; kingdom Metazoa; phylum Chordata; class Actinopteri; order Perciformes; family Percidae; genus Etheostoma; species Etheostoma perlongum. The sequence goes on along the minus strand of CM049377.1, from coordinate 1,635,338 downwards.
CATTCAGGGAACAAAGTGCATTTTTGGAACAGGTGAACCCGCCACAGACCATATTCGAAAAACCTTTATCGGCTTATGAATAAGACTTAATAATAATATTTAAAAAAAATCAGTGTTATCGGGCTCTCCGGACCGCTCACGTCTGGACCCAAATGTTTTTGGTCAATAGAGAGGGCGTGTCTGATGACGTCAGCGCCGCATGACGTCAGGGTGTCAACCATTTGTCATCGTTAGGATAAAAAAAGGGTCATAGAGGCTTTCTTTATTCTATAATAAAAATGAAATAAAAGTAAAAATATATGTTTTTAAAATCAAAATCGGTCTTAATGGCCAAGTAAGTGTCATAAAAAGTGTATATACACATATTACATACACATGCATATACACATACACACGTAAACTAACAGCTCTATGAGGATTGTAAAACAGTAAAAAAGTGGAAAGGGAATGGAAATTATATTTAAAAAATAATAAATATAATTAATAAAAGTTACATTTTTACATTGAAAGTGAATGGAAACGGGATTCCCATGTCCCATGTGTGAACACAGTGTGTACTATCAGCAGGCTCTCAGTGGTGATGACAGTACAGTTGTTACACAAGGATTACATAATAGGCTTGGTAGTACATCAGTGGGGCGTCTGTGATATGATTTAGCATGACAAAGAAAAAAAGAGATGTTGGACATTAGCAGTTAATTTTTCACTCATAACTTGGATTTTTAACCAAATCTCAGGAAGCCAAGAGTAATCTGTAAGATCCTTTTGCTGTGAAGCATGGAGCTGCTCTACTTATAAGACACAGAAGAGACTTTCTGATTGGCATTGTTTTTGGAAAGCCACTGTTTTCATCTGTTGTTTCTGATCTGTTAAAAATAATTAACATAAACTGTATTAACTTAACATAAACGAGCCTGTCGGGGGGCTCAGCAGATTTACAGTATGACAGCACAGGCTTCATATCCACTGTGTTGCCTAATGATAGATCACCATTCACAATCAATAGTCCACATATGCTTACCTGACTTTTAACCCTTTTTACCATGTGCACTGATAACTGTCCTCTCTGTATGAGCAATATGTCTGACAGCAGTGGATCCTTTACAGAGTGAAAAAACAGAGTGTGTCTTCTAATAGAGAGACAACATCAGGCCTAAACACATCAACTGTGATTTCAATTTAATATTTATTATGTTTTTGTTGCTTTATTAGCAGCAGTAGAGCCTATGGTGTAGCCTCAGATTCTGTTCCAATGGTGTGGCCACCACAGCATTCAGAGCTGCTGTGTATGAGAATATGGTTTGAAATAAGGAAGTGAATTCAGTTCAGTTCAAACCTGCAGAGGAAACTGAGCCACACATTGTCGTGAGCTGAGTTTTTGTGGTCTGGAGCGAGAGAGAGAGAAACCGTGAGCAGCCGGTGTCTCGGTCTTAAAGTCTCTGTTCATCTTGTGGAACAAACAAGCCGGGAGTTCAAATGGGCTGAAGTGAGGCATTTTAGCTTCAGTTTACAAAGAGATCGATGTGTCAGGATGAGCAGCAACAGCAAATCAGTAAACTCCACTGCAATAAAAGCAGAGATCAAGAGGCATGAATCTCTCCAGAGTGCCATCAACAGACTTTCCAAGCAGTTTGAAAGAGTCACAGATCAACAGCTGCGCTCAGGTCTTAAAGTTTACCTCCACAGCATTCAAGGTAAGAGCGTACTTTCTTTCCTGTCTTTAAGGAAGAGAGCAACATATCACCTGTGAGGTAAAGTTCTTAACCAAAGATTATCTGAATTTGGTGCATGGTCTGACTCTAAGGGTTCTCACTTTAATGCATTTTCTTGATATATTTAAGAGAAAAAAAAATCAGATTTTGGTTCACAGTGTGTTAAGTCGTTATGGGGAGTGATGAACATGATAGTGTAGGTGATTGATATTTTCCTCTGTGCTTCCTGTGTCAGTTGGTGTGTCTTTTCTTTTCGAGGAAGTCAATGTTCTTTTTCATTCTCATTTGACTCAGAGGGCAAAATTCACCTCCTGGAGTCCTGGTACATAGTGGCATTTATCTATCAGTCAGCCTCTGGACACGGGCAACCAATGGCATCATCCTTCTGCAGCCATCGCCATGGCAGCAGGATGAAACCTGCTGTGCGGCCTACTTCCTGTCTGCCAATCTGCAACTGCCCTCAAAGCCACTTCCTTTCAGACAAACAGGGCCTTTACATGTGAAGTCGATCCCTTTTACATCATTTCCTCATATCTCTACGTCCCACCGTTTCTTGTTAAAATGACACAACGTGGCGTGCATAACGTTTTTTACGTAATCAAAAGTTGAAGGTAGAAGTACCGACTATGCAAAATGACTCCTTTCATGTTTTTTATCTTATGCACAGAAGATAATAATTTGTCCACCACTGATGGAAAGTAACTAAGTACATTTAGTCAAGTACTGTACTTAAGTAAGATTGGGATGTACATGTACTTTACATGAGTATTTCCATTTTGTTGTACTTTATACTCCTACACCTCAGAGGGAGGTATTGTGTTTTCAACTCTACTACATGTGTCTGACAGTTGGAGTTGTTAGTTATTTTTTCAGATTAAGATTTTACATTAAGATTTTTTTCCCCCTTTATTCAGAAAGATAGTGGATAGACAAGAAAGGTGGGAGAGAGATGGGGGATGACACACAGCAAAGGGCAGCAGGTTGGATTCCAACCCGGGCCGCTGCAAAGACCTCAGCCAACATGGGGCGCACGTTCTTACTGGGTGAGCTAGAGGTCACCCCAAGATTTTACATTAAAAACACAATAAGATTATGAAATTCAAGACCGTGCTTCCCTCCCTCATGTCCCCCTGAGACAAGACATCTCTATATTGTGTGTCTGGAAAAAAAAACTCAGACGCAAAAGTTGTCATTTTGCGTCATCTGAGGCGTTTTTGCCCAAAGGCAGTGAGCTACAAGCCAGCAAGTTCTGTATGTTTTCAACCCGCCCATAGGGAGTTGGACCCAAAGCAAGCGGAGTGTCAGCCATCTTGGAGCTAAGCTACAGCTTTCTCTTTTCTTTAACTGTCTATGCTTTTCAGCAACAAACCTTTACAACAATTATGTGCATTCAAACTACCGCACAAGTGTGCCACCTGGATACATAGGTACAGATTGGAGAATATGCAGGAAACTTTATTACAGACGGAATACTCAACACACTATGTGATGGAGCCCGACTGAAATATTTGGTTATTTAAAAATCTGATATTCCTATATACTGGCCGATATATACAATAAATTTTTTTTAATCCATAAATGCGTAACAAAACCTAAACTGATTTCCCTAATATTAGTTATTGTTATTTGTAGTTATTTATGAATTTCTCACTAATAATAGTATGATAATAATGTATTAATTGCCACAACAGAACAGAGGAACATCAAAATGTATTAAAGTTATGATAAATAAAATGTATAAAAATACAAGATATGAAACTTAAAGTCCTTTGAACAAAAACACAAAAATTAAAAAAAAAAAACTAATCAGTGTTACCAACAGGGACGTTGTAGAGCGTCCTCTGGTGGACAGACTATACAACGCCATCACTAACAGGGACGTTGTAGAGCGTCCTCTGGTGGACAGACTATGCAACGCCATCACTAACAAGGACGTTGTAGAGCGTCCTCTGGTGGACAGACTATGCAACGCCATCACCAACATGGACGTTGTAGAGCGTCTTCTGGTGGACAGACTATGCAACGCCATCACTAACAGGGACGTTGTAGAGCGTCCTCTGGTGGACAGACTATGCAACGCCATCACCAACAGGGACGTTGTAGAGCGTCCTCTGGTGGACAGACTATGCAACGCCATCACCAACAGGGACGTTGTAGAGCGTCCTCTGGTGGACAGACTATGCAACGCCATCACCAACAGGGACGTTGTAGAGCGTCCTCTGGTGGACAGACTATGCAACGCCATCACTAACAGGGACGTTGTAGAGCATCCTCTGGTGGACAGACTATGCAACGCCAACACTAACAGGGACGTTGTAGAGCGCCCTCTGGTGGACAGACTATGCAACGCCATCACTAACAGGGACGTTGTAGAGCGTCCTCTGGTGGACAGACTATGCAACGCCATCACTAACAGGGACGTTGTAGAGCGTCCTCTGGTGGACAGACTATGCAACGCCATCACTAACAGGGACGTTGTAGAGCGTTCTCTGGTGGACAGACTATGCAACGCCATCACTAACAGGGACGTTGTAGAGCGTCCTCTGGTGGACAGACTATGCAACGCCATCACTAACAGGGACGTTGTAGAGCGTCCTCTGGTGGACAGACTATGCAACGCCATCACTAACAGGGACGTTGTAGAGCGTCCTCTGGTGGACAGACTATGCAACGCCATCACTAACAGGGACGTTGTAGAGCGTCCTCTGGTGGACAGACTATGCAACGCCATCACTAACAGGGACGTTGTAGAGCGTCCTCTGGTGGACAGACTATGCAACGCCATCACTAACAGGGACGTTGTAGAGCGTCCTCTGGTGGACAGACTATGCAACGCCATCACTAACAGGGACGTTGTAGAGCGTCCTCTGGTGGACAGACTATGCAACGCCATCACTAACAGGGATGTTGTAGAGCGTCCTCTGGTGGAAAGACTATGCAATGCCAATGCTCATAACATGGTTGATACAATGATATTAGCTACGCAAGCCTAAACATTAATTTCCGACATTTTGATATCTGCCAGCAGCTCGGACAAAATGCTGTCCACGCTGACGTACCGTCACCTGTTGGGACACAGATGTTGTCCGTACCATAGATAGTTAAAGAAATGGACCATAGACTGTATATTTATTGATATTGACGGTCTATGTTCTGGACAGAGACCAGTGAAGTCTATTAGAAACTCTTTCCAGGTGATGCTGGGCGTTACTGCGCAGCCTCCAACTGAGCTGGAAGACGTAGATGTGACGTGAGCAACCTGTCTGAAAGCTGTAAGTCTTCTGGTAGCTGTGCAAGAGAAATCTCAATCATTCCCAATCAGCAGAGATGGAGAGGTAGGTATAAGTTAGGAGATAACATAGGCACAGGCTAATTACTGCTAACTAACATGCTAGTTAACATTAACATGGGCACAGGCTAATTACTGCTAATATTAACATTAGTAACAACATTATATTAAACCTCTTTAGGTCTAATATAACATTAGTAATTAAACCTAAACAGCTAATGGAAGTCCAAACTGTCTGTGAGCTTCTCCTGACAGTATGGTGATTTGTCGACTATGCAACAGCAAGTTGCGTGGTTATGACACAATCGTTAGTCTATTTTTCCAAAAACGTCTGCTACGGAGCCATAACATGAGATACAAGGTAATGGAGCCTTTTATACATTGTTGTGTGTCCTTAGAAATAAACAATGTACAAAAAGAGTCTTTAAACACTTCAGAGGAGAGGCTTACCCCCATTGGGCTATGTCAGTGAACGGTAGGCGTGGCTTGGGAGTGAACTCTTTGAGCAGCGAAGCAAGTGCATTCTGGGATTTGGAGTCTTTGATCCACATGAGCCAAAAACACATTTTCTGACTTTTCTCGGCCTAAAAGGCACCAATTTAAAAAAAAAAATCACATTTCTACTACATAAGAGCCAATAAATATTCATCTTTCCAACGGTGAAATATCCATTTAAAGTTACAATGCCAAACATCTTGTTTCCTTTTCTTTGGCTGCACCTATGGCAATAAGCCGCAACTGCAGGTGTGTTTATGAACCTCACTTGTTTTTTCATATCGCTCTTTTCTTTATTTCTTGTTTGTTCGGCCATAGTTTCTGTTTACTTCCAACCCCAGCAGAGACTGCTCCACACACAGGTGTGCTGAAGAGCAAGTCTGCTATGTTAGCTCCGCCTACTCTACCTTGGCGGACCAAGATGCTGCTGGGTGACGAGAAAACGCGCAATTTAGCCTACTGTGCTTGGCTTAGGATTTTTCCTTGGAAGGTAGCCAAAGACACCCAGTTCGTAATATTCATAATCAATCAGAGGCTCCATCATCATCGTGTTACCTCATTCAGTGATAGATAGATTCTAATGAAAGTCTTTTAGATTATTACTTATTATAAATAAATAAATTATAAATGCAGGACTTGTTGTTACTTGTAGTGTAATATGTATTGCTACTTTTAATTTAAAAGATCTCAGTGTGGGTATGAGAGGCCTTTAAATATAATGCATCATATTCAGTAAGTTAATCATATTTTAGGAGAATCAATTGCAGTTAGATACATGTAGTAGGGTAAAAAGTACAATACTTCCCTCTGGAATGTAGAGTAGAAGTTTACTTATACTCGTGTAAAGTACATGCACTTAAAAGTTGTACTTCTGTAAATGTAGCTTACTTTACACCCTAGTGATGTCATAATGGTTGGAATAACCAGCTTTTGATTTCATGTGTTTATTCATTAGCCGTTTCACTCATTTCTCTGTTTATGTGTGAATTAAAGGTCAATCAGCCCTCTGATGGATTTTGCGCAGCTTTGAGGTCTTTTTAGGATCTGGCAGATCTTGACACTCTCTGTGAAGCACATCCTTATGTGTAAGAACATCCAGCTGAATTCATTTTTTGGGTTTAATTAGGCTGCTGGAGTGAGGATCAAAGTCAGTGGATCCTTCATGGGGGCCTGGTTGTGTGAGTGCAGAGTTCACCGGTGCTGAAAGAGAGCCACCTCTCTTTTTTTTTGGACAAAATAAGCAAGTGGGATGTAATCGACTGACTGAGAAAAAGATGGAGATGGAAAAAAGGGGTGAGGTAGAGCTAAATCAAGACTTTTAAATGTGAATCTGACTGGTAGTGTTCACTGTAGCGTGGCACCAGAACAGGGGGAAAGACTGAAAGGACAGCTCCTAGTGAAGGAGAAAGGAAAAGTCACCCAGCATGACCACTGCCCTTGGCTAGTGTCCATCTGACAGCACCCGCCCATAGGTGACAATGTGTGTGTGCTTTGTCTACATACATGTATGTGAATCTTCTCAGTAAAAAAGTGTCTGACTGAACAATCTGATTTTTTGCGTTATATGTGGGTGCCTATTTCAAAAATAATTAGATTCACCGTGCAGCACTGCAAGCTGCAGCAACCTGACGTGCACTTTAACTCACACATGCATGTCATGTCCTCATGATTCTTGTTAAAAAAAAATGATTTTTACACACAAATAACATCAATCACCTGGAAAGTACAGTTAGATTTAAAGACATTTTTTATATCTACGGCTGCGGTCCTCTCTCAGGTTGGGTGCTTTTCCCCTTCAGCCAAAGGCGGTTGGTTGTCAGAGGTCTTTTGTATTCAGTGAGAGTAGTTATTGCCCTCTCACCGACGGGAAGGGGGGGGAGCGGGCTGAGCAGGTGGACAGTCAGATCGTGTGTCATGTGATGATGGTGGGAGGCTGGTGCACTGTGGGGAAAGGCATCCTCTGATTTCACATCAAGGTTGTTTTTTTTAATCAGAGAGTAATTAAAATGAAATTACACCCGGTAATAATTCAAGTGATGGATGTGTAATCTTTTGCTGCAGTGTTTCTGATGTTGCACGCAGCACAATTGGAGCGGTTTCTCTTGTAGTTTTTCCAGTTTAATCATTTCTCTTATTTGTGTTTTATGTTATGTTATGATATATTTAGATATAGAAATTAAAAAATGCATTTTAAAGTAAATTTTCAAGAAACAAATGCCAAATATTTTCTGGTTCCAGCTTCTCAAATATGAAAATTTGCTGCTTTTCCTTGTGTTGTATTATAGTGCCTGAATATATTTGGATTTATGACTGTTGGATGGACTAAACATGACATTCAATGACGTGAACTGGGCCTTGAGGAAATTGTTACAGACATTTTTCACTTTTTTGCAGATTAAATTGATTTGTTTTATTCACACAAAAATAACAGTATATGTGTTCATTCAATATATCTTTTTGCATTCTGTGGTCCAACTATTGATGTCCAATATCTGCCTTGTGCTGTGAGCCCAGAGCTTTGCCACTTCTGCTAATGAACACATGCCGTGGTAAGCAATAGACTACAGATCAATATGCTCACAGGAAATCTCTCTCACTCACATGTACGACACAGAGAAACGCCATTTGGATACATAGATCCAGGGAGAGATTGCTAGACAGAATGTAACAGGAGGAGGAGGAGAAGGAGGAGGAAGAGGAGGAGGAGGAGGAGGAAGAAAAGGGAAGGACATGGAGATGATTGTGCCACCAGAGCCAGGAAGATTGTAACACCTTAGCAACAAACAAGCCAAGCCTCCTACTGAGGAGGAGCCACACAGAGCCACACAAAGCCACACACACACACACACACACACACACACACACACACACACACACACACACACACACACACACACACACCTACACACACACACACACTTGTGCAGCACACAAATACAAATGGACAGTTGAAGATGATCTTGATGGAGCTATTCTGGCAGCTGTATAAATGAGACAGGGAAGAGACACACCGTGTCCCGTCCTATAGTGTCGTTTTCCCTCCACAAACATGTATCTTTCTTTTTTTTCATTCCTGACTAACCCTGCCTGCTTTCCTCTCCCTGCCGTTGATCGTTTCTCCTGCGTTCTCCCCTCATTTAGCAGGTCCAGCATGTGTGTGCACTGCTGCTTTACCCACTGCCTTCCCCCTCCCTCTGGCATGCAGGGAGAAATATGGAGGGGAGGGAATGATGGGGATGGGAGGGATGAGTAATAAAGAGCAGGGACCCTGCACAGTCTGAGAGGAGCAGCAGAGAGAGAGAGAATTACGGAGGGAAAGGGAAAGAAGAGAAGCAGATTCTTCTGCATTGTATGGATTGCCTATTGGAACAAGGAGGGGCATGTAGAGAGAGGGACAATGGTGATTCTTATCAGTGTGTGGGTGAGAACAGGAGACAGAAACGCGGAGTGCAACCTGTGCATGTGTGAGGGTGTGTGAATATGTGTGTGTGAGTGTGTGATTGGACTCATTGAACCTGTGCGACGGTGTCTCTATCGGGGAGCTGTTTGAGCAGTGACTCGCCTCAGCGCCTCCTCTGTGCTGGCGCTGTGTTGTCATGCTCAACGTCTGATGCACTCAGAGGACACAGGCTGCCTGGGAGACAGCGAGAGGGGCGTGATGGCCGGACGCGCCCTGACTTGGCCATGCATCTCCAGATATCCACCCGGGCTTCTGTTGGCTTCTCCTCCTGGTCCCCTTCAGCCCTCATCAATGTCCTTCCTGTGTGTCTCCGTGAGGCTGCCTGCCTTCCTGCCGCTGCGCTCTCTGAATGGATGCTGCTGTCAACACACATGTGTGGCTTGCAGTAAGAGCCCATGATCTGGACGGGGAAGCACACAGCTCTGGGTGTACTATGCCATGCTGCTTTAGGGTGACACTGATGCATTTTTAAAGACTTTACCTTTTCAGGTTACTGCTGCTGTTGATCACATTCTTGATGACGTATGATGCGGGGCAGTTGTTATTCTGAATTGAATCCTGATTTTTTTTTTGCTCTGAGTGAAGAGGATGGACTGAGCAACATATGAGATGGGGGTGGTGCACATAAAAATAAGGTCAAGTAAATAATTACCATCCGGAATGAGGCGCCATAATGAAGATTTATTTGTCTCAGTAGCTGCATACATATGCAGTGGATAGATTTTAATTGGGTGTTTTCTAGGAACAAAAGAGCTTCATGGACTGCACTGACAGCGTGTTGAAGGTTGTCAAGAAGAGTGGATTTTTTTTTCTGCCTCCCAGAGAAATGAAAATAACAGTCAGAGAAGAAATCCGTGACTGAAATTCAAATCGAAACAAAGAAATAGGGATTTGGGGGATGGATGAAACCAACAGCCGCTCTGCTGTTGTATATTCCAAGGAGAAACTTAATCTCCCTCCATATAAGTTTTTAGTTTCAGTCGTGCTGTCAGATTCTGTCACAACCCAACACACTGGCAAACTGTCAGTTGTTAATGTCACTCTGTCTGGTTTCATTCATCTACTGTGTGTCCACTGAAGCCTGACCACATGAGTGGAGGCGGCGCCCTGCAGCAACGCACCACCTACCTCATCTCCCTCACCCTGGTCAAGGTAGAGGCTGTGGAGGAGAATGGAGGGGAGGCCAAGAACAGCACCCAGGGGATGGAGGTGGAGGCTGGGCCCGGGGGAAAGGCGAGAGGAGAGGCCGGAGCGAGAGTGGAGGCTGAAGGTGAAGCTCCTGCACGGGCTGAGAATGGAGCTGGACAACAGCAAAGAGCTGAGGACGCTGCTGTTGTTGTGAAAAGCAAAAAGTTAACAGATGAACTCAAAGATGGAGAGAGAAAACCCCTCAGCCCCATGAAGGATAAACTGCCTTCCACTGTTGATGTGCTGAGCAAAGGGAGTGAAAAGCCACCGTGCAACCTCTCAATCCCCTTACCTGCAGAGAGAGCGATAATTCAGAAGACAAAGTCTGCAGAGATCGACTTAACGCGAGTCGAGAAGACGCCTTCCACCCCAGAGGCAAAGCAATGCAGGTCCCCATCACTGACCCCAACACCACCAACAGAGGTGGTCGAACCTAGCCGCACCCCGACCAGGACCAGCCTCCCTATCCGTCCGCTGGGACAGCGTCCTGTGAGTCTGCTGAAGTCTCACAGCAATGTGGCCACCCGTGGTCGCGACTCCAGAGAAGGTAGAGAGCGCAGCCCCACCTCAGCACAGAGCCTGGACCGCAAGGACTGCCGCATGCCGACACGCTCACCAGGCCCCTGCAGGGCCTCATGGGCCGAGGCAAGCAGGCCTGACGGATGGAGGGACCTGCGGGATGAGACACAAGCTGGAATACCTCTGGAGATTGGATGTGGCATGGCTGCAGTGATGAGAGACAACCCCAGGAAGGAGAGACTGAAGACAGGTTCGGCCTCCCTACCTGCACCTGCACCAGCTACCCACAAGCCTTCACGCAAAGGTAAAAGCCGCACGCTGGATAACAGTGACCTGAACAGTCTCTCTGAAGACCTGGGGCTGGCCCGGGAGGCCCAGCAAGGCCAACGGGGCTCTGCTAAAGACAGGAAGATGCTCAAGTTCATCAGTGGCATTTTCACAAAGAGCAGCTCGGGGGCAGCGGGGTCATCCTCCACAGCGCCCCCTGTCTATATACAGAGAGACTCCAGTGAGGAGGAAGGTAGGAGGTCACACACAAAACATCACTTTCACCTCTTCAGCTATAAAAGCTTCACGTTGACTACATCCATGATGACAGAAACACATTATCACACACACTCCTGTCTCCAGTTCCCTTTGCCAAACAACTATCAGACATGTAGCTCCTTCATCTGTGCACAGGCATCCATTTAAAAAGAGTTGGGGTGAGGTTGGGTGGGGTTCAACTTTTTAACCCTCCTGTTGTTCTTGGGTCAAATTTGACCCCTTTTAAATGTCTGTATTAGAAATATGCCATTCTTTTTAACCAAATTACTACAAAAAAAGGATGGATTCCATGCAACGTTCCTTGCAAATACAATTAATCACTTTCATTGAATTTCAGGTGAAAGTTGAAATGGTTTCAAATCAGCATCCTGACCAAACTCATCCACTCAACATACCTCTGATCTTAACTATTAGTCAAAAATAATTCATAATTTCTGCTTTATTAACTCAATCATTAGGTATAATTATACAAATGAAGGTTATTGACCATGGATTCCAAAGAGTAGTGTTAAAACAGTGGTAGTAAGGTGATGTTAGTGAAAGAAAAAAAAACAATGCGTTGAAAATGTCAAATTTCGAAAAAAGGGTAAAAATAAATAATTAAGTGTTTTTGACCCAGGAGGGCAACACAAGGGTTAAAGAGCCCCACACAGAATACATTCACAGGCTATAATACTGTCACGTGCCGAGAAACATTTTGACGACACATGAAGTTCTTTGATCTGAGAACTGACAATAGAATCATCTTGGACAGTTTTTATCTAATTCCCCTCAGAGGGCGGGCAGATTTCACACCACTGGAGGGGTAATCTCTGCACTCACACATACACACTTAAGCAGCGTTCCCAGCATGGGTTTAAATCTTGTAATGAAGCCAAAGGGGAGAGAAACTGGTGGCTTGGAATTCGCTGCTCTGGTTGATTTTTGCCTCGGTTTTATTTCCATAAAGAGGGAAAGACATGAGGCGATTGGGGATGGGGAAGTGTGCATCCACAGCTAATCAAAAACATTTCTAATCCTGTCTTTGATGTTCCACCCACTACATGTTCTTCATGGGGGCTTTTTTTTCTTACTCTTGTCTCTGTCAGGCATTCAATTTAAATTCCATCATCATGTCAAAAGCATTTATGTGGCATTTCAAAATTAAGGATCCATTGCTGTTTTTCCCCCTCTTCGCTGTGAAGACGGCGGCAGCGTAGGCTAAAACACTGCTTCTCTTTCACAAACGTGTTTTCTCAAAGAAAGAGAGAGTGTCAGCCTGTGGGAGTGTGTGTGTTTTATGTATTCATTCACTCATTGTGTATTCTGTTGTGCGTGTGCACTGCTACACATGCAAGTAGTGACACTAGCCCCGCCGACTGCACACACACACACACACACACACACGCACACATACATACATACATACATACACACATACACATTTACTGAGGGCAGGAGGAAGTGTTGCCATGGCAACCGGCAGGACTGCTGCTTCTGCTGCTGCTACAGAGGCAGAGTCTGATGAAACAGAGGGGTGGAGGAGGATGAGGCAGTGTCGTGTGTGTGTGTGTGTGTGTGTGTGTGTGTGTGTGTGACACTGTGTGTTGACACACGAGAGAGGATTCTGACTAAATTTCCCTAAAAAGATTTAAGTTAGAAAATTGGCAGTTCTGGATGTAAGCTACAGGCGAAATGTGGGGGTTGCAGCCTTGCAGGGTGGATCACACACGATTAGTTTGGAGCAAGGAGTGTGGATAATTGGCTTTCTGTATAAATCTGTGTGTCAGGCAGCAAAAGGACTACACTGTCTGATCACTTTTGGCAACAGCAGCCGGCCATAAAGAGAGCTTTGACTCAGCCAGAGATAGACAAACTGTGTGTTTGTGTGGTAGGACTTAGCTTTACAGTAAGCCTTCTTTTTGTCATCGTCTGAAGCACATCATCCCCGGCTGCATCTGTGCGCTGCTGGCCTGGACGCTCCATAGATTTAGCACCAGGCTCGAGTTTTAATCATCATCTGTCTTTGAAGGACACTTCACACATTCACACCCAAGATGGCAGACAGTATAGTCTGCCCAAAACCTTTGGGTCTGCTCTGTTGTCTTTCTGTGAATTATCCATTTCGTCTTTTTGTTTTTTATATCTTGATTGGGTTTCTGAATTAGTTTTGGCAACATAGTCCCTAGAGGATGAATCCTACTGACTTGTCCTCTAGGGCTATTAGCAGGTCCCAATCTTCCCGTATCCAGTGAAATATCTCATATCTACTTGATAGATTGGCATAAAACGCAGTACAGACATTCATGGTCCTCAATAGGGCTGGGTATTGTTTAAACAATGGCATTAGCAGTACCCTTAAAGGGGTACAGATACTAATCGAGTACTTCATTTGATACCCATTGTGTGAATGACAACATTCAGTGCAATGCCACCCTGCTGTTGCGGTAGTGGGCCAATCACACGTCACATTTAATCTAGGAACGCTTGCAGTGATTGGCTGGATTTTTTCCAGATCTGGTTACAGAAAGATTCAAATGCAGGTATTGTTTGACTAGAAAAGTTCTAATACAACTTGGTTATTTTGATTGATACCTTAACGGTATTGAGAACCGATACTCAGCTCTATTCCCAGACCATAAATCTTAATGAATCAACAGTGGCACCATGATCAGGTCACAATTTCAATGTGTCCAATACTTTCAAAATTTAAAAAAATATTTTTAAAAAACAAGGGGATTTATTGCATAGTTGCTCTTGTTTATTGTAGTAGACTGCTTTAGTTTTAGCTGTGGTGTACCTAATAATAAACTGACAACTGAGTGTGTTTTTTCTGGCTCTGAAAAAGTTTAAGCCTCTCCTCAGGCTCTCTCTCTGTGTCTTTTTATTCTGGTCCCTCTGATGGCACAGCTGGGTGTCTGGGTGTGAGCGTCACATCACATTGGGGGCAGGCCACCTCTCTTTGGCCCAGGAGGGACACCGGCACAGCTGTGTGCAACCTGACCCCTCTACTGTACTGCATGATATGTGTGTGCATCCATGCATGCGTGCGTGTGTGTGTGTGTCTGTGTGCGTGTGTGCATGTGAAGGTTCATGTTGTTTCTCCATCACACACACACAAAAATCACACCAGCAAATGAAAAGCTGAAATGATTACTTGATTGAGAAAAATAATGTAAAATGTTTTTTAAGCAATAAGAGTAGGTGCATCATGGTCATGGTTAAGCGACATTTGAATAATAGAAAAAAAAGATAAATGCATTTGTAACTAAACTTTACATTTATATCTTAGGATGTTTATTAATGAATCAGTATATTATACAGTTTATACAAGGTGAAAGTTATGAGCATTACATACAGTAGACTACATGAAGTTTAAAGGGTTTTCATTTTTTTGATGGCATGTACACTATATGTATGGGTATATGTATTTAAAGAATATATGTTATAAAACTTGGATGATAAATAATGACGTGGGTTAATGACAGAGATTAAAGATGATGTAGTTGGGCAGTGAAGGTCACGTAAAATATGAAGTTTGGTGAAAATCGTTTTAATATGTTGATGAGTTTAGGTTGTATTATTTTATGTTATTGTTTCAGAGGTTGCCTGCAGTTTTATAATCTACTTATGAGCTGCAAATGAGGAAGTAAAAGGCAAATAAGTTCCAGCAAGAGACACACAGCCAAGAATGTCAAACATTCATATCTTCTCCAAAGTGAGGATTTGCTGATTCATTTCATTGTAAACTGAATATATTTGGGTTTTGGACTGGTTGCACACACTTTGTAGACATCTCCATGGCTATTTCTGCACTATTTTATATTTCATAGTCAAAAGGTGAATCAATCCAGACATGAATCGATAGTTGCAGCTCTAGTTCAAAGGGGAGATACGAGTCTTTGAATGTTTGAATGGCAGCTGAACTGAAGCATCCAGTAAAGGCCACAGTAACTCTCCTCGCAGCTGCCCGTCATTTACAGCACGCAGGGAGCAAAGTGGATAACGAGTGTTGCGGCTGCATCTTGTGACTGAAAGGTTATATTCATTAAAACGACCTGCGAGGCCACACGCATGCTTATGGCGACCAGTCCCGCAGCAGCTGTGTGATTTATGGCTCTCCCACATGGCCGTTATGACGGCGGCCCTTTTTCACTGCACGTGATCAAAATGATGAATCTCTCTCTCTGTCTCTCTCTCTCTCTCTCCCCAGTAAATATTGCCAACAGCCAGGAGTGGACCCTGAGCAAATCCATCCCAGAGCTCAGACTGGTGAGAGACTAGTTACACTACCACTCCCACTCACTGCCAGTACATCACAAACAGAAGGATTTACTCCATTTATTAATATTGTGTCTACAGCGAACTTACACAACCAGATATGCTTTTATGTATAGGGCTGACTGATATCTATCATAAAAACAATATAAAAATGTCTTATGGTTGATATTCTTCTATATCGGCTGCATTCCAAACTGCATACTTTTCTTTAAAAACTTTAGTGTGTACTGCAGCTGTCCTTACAAAGTATGTAAGCTACTGTTAAATGCAGTATGCATACAGTTGGGACAATTACTACTTTATAACATTGCGGATTGACTTTTGACCCTCTTGTACGTATATGCACGCAAAGGATTGTGGGTAAGAATAGCCAGAAAAGTATGCTGGCTAGCATCCTGCAAAAGCCGACTGGATGCAGTAGGACATCCTGCACATTATGTTCATTTTGCACTAAAGTTCTTAATAAAATGAAAAAATACTCATGTGGTTATTTCAGACTATTTATTTATTGAATTACCAGCAAACATGCTATATCGGGATACATATCGTTATCATAATGACCTATAAAATATAAAAAAAAACAACAACAACATTTTCTGCCACTTGTACTAAACTACATTTCAGAGCAAAATATTATAGTTT
Organism: Etheostoma perlongum; assembly: GCA_026937815.1. Lineage (NCBI taxonomy): Eukaryota > Metazoa > Chordata > Actinopteri > Perciformes > Percidae > Etheostoma > Etheostoma perlongum. The sequence goes on along the minus strand of CM049377.1, from coordinate 1,619,227 downwards.
TTATCATAATGAAGTTAAATATGATTAATCGTGAATAAAATAGTTACACTTGGCTCCATATTGACCAAATGAATATGCTGATTATGTTTTAATACATCAGATAGATAGACAGACAGACAGAGACAGACAGAGACAGAGACAGGGACAGACAGAGAGAGACAGAGACAGACAGACAGCCAGCGACAGACAGACAGCCGGAGACAGAGACAGCCAGATAGATAGACAGACAGACAGACAGACAGACAGACAGACAGATAGATAGATAGATAGATAGATAGATAGATAGATAGATAGATAGATAGATAGATAGATAGATAGATAGATAGATAGATAGATAGATAGATAGATAGATAGATAGATAGATAGCGTTCCTTTAAACAGCAGGGTTGAATAAGTCTAGAACATTTTCAGCAAAAAACTCAGCAAGATGATTTTACTTTAATATTATATTTAATACACTCAATGGCCACTTTAATAGGTACACCTGTGCAGTTTATTGTAACTGTTCTATCATAAATTCTACTTTTTAATTTACATGTAAACATGAACACTATGAGTTTCATAAAGATGTCGTGGCAGAACTTTTGTATTGAATTGCATCAGTTTGTACAAGTGTACCTAATAAAATGGACATAATAACATAAGATTTTGTTAAGTGGTCTTTCTCTATTATATTTTACTTTTCAATATTTAAGCACATTTTGCTGATATCATATGATATTAATGTGTTTTTTTTTTTACTCATGTAAAATTTTGAATCAGGATTCACCAGAACAGTAACAATTATTTCTATAATGTGACATTGCTTATAAAGCAATCAACTTTGTTGAAAGACTAAACATGACTGAAAGGAACAAAAACACGTCAATTCTGTCTGAGAGTTATATTTGATACATCACACTGTGATCGAGCCTGAATTAACTTTCTGGTGTTGTATTTCCTTCCCTCTTCTCTCAGGGCATTCTGGGAAGTCTAAAAAGCGGCAAGTCAGCGCTGGTGAACAAATACATCACAGGCAGCTATGTGGCACTTGAGAAGCCCGACGGTGAGAAACATTCAGCACAAGCACATCTTCTATATTATGTGTCCTTTACAGTGGTGGAATGTAACTAAGTACATTTACTCAAGTACTGTACACATTTGAGATCCTTGTACTTTATTTGAGTCTGTTCTTTTCATGCCCCTTTATACTTCTACTGCACAACATTTCAGAGGGAAATATTGTACTTTTACTTATTTTAATTTATTTAAAATATGAAGGTCTCCCTTTGGGTAATTATAACATTTAATCATAATTTTTACAAACAAAATCAATTTAGGAAGAAAATAATGAGATTAATCATCAAAATGAGCTCAACCTTAACCAACTACAGCAGTAACTCCTGCCTTTACAATAATGCATGAGTAACAATAATCTAATGATGGAATATTTATATTAAGAGTCAGCGTCATCTACTTAATACTTTAAGTACATATTCATGATTATACTGATACTTTTACTTCAGTAGTAGTCGACATGTACAATATAAACAGTATGTACAATATAAGATCTAGTATACAAAGCAGTCTAGACAGTACAAACAGAGGAATTAAGAGTGAGAGTTACAGGCAAAAGTACAATGCTTGTGTATGTATGAATGTCCTATATTCTTATCAATTTAAGCTTCCCTCCAGAAATAAAATCATAATAAAGTCAAAAACATCTACCTGTGATTTCCTGTGATGGTAGTGCCCCAGTATCAGCCAGAACTACAACAGATAACTTCTAAAATAACATTGAAATACAATTAGGACATCTCCTGCTTCCTTCTACCTGGCTTCGCTGGCATTCGCTAACACAGGCTTATCCGGTGTTCAGCCAAAATTTGTGAAACATTCAGAAACATTAAAAAGTTACATACAGTCACTTTAAGTAACATTTTCAATGCAGGGCTTTACATCATAGTACTTTTACAACGGGTGGCTGTGGCTCAGTGGTAGAGCAGTCACCTGATAGTTGGAAGGTTGGCAGTTCAACCCTCCAGTCCCATGTCAAAGTGTCCTTGGGCAAGTGTTGCGCCATTGGTTTGTAAATGGGTGTGAGTATTTATCTGATGACCAGGTGTCACCTTGTACTGCCACCAGTGTGTGTGAATGGTTAAATTAAATTTTAATGGTCTGAGTAGTTCCTCCACTGCTGATCCTTCAGGTGGTTGAGTGAGCTGGTGAAAATTTGTTTTTGGTTTATAAATAACAGCAAGTTTTGTCATAGTTGATTCTTTTTGTTGAGATTGTGTGATATGGTTTCATCCTCCATCATCTTCATCTGTCAACACCAGCCGCTGAATAACTTGTCTGTCATTGTCCCTGTCAGGTGGTAGGTATAAAAAGGAAGTGCTGGTGGATGGACAGAGTCATTTATTGCTGATCCGGGAGGAAGCTGGACCGCCAGATGCACAGGTGTGTGTGTGTGTGTGTGTGTGTGTGCAAAACTGTAACCTGCAGACTTCAGTGCTGGAATGTATTGTACTTGAGTATAAATAGAGAGAGAGAGAGAGAGAGACAGAGCGAGAGACAGAAGTTAGTGTGTAAAACTATTATACCTTGCAGACTTAAACCTCTATCCTCCTCCTCCTCCCTCAGTTCAGCAGCTGGGTGGACGCAGTGATCCTGGTCTTTAGTCTGGAGAACGAGGGCAGCTTCCAGGAGCTCTACCAGCTCTACAGTCAGCTGGGTGCACAGCGCACTGACATCCCGGTCATCGTGGTCGGCACCCAAGGTCAGCACATGAATCACATTACATGAAACATTTTGAGATTTTTTCATGAGTTGTGAAAATGCAACAACTGAATCTGAAGTCTCTTTTATATAGACCTTAGTGGTCCCTAATACTGTATCTGAAGTCTCTTTATATAGACCTTAGTGGTCCCTAATACTGTATCTGAAGTCTCTTTATATAGACCTTAGTGGTCCCCTAATACTGTATCTGAAGTCTCTTTATATAGACCTTAGTGGTCCCTAATACTGTATCTGAGGTCTCTTTTATATAGACCTTAGGGGGGCAAGGTGGAGGCTGGGGTTGTGGTCTTGACCAACTGCCACTTTGCTCGTTTGAAAGCCATGATGTCTCTCTCTCATGGGGGGGGCAAATTCTCTGGAGGAGCAAAGCAGAGAAAGGGGAGGTAACCTTGCCCCTTATGACCTCATAAGGGGAATATTCCAGATCGGCTCATCTGAGCTTTCATTTGCTCAAAGGCAGAGCAGGATACCCAGGGGGCCACTGGGGGGCCATAAGCAGGCTGGGGGGACGCATATTAATGTTAAAAAAACCTCATAAAGTGACATTTTCATGCCATGGGAACATTAAATATAAGGATTTGCTGCCTTTTCTTTGGCATATAAAGGCCTAGGGGATTTTTATTTTGTTTAAACATTTTTAAGGACACATATAATATAGTTCTGATGGTCCTCAGAAACATTTGAGCGTCAAACATATCTTTTACTGCATTCTGGTGTATTTTTCTGCATTTTGTGGATTTTCAATTTACTTCAATTTTGTTTAAATTCACAGTGGAAATGTCATTGTTCTCCCTGCATCAACCATGCATTAGTTGCATCATCTTCCTTCCGTTTTATGGCAGATTGTAACTATTGCTTATACTGCCACCACCTACTTTATGAGTCACATTTCAGTAGTTTGTCAAAATAAAAGTCCTCTGCTACTTTCATCTTGTTATTGGGGGGGATAAATGCCTCTGTTCAAAAATTGAGGGTGATGTGTTGCCCGCGTCCCCCCCTAAAATCTATGCCTATCGTCATTTATAATTGTAAACTGAATACGATAGGGATTTGGACAAATTGAGTATATCACCTTGGGCCATTTTTTGTTCTTTTACATTGTGTAACAATGAATGTATTATTCAAGAGATTACTCAGTGTAGAAAATAAAAGAAAAGTCCAAATAAAAGTACAAGGGGGGGGATAATGACTCTTTGCAGTGCTGTTTTTGTCCTCCTTTACAGCTTTCTCTTCACTGATTCTGTTTGTTTCTTGCAGATAAAATCAGCAGCACCAACCCTCGAGTGATTGAGGATCAGAGAGCCAGACAGCTGTGTATCGACGTGCGTCACTCGCTGTTTTACGAGACCTGCGCGACCTACGGGTTCAACGTTGATCGAGTGTTTTCAGAGGGTGAGCTGACTGAAATCACAATCAGAATCAGAAAAAAAGCTGTTTGGTGATTGGTGCATATACACAAACAAACATATTAAACATTCATAAGAAATAAACAGTAAATTGAGATGGAAACAAATATGCACAAAATAGCTGTTTAGCATAGGAAAAAGGAGGCTGAATGGGTGGAGTGCAGAATGTAAAACATATAGACAGTAGTATGTGCAGTGGGCAGATGTATAGTCCAGAATGAAGGTTAGTGCAAAGTGGAGTGACTAGGGATTGGGGGGTGGTTAAGAGTCAATGTCAGTGGGCCTTGTTGCTGCTACATGTCACATACGTCTGGTGAAACAGTTTAACATCTGTTGTGTTTTACAGCTGCCCAGAAGATTGTAGCTCAGAAGAAGCAGGCGGCGCTGCAGGCCTGCAAGTCTCTTCCCAACTCTCCCAGTCACTCTGGAGGCTCCACACCTGGATCAGCATCGCTCCCCGGCCAGGTACCGTACCTCATCCTAACAGCTGGAGCTAGCTCGTTTTTATTTCTGTGTGTCATGAAGACAAACCTTTGGCTCCTCTCACACGGACAAGACAGGACACGTTATAGATTAAAACCTCAGAGACATATAAAGAGGGGGCGACCTGGTGCTCAGCCAGTAGAGTGTGCGAGTCCTACGCAGTGGCCCGGGTTTGAATCCGACCTGCAGCTCTTTGCTGCGTGTCATCCCCTCCCCTCTCTCTCTCTCTCTCTCTCTCTCTCTCCTCTTATTCCTGTCTTTTACTGTCACTACTGAAGGGGAAAAGCCCCCCCAAAATAATCTTAAAAAGAAAAAAACATACAAAGACAAAATCAAAGGAAAATATCAATTGATACTATTATACAGTGGTGGAATGTAACTAAGTACTCAAGAACTTACCTTAATTTGAAGGTTATTGTACTTTACTGTTGTTACTCCACTACATCTCACAGGACGTTTATTGGACTTTTTACACCACTATGCATTTATTTGCCAACATTAGATTAATGATAGTATATAAACCAACTACAGTAATTAATTATTACATATTACCATAAGTATATAAAGTGATTAAAACGAGCTCCACCTTCACCAGCTTTACATACATCAATTATTATAATCCAGTGATATATACATACATTATTCTGAAATCAGCCATACTACATAATGAGTACTTTGAGTATATTTTGATGTTGATACTTTTGTACTTTTATCAGTAAGGTTTTGAGTGTAGGACTTACTTACGTACTTGTAGTATTTGGACACTGTATTATTGCTTCTTTACACTAGATAGATAAATAGATCTGAATACTGTACGTTTTCCACCACTGCCATTATATACTCAGTGTACTGTACTTCCAAATAACTTCAAGTTGTACACAGAATACAGTTAGAAAAAAAAGCCCAGTGTAAGTGCTTTCTTTAAGTACATTTAATGTGTGTAAATGCCAATTCAGTCTTTGTGCATCATCCATGTGGACAAAATCAATTTCTGTTTTCTATGTCACACAGTATTGCACAATTTCCAGAAATAATAGCACAAAAAAGGATAGAAAACAAACTGCTCACTGAACTGACTTTTGTGCATAGCCCCCAAAAAAAGAGTTTTCTCACAGATTCACACACAGAAATATTTCTATATTCAAGGAATGCAATGATGTTAGAGCGCTGAATACTAATATGTTCAGGTGTGAAACTTGTTATTGTTCTCTTGTTTGGGTAAACACAATCTTTTTCCAGTCTAGACAGATATTACATAAGATACTGATAAAAAAGAAGGTGTTCGGCTATTGACTTTTATCAATTTGACCGAGGATTTTTTGTTATAGTCCGCTCCACTCCATAAAGCTTCAGGATGACCATTTTAGCATTCAGTGGTCCTGATGCCAAAATAGTCATTATTCTCTGAACATTTCAGTATTAATGAGTAAAAGATAAAAAACATTACGTCCTGACAAAGGTATTCCATGGAAAGGAATTTCAATTTTTTTTTGAAAACATGACTCAGAGGGCAGTCTCTAGCTCACCCAGTAAGAGCTGAGTCTTGCAGGGCCAGGGTTCGAATCCGACCTGCGGCCCGTTGCTGCGTGTCATCCCGCATCTCTCCCCCTTTCATGTCTATCCACTGCCATTAAGGGAAAAGCCCCAAAAAATAATCTAAAAAAAGAAAACATAACTCAGGTTTCCAGATTCAAAGTGAGAATGTGGAGTCAACAGTTTAAGAGTTACACGCATTACAAAGTTAAAATCATCTCTCAAACTGAAATGTAATTTACAAGACCGCTCATCTCTCCCCCCTTATCCATCTCAGTTCCCTCAGTATCTCTCCTCTCGTTCACCATCATCGACTGCTAAAAAACCCAGTGTCGATCATCGCCCACTATGTTGTACATTTATATCACCTGTTTTCATCTTTCAGCCCATTCTCACTCTCTCCATCTCTTCTCTCACGCCTCCATCCCCTCCCTCCTCCCTCCTCCCTCCTGACCTCCTGACCCGGCTGTACCCCCCCCACCCTGGTGCCCCCTCTCAGGCCAGTAATGGCCCGAGTTGTGGCTACGCCTACTCCCTGCCCTCTACCCCTGTGATTGGTCATCGAGATCTGCGGGTTGCACAGGGAGAGGGGGGAGGCAGTGTCACCTCCCGTCCGCTGAGGGGCATCCCCAGGCGGCCCTCCCTCTTTAAGGTCAGTTGTTGCCAACTGACGGCCGTCTCACACCTTTAACCTCCCATCATCTCTCACTCTCATTTCACTGCATTCATCTCTAACTCTCTCTCCTCTGAAGTCTCTTTTGAAACACCTCCCTGCCGTGTGATTTTGATTTCAGAACCGGGACTCAGATAAGAAGTCCGGTGATCCTAAAGGAGACCCAAGCAGCCTGCGGGGCGTTCCCATCAAACAGGTTTGGCTAACATTACAGAACAGAACACAAAATAAGACTTTTAAATGTAAGTGATGGGAATTAGAGCTCTTTTTAGAGAGCCAGATCATTTGGCTGCACTTCTTCATTTAGAACCACATCTGGCTTTTTTGTTGAAGCCAAAGTTAGGAACATTTTTGAACCTATGATTGGTATGTGAGCACATATCGCCTATTACTTAAATTAATCAGTGTAATGATACTAAAAATTATCATTTCCAGAAATGCATCATTTCACATTAAGTTGCAAAAAAGAAAAACTTGATGTAAAAGCGTTAAACACGTGTGACTGCTAAGTTTATTTGTTGCAATAAATAATTGAAAAGTGAGATATGTCAATCAGTGCAACATACAAAAGGGGATATATCATGAAAAACTCATTTTTTCAGTGCTTGTGCACATACATTTAGGTATGTGGAGTAATTACCAACCAACTAACTTGGAAATAATAAGACAACTGAGTCAGTTTTTTGTGGGCTAATTAGATCAGAAAACATTCCAATTTGGCTTCCCTTCCTATGTCACATGCAGGATCATTAAAAGATACTGCAGCTTTAGAACTACCTTTGCAAAGGTGCAATGTGTCTTTCTCTTTCTCGCAAGCCTTTCTCTTTGTGAGTGGGGCTTTATAAAAGAGACAGGCACTAAAACGGAGTGTTTCAGACAGAGGGTGAAAATAGGGATCTTCAGACAGACTGTATAAGAAAAATATAAACCATGTGTTTCTTGAACATTAAAGCATGTAACATGTTCTAGTAGAAACCCAAAATACAAGTATGAACATGAGGATGATAGGTCTCCTTTAATCTTATTACCAAAGGGAGTGAGGTGTTTCTGGAATGTATTTAACATATTTGTTATAGGATCATATTCTTAATAAGACATTATTTTACAAAAAACAAAACAAGGAAAAAGAAATCTTCCGGGAGTTAGCTCTCATTGGATACTCAAAAGAGCCGGCACATCACTATTCAGTTCAATGATGCTTCACTTTGCTTGCAGCACAATATGTACAGATTCCCTCTTCAGCATCAAGGTGGGAACACGCTATTTATTTCATCTTACGTAAGCAGCACGAACAATTCTGTTTCTCAAGAATGTTCTATTAATAATGTGCAAGTGTTTTCAGCTATTGTTGACAGACCACATTACACTTTGAAGAAAGTGTCTCGACTCTAAATTTAGGCTGGCTCAGAGAGGCGGTTTGTTACGAGTGCAGTGACCTTGGTTGTTGTTTTTGACAGAGCATCCTTTGGAAGAGAAGCGGCAGCTCTCTGAATAAGGAGTGGAAGAAGAAATACGTCACCCTGTCCAACAATGGCACGCTGTCCTACCACTCCAGCTCCAGTGTAAGATAACACCACAGGGCGGATCGATGCAGCAGTAAAACACACAGTGAAGGTTTTAGAGTTTGCACTGGGGAGGCGATCAGATCTGCAGCTTTTTAGATTTAACTGCACTTTCAACTTCAATGGACTATAAGAATTGCTTTGAAACCTTTACTATTGATTTCTTTTTCTTCTTTTTTTCCCCAGAAACCATTCAGAGTGATTTAACATTTGTATATGATATTGAGATTGATTTTCCTGCACCACCATTAGTGGAAAGTAGGGCTGCATGCTCTTAGTTGATTAGTCGACTAATCAGCAATGGTAGATGAATGTATTCATACCGTGCTTTTCTAGTCTTTATGACCACTCAAAACACACAGATCTGTCGATTAAATCTACTAAATAATTAGTCGATAAAATCATGTGAGTGTTAGTCACGGACAGCCCTAATGCTCTGTGTACAATTTGAGCCATCATAAGCTACTGATCATATCAGGCTGTAGCAGCAAAGTTGTGCTTACTTATTTATGAATTTATTTAATAATTTGGAGGAGAAAAAATTACCTATTCTTTACTAAATTAATTGAGTGCCTTGTTAATCTGTATTTCTGGTAAAAGTGTCTAATATGTGAATGATATATTGTCGGTTTCAGGACTACACACAGAACATCCATGGAAAGGAAATTGACCTGCTGCGTGTGACAGTCAAAGTTCCTGGGAAACGACCTCCGAGAGCCGTGGCTCCTGCGGGGCCCTCACCTGTCCCCCCCGCCTCTGCACCTGGAGTCAACGGGCTGAGTAAGGAGCCGGCAGCCGGCGATAGCACCAGTACAGGTACGTCTTCCTGTGTACCTGTATACAGAGTATGGAAACTCTAAATCTTTCTGACATCCCTAGCTTATCTGTGGAGCCTCCAATTCTGAAGTACTCCAATTTCCTTCCATTGTATACTTGTATTTCACCACATTTCAGAGAGAAGTATTTACTTTTAACGCCATTATATTTATTAAACAGCTATAATTACTAGTTACTTTTAAGATTAAGGTATTATCTTATAAAATATGATGCATTGTTATATATCAAACTAATTCACCAGTGACAACATTAAAGTACAGCTGATATTTAATGCAACAATATATATATATATATATATATATATATATATATATATATATATATATATATTTAAACAATTGACCCAGTGGAATGAAACGTATCACCCTGGAACAATTATTCAGATTAATACATACTGTACAAGTAAAAGTCTTGCAATTAGTACAGATGTTGTAGCAATCGAATGCACTTAAGGTGCCAAAAATGGTAGTATTGTGCAGAATATTTAGTTTTATAAAACAAAATATGATATGTTTCATTCCATTGGGTCAATTGACATACTACATGTTAACTTTTGGCTTCCTCTCTGGCCGTCAGTTCCTCAGCTGTGTCCAGCCACTCTGTCTGTGGTTGATGATCGGTCAGGTGGTCTGTCGTCTCAAGGAGGAGACAGAGCACTCCAACGCTGCCCCTCCTCATTGTCCACCAAAGCACAAAGTGTTGGTATGTAATAACCTTTTAGTCATTGCCAGCACTTCAAAAACACTTCAGCAGCACTAAGACTGCATTCACTGCTGTCATACATACATGCGTACATACATACTGTACATACGTTGCATACATACATACATACATACATACTGTACATCCATACATACATATATAAATACATACATACATACATACATACATACATACATACAGTACATACATACATACATACATACAGTACATACTGTACATACGTTGCATACATACATACATACATTCATACATACTGTACATCCATCCATACATACATACATCATCCATCCATACATACTGTACATACTTTGCATATATACATACATACATACTGTACATCCATACATCCACCCATCCATCCATCCATTCATACATACAGTGGGTACGGAAAGTATTCAGACCCCTTTAAATTTTTCACTCTTTGTTTCATTGCAGCCTTTTTCCAAAAATCAAAAATGTTCATTTTATTTCTCAGTAATGTACACTCAGCAACCCATCTTGAAAGAAAAAAACAGAAATTTAGAAATTTTTGCATATTTATTAAAAAACAAAAACTGAAATATCACATGGTCATATGTATTCAGACCCTTTGCCGTGACCCTCATATGTAACTCAGGTGCTGTCTATTTCTTCTGATCATCCTTGAGATGGTTCTACACCTTCATTGGAGTCCAGCTGTGTTTGATTATACTGATTGGACTTGATTAGGAAAGCCACACACCTGTCTATATAAGACCTTACAGCTCACAGTGCATGTCAGAGCAAATGACAATCATGAGGTCAAAGGAACTGCCTGAAGAGCTCAGAGACAGAATTGTGGCAAGGCACAGATCTGGTCAAGGTTACAAAAAAATTTCTGCTGCACTTAAGGTTCCTAAGAGCACAGTGGCCTCCATAATCCTCAAATGGAAGACGTTTGGGGACGACCAGAACCCTTCCTAGAGCTGGCCGTCCGGCCAAACTGAGCTATCGGGGAGAAGAGCCTTGGTGAGAGAGGCAAAGAAGAACCCAATGGTCACTGTGGCTAAGCTCCAGAGATGCAGTCGGGAGATGGGAGAAAGTTGTAGTAAGTCAACCATCACTGCAGCAATCCACCAGTCGGGGCTTTATGGCAGAGTGGCCCGAAGGAAGCCTTTCCTCAGTGCAAGACACATGAAAGCCCGCATGGAGTTTAGCTAAAAACACCTGAAGGACTCCAAGATGGTGATAAATAAAATCCTCTGGTCTGATGAGACCAAGATAGAACTTTTTGGCCTTAATTCTAAGCGGTATGTGTGGAGAAAACCAGGCACTGCTCATCACCTGTCCAATACAGTCTCAACAGTGAAGCATGGTGGTGGCAGCATCATGCTGTGGGGGTGTTTTTCAGCTGCAGGGACAGGGACGACTGGTTGCAATCGAGGGAAAGATGAATGCGGCCAAGTACAGGGATATCCTGGGACGAAAACCTTTTCCAGAGTGCTCTGGACCTCAGACTGGGCCGAAGGTTTACCTTCCAACAAGACAATGACCCTAAGCACACCGCTAAAATAACGAAGGAGTGGCTTCACAACAACTCTGTGGCTGTTCTTGAATGGCCCAGCCAGAGCCCTGACTTAAACCCAATTGAGCATCTCTGGAGAGACCTGAAAATGACTGTCCACCAACGTTTACCATCCAACCTGACAGAACTGGAGAGGATCTGCAAGGAGGAATGGCAGAGGATACCCAAATCCAGATGTGAGAAACTTGTTGCATCTTTCCCAAAACGACTCATGGCTGTATTAGATCAAAAGGGTGCTTCTACTAAATACTGAACAAAGGGTCTGAATACTTATGACCATGTGATATTTCAGTTTTTGTTTTTTAATAAATATGCAAAAATTTCTAAATTTCTGTTTTTTTCTGTCAAGATGGGTTGCTGAGTGTACATTACTGAGAAATAAAATGAACTTTTTTGATTTTTGGATAAAGGCTGCAATGAAACAAAGAGTGAAAAATTTAAAGGGGTCTGAATACTTTCCGTACCCACTGTACATACATCCATACATACAGTACATACTGTACATACATCATCCATCTATCCATACATACATACATACATACTGTACATCCATTCATACATACATACATACATATATACATACTGTACATACTTTGCATATATACATACATACATACTGTACATCCATACATACATACTGTACATCCATACATCCATACATACATATATAAATACATCCATACATACATACATACATACATGCATACATACTGTACAAACATGCATACATTCCTACAGTACATCTATACAGTACATCCATACATACAGTACATACACTACCGGTCAAAAGTTTGGGGTCACTTCTACATTTCCATACCACTCCATTATAGACAGAATACCTGCTAATTTGGGTGGGGGGGCTGATCTTTAATGTAATATCTACATTGCCCATTATCAGCAACCATTCATCCAATGTTCCAAAGGCACATTCTGTGTACTAATCTATCATTTAAAAATAAAAACTAGAAAAACATTGGAGAACCATTTTACTATTATGTAAGCAGATAATGTAATCTGATTACTGCCCTGGTTAAAAAAATCAGCTGGCATTCTGTCTACAATGGAGTGCAATGGGGATTTCTATGTGACCCCAAACTTTGGACCGGTAGTGTACATACATGCATGCATACTGTACAAACATGCATACATACATACATACATACTGTACATACATGCATACATTCATATAGTACATCCATACAGTACATACATAATACATACTGTACATACATACATACTGTACATACATACTACTGTACATACATACATACATATATACAGTACATGCATACTGTACAAAATGCATACATACATACATACAGTACATACATACTGTACATACATGCATACATACAGTACATACATACTGTACATACTGTACATAAATGCATACATACATACAGTACATACATACATACATTACATACAGTACATACATGTATGCTGTACATACATACTGTACATACATAACATACAGTACATACATACATACATAACATACAGTACATACATACATACATTACATACAGTACATACATGCATGCTGTACACACATACATACATACATACATACTGTACATGCATACTGTAGATACATACATTAGTACATACGTACATACATACTGTACATGCATATATGCATGCATACATACAGTACATACACACTGTACATACATACCGTACATACAGTACATACATACTGTACATACATGCATACATACATACAGTACATATGTACAGTACAAACATACATACATACATACAGTACATACATACTGTACATACTGTACATAAATGCATACATACATACAGTACATACATACATACATTACATACAGTACATACATGTATGCTGTACACACATACATATATACATACTGTACATGCATACTGTAGATACATACATTAGTACATACGTACATACATACTGTACATGCATGCATGCATACATACAGTACATACACACTGTACATACATACCGTACATACAGTACATACATACTGTACATACATACATACATATATACAGTACATGCATACTGTACAAAATGCATACATACATACATACAGTACATACATACTGTACATACATGCATACATACATACAGCACATACATACTGTACATACTGTACATAAATGCATACATACATACAGTACATACATACAGTACATACATACATACATTACATACAGTACATACATGTATGCTGTACATACATACTGTACATACATACATACATTACATACAGTACATACATGCATGCTGTACACACATACATACATACATACATACTGTACATGCATACTGTAGATACATACATTAGTACATACTTACATACATACTGTACATGCATATATGCATGCATACATACAGTACATACAGTACATACACATACTGTACATACATGCATACATACATACAGTACATATGTACAGTACAAATATACATACATACATACATACAGTACATACATACTGTACAACTGTACATAAATGCATACATACATACAGTACATACATACATACATTACATACAGTACATACATGTATGCTGTACACAGATACATATATACATACTGTACATGCATACTGTAGATACATACATTAGTACATACGTACATACCTACTGTACATGCATGCATGCATACATACAGTACATACACACTGTACATACATACCGTACATACAGTACATACATACTGTACATACATGCATACATACATACAGTACATATGTACAGTACAAACATACATACATACATACATACAGTACATACATACTGTACATACTGTACATAAATGCATACATACATACAGTACATACATACTGTACATACTGTACATAAATGCATACATACAAACAGTACATACATACAGTACATACATACATACATTACATACAGTACATACATGTATGCTGTACACACATACATATATACATACTGTACATGCATACTGTAGATACATACATTAGTACATACGTACATACATACTGTACATGCATGCATACATTCATACATACAGTACATACACACTGTACATACATACCGTACATACAGTACATACATACTGTACATGCATACATACATACAGTACATATGTACAGTACAAACATACATACATACATACATACAGTACATACATACTGTACATACATACATACATACATACATACATACATACATACATACATACATACATACATACATACATGTACATACAGTACATGGGTGCTGCAGCTGCCCATTGCTCCTATGTATAGGATGGGTTAAGTGACACATTCCATTTCTATGTATGTAAGTGTTTATAAATGATAATAAAGGCACCTGTAACCTTTACATACATTCTTTTTGCACCAAATGGCAGACGCCCTGGAAGGAGCAGCCACAGGAAAAGATCCCGGCCAGTCATCTCCCATGACCGACAGGAAGAAGAACCGGAGGAAGAAGAGCATGAATCAGAAAGGAGATGCAGCCGTTGGTCAGGCTGAAGGTAAATCAACACAGAGACTCGGTTTGGAACTTGTTACTGCTAGTAGCGTGATAAAGAGAGATTTGTTATGTGAACTGTATAAATACACATATACTGTATTAAGTGATAAGAAGCATCAGTTTGTAAAGGCATAACTAGAAAATGAATGCATTAATAAAACGGTATGTTTTCGAGGTTTTTAATTATTGCAGATGTTATTATTAACAACTCGAACCTATCAAAGAAATTATGTTTACATCTTCACATTATTTACATATATTCCTATGCAGTTTTCTTAATCCTTTATCTTCCACTGCTGTCTCTTCTGCGAGGATACAGATTATCGTTTGTCTTTCTCTGAATATTTCTTAACAGCCTTCTCTTAACACTTGTACTTGTCTTTCTCTGTTTCTCTTCTTTTTTCCTCTCTCTGTGCTTATCTCTCGCTCTGCAGCCAAACGCAAAATGTGGAAGTTAAAAAGCTTTGGTAGCCTGAGAAACATTAATAAGACAGGTAACAAGTGAGGGGGATGGAGCTTAATCTGCCTGTGCTCTGATTTACATTCAGTATATTTTCCTCTTCAGTGTGTCTCACATCCTGAGCTTAAGTTGTTCCATTTGACCTCTTTCCATTGTAATAACTTCAAGATTTTTCTGTTCTCACCTTCCATCAAACTGACATTTTGTGTCATTTTGCATTTGTTTTTTGTACTTCCTTCACTGACTGTGTATTCATAATGCCCATTATATTAATGTCTATTTACATAAGCAATGTTACTTGAGTTTGTTCTGCTTCCTGTTTCATCGCAGAGGAAGAGAATGCAGACTTTATCATAGTGTCGTTCACGGGGCAGACGTGGCACTTTGAGGCTCCGAGCCTGGAGGACCGGGACGCGTGGGTGTCGGCTATAGAGAGCCAGATCCTGGCCAGCCTGCAGTCCTGTGAGAGCGGCAGAAACAAGGTACACACACGTTTTAAAGGCCATACACACCTATTTTTACAATCAGTGACACGATCCTACATGAGCACACATAGTAGTTTAGCAACATCTGAATCAAAATCTGATGACAGCTGTGTGATTGCTGTCAGTCATGTCTGATAAAACCACAGTCACAGCCCTGAGGAACCACATTTGTTTTTGAGAGATAAGGATACGACACATCACCATTTAAAGGCAGGCTTAAAAACTCTTTACAGTGGACACTTTTTCAAATAATATTTAAAATGGTCTTTACGCCCCAACAGCAATAAATAACTTACGGGTTCTGAAAAGGAGTAAAAAGATTGGGGGGGGCTACTTTCAAATCTTGCTTGCAATTCCAATCGAATTGCCTTGATTAGTGGAGTAAGTAAACCTGTGCACAATCCAACTTTGGGGTAACATACTGGGGAATGAGGTGAGCATGTCAATGTCGGCTTCAGGTGAAAAGATGTTATGCTAATATACTGTACTTTTCATACACAGTATGTAGTTCCAAGTGCATAGTTTACAGATTTTGTGATGTGCATGTATATGAGGAAGACATTCTTGGTATAAGACGTGAGCGAAAATGCATTGCATCTCTTCAGATGGACTATGATGCAGACGGTTAAATTCAAATAATAAAGTACGGAGTGGCCCGAGACCCAAATCCCAGAATGCCTTTTATTTTTCAATAACTAGCATTCATTATTATCATATTAATTTAAACAGCCCTAATTATAATGTGTTTCTCCTATGTTCCACTATGGATTTTAAGTAACATTTGTTCTTAAGTTCTAAAGTTGTTCTAAGTCATTTTAATTGTGGACTGTGTGTAACGGTGCAGGCTCGGAGGAGCAGCCAGAGTGAGGCTGTAGCGCTGCAGGCCATCCGCAACGCCAAGGGCAACAGTCTGTGTGTCGACTGTGAAGCACCAAGTGAGTTTCTCTGCTCTCAGCCCCAGCTGGGGATATTTTACTATTTTAGTCAAGTCAGTTAAGTTTTTCTCAATATTGTATTGTGTTGATGCTTATGGAAAGTAATTAAAATGTGTACAACATCTGATAAATGTACAAAGCAGCAGAAAATGGACAAATTTAAGTAAAGTACAAGTCAAAATTATACTTAACTACAGTACACTTTCTACTGCTGCCACTCTATAATCTGTGTTAGTTCATTTTGGAAAATAGCCACAATCTTTCTTTTCCCTGCAGATCCCACCTGGGCCAGTCTCAACCTGGGCGCGCTGATCTGCATCGAGTGCTCGGGGATCCATCGAAACCTGGGGACTCACCTGTCCCGCGTCCGCTCGCTGGACCTGGACGACTGGCCCGGAGAGCTCACACAGGTCCTGGCTGCCATTGGAAACCACATGGCCAACAGCATCTGGGAGAGCTGCACCCAGGGCCGGATCAAACCAACACCAGCGGCCACGCGGTGGGTCTCAGCACATTCATCTACAGGAACACAGCTTCTTAGCTTGATGGACCAATTATCAGACAGCAACTAGTTTCAATGTACGCCTGAACTGTATTCAAATCAATATGTAGGAGTTTATAACACAATATAAGGATCATTTGTAAGTGTTCATTCATGTATTTCTCACCAACATTTTCTATGAACCATCCATAACTGGTGCTAACAGATATCATTCAAAGCTTAATAGCTGTAATCATATTTACCATTATATGATTACACACATTAATGTTACAAAACATTTATCAACTGTTTACACACGTATACAAATAAAGGTCCTCTTACTAGATTTGTCCCATTTGTTACTAGCATTCTCATGGCCTTCATAAGAAGTAGTTATTTATAATTATACATAGGTAGATATAGTAACACTCACATTTATTTTTCATTCAAAATATGAACTGTTATATTAAATGGGCAGTCATTCAATTTCTGTTCATGCGCTTCTTACAGATGATTCAAAGAATGAGTTATGGTTGACGGAAGATACATTCATTAAAAAAAATTCTTTATATCTGCTATACTCCCTGTGACATCTCTCCATTAGTGCATGTACAGGTACTGAGCATGGGTGTATAATTCAGGCCTGTGTGTAATGTGTGTAATAACAAGTGATCAGTGTACAGTGTTCAGAGTACAGTGTGTACTCTGTTCACAGTGTACAAGTGAACAGAGTGAAAACATTGTAATTGCCCCTTGCAGGATTAATAAAGTATACATTAGTATTATTGTGGGAAATATGAGATGTGAAAGTTGGCAAACTTTGTTACTGTAAGAAAAAAAATGGGAGCTGAGTCAGATCTCAAACATCAGAGCTTGACATGAGTGAACTCCTTGACTCCTTCGCATGACTGACCTGCGTATGTCTGTTTTCCAAGTGAGGGAAGAGAGTCGTGGATTCGTGCAAAGTATGAACAACGGGCGTTTGTGCCGCCTCTTCAGCCGGCCCCGGGTCCAGACGACGGCATGCCGATGTGGCTGCTGTCTGCGGTGACTGAGAGGGATCTGCCCAGACTGCTGCTCCTTCTGGCCCACAGCACCAAGGAACAGATCAACGCTCAACCGGCCGGGTCGACCGCATCGCCTCGCTCGGCCCTGCACGCCGCCTGTCAGCTGGGAGATGTAGTCATGACCCAGCTGCTCATCTGGGTGGGTGTCTCCTTGCTCTTCACATTTCTTTTAATGTCCTTTTTTTTACTTCTAAGGTTGGTAGATTTAATCGATAAGAACATAGGCTAGGCATATATGAGCCTAAGCCTTTCCAGTCACTATTTATTGTTTGAGTTTAATGTGATATGTATATAATTATTGTTTTATGATGACTGAATAAGCAACTACTAACTAACTAACTGACTAACCAACTAATATTCATAGTTCACCCTCTATGTGAAGTATCTGCTCATATATTACAAGACAAATAGAGCAACACAATTTCATAATAAAACAGCACATAGGTCCCATTCAGATGGTCTTGCCATGGCTGGATAAATTGGTTCGGGGGGCCCCAAGGCAGAAGGTTCCTGTTGGACCCCTGGTGGCCACCTGCTGCCCTCTGCTCAACATGAATATACCCTGTCACTTTTACATTCTGATTATTTTTAGTGCACAAAAGAGACACGAAAGGGGTTTCCGCTGCATCAGCTTCCCCAGGGGACCAAAAACCTTTTAAGGTTCTCAGGAACTTGTTTCAACTTGAGGAAGCATCGTGTTATTTTAGTTCCATGTAAAAAGTAAAAACAGAAAAGAACATGCAACAGTAAATACAGCATGACTCTGTGTTGTTGTTTCCTCTTTTTGTGAGTGCGTCAGTCTCATTTACATTATCTACTCATTGCTGTAGATGTGGTTGAACAGGAATGTGCAAAAGGGACTTTAATTCTAAGTTTAGTTCCTGTGGTTTCACAGCTCCTGGAACTTTTGCATCAAACGGGGCTCTGTGCAGCTTCATCTGTCTAGAGACTCGGACACCAACCATGGCTCCATTACCTGAGTTCATTTAATTAAACACAACTTAAAGAGATTTAACAATATGGTCAATAAGGTCTTAAAATGAGATTTGGGTAAATGGCCCCTGCCCCCTGTACTCTACAAGACACAAGATTAGCTAATAATGTAGGGCTCCCCTGCATCCACATTGCATTAGAATTTCCAAAACACAATTGACATGCCGTGAACTTTGGAATCTTGGGGCCCCAGAGTTACCTGCTTTCCCAGGTTAATATTCTGGTCTGGGGTCTTAGGGGCGTGACACACCAACCTGATAATCGGCTGTCGGACAGTCTGGCGAGGTCGGTGACTCAAGTCTGTTTGGTGTGTTCCTTGCTGTTGTGCATCCGAAGTGGTCCGGAGGGGCCGTCGGCCTTCATTTTGGCCGACCTGACACGCTCAGTCGGAAGGCAGAGAATGCCAGCATTCAAACTCAAAAGACCAATCTGACTGGATTTGGAGTGCAAACCTGGAAAAGAGGGGCGGGATGAGCGTGATGAGAGTTTCTCAAAATCTGACGAAAATCTTTTAAACTGACCTGATCTGAAATGAAGACAGATTCAGCAGCTGCACGGCCTAATTCTTGCTTAAAATGTTTTCAGAAACACATTTCGGTGAGTAAAATATGAGATTGTGTACTGAACAAGCCGCCATGACAGTCTGGCTCTAAATGTCCAGAGAAACCAGACCTACATGACGCGTTAGTCCAATCAGCTGCCGGTTTTCATTTTTGGGCGGGAATACAGATCAGCGGCATGGAGATATATTACATCTCGTCGCTGGTGTGTTCTGAGGCCCTTTTTGACCAACTCGGGGAGACTGATCAGTCCAACTGCCTTTTCTACCGACGGTCAGCTGTCTGGTTGATGTGTCAGGGGCTTTACAGACAAAGGTACTCGTCTGCTTTGTCCTATGGGAGCTGCCATACTTAACATGTAGTTTAATAAGAACACCTTTGCACACTGCATGTCCCTGCACACACTGTAATATTATATTTACTGTGGAAATAAGCTTATAAAGAAGTTAATATCATCTCTCTCCCCATTACAGTACGGCATCGACGTGAAAGCAAAAGATAACCAAGGCCAAACAGCCATGAAGGTGGCCAGAAAAACAGGGAGCAAAGGCTGCATTGATATTTTGCTTCAGCACGGCTGTCCCAACGAGACGTCCCCCACCACTGCCACACCTGTCCTGGCCCGCCGGTCCAGCACTGCCAGCCTGGGCCGAACCAGTTCCAGGAAACGGGTGTCATAGCGCCAACTGAAGACGCCACCACACGGAGGAGCTGTTGACCTCTGGAAGATGCTTATTGTTTAGAAATCTTTTGAAATCATGGATACTTTGGCAAGGAAAGTGCTTTAGGAAAAATGGCAGGACTATATCATAGTACTAAGAATAAAAAAATAGCTTCTCAAGACTGAACAACATATCAAACACCTTAAAAGCAATATTCATTAAATTTGTTGATGACAGATATGTTGCTGAAATGCTGTGTTGTTGTTGACCTCATTTCAAAAATGACTCAAGTAGAACTTTGTAGCTGTCTTCTGTAATTTTAGAGCAGACAAACTGCTTCTTGTTTCACTTCCTCCAGACGAAGTGCAATAATCCAACTATGATAATGAAAAGCAACAAGTTTTAGAGCGAACTGTGTCGGACGACATGCACGGTCAATACACCGAGAGGGTGCTGCTTTTATTCAAATTTGTTGTGACTGGACCAAAACGGCTCTTATTTCCTTTGGTTTTACAAATAAAAGCTACAATATGTCATGTTGTTAGTTATGTGTGCCTGTGGCAGCAGTATAAAGGCCAGTTTGGCCGATATAAATGGTTTTTCAGTGAGGAATCAGCTGAAATAATTCTGCTTAGACTAGAAAAATGAATGGTTTGGAATATGTCAGTGTTACTCTCACAGGTCAAAGATATGGCGTTTAATATACTGTAGATGTACCTATACTACATACTTAATGTTAAACTCTGTAACCAAGACACAACTGAAAAATCAAAGACTCAATTTTGTAAATGATTTCTACTGGTAGTTTTGAAAATATGTCAAGCTTGTGTTTTTCATTGTCTCTTGTTTTTTCTTATCCTACATGTCATGAAAGCATAAACCAGTAAACAAAATGCTTTTACATAATGTGAACATGTGGCTATTTGTTAAGTTTCATTTGGGATGGCCCACACGACGACATAAAGACATTATTCCCGTTCATATTACTGTTGTGTAGGTCATCCCCGGAGTTTACAGTGAAGTATGAAGAGTTGCAGGTGTCATAGTTATTTCCGACACTTTGTGGGTTGTGTGAATCTCTCATGAGCTAAAAGAAATGGTTACCAGAATAAAATAAACTTTTTTTTTAATTAGCATTAGTAGGATCATTTGTTGTGTTTTCTTTTGTCGTTGTGTGTCTGCTACATAATGTGGTTTTATAGCCTTTAGTCATGCAGTTGTGGAATGTAACTAAGTACTTTTACTCATGTATTGAAGTACATATTTGAGGTACTTGAACTTTAGCTGCATTTCTCATTTTAGAAGCCAATATTTACTTTATTTACTTTTTACTGCATTACATGTATTTGACAACATTAGTTACTTTTATACTAACGTTTATACATTCTGATTTATTATATTAAAGGATTAGGCCACCAGCAGTATATAAAGTCAGCTCCACCTTTACAAGCTGCATCATTAGTGATACTTACATTACACATTGCAAATTGATGCATCAATAATTATAATTAAGTGAAATATGATTCTAAAATGGGCCATTCTGCACAATCAGTACGTTAAGTGTACTACACCTTGAGGAAGGCTCAAGCTGACACACGTTGGTGTATTTTTAATGTCTTTCCCTATTTATTGAAGGCCTTTTATCCCTTTTTGTAACCAACCTGGAGTGCCTGGACTTGATTTTTATTACTTTTTTGGCAATAATCGTTGGTAATTCTTCCTTTTTGTACAGCCCTTTAAGTGTGTTTTGATGCTGATACTTATCCAGCACTTTCACTTAAAACTTTAAATACCAGACTTTTACGTGTAACTGTGTATTTCTACTCAGTGGAATTGCTACTTTTACTTAAGCATAAGATATGATTTCCATTGGCAGTGCAATGATCCAAAGTCCAATGATGATGTACTTGTACTTTGTGTATTTGAGCATACACATGTTACATTTTTACAATTCTACTCCATTTTAAACGGATATGTTGTACTTTTTACTCCCCTACGTTTATTTGTCAGCTAAAGTTACCAGTTACCTTACAAAAAAAACTTTACATTTAAAGAAATACACAAGGAAGATTAAAGCTCAAAGAGAGAAAATTAACTAATATTGAACAAAAAGTACTAGCATCAAATAGACTTGAAGTGCTTATTATGCAGAATGGCTTATTACAGAATATTACAAATATGCCAACATTGTACTTCATCACAGTACTAAGTAAGTAGTAAAAGTACTTTTTACCACTGCTTATAGTTTGTTTCCCAGCATGCACTCTGCGCCTTCACAGTGCCGTGACTCATCCCGACTGTAGGGGGCGCCTACAGCGCACTCTTGTTGACATACGTCACCAACATGCGACGGCCTGTCAGAGGGGTAATCATATATTTGATTTACAGTCCGTGGACGAGCACAACACTGAGGTTCGTCACCTAGCGACATCTTTTAAATGGGTAAGTCATAATTAAGAGACTAATGAGACGAATACATTAAAAACCAAACTGTTTTTCTTACGAATAAAGCTGTAAAATGGGTCTGGTGTAGTGAGCAGAGGCTAAGCTCCGTTAGCTTGTTGCTGGAACAATCTCTCTAAAATGGCCATTCAGAGTATAGAATGTCTTATATACAGGCTATGGTAAAATATGTATTTGTATGTATTGGCGGGACAGATATTGCCCACAGCTTAGTTTTTACGTGCTCACGTTTTAATAAGCACTTTGAAGTATCTATAACAAAACTCTAATATACATATACATCCGGGGCAAATGCCCCAGCTGGCTTCGTTTGGAAGTCTGTTTTTTATGACTATTTCACTGTAAATCAATATTAATTATATTAATTAACATGGGTGATTAGTAGGGAGTTGGGTTGGGAACTGGATGGTCGCAGGTTCAAGTACGGCTCAAAGTATGATTGTTGGTAGCTGTCCACCTCCTGGGCACCAAGGTGCTCTTGAGCAAGGCACTGAACCCCCAACTGCTTGGTGCATCCCCCATTTAGTGCATGTATAGGTTCTGAGCATGTGTGTAGTTCAGGCTTGTAACAACAAAATTAAGACAATGTAATTTCCCCTTGCGGAATTAACCATAAACATTAATTAAAGACAGCAGTTTCCAAAGACTGTCTGTGACTATACAAGACTTAGTTTGTGGTATTTAGCATTATTAATTAAAGCTGAGTGACTTAATAGTTCTTCTTTGTCTCTAGAAACAGCTCTATTTTGAATACTTGGTGATATGGTAACGGGATTTGTAATATTATTTCATGTCATTGTAAACGGAATGTCTTGGGTCTTTGGGTTGTTGTTCAGACAAAACAAGCAATTTAAAACCCTCATATTGAGCTGTGGAAAGTAGTGACAGTACTAGTGACAGTAAATGGAAACTACTGTACGTTGTGTAAGTATTAGACAGAATAGTAAATGTTGTCTGGCTGTTAAGGTACCATACATATTCCTCTTCTGTTGTGCCTGACTGTCTTCTCTGCTCTTGCAGTTGGACTGTAGCGCACCAGGAGCTGCAGCAGGGATGAGGATCCGGCTGCAGGGTCCCGGCCACGCTGCCAGCCTTCTCACCGAGCTCAACCGCTGCCGCCAATCACGCCAGTACTGTGATGTGTTCCTGCAAGTTGGCAACCGCACGTTCGCAGCCCACCGTGCAGTGCTGGCCTGCGCAGGGACGTACTTCCGTAACCTGTTCACCCGGGCTCCAGCCTCGTCCACCGCCTCCTTCTCTTTGGCGTTTATCTCCCCGGCCAACTTCGAGAAGGTGCTGACGTTCGTCTACACAGGGGACATCTTGACTGACCTCATAGATGTCGGGGTGCTGTATGAGCTGGCTGAGAGGCTGGGTGTTAGTGAACTGGTGAGGGCCTGTCACGCTACCTTCCCCCGACCTGCAGGCTTCTGGGTCTGCAAACTGTAAAGCCGGTAGTCCAGGAGACCTCTCCCTGGACTCTAGCATGGTCGCTGCTGCTGCTGCTGTGTCCACGGTGGCTGCTGCCGGTGTAGCTTCTGCGTCGTCTGTGTGTTCCTCTGCCGCCTCCTGCTCGTCTCTGTCTTCATCTGCTGCCCCGACCCCTGCTGCCGCTCCCTCACCTGTCTTCCAAACCAGAACAGCCAGCTCCGGCTGCGAAGCTCACACCAGGGCTTTGTCTCTGGAGCTCAAGGCAGAAGACATGCAGTCTCATATCGGCTACGGGCAGATGGCTGCAGAACAGCCACTACCAGGAGGTCGGATTGATGGCATGCTGCCTCCGGGGCCTGTGCTCCAGCTAAAGATTGAGCAGGGCCTGGAGGAGGAGCCAGAGGGCAGGTGTGAGGACGGAGACAAAGATGGACGAGTGGTTTGTGAGAGCACAGGAAGCTCTCTGCCTCAGAGCATCGACGCCGCGCCGTCCAACTCCCGCTCCTTCGCCGGCTCCTCGGCTCTGCTTGGAGATCAGGCCTGCGACCCAGCATCGTCCTCCGAAAAGCCTGGAGGCGGCCTGCAGGTGGGATCAGTGGAGGGCAGCGTGGTGGACATCCAGAGGGATGGCAGGCTGATGTTCGGAGAGGTGGAGGTGGGAGAGAATGAGGAGGAGAGGGAGGCTCTGAGAGGGAAAGGAGCCATAGAGGGAGCAGAGGAGGAGGAGCAGTGGAGACGGCTGGCAGGGGAGATCATCGAGCTGAGCGACGACGAGAACTTCATGGACGAGGGAGACGAGGAGGAAGATGAAGACGATCTTGTGTATGTGGAGAATGGAGCGGGGGAGAACTCAAGCAGCCAGGTAATGATTGTATTTCTCAGCTATAAAATCTTTCAAATGAACATGAGTCAACATAGGGCTGGGATTTAAAAATCCACCTGCCCCACTTTGTACCAGCCAGTTTTTTTTTGCCTCATAAAGGTGAAAAACAGGAATTGCTGTGTCTCTATGATCCTATCCTGTCCTATTCTTGGTAGCCTACTCGTGGACATTGCTGTAGTAGGGGGACACGCCTTGATAATCCAGCATAAAGGCATAATTTCCAATTCTGGGCTGGGACACACATTCATAAGGTTTGATAAAATACTTATTGGATTTTAACTTTAACTTATCATTGCACCTACATAATGTAGCTGTCCTCAATTTAGGTCATCCTGTACATCTCATCTGTGTTTTTCCTGCATCCATTTCGAGTCACACACGTCTCGTCTTCATATCAGAAACACGGAAATTAATTTGACCCGTTCTCACTCCTGATTGGTCAGTGGCTGAACGTGGGATTGTCGAGGGTAATGAAAATGCGATAGGGGGCAAATCAATGCATGTCAATCAATGTCTTCCAGTGATGCGGGCCCTTGATTGGTCCACGCCAGTAAGCAACTGCGTACCCTGCTTACCGATAGTTATGCATCTGAATCACTCAATTCTCATTGGCTACCTGCCAACGTGGCAGGTAGATTGACAGTGTTACCCGCCAATTGCAAACTTCACCGGCATTTGGCAGGTAGTCGGGGGTTAATTTCAGGCCCTGTTCTTGACTAAATACCTCAATGTCAATATACGACGATATTGTTGGG
This sequence comes from Etheostoma perlongum, assembly GCA_026937815.1. Taxonomy (NCBI): domain Eukaryota; kingdom Metazoa; phylum Chordata; class Actinopteri; order Perciformes; family Percidae; genus Etheostoma; species Etheostoma perlongum. The sequence continues at coordinate 1,593,024 of CM049377.1, read as the reverse complement.
TTGACAATTGGTGCTTTCACAAAATGTCTTTAAAAATAATCATCAGTAATTGGGATATAATGACGAAGTGGGTAAAGGTAAATAATAGTCTGGTAAGTTCAGAAAATGACATCACTTTACTGTATCCTTTAAAAACAGGAAAAGAGAAACCATAAGCTATTGTGATACCTAACATCTAAGAAGATATCTAGTCTTATACCAAGATTTCGGTATGATATGGATATATTGCCCAGTCCTAAGTCAACACAACTGAAATAATGCTTTTCACTCCTCCAGGTGACGGAGAACATGCTGTCATGTAAAGCCTGCGCAGTGCCTCTCCCAGCGGACCCGGCCGCCATCAGAAGACATGCTGAGACCCACCTGACGGAGCTGGGGCACTGCCGAGTATGTGGGGCCACGTTTCCGGACGGCCCCGCCGCCGTCACCCACTCCCTCTCCCATGTGGGGGTGCAGCTCTTCACCTGTGACATGTGTCACTTGCAATTCTGCAGCCAAAACAAACTGCTGCGCCACCATCGCCAGACAGCCTCCACTTACACCATACCACAGGTGGCGCTGAGTAACAGCAGCCAGGGACTGGAGCTGCAGTGTGCAGTGTGCACCAAGACCCTCAGCAAGGACTTCCAGGTTAGTGGACATGTAGTCTGGATCAATGGAAGTATAAACCCAGAATGGATCTGTGGTGTAGCCAGACCTTACTATCCACAGTGCTGTGGAGATACAGTGGCTTGAGAAAGTTTACACCCCCACGCTAAAGCTGATTAAAAAGAGGAATAAAAAAATCATCTTTTGGAAATTGATCTTAATTCTAAATATTTAGGAAAATCCAACCTTTTAAGGTCACCAATTTTCCTTTGTCAATGAATAATGTATTATAAATAAATAACTGTTCTTCCTTAAAATACAGGGGGCATAAGTATACACCCCCTATGTTAAAATACAGGGGACATAAGTATACACCCCCCTATGTTAAAATACAGGGGGCATAAGTATACACCCCCCTATGTTAAAATACAGGGGGCATAATATACACCCCCTATGTTAAAATACAAGGGGCATATGTATACACCCCCCTATGTTAAAATACAGGGGGCATATGTATACACCCCCCTATGTTAAAATACAGGGGGCATAATATACACCCCCTATGTTAAAATACAGGGGGCATAAGTATACACCCCCCTATGTTAAAATACAGGGGGCATATGTATACACCCCCCCTATGTTAAAATACAGGGGGCATAATATACACCCCCTATGTTAAAATACAGGGGGCATAAGTATACACCCCCTATGTTAAAATACAGGGGGCATAATATACACCCCTATGTTAAAATACAGGGGGCATAAGTATACACCCCCCTATGTTAAAATACAGGGGGCATAAGTATACACCCCCTATGTTAAAATACAGGGGCATAAGTATACACCCTATGTTAAAATACAGGGGCATAAGGCATAAGTATACACCCCCCTATGTTAAAATACAGGGGCATAAGTATACACCCCCCTATGTTAAATTCCCATAGAGGCAGACAGATTTTAATTCCAAAGGCCAAGGGAACTTTATCAGGATGCATAGTATCCTGATCCATGAAATATCTGGCCTTTAATTATATAAATGTGCCTGCCTCTATGGGAATTTAACATAGGGGGGTGTATACTTATGCCCCCTGTATTTTAAGGAAGAACATGTATTTATTTACAGTATCATTATTCATTGACAAGGAAAATTGGTGTCCTTAAACGTTGGATTTTACCCCATTTTTTTAATTAAGATCAATTTCCCCCAAAAAATTGTATTCATCTTTTTAATCAACTTTAGCATGGGGGTGTAAACTTTCTCAAGCCACTGTAGGTCTGGCAATGCGAGACATTTAGTGGACATTTACATTTTTTTGGTGTAAGGTATGCCAGTTTCTAGCTGCAAAAAAAGTCTGTCGCGATAAAAAATAATTTAGTCTAATAAAATTGAATAAAATTAGACCATTAAAAATATACCGAATGATCTGAGGTTAGATTCATTCATAAAAAAGAAGAAGAAAAAACATTTTTGTAGCTTTCAGAGTCTTTACTCTTGGAATAATACAACAGCCAGAAATTAAAGTGGAAATCAAACTTTTTCCAGCCGCCTCAGCATACCTACAGTATAATATATAATATATAATAAGCAAAAGAAAACTGATTTCACAAAGAGACACCAGACAGTAACACGGAGAGAAAGTAAGAATATGGAATTACTCTTCATGCTGTTGTCACATTTATTTTGTGTTTTTTTATTACCTCCTTCCCAGACGGTCAAAGACCACCTGCTGAGCCACGTGTGTCCCCAGAGCCTGAGCTGTGGTGTGTGCCACCTCCCCCAGCTCTCCTTGTGCTCCCTGCTGTGGCACTCCCTCGCCCACCTCTCTCTGCCCGTCTTCACCTGCCCGCACTGCGCCCGCTGCTTCGTGGAGCGCTCCATGCTGGACCGACACATGATCGCCCACGCCGAGGAGGCAGCGGCTAAGGAGAGGGAGCGCTCGGCGCTGAGGGGGTACAGAGTCCGTGCAGATGGAGACACGATGGCAGGGGCGGAGGAGTTGCATTGCTTTCTGTGCCCACAGACTTTCCACTCAACCTCCGCCTTTCAGTACCACCTCAGCCTGCACACTAGCGAGTCCCTGGGGGGGGTTGGAGGCGCCCAGGGCTGGCTGGGCAAACGTAAAGCTGAGTCTCTGGAGTGCCCGCTGTCCACGTCGTCTCAACGGGACGTTGGCGGCCTCGTTAAAATGAGCAACCTGGGCATGGGGCTGGGAATGAGCTTCGCCATACCTGATAAGTTTTGTCAAGGGTCAGTGCACAGCCTGCCGTCTGGAGCGATGAGCAACGGGACTTCAGGGCAGGACGGGGGACTCGGGGCAGCGGGCGTCCGCGAGAAATGGTACCGGTGTCGCTACTGCGGCAAACGCTTCGCCCACTCGGGGGAGTTCACCTACCACCTCCGCATTCACACCGGGGAGAAACCCTACCAGTGCAAGGTCTGCCTGCGCTTCTTCAGAGGGCGCTCCACCATGATCTGCCACCTGAAGACACACGCCGGCGCCCTCATGTACCGCTGCACCGTCTGCGGCCTTTTCTTCTCCACGCTGAAGCTGGTGTCGTCACACATGGAGCTCCACAAGGACCACCTGCCGCCGGACTTCAACATCGAGCAGACCTTCATGTACAACGATCACTCTAAAGAACCGCTGCCCGTTGTGGACACCTGATGTGCCCGCCTGGTGTCTCTCCTACACTTCCTCTGGGTCTGGTTGTCGTGGACCACATACTGCATAACCTGGTAATCAAATAGGGCTAAAAGTAACAATTATTTTCATAATCATTTTTCCTTTAATTTGCTATAAAATGTCAAAACATTTCAAAAATGGTTGTCACAATTGCTCTAAAGTTAAAGAGCCCCTATTCATACAGTGAGGAAAATAAGTATTTGAACACCCTGCTATTTTGCAAGTTCTCCCACTTAGAAATCATGGAGGGGTCTGAAATTGTCATCGTAGGTGCATGTCCACGGTCAGAGACCCCGATGAGATTAGTGATGACTAAGTGGGTAAAGGCAAATAATAGAACAACTTGAACAGTCTGTTCAGTTAATGATTATAAAAAAAGAGAGAAGCAGTGTTTTTGCTCAATGAGTGATATTAACAGATTCCTACATTTTTTGTCAATCCACTAATTGTATCAACTCTCTAATAGTTTTAGCATTTTAGAATGTAGTGGACATATTATGTGTCAGATGCCGTTTACTGAGTCAGCCTGTCGTAGGGTCTGGTCTCCGGGAGCTAAGATGAGAAGAAGCCACTTGGTGGCGGTGTATCCTGTCGGGTGGCAGTATTCATCTACTCCCAACAATCTGTATCTTTGTAAAATAACACAATAGGTTTTAATGTCAGTGGTTGATCACACTGTTTTCAAGGTACCACCTCATTGTAGCATAGAAATTATTTTCCTATATTTATCACTATTTTCAGACTTTTTAATTGTCTTTTTTTCAATCCACAAGTACAACATGACACAAGAGAGTGCATTTGATTTGCCATAGAAACATAAAAATGTGCTTTTTTGTTGATGATGCGTCTTTATGAATCTGCCATTTAGTAACATGCTGTATTCACTTGTTTAGAGCGTGTGAAGCATGTCGTGCTGTAGAAATATTTAAATGGCCATCACATTTCAGTGTGATATTTGTGTCTTACCTCATATTTATGATGAAAGTGTAACTATATTTTTTATGCCTTTATACATTATCTGTTTCTATGTTGGCCTTGTTTTTTTTCTATATTGTTTTTGAAAAAAATCTAATAAATGCCTCTAGGAAGACTGTTATTACCCCGAAAAGATTAATCGGTGTCCTGAACCACAAAACCCATCCATCATCGGGATTTCAGAGCCTCCTGCTTCCAGGGGCGTCAAGCCCGGTCTCTTCCTGTTATTGTCCCGTCAGCGGACTGACACCCCCTTTTCCTTTTTCGGCCTTCGTATCACTGTTGAACATGATACATTCCAGATGGAGACAGAAAGGGGAAGTCAATGTAATGAAGACTGCGAGAAGGGAGATAGAGAAGTGCAAGAACAGTAAAATGTCCCCAAGCTTGGTCGTTGCGCCTGGGTAGCTCACCTGGTAGAGCGTGCGCCCCGTGTACAGAGGCTCAGCCCTCGCCGCAGCGGTTGCTGGTTTTACTCCGACCTGCAGCCCCTCTCTCCCCCCCTTTCATGTCTTTAGCTGTCCTCTCAAATAAAGGCCTAAAATGCCAAAAAAATAATAATCTTTAAACAAAATACACACACAAATTCTGCAGCTTAAACTGATACAAATAGTGTTTTATTGCATTTCAACTATGTTACAGCACACGTAGACTACAGCAGCATCTAGGAACAGATAAATAAGCATTTCATAATGTGAATTAAGATTTATCTGTTAAATTTGTAATAAAATAAAAAGATTTTTACATTTGGCGATGAAGATTGATCTTATCTGGCCCTGGATGGATCTGTTTACACTATTCTTCTTCTGTGCCATTTTTAGAGGTTGCCATGAGTTCCTGTGGGAGCACATCAAACATTTCCTGCCTTTCTCCGTTTAAAACTGATCAGATACATGATAAAAAACAAACAGGAAGTTGATTATGAGAGGAAGGTGTTTGTGAGCCCCTTCTGTTACGTAACAAACCGCACAATGAGTCTATGACCAGAGTGAGATGATACGTTCTGAGGTTCTAAGCCTCTGGTATTCTGAAGCACCAAGACTGGATTCAGTTCTGTCTCGCTCCTGTCGCTCTCGCTTTTCTTCTCTCAGTTTCTTTGTTTTTTTATGATCCGACATCAGACTGGCTGGTGCTGGCGTTACTTAACTTGCGTTGCTTCCCCGGGTCCCCCCTGCCGCCGTTGGGAGCGTGGGGCTGGGTCCCTGCTCCCACCTGCTCCAGAGTTGTCTCTCTGGGAATGTACGTCACCACGGTGTTGATCAGGTTGCTGCGGAAGCTCTTGCTGAGGAAGTTGTAGAGGATGGGGTTGGCGACGCAGTGGAACAGAGACAGGCTCTGCACCACGCTGATTGAGAAGTAGAGGACTTCCACGGTGTCGCAGCTGAGGATGAAGGGGTCCAGGTCGTCTATGATCATCAGGAACATGACCAGGTGGTAGGGCAGCCAGCACAGGACAAACACCAGCGAGTACACGTGCACCAGCCACACGTCCCGCCGGCCCTGCACGTCCGGCGCTGTTTGAACTGCCCGAGCGATCAATACGTTACAGGTGATGATGACGGCGGCGGGGCCCACGAACTGGAAGATCAGGCAAAGGAACGTCACCGAGACAAACCATTCAGTGTAGTTGTGCTCGGGCAGCATGTAGCAGCCCGGCTCGTCCCACTCTAGAAGATCCACGTGGACGTTCTCCATCAGAGCCAGGAACAAGGAGAGTACCCACAGGCCTCCGCAGAGCACCCAGCGGCGACGGCCCAGCACAGGGAAGAAGGCAGGAAACGAGGGTCGAGTCAGGGACAGGTATCGCTCCAGGGTCATGAAGGCCAGGAAGAAGGAGCTGCTGTAGAAGTTGACCACGTAGATGAGGTTGGTGACCTTGCAGAGGAAGCGCCCCCACAGCCAGACCTTGTCCATGGTCACCTCCATCATGAAGAAGGGCAGGATCACAATCACCATGAGGTCCGACAGGCTAACGTTGATGATGCAGAAGAGCACCCCGTTGGCCGAGTGGCGTCGGCGCCAGTTGACCCAGACGACCAGCACGTTCTCCAGCAGGCCCACGATGAAGATGAAAAGGTAAATGAGGAAGAGGGCCATGCGGCGGTAGTCTCTGAAAGAGTCCAGCTCCAGGGTGCACTCGTAGACGAACCACGGGGTGCCATTGATGTAGTCCAGTGAGTGGTTGTGCTCGTGAGCGCTCATGGTCTGGAGTGAAAAGCAGAGGAAAAGTGTTGCATATCTGAACCGAGTTGAGATGTACTTTGGGGTTAATCTGATTATGTTTTCCGACGTTACACAACAAGCACAGGAGGAGGAGGGTGGCGGGGTGAAATGGTTCTCAAAGGCTTTTCAGAGGTGGGGACTAAAACCACAACAGATTGTTAGAAAGCCATTTCACAAAACCAACAACATGCAGTTGGTAGGGTGGCATAAAGGTCTCACTGTGAGGGGCTGTGAGTAGTTCTGTTTGTAATTCAAGTAATACTTGCTGATTTATGGAATATTTATAGAGTACTCCACCGATTAAGCCTTCCTATAACATTGTTTGACTCCCATGGACAGTAATTCTTTTACTACATTTTTTCTTCCTTGTGATAACATGTCGCCCGTGGCCGGGTTAGCTCAGTTGGTAGAGCGGGCGCACATATACAGTACATAGAGGTTTATGCCTCGACGTAGAAGTTCAGAAGGTCGTAGAGGGTCCGACCTGTGATGTTTTCCTGCACGTCTTCCCCCCCCTCTCCACTTTCATCATCTAGCTGTCATGTCCATTAAAGGCAGAAAAAGCCCCACAAAAGTAGACGTTACCCACAATTCAACCGACAGTTGACAGTTTGGTATGAGATGCGAGTGTGTAATGTTAGTAGCCTGAATCAGAGATGAGCTACACTCAATTCAGTTTCACTGTATTGCTATTTATCGGGAATTATGGTCTCAGAACACTTTACATTAAAAAAATTAGCAATTTACAATTCATAATTCCAATACATCCTAACACCTGTACACCTGTTCCTTTCATATGCAAACTTAGGTTGGAAACAGATTTGTAACATCTCCAGAAATATAGATTTGGACCTGATACCGTACCTTTGTATTGATGAAGAGTGTTGTGGAGGTGAAGAGGGCCGGTCCCTCCTGAGGCCTCGCTGTCCTTCTGTGTGAAGCCTGCAGACACCAGATCACTCCTTCCAGCTCGGATGTGAAGGGCTATCTGAGCAGACACGCAGCCAGGAGTTTCTACCCTCCCATCTGTCATTAACACACACACAGACACAGACAGATCTAACAGGACATCCTCAGTCAGTAATGGGGAGTGGTGTAGGAGTCCAGGGAATGGGAGTTCATTTTGTTTCTAAAAAGACAAATGTGTTCAGACTACTTAAGGTACTTTTCAAATTAAGATTTTATATAAACTGTTCAGATTATGAAGAGATCAAATTAGCCAGTATTCCACAACAGTAATATAAATGTGTATTAGAACTTTGTTTTTTGTTCTTTCCTCTCCCATTAATCATCCCACGAGCCTTTTGATTTATTCTGTGACCTTTTGGAGGGGCTCAACCCTTAGCTTGTAAACCACTGGACTAAACTACCTGACCTGAGTGTATAAGATAGTAAGTTAAAAAAAAGTACAGATTGGGCCTGGGTAGCTCACTTGGTTATTCCACCTCTATTTCCCATTTCATGTATCAAAATAAAGGCCTAAAATGCCCCCCAAAAAATCTTTTCAAAATAAAGGACTTGTTCCACCATTGTATTCTATATATTCTATGTATTCTACTCTGTATACATGTACTGACCCAGGGCCAGGGCCAGTACATGTATAGAGAGTAGGAATGAACGACCTATGCATGGACTCGCACCACCTTCTTTATCTGAGCTTATGACACCATTTACACTCTCCGCTCCGTGATGCTGTCTCCTGGTCCATCCCCTAGGAAACTAAAGATCAGTTGGTTATAGAGCATTGTCCTAGCCAACCATAACACACCATCGTTTCTGCATCCTTCACAAACCTTTTTCACTTATACTCTTATGTTTTATGTTTATTATTACTGCGTTCACTTCTTTTGCTGGTCACTCTTCCCGTCAAAATTGAAAATCAACACTTTAGTTGATGCTTTTTATCGATGTTTTTAACTCTTTCTTTTAACATTTTTTGTCCCTTTTTTTCAACTTTTCTCACTTTTTTGGACGTTTAACACTACGTGACACTAACTTATTAACTTTAGTTTTAAAGTTATTTTTGGAATTTATGGTCAATAAACCTCATTTATATGAATGTTTGAGTTAGAAAAGCAGAAATTAGGAATTATTTAGACTAAAATTAAAGGAATGGATGTTGATGATAATCACAGACTGGAATATGTCAACTTTTACTCAATACTATTTCAAAAACACTTCCATTTGTTTCTGCAAATGCTATAAAAGTACTGGCTCCCAGTTCATTTGGATTACTGCTTTGAGGTTATAACATAAATCAGATTTTTTGGGTTACTACAGATATTTTTATTATTATAATTTTTTGGATTGCATAAACATTCTGAAGGAGAATCTTCTCAGTGCACAATCCACCTTGCATGATCCTGTGTGCATGCATATGGCTGGTAGGCATGCAGAAACTGTAAAAACAGGCACCACATAACACTTAACAATTCCAGGAAGGCCCCCCCATCCCTCCGGTGAGTGACAGGCAGAGTATAGAGGTAGGAAGCCTGGGGGACATCACTAAGGAAAAGGGTTAGGGGTTACACACACACACGGAATTCTCCTTTAATATTTACAGTCCATGATCTCAATGCAGTTTCACACCGTTCTCTTTCTCTCTCTCACTCTCACTCTTACACACACACACACACACACACACAGAGCTGCAGTTTGGCTTCTCTTCAGTGTGTGCAGGTGACAACAGATCAGATCTGGTTTAACCGAGTCAGTTTAGCAGGAGTTAATGCCATTTCTGAGCCTGAAAAGCTGCCCTGCAAGAAATGTGGTATTGAATTAAATATTATATTAATGTAAAACCGCTCTATGCCTAAATTTAGGCACCCTGCAGTTTAGGGCTGAACTTGATGGTGAACAATTTTCTTATGTGTCCACCCTAAATTGCACAAGGAACAAGTGCAAAGTTGTCATCTCCTCTAATGAAATGATGACACTGAGCCGACCGAGCCCAGATGTGTCCTCCCCATGACCGAGGTCAGCGTCATACAGAGAAAGCGTTTGTGTTGGCTGTGATTCCCACTGCCTTATGGGATGTGATCCCCTGTTCCTATACTGCCTCTTCAGATCGTCAGCAGTTTGTAGCTTGCTGACCTCCTTCTGTCTCGCTGCTCATCCTGCCTCCGTCCCATTGTCTAAATCCTTTCAGTTTCTGATGAAACAAGACTGAACCAGTCAGCAAATTCGGTCTCCTCTGATGAAACAGGAAGGAACCAGTCAGCAAAAACACATCTTCTGGAAAGAATGTGACAAAACGCAGTCCCTGACCCCCAGCATGAGGACTGAAACAACTGTAAAGATAAATGTCTGTAGTTTCCTGATATTCTAACCTGCAAAATACCACTTAGCTACCAGTAAACTACATCTGACAATACCATTTACTGTAGGTACAAGAGTCCTGCCAACACTCAGTCATTAGTCCTAGAACACAAAGTACAGCTGAGGCTGATGGGAAGGTCATTCGTTTTGCACGTATTTAGTAGAAACTGAACATGACAAAAGAGGAAAACTTAAAGGATCACTAAAGTAAAAACTATTTGCTCTGAGGGGAACATAAATGTGTTAGTACCAAATTCCATGGCAACCCGGTTCAAGAACAATAGGGAGTAAAAAATCCTTTGTTCCATGTGCAATAACTCAGCTTAATTTGCACATGTAAACAGATTGCTCCTGTGGTGTAAAATTGTGTTGTACTGTACAGTGGCTAGAGAAAGTTTACACACCCAGGCTAAAGCTGATTAAAAAAGAGGAATAATAAAAAAAAAAAACTATTGGAAATTATTCTTAATACCTTAATTCAAAAAAATTTAGGAAAATCCAACCTTTAAGGACACCAATTTTCGTTGTGAATGAATAATGTTTCATAAATAAATAAATGTTCTTCATTAAAATACAGGGGCATAAGTATACACCCCCCTATGTTAAAATACAGGGGCATAAGTATACACCCCCTATGTTAAAATACAGGGGCATAAGTATACACCCCCCTATGTTAAAATACAGGGGCATAAGTATACACCCCCTATGTTAAAATACAGGGGCATAAGTATACACCCCCTATGTTAAAATACAGGGGCATAAGTATACACCCCCTATGTTAAAATACAGGGGCATAAGTATACACCCCCTATGTTAAAATACAGGGGGCATAAGTATACACCCCCCTATGTTAAAATGCAGGGGGCATAAGTATACACCCCTATGTTAAAATACAGGGGCATAAGTATACACCCCCTATGTAAAAATACAGGGGGCATAAGTATACACCCTCCTATGTTAAAATACAGGGGGCATAAGTATACACCCCCTATGTTAAAAATACAGGGGGCATAAGTATACACCCCCTATGTTAAAATACAGGGGGGGGCATAAGTTATAGGGGGCACCCCCTATGTTAAAATACAGGGGGCATAAGTATACACCCCCTATGTTAAAATACAGGGGGGCATAAGTATACACCCCTATGTTAAAAATACACCCTCCTATGTTAAAATACAGGGGGGCATAAGTATACACCCCCTATGTTAAAATGCAGGGGGCATAAGTATACACCCCCTATGTTAAAATACAGGGGGCATAAGTATACACCCCCTATGTTAAAATGCAGGGGGCATAAGTATACACCCCTATGTTAAAATACAGGGGGCATAAGTATACACCCCCTATGTTAAAATGCAGGGGGCATAAGTATACACCCTCCTATGTTAAAATACAGGGGGCATAAGTATACACCCCCTATGTTAAATTCCCATAGAGGCAGACACATTTTTATTTAAAAATGGCCAGTTAATTCAAAAAATTAAAATTAAAGGCCAGTTATTTCATGGATCATGATACTATGCATCCTGATAAAGTTCCCTTGGCCTTTGGAATTAAAACTGCTGGCGGTGCTAGAGGAAAAGTCAGAGGATCAGTAAAGTCAGTAGGATTCATCATCTGGGGACCATGCATTTCTGTAAATAAATTTCATGACGATTAATCTGATAGTTTGCGAGATATTTCTGTCTATGGCGGACGACGGTAAGATGTGCAACAGCAGGAAAAGACACAGGATCATCACACACAGACTCACAGAAACAGGTTTCAAAATAATGAATCAAAACACTTTTCAGAAATTCTTTGTAAAATATATTTTGGTCCAAAAGCTGATTTGCAAAAATACAACATGTGCGATCATCGAGTAGATGAGGCATCATACAGAGGGAACTGTATCTATGCTGCCTTGCCAGGGTCTAGGAATGCTGTACGATATCGCTGTGTTAAGGCTAACTGCAGAAGCTACTAAAATGTAGTGTTATTGTCAACAATGCTTTACACAGTACACTGTTATCACTGAATGCCATTACAATACACAGACAATAGTTCTTAGTTTTAGTGCTATATTGTCTAAATCTCACCCTATCACATGATTCACATTTGCCATTTTAATGCACAAAACACTACACCAAGTTAAAAAAAAAAAAAAAAAGGAGTCTGTCCAGAATAATGATGTATGGGCTTATTCAGGAAGTCGACACATGAAGGCATTTCATTAGAAAGGCAGACCTGATCCTAAATGAAGGCCCAGTTCTGTGGGGAAAGGAAGCCAAGAGATGCAGAGCTGCCCAACATGATTACAGACTCAAGTGCTCTCTATTTAAATACCACACATTTACCATTTAATTGACAAGGTTGTTTAGAGATTTAAGAGTTAATGTCATTATGTGCAGAGTGCAGAAACCTGCTAGGATAAAGTTTGGATCCCACACATTTGGCACTCTAAACATTCAAGTGGCCTGCTTCAGATAAATAATATGTCTCAAGTGTAGACAACCATTAGGCTTTTAACACCAGTTTCCATTAAACATTATTCTAGGACTAAAGGAATAGTTTCATGTTTTGAGAGCTAGGTTTATTTGCTTTTTTTTTTTTTTTTTTTACCGAGAGTTAAATTAGAGGAGCAACACCAATACAAGGCTACAGCGAGCAGCCGCTTAGCTTAGCTTAGCATCAAGGACACACGAAATGCGTTTTTTACTGAATGTAACACAACTTGTTTGTTTACAAGAAGACTCATCAGGGCACCTTTTGACGTGAAGCTATGGGTCAAGGAAACACTGGAAACAGCTAGCCTGGCTCTGTTCAAAGATAACAAAAGCAAAAACTAATTAACATCTTATATAATTTAATCCGGTACAAAAACCAAGGTGTAAAAACAACAAGTTGTGCACGAAACTCCTCATAAGCTATTATAACAAATTGCCGTATTTTGAGGCGCTGGCAGGAAGATTTGTTCTACTTTTGAAAAGAGCCAGGCTAGCCTTTCCCCCTGGTTTCCAATCTTTATGCTAAGCTAAGCTAAGCTAACGGTCGCCTGGTCCTCCTATAGTGACACATTAAAAGGTGCCTGGGGTTTCTTGTGTTTACATTCAGTGAAAAACACATTGGGTGTATCCTTGACGTCCAACACGTGTGTGAATACATTTCCTTTCTCATAAAACATGTGCAAAGCTGAGTTTTTAAGTCTTTTCAGTCCAGCATTATTTACACCCATGATGTTGGCGTGTTGCCGCCACCTGTAGATCACCATTGGCAGGACTGAGCATAGTGCGCACATGAGTCCTCGTGCACGAGACAAACATAACAGGAACCCATTCATGAAGAAATGAATAGAGGTCAAAAACTCCACAGGGAACCTTTAACAGACGCATGAGAGTGGTATCACTCTTCTCATCAAACTACTGTCATTAGGCAAATAAGCGCACTTCCCCAAAATGTCAAACTCTTCCTGTAATGAAGCCTGGGGAACCTAACTAATATTTGATCTTGCACGGGTGTGTTCTAACACTGATCAACAGCAGTTTGTTTCAATGTACCCTGATGCTCCAGAGTTATTCTGTTAAAGAGTCTACTATATAAGAAATGCATCTTAAATCTTAAAAATAAATATATGCATCAGAAGTAGTACATTATGTTGCTACAAGGTAAGTAGTCTCGCCTCAGATCACCATATTTAAATCATGATCTGTGTGTGCATACTATTTTTTGGTCAAAGATAAAAACAAGTTTAGCTCTCAGCTGGATCGACTTGTGGCGGCGTTCACAGCCGCGTGTTACGCAAAGATGTTGGAGATGAAGTCGCGAAATCGTTTGGCGTACTGCTCGGGGTGGACTGTGGAGATTTCAGCACCAGCCTGCGACCAAACAGAGAGGAGATGGAGACAAAGAGCAAGGTCACCAACATCATCTGTATACATTTCATACATCAGACGTTTGGCCTCCGTACAGGTGCAACGGAGCGACGGCAGCCCTCCACCTCTTCACCGCCGCCCTCTCTCATGCTACTCACCCCGTGTTTGACCGTTTTTGCTGCATGAGCGGCTTTCTTCTTGGTGTCGTACTGAGTGAGTACGTCAATCAGGCCCATGAAATAGACTTCCTTATGAGGGGCTCCTGGGATAAAAGGTATAGGACAGTCAGGGTTGTTGTATTGGGCCTGTGACAGGTCTCACAGAACAATCAAGATTCAAGCTCCCTAGGAAGAAATTAATATCAAAAACTCCCACTATAGGGTTTTCATTTTCTAGACATAACCACACATTTTTATACAAATGAAGTTCTATCAAATGGAAAAATGCCTTATGGAAACAGAACATGGCATATAAGCACTATGACAACTTGTCCCATATTGATCATGTGTTGGTAGACAGCGCAATCCATTTTGTCTAGAAAAACGTTGTTGTTGCGTGAATGTTGTGTGATTCAGTGCAAAAATGGAAACACCTTAAAATGTCTCAAATCAATTCCATATACCAATCTGATCGCCAAACAGCATGTGATGTCATCACCACAGGTTTTTATCGGCTTTAAAGCCGATGGATGGAAACACACTTTCACCAGATTTATTCACAGGAGTTTTTTACCGAACTTCGGATAATTTGATAGACAAGTGGATGGAGACTTAGCTAGAGATGATGACAGTGGAGCGGATAGAACATAATGACGAGACTTCAGAGGAACATTTAAGATTCTGTCTTTGGACGGGCTTCAACCAGCGACTACTCTACAGATTGTTTCCTCGATAAATCCATTATTGTTTGTGCCTATCAAAATGTTTGAACAGCCTTAAACTCAAAGATATACTTACAGAGATTAACCCATGTCACCAGCTTGAAACAGAGAACTGATTTTAAATAGTTGCAGTGGATTGTTCTCCTGACGATTGTCTAATCGATTTAACCCTTGTGTTGACGCTTTTTGTCGATTTTTTTGATGTTTTCAACACTACTGATTTTAGTTTTACAGTTATTTTTGGAATTTATGGTCAAACTTAATTTATAGGAAATTATACCTAATGTTTGAGTTAGAAAAGCAGAAATTAGGAATTATTGAGACTAAAATTAAAGGAATGGATGTTGATGATAATCACAGACTGGAATATGTCAACTTTTTTGTAGTAGTAGTATTATTTAATAATACTATTTCAAAACACTTAAATTTGTTTTTCAAATGCTATAAAAATTAATAAGACGACCCAAAATGAATGAAAGTCGAGATGTGTACTTGCCAAAGAGCGTTGTGTGGAATCAATCATGTTATTTTGGGAATTAAATTTGACCCAAGGACAACATGAGGGTTAACAACTCATCGTTAGCACATTAACTTCCATAACAATGATTCTAATGAGTGCCATGCAGCGAGGAAGTGCTGGACAGATTTGGAATTCGGGGGAGAACTAAAGCCCCGGTATCGGACTGGTACACGGTATCAGGAGAGTTTAAGTAACAGATCAGTGCATCCATACCAAGATCAAGTTGTGTTTTTCACAGTTTAGTTTCAGCCTCCAATTATCTTATTTTGTGGCCTGAAGCAAGTTTTCACCTGGGCAGCTGGCGACTGCGTACACGTCCACATAGGGGTCGAAGTCGCCGGGGCCCAGAGGTTTGCAGCAGGACATGTAGCCAGCGATTCCCTCTGGAGAGGTGCCGTAGGAGCCCGCCGTGGCACCCGGTGCCAGGCCGTTCTCCGCGTCGGCCTCTTCCTCGTTGGAAACCTCCTCGCCCTCCTCCTCATCCCGCTCAGCTCGACCCACATCGTGGATACCGAGCAGCAAACTGTAGTCCATGATCTTCAGTCTCACCAGAAACTGGGGGGGGAATGGGACAGGGACAAGCTTTTATTTACAACAAGGTTAACAGTCGGGCTGCAACTAAGGATTATTTTGATAGTCGACTAATCTGTTGATTTTTTTCGATTACTCAACGATTATGTTTTTTCCCCTCGATCTTTCTTTGGGTGGGGCTCCTGTACATGTTTTACCTCACCTGCTCAAGTCTGTACACCTGTGAACGTTACTAGTTGTCCTGTCTCTGCCTTAACATAACTTCAGTTCACATAGCAAATTAAAATTATGACCCATGAAACATGAATATGAAACTTGAGCTTAATAACTTCAAATGCATTTGTGACATTTATACTGGTGGTTACAATCATTTATACTAGCACTCTAGAATCTTGGTCTTGCGCCAGAACAAGACGTTGGAAATAAACATCATTGGTCATTTTTATGACAACTTGTAAAACAACGTAGCTAATATTGAAGAAACGTAACCAAGAATTATTATTATTCTCAATTATAACATTGTTGCCTCAGCCCCATAGAGGGTCTCCCTCACTCCTGTGTGTTTTTGTCTATGTAATGAGACTTCCATGGAAAGCCGGTATCTAACGTATCTACAGCCAGTGTGGGGTATATTGAGTGATGCGGGAGCCAGGGACAGATGAGCTCACGACACTCACACAAGCACCATTTGTTTTTACGAGGTAAGATTTATATATTTACCAGCCTATATGGATTCTTTTTTTCAAAGAAGCGGTCTCTTCACGCGTCTCTAACGAAACCTAGCGGTACTGTTTTTTTTGGTTTTCCATTTCTATGATTTTCTTCTTGATTCGTCAACTAATCATTTGTTCTTGGAAATGTCAGCAAACAGCAAAAAATGCCCCTCCCAAGCTCCCTGGGCCCGTGGTGGTGGTGTCTTCAAATGCCTTGTTTAGACACACCCAAAGATATTCAGATTATTATAATATCCTCTGCTGGAGCAATCCTGACGTGCAGTTCTTGGGGTTTTGTATGTGTGATTAAGTTTTTATTTTTCTAATTCTGAAATATTCATTTTTTAGAAGCTGTAACCTGTTTTGCTTAAAAAAAGATTACACAATTATAAAAATATATTTTGATTAGCCTTTTAGGAATCAATTGAGGAATATAATTATTTTATGTTTATAAAGTTGTATTAAGTTAATATCTAAATTTAGCTCTTTGTTGAATGAATGAATTTCACATCCATCCA
Source organism: Etheostoma perlongum (assembly GCA_026937815.1). Lineage (NCBI taxonomy): Eukaryota > Metazoa > Chordata > Actinopteri > Perciformes > Percidae > Etheostoma > Etheostoma perlongum. The sequence continues at coordinate 1,576,223 of CM049377.1, read as the reverse complement.
CCCTGCTGCCAAAATGGCATCGCAGGAGTGGTGCATCCCTGATGGGCTGATGCTGCCGCTGTGTGGTAGAGGTGTGAAACTACACTGAGGTGTTCCATGTACCTCCACGTCTCTGTTGAGTTTCTCCATGAACTTCTCCTTCTGCTCATCCGTCACATACACCTTCTGCAGGTTGTTCCTGAAGTCCATGTCCTTGTAGGTGGGAAGCTCTTTCCCCTAAATAATAATAATAATAATAATAATAATAAAATGCATCTTTAGCAGGACCTACGGGATGAGGAGGAAACAGCTGGCCACATTAAGATTCAAAATGGAAAGTAGGCGAGGTGAGTCTTTTACCCTTTCTTTGTCACTTGCTTCACGAGCCACCAGAGAGCCCTGCAAGAACAACTTGTTGTAAATATTGTGACCGATACAGAAACAAAAGGAGTATTAGGCCACTTTTGTTTTTCTGCAGCAGAAAAACAGAACCACAAAGTACAGCGACTCATTTGTGCAGACTGCAATGAAAGACTTAAACTGTCTTTGGCTCTTTCACTGCATCTTTGCACTATAATGCCATTCTCTGGCACTTTGATTTCTCTTTTATCACTAAATAAATTGCACTTCAGATATTTGTGTTGTTGGTTATGGATTGCCTATTGTTCTAGTGTTTTATATATGTGTTGTATATTGTTGTGCATACTGACCATATTTTAAAAAGTTGTGTTTCTTTTAAAGAGACGTGTAAGACCCCATGTATTTCCCCTTTAGAGATAATAAAGGTTACTTTGACTTTGTTCTGATATTAGGGCCATGTGAGAGAAAAGTCATTTCTATTCTTCCTCTTTGAACCAGTGATGAGAAGTGTGATGGGAGATTAAAGGTTGTGAAGTTCCTTCTCACCTTCAGGTCATACTTCCTGTGTACAATCAGTCTGTGGCTAAACATGTTCCTCATGACGATCAGGTAGGTCTCCTCGCTGTCCACGCTCACCCGGTACATCCCCAGGAACTGGGGCAGCAGGGTGCTGCCGTGACACTTCACTATATGCTGCAGAGAGGAAACAACAAGCAATTTGCATGGCGGGTGCAGAGAGTGGAATATTGTTGTCATGGGCAAATGACTACATTTACATTCACAAAATGTTTCGGGTTTGCCCTTATTCCAAAAAAGACAATATTCCTACTAAGCTTTTACATGCAGCTGTGCATATTCCAATTAATGAAAAACTTTTTTGAAGTATTTACATCAAAAATGGGATTTTTCTAAAGTTTTCTGGCAACGGCGGACTTCCACAGCCTCCACTTCTCATTCCTTCAACCACCTTCTTGAAAAGGGACATGAGTATCCAAAAAACTTTTATATTCTAGTCTTTTATAATATTTAGAAGTAGGTTCTCCTTTCAACAAGAAATGTGGGCTTTTCTTTTGGGCATGCATATCTCTCATACCAGCCTTGCAAACTGCAATTCAATTCAATTTTGTTCAGAGTATCAATTCAAAACAAGAGTTATCTCAAGACACTTTACAGATAGAGTAGGTCTAGAACACACACTATAATTTACAAGGACCCAACAATTCTAATAATTCCCACCAGTAATTCTCACTGGTTGGTTTGGTTTGCAACACACGGAGCTAACTGTAAAGAAGAAATAGACCGTGTTGTGTAAACTGCAATAAAAACCCTAAATGAGTTGCACATTCTGAATGTGCTCCAAAGAATGCCCCCATAACCCAGATCATTTAGGCATATCCCACCTGTCTTAAGCAGAAAATGCTACATTCGGAATATCCAAGCAGAGCATGCTGTTTACATGACCCGTGTCAAATTCAGAATACTGTAACACGTAAGTCACTGCTAAACATACGCATAGTGAAATACAGTAAAAAAAAAAAAAAAACAGATTCACAGAACACAAACAAAATACAGGATTAGGCCATTTGTAAATGTCACTTTGAATGCAAAGCAATTACTGAGTGTCTCCAGGTTAGACTTTGAGCCGTGCTCAGTCAGTTAAAATAGACACTCGCTTCAGACTGACGTTATTCAGTGTCCCCTTAAAAACACACTGGGCAGGGCGTTAAAATACACCGCTGTACGTCGCTGATGTCCGAACACTGTTTTTGTTTTGTGCATCATTTTATTTTTTTAACGTCTGAGCTCCTCTGCCAGTAGAGGATGTTCAATCCCCTGCAGCAGGGTTCAATCCCCTGCTACAGTGCCTCAGGATTAGCCAGGAACCCCAGTGAAAACAGGGACTGTTCACTGTCAAGTCTTTCAGTCTGTAAATTTAAACGCTGCTTACACTCTACGTTACACACTATCACTGGCAATCTGGATGCAACTTCTGCTGAAAGATAGCCTACATAACTCAAGGTAAGATTTAGCTTGGCTAGGTTTTAAATACATCTTTGTCCCATAGTTACATTACATATAAGACAGACAGCCAACTATCACATCAAAACCACGCCATAAAACACCCCCTGCTTTATCGTCGATTTTAACATCAACGAGACTATTATTCAAAAAATGAAGACTTAAAACTAGCGATTGAGACCATAAAAGTAATTTGAAAATGTTTACTGAGGTAATAAATCACTTTCTTACAGACTTCTACAGAAACAGACCTCCTTTTGCAACCGCACATCGCCCCCTGCTGGAATTCAGATAGAAAGCAGGTTTAAGTCACTTCGCCAAACCAGATGCTTGGTCCATTAATATTAATATTAATATTCAATGGTCCAAACTTTGGCGTGGCTGAGGCCTCGGTTTTCCTCAAACTGCTGTCCGCCATCCCGTTGAAATCCTTTTCCTCTTTTTAATTTATGTTTAAGTTTCTGTTGTTCATGTGTTGAGCGCCACCTCAAGGAGCAGTGAAGAACGCTGGGAGCAAGGAAATCTATTCAGAGTGCCTAATTTTATCAATTAAAATATTGATACTTGGTGCTAGCGTATTGTTACCAGGACCAGGACAACAAACATATTGAATATCAATTCCCACCACTATTTAGCAGTATAATGGGCAGGACAACTTCATGGCACTATTGGATGTACGGGAAATCATTGAAGTGACTTGATTTGAAGTGAGGCTGTTTATTTTACCATCAAATATCATAAGATTTTTTTTAATTAACCTTCAGGAGGAGGTACAGCAAATTACATAGTAGTTCACACTTTTAATTACATGCATGGGATAACACCAACACAACAACTTAACAACTCAAGCAATACTATAAATGCATTGTGGTAAAGGTGTAGCAGTTAACAACCCTATCTCTTTCATTTGACAAAGACTTAAGATGCCAAGTTTCCATTTATAATATCTATATGTGAGCATTACTAATGTACAGTATGTAGTAAATTAATGGCTAAATTGGCCTTCAGATGCTGTCATACAATTATCAAGTGCAAAAACAGTACAGACAATATTTGTTTGATAAGCTGGTCTCAAGACCAAATCCCTACACCTGCCAAACACCTAGCCTGATCATAAACACCCTGAAAAATCCTCCAAATAATGCCTCAAAGCCAAAAGGACAAGAATGAAAAAGACAGCAAAGCCATCATGCCTGGCCAAAATTATTTAGTACAGAATCTCAATCTCATAAAAACAGATATCTAAATTATTCATAATTTCAATTACTACAAAGCAGTCGTTTAGCATGCCAAACATGTACCCCGGCGACTGAACTGACACAATAAACGGCTTGTAAATCATTATGAATCACAGAAGCTGTGCAGTGCCAACGCAGAAACTGTGATAATAATGAATTCATTCAGGACCAAGTGAACTCAAAATCACTCTGAAACAGAGCTGCCATTTTTCTTATGTTCCCCCCAGCTCTGTGTAGGCTGTAGAACCACACGCTACACATTCCAATAAGAGCTCAAAGCAGCTGAAAGTTTAATCAGAGGTATGTTTAGCTGAAATGAGACCTAGTTCTGAAATATCCACACGACTTGCTCAAACAAGCATGAACACGAATACCAGGCTAGGCAGCAAATGTGAAACAAAACCTCATAGAAACAACAACTCTTATCTCTCCTATGAATGCACTCTGCTATTTACATGGAGATAGTGTTGATATAAACATTTGAATATCTTTTGAAAAAAAAAAAAACAATCATAACGTTGTTTGTGCCTGACGCTACGCAGAAGGCCTGCACGATATTGGAAAAAAATCTGACTTTGCGATATTTTTTTCCCTGTGATATATATATTGCGATATGAAAAAAGAAAGTAATTTTTAAAAGATGACATAAATAGCTCTATTTGGAAATAAATCATTCTCGACTACCGCGGTGATTTTGTAGGGGAGACATAGAAGTTAAAAATGCAAAAGGATCTTTCCTAATGTGAACCATTCTTTGGTAAACTTTAATACTTTACAAACACCAAAGCAAGTAAGCTGTGACTAATGTTACTCTTCTTCAGTGGTTTTGGAGAGGGACATCAGGTAGAAATACGCTGGTTGACTAGCATGACACCTTTATAGTCATATAATACTATCCATCCAGGCTAAAGTGGATGACAATGACTGCATGTCGCTTCCTCTAAATTCCAGGTTGTGGTCGACTAGCGGGGCCAGCTCGTTAATTTTAAAAATTGATGAGACCTGCACGTCACACGCACTAGCAACACTCTCTCCAAGAACAATTAAATCAGTGGAAATGACGTTAGATCAGACACAGACTTCTGCAGTAGATTAGAGTTACGTTTCCAGTGTTGCGGCTCTGAACCGTAACGTTAGTTGGGACAGACGGACCTCTTGTTTTTTTTAGGCTAACTATATTAGCTTTAGCCTGGCTGGTAGCAGCTTTCTGCTTGTTTCTTTAGGCTAACTATATTAGCTTTAGCCTGGCTGGTAGCAGCTTTCTGCAGGGGGAAAGGGCCGGTCAACATCGCAACGTCCTGCGATGTGACACATGCACACATCGCGATGTCGATGCTAAAACACAATATCGTTCAGCCCTACTCCGCAGTGTTGTAACCTTCTTGATGTGGTTTTATTTTGTCTGTATTCTCATTCAGTTTCCCCAAAGGGAGGTCAGCAGTCAGGTTCATTTTGAGAGAGGCATCTAAAAGCCTTGCTCCAGGACACGTCAGCAGGACAGATGTTTGCCTCAGGTTGAATATGTAACCCTCTTCCTACTTACTGCACCACTCTGCAGTCTAACAATAGTCCGATTTCCTATGTCCTATGAGGCAGAACGATAAAACATTCCCTAGGAAGTGCTGATTTTATTTTTGTTCTTCCAAGATCCAAAAAAAGGTTAAAGAAAGTATTCTGTAAGTAGGACACACAGCGCCATAGATTTGAAGCTTTATACACAGTTCTCTAAAGCAGACAGGAGGTGAATGGTCCTGGCTCTGTGAGTAGAGTTTAACGATTCTTAAATTTAAGGGGCAGGGTGAAAACAGATCACATGCCTAATTCACAAAAAAATTACACTTTTATTTGGAACCTGTAAATTAATTTCATACAATTTAATTTGGTTGATTTTATTGAATAATATGACAGGGTTTCCACTAGTTAGCAGCAGTGGCCCGCCACTTTTAAGAATTTTATTAAATCTCATGAAGTCGTATTACACGACTCTGCAGAGCTGTCTGCTCCACTGAACTCAAGCCAACAGTTGAGGCTTGGTCTTCATCACACAACACCGTGGCTTGGGCCTCCGGAGATGGCACACATGTGCTACAAGCATGCATGGAGAAGTTTATGCTCAACACATTGAGTATTCTCCAAAACACAAGGTGGTGTACAATACGCAAGAAGTAGTAGAGAAGACAGCAGTGTGTTCATGGGGATGGAGAACATCCCCATGAACACACACACTGTGGTTTATTATGACTCAAAACCACCTGCTGCCCCAAATACTCACTAGAGCAACAAATGTGGATTAATCCGCTGTTGACAGTCCCCAACAAATGAGCTATTTACTCCTGTTTGAGTAACATTTGCTAATAACTACAACATCCAACACTTTAAGGACATTTTGCCTTTTTCACAATGAAACGAGGGCTAAGTGACAGGGCAAAACAATATAAGGGTAAGGACAACTTTTTCTATTTACAAAATGCATAATTTTTTTTTAGGACTTCTTGGGTGAGTCTGGGCCACCTGCACGGGTATCATTGTTATAAATATTCAAAAACGATATAGGTTGTCACATATCAAATGCCGTTAACCTCGGCAGGTTTATACCGGCCAGGCCCCAAATCAAACTATACATTTTTAAAGATTTCGAGTATGTGTCTAAGTGCTACAGACAGGGTAGTCTTAAGTATGGAGAGATACATTAACAAATTGTTGGGTTTTGGTCTATTCGTGAGATTTGTTAATAGAAAGAAAACTACAGAATATCGGCAGACTTCTCCATTAACCACCCAGACCTTACCTGGTGATACTCAGACAGGATGCTGTGCATGTCTGCAACATCCTCGCTGGAGATTTGCTTGATGACCAGCGTTCGGTCATAGGAGTTGAGGAGAAGACCCTCCCCCTGGTCATCTACACTCCTCAACGGGGGACTGCGAGTCAATGAAACCTGGAGAACACAAAGCACACAGGTAAGTTTAGAGATCCACCACCTTTTGATTTAAAACAGAATTACTTGAAAAGTAATGAAATCTTCTATACACCTCTTTTGTATTTACAATTGTGCGACAACAGAGTGACATCACAAGCATACTGAATAGTACATCAGTGCATCACATACCTGGTAGTCCAGATCCTCAATACCAAACCGTTCCCTTAGATTTCGGAAGACCTGAGGACAGTATTCTTTGAACTTAAAATGCCCTGGAAGATTTTCTCTGCAAAAGAGAAGGCGTAGGGAAGTTAGACGGAGCTGGCCTAACAAACAAACAAACAAACAAACAAACAGATCTTTCACATACTCTTTGCCAAACTACAACATCTGTCAAACTAGAACGTCCAACATAGACCCCAGGGCCCGTATTTATCAAGCTTCTGAGAATTACTAACAAGAACACTACGATACCAGAATCAGTCCGAAGCCGTACGCATGTACTTGTACTTTGTAGTCATAAAACAACTACCATACTACCACACCCGATATCACCTCATAGCAATGTGACAACAACTTCTCCATCAAGCAGGTATAGGCAACGGAAGAGTAGCAATGCCAGCCGTTTGGAGAATTTTGGCACTTGACGACCAGCCATTATCAGGCGTTAATAATACTGGGTTTGTTGCTTCTTTGTGTACTGGAGCCGAGAGGTTCCCAGCCCTCACACCGCAGAAACCACGTTTCCAAAGCTGCTTTGTGAAAAAACACATCAGCACATCAACACATATTTGGAGTAGTGGTGTTAGCCCAATGTCTCATCATCTTAACGGGCATAAACATGAAGAAAGAGATATTTCAATCTGCTCTGTCTGCATGCGATACCTGCACAGCGATGTTTTATCAACCACAGTGCTATTCTGTAAATAGATTTTTTTTTTCATAAACAGGCTGAAACGAAAGCTCTCGGTGTGTAATCTAACTGTTTTAACTGTTGCAGTTTGCCAGAAGGCTTTCAATTGGCATAAAATCTTGTGAACTTAGCTGCTCGTGTTAACAATCCATGCTCTCCGCTGGATCAGTAAATTCACATGGCTACTTAATACGCATGTGAATGACATCATTGGACTTTGAGTTCTTCACTCTCTTAACTTCACTCAATAATTTGTTATTAGGAATTATATGATTTATTTTTATTGACACTAGCCCGGGGAAATGTCCAGGCCATGGCACTGAGCTTTGAATAGGAAAAAGACACGGTACTTTGAAAATACTGCTTTGTTCTAATTGACAACAATATCGGAGAAGGCCAAAGGTGGAGGCTGGGGGTGTGGCCTTGACCAACTGCCACTTTGCTCGTTTGAAAGCCAAATTCTCTGGGCGGGCAAAGCAGAGAAAGGGGAGGTAACCTTGCCCCTTATGACCTCATAAGGAGCAAGATTCCAGATCAGCCCATCTGAGCTTTCATTTTCTCAAAGGAAGAGCAGAATACCCAGGGCTCGGTTTACACCTACCATCGGCAGGCTATTAATGTTATAAAACCTCGTGAAGTGAAATTGTCATGCCATGGGACCTTTAAGACTAAATGGCAGTTTGAGAAGCTTAATAAATATGGGCCCAGGACTTTATTGTTCAACTTAAGACAAGGTGTCTGGTTTCAATTATTTTAAGTCTAATTTATCTGTATTCCAGCCAATCCTGCTTTACTGCACTTTCTGTTTCTTACTTGTTGAAGAGGTGGTTGTTGACTTTGATCTTAGTGTTGGCTTTAAAGTCATCGGGCAGCAGCATGACAGGAACAGGTACCTGGTTGAGATCATTGATCTGCAATAAAGAACATAATTGCTAAAAGACAGTCATCATGTAAGAGCCAATATTTAGTGTCTAAAATAGGGCTGCAACAAAAATGTATTTACATCATCAACTAATCTGCAGACTGCCATAGAGCCAAATAATTATTTTGACCAACCATTTTGATAATCTATTAACTATTTTGATAATCAATCATTTATTCATCTATTCTTGTTTCAGATTTTCTATCTTTTCTCAATTAATATTACTGTAAATTTAATATTTTAGGGGTTTAAACTGTAGATGGGACAAATCGAGCAATAAGAAGATGTCACATTGAGCTTTGGGAACTTGTGACAGGCATTTCACTGATTTACAGACTTAAACGGTTCAACAATTAATCTTTAAAATAATCTTTAGTTGCAGCCCCAATCTGCCGATTAATTCCTTGATTGATTGGTCTCGGACATCATAAAAAAAATGAAAAATGTCTATCACAACTTCCTAGGGCCCACAGTGATGTTGCCAAACCAAATGTCTTGTTAAATCCAAAGATGTATTTCATTTACTATGTCAGAAAAGAAATGCAAATGTATATTTGAAACTGAGACTACAAAAACAATGCCATTCACACCTGACCAGCGTTACATCAAATGGAAGTACTCAGATAATTTACTTAAGTAAAAGTACCGAAATCACAGTGTAGAAATACTCTGTTACAAATACTGCATTAAAAATCTAAATAAAAAGTACATTAGCGTAAAAATATACTGTACCAAAAGTAAAAGTACTCATTATTCATGACGCTGCAGTTCACGTGTAGATCATGCACTGTCCCTCCACCACTAGCACCATGGCAGTCTTAAATTACAAATCAAGCACTTTATTTCAATGGCTACTTTTCAGGTTTATTGTTTTCTTAAATTGTTATGTGTTGACAAAGGACATTTAATGATGACCTGATAACTGTCTTATAATATGTCAGCAAGCAATGCATCATGAAGGCTGTGTTGTAGATGTTGATGAAAGCCTTTCACCCTTGCACAGTTAACCATATGCAGTGCACCCGTCCACATGATGCACATTGCACACAGAATTTGGGTGATATGAATGTAAGATGATTGCAGAAGTGACCCTGATCTGTGTTTTTGTTTATTACTCCTAAAGAAATGGCTGACCAGATTCCAAAAACAAATCCAGTGTGTCAGGGTTTACATTTTTATGATGTAAATTGAGGGAGCAAAAGCAGTATCGGCTCCAAACATCGGCAGCTGGGATTGGTCATAGGCTAAGGCTGATGGGAAATTGGCACTAAAAAAAAGTCCATATCGGTCATACCTAAAATATTTATCAATTAATGTGTTTGTAAAGGTGGAGCAAATGTCAACTTTTATACTGTCGGGTATCCTCATCTTAATAAAACATTGTAATTTATTAGTTTTGTATTTTGCTAATTTTACTAATCTGATTATATAAAGCAACTGATAAGTAATGTTGTACATGTAGTGAACAGTACAGTACTGGCTTCCAAAATGTAGTAAAGTAGAAATACTCAACTACCTGGGTAAATGTAGTTAGTACATTCCACCACTGAACTTGTTATTCTGCATTGTTACTACTTTTAGATTCAATGCAATGCTACGACATTAGTACTACTGCATTTATTTTACCATGGCTCCTACTGTATTTTGATAGCTGTTACCAAAGTTCATAATAGTTTTAATAGCATTTAAAAAGCTCCTAACAACAATTTTGACCCCATAACCGTATATGTTGATAGCTGTGTAGGAGAAACCGGTGTCCAGGTGTACAAGTCTGTATGTAAATCCGGAAAACCCCACCTGTCGATATTTATTCAAAGCTTTTGGTTTTTGAAGCTCCTCTTGTGTCACATTCTAGAAACTGACGGATAACAGATTTCTGTGCAACACTACCAGCTGGCTCACTTGCTAACTGCTAACTAAAGCTACATTTAAGATACATTAGCATCATTAGCTTCCAGTGACTCACCGAGTGATTGACGCCCCACATGAAGACGCTCATGACTGGGTCGCTGGCTCGAAACACTTTCACCTTTTGCTGCACGAAATGTTTCTTTTTCGTTTTAGTCTTCGGAGCCAGGACCACCATCGGACTGGAAGCGGCCCCGGAGTTACCGAGGGCAGCCATGACCACAAACGGGCTCTCCTCGTCCCTTGGTGCAGGCGTTGACACTTCTTCCTGATGACTGAACTAGCTAGCTAGCTAGCTAACGTCTCACTCGCTGCTCCTCCCCGGGTCTCTCACACACCGACACGGTGACGACAACCAAAGGTCACCAGTCGAGCTCCGGTTCTGTTACACTGATGTTATTTTTCTAACGTATAAACCTTAGTGATAAATCATTACTGACATTCATAAATGCGTGACTACATATTCTCAACATTGACAGTACACCACCGCCCTCTCGAGCCCACCCATGTTATTATCAACCACGCTGTGAGTTTCTGATTGACAGGTGGTAGGACCAGTAAAATCGATATAATGGCGTCAGATGACCCCCAGATGGGCGGTTACAGCGATGTTATATGGTGCGTTCAAGTTAAGTTCGATGGTCGCAGTTATCTATGGCCAGTCGTTTTAATATTACAGTTTATCTCTGTCGTCGAATAATTATTAAATTTAACATCAAACTATATGACTATTTATATGAACATTTGGTCAGTTCACATGACTATAATCATTTATCATTGCTTTGGCACAAAATATATTGAGTAATTCTTGGAGATCAGTTATTATTCAGTGGCTATTGAATCATATTACTCTCAAATGCAACTACACACATCATTGTGTAAATCCCTACATGCAAAATAGAGCAACCAACAATCACAATAACCTGTCACACATACTGTATATTAGATACATACTAGTTATGTGGTATTGTTGTAAAAGCTGTCTTTGGCTGCGTCTTTACAAAAGATTTTCCTTCGTTGCATTGCAAGGTAGGATACCAGGTGTGATGTCGATAAGATGTTGGGCCCAGACAGAGAGGAGAGACTGGATGACCCTTTAGGTTGATACATTTGCAGCTTTTTTTTCCCTTTTTCTTGGACATTTTTTACAGTATTTCCTGATCATTTTGCTGTTGTATTTCTTTTTTCTGTACAAGCTTTCTTTATGTTTTTTTAAAGTCGGCTGGTGTGTACTAACAATGAGAAAGTATAGTGTGTGCCCATGGCTGACATCAATACTATTCAGCTGCCTAAATATACAATTTTAGCATCTGGACACTATTACAGAGTGGGTAACTATCACCCTTTCAGAATACACAGTCATTTTACAATATGTCTTGGTCTAGGCAATGATGAAGGAACTTTTTGTTTTGATGACAATGCTTTATTCGTTGATGGATCTATTTACATTTGAAACAGGAATTAATTATTGTGATTGAGTAATTATCATTTAAAGGTTATATAGAGTGATGTGCTGATTGTACCGCGTGGTGTGAGCTCCAAAAACACCTCATCCACAATTTAACATTATGCAATTAAAGAGTGTCTTTTATTAGACCTTCCCTGACTGGTAATGACCAGTTTTTCCAAACAGGAGTCCGTTTTGAACACAGACTTTATAGAGACGTTATAAATTCATAGTCTCCAAGCCCAACCCTGATGACATCATATGACACCATCAGGGTTAAGACTTTATACACCTGCTTTCTCAGGCAGAGTAGGACCTACCTGATCTTCATATGTAAACTTGGTGGAGTGATCCTTTAATGTTCCAATGACAGTTTCAGGCTAGTAGTCCTTACCTAGGTACTGTCAGGACCCTCATACTCTGCTTCTGACTGGCTAGTAGTCCTTACCTAGGTACTGTCAGGGCCCTCATACTCTGCTTCTGACTGGCTAGTAGTCCTTACCTAGGTACTGTCAGGACCCTCATACTCTGCTCCTGACTGGCTAGTAGTCCTTACCTAGGTACTGTCAGGGCCCTCATACTCTGCCCCTGACTGGCTAGTAGTCCTTACCTAGGTACTGTCAGGGCCCCTCATACTCTGCCCCTGACTGGCTAGTAGTCCTTACCTAGGTACTGTCAGGGCCCTCATACTCTGCTTCTGACTGGCTAGTAGTCCTTACCTAGGTACTGTCAGGGCCCTCATACTCTGCTTCTGACTGGCTAGTAGTCCTTACCTAGGTACTGTCAGGGCCCTCATACTCTGCCCCTGACTGGCTAGTAGTCCTTACCTAGGTACTGTCAGGGCCCTCATACTCTGCCCCTGACTGGCTAGTAGTCCTTACCTAGGTACTGTCAGGGCCCTCATACTCTGCCCCTGACTGGCTAGTAGTCCTTACCTAGGTACTGTCAGGGCCCTCATACTCTGCTTCTGACTGGCTAGTAGTCCTTACCTAGGTACTGTCAGGGCCCTCATACTCTGCTTCTGACTGGCTAGTAGTCCTTACCTAGGTACTGTCAGTACCCTCATACTCTGCTTCTGACTGGCTAGTAGTCCTTACCTAGGTACTGTCAGGACCCTCATACCCTGCTTCTGACTGGCTAGTAGTCCTTACCTAGGTACTGTCAGGACCCTCATACTCTGCTTCTGACTGGCTAGTAGTCCTTACCTAGGTACTGTCAGGACCCTCATACTCTGCTTCTGACTGGCTAGTAGTCCTTACCTAGGTACTGTCAGGACCCTCATACTCTGCTTCTGACTGGCTAGTAGTCCTTACCTAGGTACTGTCAGGGCCCTCATACTCTGCCCCTGACTGGCTAGTAGTCCTTACCTAGGTACTGTCAGGACCCTCATACTCTGCTTCTGACTGGCTAGTAGTCCTTACCTAGGTACTGTCAGGGCCCTCATACTCTGCTTCTGACTGGCTAGTAGTCCTTACCTAGATACTGTCAAGACCCTCATACCCTGCTTCTGACTGGCTAGTAGTCCTTACCTAGGTACTGTCAGGACCCTCATACTCTGCTTCTGACTGGCTAGTAGTCCTTACCTAGGTACTGTCAGGGCCCTCATACTCTGCTTCTGACTGGCTAGTAGTCCTTACCTAGATACTGTCAAGACCCTCATACCCTGCTTCTGACTGGCTAGTAGTCCTTACCTAGGTACTGTCAGGGCCCTCATACTCTGCTTCTGACTGGCTAGTAGTCCTTACCTAGGTACTGTCAGGGCCCTCATACTCTGCTTCTGACTGGCTAGTAGTCCTTACCTAGGTACTGTCAGGACCCTCATACTCTGCTTCTGACTGGCTAGTAGTCCTTACCTAGGTACTGTCAGGACCCTCATACCCTGCTTCTGACTGGCTAGTAGTCCTTACCTAGGTACTGTCAGGACCCCCATACTCTGCTTCTGACTGGCTAGTAGTCCTTACCTAGGTACTGTCAGGGCCCTCATACTCTGCTTCTGACTGGCTAGTAGTCCTTACCTAGGTACTGTCAGGACCCTCATACTCTGCTTCTGACTGGCTAGTAGTCCTTACCTAGGTACTGTCAGGGCCCTCATACTCTGCTTCTGACTGGCTAGTAGTCCTTACCTAGGTACTGTCAGGACCCTCATACTCTGCTTCTGACTGGCTAGTAGTCCTTACCTAGGTACTGTCAGGACCCTCATACCCTGCTTCTGACTGGCTAGTAGTCCTTACCTAGGTACTGTCAGGACCCCCATACTCTGCTTCTGACTGGCTAGTAGTCCTTACCTAGGTACTGTCAGGGCCCTCATACTCTGCTTCTGACTGGCTAGTAGTCCTTACCTAGGTACTGTCAGGACCCTCATACTCTGCTTCTGACTGGCTAGTAGTCCTTACCTAGGTACTGTCAGGACCCTCATACTCTGCTTCTGACTGGCTAGTAGTCCTTACCTAGGTACTGTCAGGGCCCTCATACTCTGCTCCTGACTGGCTAGTAGTCCTTATCGAGCTACTGCACACGTGCGACTCCCAGCAAAGATGATACATAAGTGAGTCAACACACAGGATAAAAAAAGGTGCTGCAGCAATGTGCAGTACAACAACAACATTTTTTTTTACTGAAACCATATTCCATATAAACCTATTCTGATATAATGATATAATCTCTAAATACAATTATGTACCTGAAAATGACCATAATATGAGCACTTTAATATAAGAAATATGAAAGCTTTATTGATATTTTGCAACTATTAAAGTGTTAGCATATTGTTAGCAGATCTACTTTATTCTGCTTTACATTTGACATGCATTATATAAATAAGTAATGGTTTTTGCACCTGTCTCTAAGAGGTCCCCTCCCACAAAGCAAAGGTGGGGGAAGATAATCAGATAGGGGGGGGCAAATCTGAATGGCTTGCTGATTCTTGTGTTTTCGGATCAAGACAACAAAACACTGACTGGGTTGTCTTATATCTCAGTTTAAGTTGGCGTGCACTCCAGAAACCCAAATGTAAGATAGGCTAGAGATGTCACCTTCAAGTTATTATTTTTCTGTTTCTAGTTCCTAGTTTTCTATTTGAATGTATGGAAGTATGTTTATCTTATATTCCGAATTTAAGGCCTGTCATTCTATTGCGTTAGAAGTTCCATTTTTCCAATATGCTATGAAGGTTGCACTGTTTCTCATATACTTTACATACATTTTCTCTCTGTGAAATCTGTTTTTTGCCCTTTGGCCAAATCTGATACATTAACATATTGATGTTTTTTATGTGTTATAGAAATATTTTGAAGTAATTCTCAGTTGCAAATGATCCGCTTTAACATCTGGACGTTTTCTGAACTTTGACCCAGAGAAGTTAAATGAGTTAAATGATTAATTTTAAATAGAAATGTGCTTGTGTCTTTACTCACATCATAATTTCACCATTTTAAATGTAATCATACAGAATAGTAGGTGGATGTATTGTGCTTGACAGGCTTCATCTCATGCTCAATGCACAGAAAATAATCTCCAAGAATAGCAAACCACCCTAGATAGAGAAGTAGGACGTGTGGTGGTGTGATTCTACAAAGGATAATGCTTCCTCTTTCATGTTTAGCAAGGCCTTCATTCCATATTGCACAGGGACAAATGGGATATTCTATGCTGTTACCTTGGAAACAGGCATGTATCTGGTCTCTGTGTTGCAAAGCAGGAGAAAATCATCCTTTATGTGCCTATAATGGCAGAAAAGCAGCATGACTCTAATGTGTCATTTCTGTTTCACTGCTGGTGAGTGGTTACTGTGACCACAGAGGGGATTCTCAGAGGGAATGTGTACTTGCATAAAGCCTCAAACTGAATCAGTAAAACACAGTAACCTGTTCATGTGCTGATGATTCAGAGGAACCCTCAGTACCGCAGCCAAGGCTTCAGGAGGGTGACTGTGCAGAAGTCTCTGTAATTGTTAATGGGGTTAGACAACAGATTTAGTGTCACACTTCATCATCTTTGTCATTATTATCTCCATCCTGGCAGAACAGTTGCACACACTTTTTCTAATAAATATTTACAATTTGTTCTAGATGACTCTCTTTGACTCAGGCTCCATGTTCAGAAGCCTGTGAAAACACAGCCTGCTTCTCCGAGGCTTGGACACATATCTCTCCCTCCGGCAGCGATCCACTGGGGGCAGACCTCACAATTTGTGAAATTTGGTCTCTCGCTCTGTGAATTTAGATTATTGCTGCAGGAACAGTAAACTGATGTTTTGATATGTTAGTCTCACTAAGTTATTGTTTTAGATCGGCCTTCTTAACCACACTAGCATGGCTCTATCAATGGCAATAACTGTCTGTCTGTCTGTCTGTTATAAACTATGAGATTCCTTTGAATTCAATGGTGTTTACCTTGTTATGACCCTGGGGTCATTTTGTGTTATGTCTCTAACCCTGCTATAGTAGGTGAGATAATGGAGAACAGGTGCGCACACCGGATTGGTCCAGCAGAGGTGATTGCTGTCTCCTGATTGGTCGCCAGGAGGACGAGAGCCATTTTAAAGCCCCATCCGATAAGAACGCTTCCCCCTCTCTCTCTTCACTCTGCCAAATCCAAACATGTGCCTCTGTATAACTGTGTGATGTGATTTAAGATGGTGTAAGTAATGGTTCAGCCTAGTTTTGGCTGCCAGTAGCAGTGTGGTAGGAGTGAGAAGTCCTTTTTTTGGTTTGTTACCTTTTTCTCCTGTTTTTCTTGTAGAGCTTTGTCTTTTCTTTGTATGTTGTTTTGGTTAAGGAAAGTTTAGGTTGCCTTTAGAGTTATTTTGTTTGTTATGTTGGGACCTCAACTCTGAATTAAATAGAAACTACTACTTTGCGATTCTTTGTTCTGGCCTTGTTTGGGAGTGGGAAGAGTGTGGGGGGGGGCCCACGTTATGTCCGTCTCGGTTACCCCTAGACATTGGGACGTAACAACCTGACTTTTCCTCAGGTACCATCATGAAGCTCCTTGTGTGATTTTTACTTGAAATGTTACTGTCCCCCTCAGAATGAATTGTAATTACTTTGATGAGCCTTCATTTTTCTTTTTGTGCCATCATAAGATTATATTAAATAAATAAATATTTGCCCAATGCTTTGGTTTATGACTGTTTACCTCAAAGCACTGCAGTGCCTGAACACAGAGCCTCGTAGAGCCTCTAGCATGGCTTTAGGCTCTAGTTTTTATGGTCTTAGGTGCTATTAAGGATAGAATCTTTTGTATAATTGTATGAGAGTATTTTTTATGATTGCATTTCTGTTTAAATCTGATAGATGCATTGATGGAATTAAGTATTTTGATACTAAAACTGAGCACTTCAACAATGTAAAAAACTTACTTTAGTAAAAGTATTGAAGTACTATTGGCAAAATGTACCCATAATGCAGAGTGGCTCCTATTCTTTCTATTACGTAAATGAAAGTAGTGGACTAAAAAGTACAATATTTCCTTCAGAAATGTAATGCATTAGAGGAATAGCAGCATGGAATTAAAGTACAAGAACCTCAAAGTTGTACTAACGTACAGTAAATGTGTTTCTACCACTGGATGTGTAGCATATTTAGGGTTACATATGTTTATGTTTATGTATGTATGAGTCGTTCCTGGTTAAATGAATGTAAAGAAAATCCTGTATCGCCGTCATAATCATTATTCTCATCTTCCAGAAGCAGCGTCATTCAAAGTCATCACAAATACAATAATCTCATAAAAAAGAACACAACCAACAGCCATCTTTATATTAATATATGTTTAATTCTTCTCCATTTTTATTATGTTTTATTTTCATATTTGCAAATCGTACAGGTCCTTTGTGCATAGACCTTTCATCACAGCACACACAATGGCACAACAAGATTGTTCAGAAATAGATAAATTCTAATCACACTTTAATAGCACACAATTTCATGACTTTTGCAAGGACTTGGGAAAGACATAACAATAACAAATTTGATAATTTTTTCCCTCTACTGAAATCAGAATTTGTAGTATGATGTGCCAAACATAAAACATAATAGTAACATGGACATTCTCAATTCTCAAATAAACAAAGCATAAATAAAAAAAGGAAATTAAAAACATGAGATATAACCATAAGATGTGCAGCAGTTAAATAGAGCTCTGATGAATGTGATGAGTTTTTCCATAAAGACACTTCCCCTAACATGAAATAAAATAATCTCTGTCTTTAAATAAGAAACTGCTGACAATATAAAAATACATGGCATTGTACTGTAGTTCATTAAATAAACCAGCAATTCATATATAAAATATTATATTGACGTGTATAAAAATATGCCTTACAACTTTTTGAAAAGTGTAACAGCCGTAAGCTTTTTGTCTGCCACTTCAGAACACACAGTCGACCACAAAATTCCAACATATGTACAAACAATCAACTAATAAGCAGTCAGAACGCCATTTTGACAAATAAAATCAACAGAAGCATCCAGGATCATATTTGTATGACTATTTTTTCTGACTTGACATATATATATATATATATATATATATATATATATATATATATATATATATATATATATATATATATATATATATAAAAGATACTGTAAGATTCAAGCAGTACTTGATGGAAACACATACTGAAAAATAAATTAATAGAAATAAGAAATATTCTGTCAATTAGGTATGTTGATATCAGTGTATCTTTGGAGAGAGGGAGAGAGGACGGTGAGGGAGACACATTTTTCAAACACTTGTGTCACATCACCTGCGTAACAGTATTTCAGCCCACTGAGATCAGAACAAACACAGGCAGTGTCAGCTATCCTAAAGTAAAAAGGGAAATCAAAATCTACCAGAAAGCCAGGACAAGAGCCAGGGAATATAGAGATCATTCGGAGTAATACCGCTTTGGATCACTGAGGCAGTTCACGGAGCATTAATGTGAGCATGCAGCATGTCACCGGACGACGCAGAGGACGTTGCTGCAACTGTTGAACATTCAGGCAGATGTTGTTGCTGCTGCTGCTGGACTGTGAGAGTGTGTGTGTCTTGCTTCTAGAGCGGACATGAACGTTAACTAGTGTGTATTTTCCATAGGAAGTGGTTTATCCCTGCTACCTCCTGTCCAGGCAGTGTCTAGCACATTCTAAAGCCACCTCCTCTCCCTGTGCTCCTGCTCCTCCACCACCACCACCTCCTCTTCCTCCTCCTCCTCATCCTCCTCCTCCTCTTCCTCCAGGCTCAGAGCAATAGGACGGACTGATCCCTCACTCCTCATTGCATGGTAAAGTGCCATCCTCCCTGGCACGTGAGGGCACGGGCGTGCCGAGTTCATCCACGCACCAGCAGTGGCCACGCTGCATGCCCTTGGAGGAGCGGCACTGTGTGAGATTAAAAGACAGAGAGGGAAATTTTACAAAAGGGAAAGGAGGGTGGAGATTGAGTGGGAGAGTGGGAAAGGTGACAAGAGAGGAAGCGAGAGAAAATGACATGTCATCATAGCGCAGTACTGATTCTCTGAGCTCACAGCTGTGAGGCTCAGAGAGAGAGAGAGAGAGAGAGAGAGAGAGAGAGAGAGAGAGAGAGAGAGAAGTGTCAGTTATTCTCAGCCCCTGTGGTCACAGAAAAATCTCCGGATGCACTTAAACAGAAAGCTGCAGTGGAGTGCAGCTCTCAGAAATACACACACATTCTCACATCACACAAGAGCCAATAAAGTTCCCGTCATATGTTTCATGTGGGGGGTACTGTAACACCCTACCTGCTTTTTCCTGTAGAAGCCACGAGTGTCACAGTTGGGTATATAGATGTCACGGTCCGACTGGAAGATTGTCAGCTCGAGACCCCTCAGGACACTATTGAGCAGCTTGCGGCAGGGGGCCTGAAAACAGCAACGCAGAGTGTGACTTTAAACATCACCAGAGGCAAAGATAGAGAGACCTGTCTTTGGCGTGACAGTGGCAAGTCTCCCCTCAGGTGACTGTGTTGGCAGAAATCCTCTTTGATCACAACACATGTAAATCACCAAGGATTCGCTATAGTGATGCAGCATCAGAATTTGTATATTTATATCAGATGTCACACATTGTATAGCATTATATAACCAAATTGTTACACAATGCTTTGGCTTTTCAGGTCACTGAATGGTTTGGCTGTGCCTTTTCTTGTCACTTTGTGAAATTAATCTGTGTAATCTTTATCAATTATGTGACTACTACACATATTAGTTCAAAATGCTGCAGAACACCGAGCTCACAAAGTAAAAAATCTGTGGCGACTTGGAACTTTCCTGATTCCCATCATGCTCAATTAGTTCTGCCGCATAGCAGCACACACATCATGCACCATAATGCATGGCTTCAGGGCAGTGTGTGTACATACCACTGCAACACCCCAAACAGCAGACAATCTGTGATAATAACTCTATATAATGCAATGCAGCTCAATATACAAACCTCTCCATCACATATGATGTGTATTAATACAATATTGTTTCATAAAATGCTTACTACAGCTCAGATTTTTGATCATGTAGGTGACACTTCATCAGCTGCCCTTATTAAAGACTGTAAATTCAGAACTCAAACTTACTTTTTCAATGTCACCACCGTGTGACGGATGGGGACCTGAGAGGAAATGACACAATGGGATGAGAATGTGACATTAAACCATTGTAGCAGTTAACATCAAACCATATTTTACATTATAAGCTGCATATATAATACAACATTACTGAGCAACCACTCAGATGGGATCTAGAATAGAATAGAATAGTCTTTATTGTCATTGTACATGTACAACAAAATTAAATGGGGTGGTCATTCAACGAGAGACCTAATTTCCATCAGTTTCCTTTCCAGATAGTTAATCGCAGTATCTCAGTTTGAACAGTAGATGGAGATCACTGCAATAAAAAGCAGCTTGATCAGGATGTAGGTGACACTGTGACAGTTTCACATTCATTCTAAATTCTCTACAGAGAGGCTGACTTGTAGGACACATCATTGTCATGCACACTGTCATTCAAATAGATGAAATACATAACACTGTTAGATTTTTATATGAATGCAGGGATATGCATCTTCACTTATACACCCCTAAGACCAAATAAAAGGTCTTTGTTTTTTGTGATTTGCCATCATTTCTGATTAACAATGATTACAGTCCTTTTACAGTAGGACTCCAGAGGCACTGCTGAGCAGTATTGGATGCTTGAGGTCTGCAATTCATCTGTGGTGCACACATGCATCCAGGCTTAAATGTCACACACTAATTGGCCTTTCTTTTGTTGGTGAGTGACACAGCATCACATGCAATTCACAGCAACAAAGGAGACACACTGTAAATACAATTATATGTGGTAGCTGTGCCACTGTTTAGCCACTGTTTTATTCGTTAGCCTACCTGCAGTGTCCATGCATTTATCTGAGTGCATTTGTGGGTTAATGCATGTACGTGTGCATATGTGATTTCATGCACGTGTGTGTGTGGGTATACAGTATCTTACCTGTGGGGTGGGGCCTCTCAGTGGGACTAGTCCTGCTGTGCTTGGCGCAAATGCCCCTTCCCTGCAACAGAGCCTGAAGGGGGCTGTGCTCCCTTGGTGGGGGAACACAGCGGAGCCCCTTGGCACAGCTCAAGGTGTACACACCACAGGGCTCTCCCTGGGCCAACACTGACGTGCTGCCAGCAACATTATGGTCCCTGGGGGGGCGACCTGCCCCTAGTGGATCCCTGCAGGAGGGACAGACCTTGAACGGGCCCAAGCGGTTTGCCCCTGTCCATGATCCGCAGTGAGCAATCAGCAACAAAACAACGGTTGTTAAGTTAGAAAGGATAGGCATTTTCTGTCCAGGTCTCAGGTTCTCCACTCTGTCACTCTCTGTCACTTAAATGTGGCTGATGCTATTTCTGGATGTATATTTCTCCTTCACTCTCTTTCCCTTTCGTTAGTCTTCTTCCCGTTTCTATACAGTAGCTTTCCTTGGTGCTTTGCCGGTTGAGTCCCCTGCAGTGCCAGAGGAGACAAATGGAGATCGAGAGAGACACAGCAAAGCACCAGCTTTTAAAGATCTGAAAGGCGGTGATAGAGAGTGAGAGAGAGAGAGAGAGAGAGCACAGTTATGACACCTTCAGGGGCTGGGACTCAGAGAAAGAGAGAGAAAGGGAGACAGAAAGAGACAGAGAGAGAGAGAGAGAGAGAAAGAGAAAGAGAGAGAGAGAGAGAGGGAGGTGGCAGGGAGCACAAGGGGGGGGTGGATTATGTTCCTTTCAGTAATTATCAAAATCTCTCCACCCTTTTCTGTTCTATACTAACACATACATCTAATCCTTCTTCCATTCATGCTCAACATTACAAATGCGCAGTCATGTTCGGCTTTTTGCACTTTCTTTCTTATGTTGGAGTCCTTTCTGGAATAACATTTGCCATGGTAACAAATACATATATATGTGCCTCCATCATCCTCACCACTGCAATGCCATTTGCAATAAATGCTAAGCTGTGTGGATTCTCCTGCTTGGATCTTGTACAGAATATGTCCTGGACAAACATGTAATGATACAGCTCCACAAGTTCCACACGTGAGCTACTATGTCTTTTTGACAATTACTGAAACACACCAAAGTTTGGAGCATTTGAATTAATGAGTTTTATGCTATATAAATAAGTATGTAAGTAAAGAAAAAAAGTCAGTGATCTCCTGAATGTACGTTAAAACAGAAGTGTGACAATTTATGTAGCATACACTAACTGAAACTATGCATCATCATTATCAAACCACTGCTAAGTTAGATATGTTTCAGATGTGTTATGCATTGCCTCGGCAAAAAGACTAATCCAGTCTTTAATAAGCAACTTAACTCCTAGATTACATTTCAGCAGCTGTCAGATATTAACTGACTTCATGGACCATATCACATGTTGGAGTGTTAGGGCAGGGAAGGATTTTGCCCACCAGTTGTTTGAATTGGAAGGGTAATCATCTGGATAATTGGTAGGAGGAGGTGGATAGCTCAATTTTGCAGGAATGCATATCAACCGGCCCGAGCCAAACTGCTAATAATGCAATCCATTGCTCCACTCAGCCAGGTAGGATTTTCCACACTGGTGGCAACTTCAAATGATCACCACTTAGCCCTTGATCTGTCATGTCTGCACTGTTCTGTCAGGTATTCTGATGAATTACATAATTTGTTGTGTATAAATTATGTTGTTATACTCAAAAATAGATCATTATTTTTACTCTGATGCAAAAAGTTACTTAGCAACTACAGCAGTAGCCTGTGAAGTGTTCTCCAATCTCCAATGTTGGGTAGTTTATAAAGCCTGTAATTTTATGTCAGCATTTTAATAATTTCGGGGGATTTTCTATTCTGTTCTGAGTAAAGATATTTCATCCACACAGCACATTATGGCACTGTAAGAATATATGAGTAGAGAAATTGAAAGCAATGTAAAGAATCTGCACATGAAGATCATTGGTAGAGAAGAGGAATTCCTCTCTTATCTGAAGTTTCATGGTCTCCTGTGTTATCTGACCTTGACTTGCTGCCATGGGCGCTCTGTGGACAGATGCAACGTGAACGTGATACCAAAATAACAAATGACAGCATAACCAGAATTTGGATATTAATAAAAAAAATGCTAACCTGTAGGTCGGCAAAGAAAGGTGGATATTTAAGACTGTGGACATTTAAAATAAAGTATGCTGTGTGCAGTTTGCCTGGTATTGGGTCATTTGCTGCAGCAGCAGCACAGACATGACAGGGCACACACATACTCACTGGTCTGTACTTCCCCCTTGATTGCAGGGCTACATGAGGCCAAAATCTGCCATGCCATCAGCAGCCTGTTGTTCTGATTAATCTTGGCAAGGAAGGCAAAAATCACCTGCCGTCTTGTGTTCCCATCAGTTTGCAAGCTAGTCTGTTTCCACGTATCAGTAGAATGTTCCAAGACACATGCCAGACCAACCGGGGGATCTCTTTTCCACACTGCCCGTGGGTCATTTTTCCTCCTCCAGCCACACAGTTTCTTCCTCCTCTCTGCTTCCCTATCTCAGGTCTATCCCAGCTGGCTCTGAATGTCTCTCTGCTGCCACTTCAACATAGAAGAGAGAGAGAGAAAGAAACCAGAATCCACACAAAATATGTTAAGCTGTTCTTATTTAGGATCATGAAAACAGTGGTTGAATGTAACTAAATACATCTACTCAAGTACTGTACTTACATGTTTATGGTACTTAAGTGCACTTAAATATGTTCCTGTTATGCTACTTTATAGTTCCATGTGGGTAAATATGGCAAATTGGAGCCGACATTGGACACACACACACACTCACACACACACACACGCGCACACACACACACACACGCGCGCGCGCGCATCCGAGAGACAGGATTGGCTGAAATCTTGTCACCATTTCTCAAAACTCGATGGATTGGCTACTTCAGAAACGAGGGTGTGATGTCAATGGGAAGCGCCGAACTCTAGTTTCCAAAGTTTTAATGTGAAGCTATGGATAGCTGATGGACAAAAAAAGTGAATTTCTGTCGTATTAGCCGCCTAGATAACAGGTAAGCGATTGACTAATCGATAATGACCTATAATAAGTTGTTGTTCTGCGCCCTACTGTTAGGAACAGCCATCCTCTTTGCTAAGCACCGAACCTCATCTTCAAAGCAAATTGCTAGCACATTAGCCGCTAATGCTGCTAACCCATGTTTAGATTTGCGACTGAATTGACCCCTGGTGGTCACCAACTGACATATGGATAATTAACGTTACCTTGTAATTTATTTTCAAACTAGCATTAAGCTGTTAACTGTTTTCAGTTGAAATGGCATCAGTTAACTGTCTGAACATTCATGCTAGCTTGAGTTAGCTAGCATCATCGTTAGCACGGTTTGTAGCTTCCAAAGCTTGGCAGCGTTAGATGTAAACATAGGCACGCCCACCTTCGCCTCGTTGCGGCAGTTTCACGTCTTTTATTTTAACATTGGTTCCATGTATTCCTTTAAATCACTTGGAAAATATCTAAATGAGGTTTTAAGAGAAAATGCTTCGCAGTGTGGAAGTTTGACGTGTTTGCTTTGCCCCAACGAAATCATCCAACGTCACTGAACGACATCCCAAACTAAAAGCATATTATTATTATTATTATTATTATTATTATTATTATTATTATTATTATTATCAGAATCCGCTTTATGGCCATGTTACACATTTGCAAAACAGAAACTCAACTTTACCATCTTTTTCATCTGCCCTGGAAACACTCCACAAAGCTGTGAAAACTAGAGCTACTGTATATGTAGTCGAATTTATCTCTAATTCCCCCAGGATATCTCTACCACACACACTGTGTTTGTGTGAACACATACAAGGAATGTGACTCTGGCTTTGTGTTGCTCTCAAAGTACAAATAAATAGACTTTCAGCTATAAACAAGGACAACTAATATGTACAGGTGTACGTTTGTATATAAAAGTGTATATATACATACACGTATGTACGTACATACGTACATACGTGTATGTATATATACACACGTATATGTGTATATATACACAATCATTAGAAAATGAAAGAAGCTAAACATGACTGTCAATCTCCCTCGGACTGGGGCTCCATGCAAGATCTCACCTCGTGGGGTCTCAATGATCCTAAGAAAGGTGAGAAATCAGCCCAGAACTACACGGGAGGAGCTGGTCCATGACCTGAAAAGAGCTGGGACCACCGTTTCCAAGGTTACTGTTGGTAATACACTAAGACGTCATGGTTTGAAATCATGCATGGCACGGAAGGTTCCCCTGCTTAAACATGTCACATGTCAAGGCCCGTCTTAAGTTTGCCAATGACCATTTGGATGATCCAGAGGAGTCATGGGAGGAAGTCATGTGGTCAGATGAGACCAAAATAGAACTTTTTGGTCATAATTCCACTAACCGTGTTTGGAGGAAGAAGAATGATGAGTACCATCCCAAGAACACAATCCCTACTGTGAAGCATGGGGGTGGTAGCATCATGTTTTGGGGGTATTTTTCTGCACATGGGACAGGGCAAGTACACTGTATTAAGGAGAGGAGGACCAGGGCCATGTATTGCAAGATTTTGGGGAACAACCTCCTTCCCTCAGTTAGAGCATTGAAGATGGGTCGAGGCTGGGTCTTCCAACATAACAATGACCCGAAGCACACAGCCAGGAGAACCAAGGAGTGGCTCTGGAAGAAGCATATCAAGGTTCTGGCGTGGCCTAACCAGTCTCCAGACCTAAACCCAATAGAGAATCTTTGGAGGGAGCTCAAAATCCCTTCTGCAGTGTGTCAAACCTGGTGAAGAACTACAGGAAACGTTTGACCTCTGGAACTGCAAACAAAGGCTACTGTACCAAATATTAACATTGATTTTCACAGGTGTTCAAATACTTATTTGCAGCTGTATCATACAAATAAATAGTTAAAAAATCATACATTGTGATTTCTGGATTTTTTTTTAGATGATGTCTCTCACAGTGGACATGCACCTACGATGACAATTTCAGACCCCTCCATGATTTCTAAGTGGGAGAACTTGCAAAATAGCAGGGTGTTCAAATACTTATTTTCCTCACTGTATCTGAAGTAGCTGGATATGACAGTGTATATATAGTGTATATTACAATGTACATTTCAATTGTGTATTTGACAATGTGTTCATTACATTAAGTGTATAGAAAATGTATTTATTACAACGGTGTCATCAATGTGTGCATGTGTGAAAGATAGTGTTTGTGTTCGGATGGCTGGTCTCATGTTTCTCTGTGCAAATGCATGATTCATTGGCACATGAGACAATTGGGCGAAATCATTCTGTCTGCCTTATCGCTGCAAGGAAATACAGCAAAGAATAAGGTCACATTTAATTACGTCACATGGGGGTTATATAAACATGTAGAGCTGATATGTTCATTACCAAACTGTGTCTTGAGAAAAAATGAGAGTAGTGATGGTGTACAAAAGAACAGTAAACCTCTAAAGACACATTAAGTCAGTGCTAAAAGCTAACTGAAAATATTAAAAACATGGCTACATCTAAGTTTCCAACCAAGCCCCCCACTGTTACTTGGCACTGTAATTCAGTTTCCTCCTAGCTGTGATTTTCTTCATCAAGCAACAAACAACCATGGCAGAAAACATTGCACAACTTTCTGAACTTGCGGTAAAGTGCCAATTTGTTTTCACTGTCCCATGTTCGTCATTCAGATGGATGACCTCAACGTACTACACCACAGATGCCTCCTGAATCTGAGGCGTCGAATCAGAGATATTGGGGATGGGCGCCCTGCACAGGAACGATACATGAGGTTACAGAAGGATGGAGACACACTCAGGTCAGCCTGTTCTCAAACTGAAGTGATTCTGTGGCTTTGTTGGATTGGGTTTACATAGAAAGATGCTTCTATGTTATGTGTTTGTTTCTCTGTGTTGGTTTTCCATGTGCCAAATCATGTCATGTGACGCCCTTTTTTATGAGTGGCAAAATGTATGTTTATTACGCATTTTGACATTTTTCCTCTGTGTATGTTTTGCCTAGCAAGATATTGGGTCGGAAATTTCATTATTATTGTCTATGTGTTTGTATTCATGTAAGAAAGAAAAGGGCTCACAAGCTATTGCTGTAAAGAAAATCCTAAAGGTTTTAGCATGTTGCTAAGCCAATGAACAGGTGCCCCCAGCAGTTGTGGGACCGGTGCCTTGCTCAAGGGCATCTCACACTCTGTAATTGCTCCGTACAGGATTTGAACCAGCAACCCTCCCAAGCCAAATCCCCACGGACTGAGCTACTACCTCCTTATTTAATTCAGCTGCTTAATACTGGTTTCTCTATGTACATCTCCAGTTTTCCCTTCCTTAACAAAACATCCTTTCATTTCTTATATACAGCTGATGGAAATCATATCTTATAAAACAGTAACAGCCAGTAATCATGTGCATGCCATTTGATATATCTTTCTCTAATCAGCCAGCTAAGGAGAGGTTCTATGTAATTGTTAATAATGAGTATATATTTTATTCTCATTTCTGTTGCACATGTCTTGTTCATCTGATTATTATAGTGATAGTGTCTCGACAGTCTTTTGATGAAAAGATGAGGTCGTTCTTTAAGATGTTTCTGATGCATACAGCACTCACTTATTGTTAACCTGTAATTTCTTCTCTTTAGTTACCAAGGGAACTCCGAAGAGGTGGGTTGCTATGTGGCCGGGCCACCCTTTATCGAAGGGAAATTGCTACTTTGAGGTAAGGCTCATTGATGGTGATGCTGTAAATCAGCCTCGGACATTGTTATTGTAACTGAGTTCTGATTGAGTTGCGAGACCTGACTGTTGGCTTAGTTCAACTGCTGATCTCTAACTGTGTTACTTTTTGTGCATCTACTTTTTTGGATGTATGGTAATCATTAAAAAATAAGACTGTTTGTCCTTTGCACAATCATTCATTTTAAAATGTTGGGGTGGGGGATTATTCACAATTTGATACACTTACCACATACCATCGTCCCTGTGTGTGCCCAATATTGCTTTACCATCCAGCCAGCAATTTTATCCCCTGGAATCCCATTGCTGACAATTTTCTTAACTTCATATTAAATCCTAAGCGCCCCCCCTACAGTCCCAGTTCACCAGTGCAAAACCACTACCTCAAGAATGTCCGAGCTGCAGTGGAATGAGGGCTAGGGTGTGGGTTAGGTGGTCTCTTTGAGCACGAAGACTAGTCTAATACACAGTGTTTTCAGCAGGCAGGCAGACTGACAGCAGGAGAAACTATTGGGACAGTTGTTTAGCATTTATTTCTGTTTCTTATTCATCCAGGAGAAAGGTATTTTGCTTATTTAGCACAGGAAAGTTGCAAAAGTTCAGTCATAAATTGGGTGCAGAGGGCTGCAGTGTGTAAGCTTGTTTGTTGATGGTGCACGTCAGAGCAGGCCTTCTGACGTGCGGTTATGAGAGGGCGGGTGAGGTAGACACACTTCGTCGCCTGGGTTTTGAGGCTTCAGGACATTGGGCTATACATTATGCTGTGAACCTGCGTCATTCTGCTGAGCTGCAAATAGAGCCAGACAGGACCATGCGGCATCAATCAATGATTTTCTTCTTCCACTTTCCTATTTTTTTTTTTTTTTTTTTTTGAAGAGAAGCACCACTTTAGACATATGTTGAAACATTTCAGATCTGCTTCAGTGAGATTTTAAACAGGCCGACAGTGTGATTTGACATTATTTATCGTGGCTGTGTGGTGTCCCAGATTTGTCCCCGATGTGACATTTCTATTAAATGTGATTTCAAACTCCCATCCAACATTTTAAATTAAAATAAGAATCACATTTGCGGCCTGATAGATCTCTCTGACATTTAAATGAGTGGATTTTAGTGTGGTCGTTACCCAGAGTTTTATGCTACACTGTGTGACGCACATGCTGTCAGTTTCCCAGATATCTCGAAAATTTGGGAGCGTTTATTCTGATAAAGGTCAGGCTTCTGTCGACGTATGCGTCACTGCTGTCCTCGTGCTTCTCCTCGTTCTTCTTTTCGCAAGGAATCCATTTCACCTCTTTCACTGCTGCTGCACTTTCTCCAGTTTTCATCATCTGTCTTCCTCAAGTAGAACATCTGCAGCATTCCACTTGTTTTAATAGATTTATTCAAACAAAAAATCCTATCAGTTAGCAAATTCCTGCATTTTTTTCCAGCTCATATGTGTTTTAGCTTTATTTCAATTATACAAACACAAATGGTATTTTAACAGTTGACGTGTGGAATTTTTGTTCTTTAACCAAGCAGGTTTATAGGAGTATTATCCTCTAAGTGCAAGACTGGAAAGCAATCGGCCCTGGAATTTTTAGTCTAAGAAAACCCAGAAGTTTTGGTATCGCATCACATGAGCTGTCACACAGGGCCAGCGACTTTGGGGGTCTGGGCTGTAGAGGGAGGTAGAGAATGAGAGAGGCAGATAAGTGGGAAAGGGGAGAAAGACATGGAAGTAATGATGCAGAGGCAGAATATTTAGACGAGAGAGAAATAACCAGGAAAAGTCACCGACAATGACAAAGGAAGGGTACAAATGCTGACTCATTCTGCTGTGTTTGCCTGCATTACCTTTACACCTAATTCTGCTTGGTATGTGTGTCATTTTGCTCTGATTGGACTTAAGCAGGCTGGTGTCATGTCACAGGGGAGGAGGTGATTTTTCCATTGATGCTACCGGGGCTGTGGAAGAGGGAGGTGTGGGTATAATATGTTCATGCTACAATTATTGTGGCCAGAAATATCACAGGAAACGGTATTATCATGATAATCATCAAACTTTGCTGGAATTGCCCCCCCATGATTGTCTTGGATTTAATTAAACCTAACAAACTGAACAGTGAGCTGTATTTTGCAGCTTTGTCAGACATCAAATATACTAGAACACCTGAGATAGCTGACTGAAACTGACTTTAAATGCAGTGCAGTGTCTGTGTCTTAGAATGTGTGCACCCATTTAAGTTGTTGAACATGATTTCTTTTGGGTGTACATAGTTCAAATAACCAAAAAATAAATCCTTATCACTGTCGACCAATTGAACTCATTTTATTTATTTATTTGTATTTCTTATATCAAGATAATGTAGTGTTGTGTTGCCGGTATTTTGGAGTTTATGATGTAACCCACCTGTGTAAGACTTTCTAGAGTGCAGGTGCATTGTAGTAAGTGTTTTCTACTGGGTGTTAACTGTTAAAGGCAGAACTTTAGAACATAATAGAGAGAGAGACTGTGAAACAATAGTATAGTGCTGTGTTCATGGTGCCCTCTGAAAACTGTGTTAATCACAGTAATGACGGCAGTAGAAATAGCTGACGGTTTGCAGTAAAACCGGTACACTGGCACATCTCTACTCTGGACAGCTTAACATCCGCACAGGGAGTCAGACTCTGGGCAGACAGAATGAGGGCTACAAAAGGCAGAGATTTACTAGGGGGCTAGACTTTTCCTAAGTCTGGTTTTTCATTGAGGGTGAAGTTTCACAACATAAGATGTGTTTTGGTTTCTGCTCTCTGCTGTAAATTCATGCTGTTTTTCTTTTAGAAATACATTTTTAATTTAACCCACATACATAAGTAAGATCTAAAGGCCTCCTTGAAGCATGGCAGACGTGCTACATTTGCAGTTACTGTGTCTGTTGTGTGTCTGTTTTGTGTGTGTAGGTGACAATAGTGGACACCGGAGTGAGGGGGACCATTGCTGTGGGCCTGGTGCCTAAATTCTACAGGCTGGACCACCAGCCTGGCTGGCTGCCATATTCTGTAGCTTACCACGCTGACAACGGCAAGTAAGTCAAACCACAGTACAGCATTGGTTTCTTGCATGGTTTGAGAAAATGGATTGTGGCCTGATGGTGCTGCATCAACACATAACTACATCATCCCTATATCATTCTCCTCAGCCCTTCCTTTTTTAAATTTTCCTTTTTCTCTGCTGTAAAAGTTGCCGGTCACAGAAATTAAATATGTCATCATGGCTCTGAACTTTGCACGCCTAATAATTGTTTGTAGGCTTCAACTAACAATTACTTTCATTATAGATTAAATTGTTTTATTTTTAATTTGTATTAATCATTTAGTCTATAGATTTATAGTAGATATAGATAAAATAGTGAAAAATGCAGATTGCAATTTCTTTTTTTTCCTGACCAATAGTCCAGAACCCAAAGAAAGTAGCAAATCCTCATAATTGAGGCACTGGAACCAGTGAGTGTTTTGCATTTTTTTATTTATGAATGACTTGTTATTACTCTACTGGTATCGTAAACTTGCAGGAGAGAATACAAGAAGGAAGCTTACCAATGAGTTTTTGCCGTCTACAAAGAGATCACTCACTGTCACTTCACAAGCAAATCATTTGGAACGGTTATTTTTTTGCAGTAACTAGCTAGCTTTTATGTTATAAAGATTTCTATCTCTTCACTCTTCCTAGGTTATACAATGGCAACCCTGTGGGACAGCAGTTTGGGCCAAAGTGTGCGCGTAGTGACCGCATTGGCTGCGGAATACACTCAGAAAATATTGAAGCAGGTCTTACAACAGTCTTTTTTACCAAAAATGGCAAGGAGGTAGGTGTTTTTAAACATGCTTTAGTTCAAACATGCACTAGCAGAACTGTCTGTGGGTATAGTGTTGTCCCTTGCTTCTTCACCCATTGTTTCCTTACATCCTTCTCCTGTGCAGGTTGGTTCAGTAGAGGTTCCTGCGTCAGCAGAGGGGTTGTTCCCCGCTGTAGGGATGCACTCCATGGGGGAAGAGGTTAAGGTTGACCTGCAGGCTGAGTGGTTCCTGGAGGAAGATGACAGTATGATGATGGTGGACAGCCATGAAGATGACTGGGGGGCGGCTTTACGACGTCAGGGTTAGCGGCACGGTAAGGAACATTGTAACGTTGAAGAAGTAGAAATAAAATACTCCAACATTTGGGGACATAAGCACAGAGATCACTGTTCTGTGCAATGTGTAGCTTAGCTTAGCACAAAGATGGCAAGTTTTTGACCATGTTGTTCACACCACTAAGCAGCTTCATTACTATACTGGTAGTCTATATAGGCGAGATTTCATTTCTGCTCCTCTACGGGGGCCGACAGGGCCAAACACCCTTCAACTTAAGAAAACACATGAAAATAGACAAAAACACAAGCAAATTTAGAAAAAGTTTATTAATGAGAGAGAGAGAGAGAGAGAATATTAAGTCTATCTGTCTTGGCTCAGGTCACAGGTGATACTTAGTCAGCAGAGACGTGTCTGTAAACTTGCGGTAATAAAAAAAATAAAACTGCATCAGCGTTTAACATTGATCTTTGTCATATTACATGAGTGGGTTTAATTTCGAGGCCTGAAAGGCACATCACTGAAGTGTCAATCAATCAATCAATCTGTATTCATCTGTGGAGCAATTTGCTCTTGAAATAAAAAAACAAGATTTATCAAACTGAATAACTCCCGCCTGCGCATATGAAGTTTACACAAAACTGCTAACTCCTTTGTATTGTAAGCAAGACATCTGCCTAAAAAGTTTTTGTATTCATTAGCATGATTACTGTTTAGTTCAAAAACTTCCAAAACACCAAAGTACAAAGACATAGCGGACCAGACGCAAGCTTTTATTTTGAAAAGTTGAAAATCTGTGACGGCACCAGCCGGGAGGGCATGATACTGTAGCATAGACTGTATGTTATTAATATATTATATCATATTAGTAATATTAATTTAAATACAGTCTATGGATGGGAGGTATGAGACGGGAGGTCTCCAGGCTGCAGCCATACCAGACTCTAATAAAAAGACAGAGCGCTCTCTCGCTCCCTTGCTCCATGGGGTCGAAAATCAAGCTGTTCCACTTAGCGATCCCCCTAGAGGCCTGGAGAACTTCTGTTGTAGAATCTGTATGCAGTTTTTAAGTTTTGGGGTTTGTCTGCTTTTGTTTTTGCATCGTTTCTGTATTTGGTTTTGTTGTGTGTATTTGTAGTGCGTTTGCTAAATGCTGCGTATGTGTTGTTAAATTAATGAAGTTGTTTTCTTAATTTGCTTGTGTTTTCTTAAGTTGTAGGGCGTTTGCCTCTGTCGGCCACCGTAACTCCTCAGAACCCCACAGAGTAAATCCAGACAGCTAGCTAGACTATCTGTCTAATAAGAGTTTTCTGTCTGTTCGAGGCACCGCAGCTCCGTCAGGTGCTTATCCCCACCTAAGACGTTTGTGAGTGGTTTAAAGAAATGCAGATAAACCAGAGCATGTTTTGTTTTTTTTCCCCCATCCTGAAATGCTGTGTGGACTAGTCAGACCCTCCTCCGCAGTGCTGTGGAGAAACGCCTGGCAATGCTGTTTTTCAATTGCCTATGTGGCTGGCTGAAGGCTAGAGTCAGTTCCAAGTAGGACTGCAAGTAACAATTATTTTAATCGTCAATAATCTGTTAGGGCTGCCGCCTAAACCTCAATAATTTAATTCATTTGTTTCAGAAACCAACAGAGTTTAATCTCATCTTGAATGCATTTTTTATTTTATTTTTCAAGCTGAGTTACTGTACACAGCAACCCAGGATCATGGCAGGCTATAAAGATTTACAAACTGAATTTTGTCTCAGAATTACCTAACTACAAACCAAAGAAGAAGGGTAATTTAAATGCGGGAAATCATAACTCGTTTCTGTTTGCTGCCCAAAAATCAGCTAAATGACTTTTGAACCAAATGCTGATACAACCTCCTCTACTGCCGTCCAGTGTAACTCTTTAGTTGTCAGCAACCCGGCAGGAGGGACGCTCGGTGGTGCGCTAGGAATTTTATAACATAACTCTGACCTGGGGTCTGTTTCAGAAAGCGGGTTTAGTGAAAACTCTGAGTTTTTTAACCCTGAGATGAGGGATACTCTGGGTTTTCTGTTTCAGAAAGGGAGGTTAATCAAAGAGAGAGAGGGGTAACTCCAGCTCCAGTTATGTAGATACCTTATCCGTCCTCATATCTCTTACAGCCACCATCGTGGACATGCTCTTCATCCCTGCACATTCTTTGTGTCGCGTTATGTTTTTTGCAAATTCAGAGCCGTCAGAAAAGTGTTTATAGTGTTCCCTGGACACAAAACAGTGAAAGCCATTAAAATGAATGAAATGATTATAAATTATAATTCCGTTAATGACATGATGCTGCAACCTCAGAATGGGATTAGTAGTGGTTTCTTTTTTGCTTGCAAGATTGCACCTAAATGAAATTATAGGTGTAATCTACTACCATTCCAGTTTTCACCAGTAATATTATAGGTTAACTGTGATAAAATATGAAAAAAATACACTGTATTAGAGCTTACACATTGACTCGAGGAGCAATTTTCTCCCACACCAATTATTGCTATTTTGCAGCAGCAGCCGTGTATCTTTTTAATAAAATATATATTCAAACTTGCTGTATATGTGTGTATATATACTCATATGAGTAGTTCCAGTTCCAGAGGGATAAAGTATGCCGACCGATTTGTTTGTGGTTGTTGCCATGGTGAATCGTAGTATCATGGCTCCATGCATGCTGCCTTTTCATTGGTGCACGTGCTTACCTCTGAGTCAACCTACTCCGAGTTGATTGAACTAACTCAAATCAGCTGTTCTGGAACCAAAAACTCAGTTTCCCATCTCAGCATCTTAGCTGAACTGCTCTGACTGGGTGGAGGCCGTGAATAATACATTGTTGGTTGAAGAGAAACATCAGCGTCCCACCAGCGCTGGTGACTTAACGACAACTTGGCAGACCGTAGAATCTGTTGACTTTCTTGACTTTTTTTCCTGCACTGGTCAATTTTGAGATGTTGGGCTATTTTGCGTCCATAAAATGTCTTCTTTTATACTAGTGGAAAGATCCATTATATCTATTAGCTTCACCTGCAGTGTCTTATCTTTAGTCTTACAGTACATTATGCTTAAATTATGCATTATGCTTACAGTAACCAAACAAACTACAAACCAGTCATTTGTCTGAGACAGAAAAGCAAACAGATCTTACTTTCAGAAATGGTGGACATAATGGTGTAGCATACCAGTATATAAGTTCTTTATTGAGTTCCTTGTGTTGTTGGAAAAAAGTACATCACATACAGTATATGTAGTGTTTTTCTAGCATATGTCTTTTGAATGGAATTATAGATTATAGTGTGGCTTTTCAGTTGCTTGTACTTTTGCGTGGTTGTTGCCTGTTACCTGTGTTTTTGTGCTCATACAAGATCCTTCAACTGCCTGTTCTTCAGCAAATCCTTCTTTGTTGACAACTGTACTTAATGCTTAAGCAAGAAAGGCTCAGTGATCTACTTTTCAGTAATCGTGGACATGTAATGTGATCTATCAAAGCTGTTTTCTTTGCAAACTGTCTGTAAGGTGCAGTTGCTGCTCTCTCACAAAGTGAATGAAGGATTGTAAAGACTTAAGGGTATATAATTAAAGTATTACACAGCAAGATGATGTACAGTGCTGAACTAAATGCTAAACTATACTGCTTTACCAGAGGCATCTGTGGCAAACCCCATATAGTGACAGACATGGATGATTTTGGTCCCCAAGGCTAGTGGTTCCCAACTATTTTCCTTAAAGGACCCCTTCTCCATCATTGAGTAAACAGATGATGCCTGAAATGTGACATATCACCCAATATCACAAATTTGCCTCCAGGGATCTTACAATCTGTACAGCCTATGCCACCCTCTATCTTTAGACCCTAGATTCACAGAGGAGGGATCCTCTTCCAGGACAAATAGGCATGCAGTCAATGTCACACTTTGTGTTTACTGCAAATTAGCAAATGTTAGCATGTCATCGAGCTAAACTCAACATGGTAAACAATATACCTCCCAAACATTAGCATCATAAATAATTTAGCACAAAGCACTTCTGTGCTAGAGTACAGATTCTTAAGATACATTCAAACTATTTTGTTTTTGTTTAAAACCCACATCTCCTACAACCTTAACTTTGACTATCTGTGGTGAATTTGCCTACGTGTTCAAGAGCTTTTATTCAGTTGATTTAAGATTACGACTAAGACTAAGATTAAGATTAACTTTATTGAAACGTAGTGTGGATGTAGCCTTAGTCTGTCTTTGGTCAACTGTTACACAGTGATTAATACTGATAATGTTCAAATTCCACCGTGGCTTTTGGAAGAGTATTTGTCAGGTAAGGGGGTGGGCGGGTACTGTACACATGCACATGCATACAGAAATGCTTCCGCCTACGTGCAAACTATACCATCCATACATTTTGTACATAAGGTGCGCACCCAAACATGGATGGCCACATCAGTAAAAGACAGAATTGTAGTTTTTAGACACAAAGTATTAAAATAAACACACACTTTGACACTTTAGTATTAGCCTATTATTTATTTAAGG
Source organism: Etheostoma perlongum (assembly GCA_026937815.1). Lineage (NCBI taxonomy): Eukaryota > Metazoa > Chordata > Actinopteri > Perciformes > Percidae > Etheostoma > Etheostoma perlongum. Next base: position 1,539,597 of record CM049377.1, on the reverse strand, counting down.
GAACCTAAATTTACAGGAAAATGTGAGGGGATAAAATGAGGATATTTTACAGCTCCCCCGAAATTTCTGAAATGAAGCTTTCTGGGGAGCTCATCTCTTTCAGGGGAGCCCAGCTCCTCGCAGCTTTCTGTATTTTGATCCCTGCCGACTGATATGTAGACGTTTTGGTTGTAGGGTTATGTGGCTGACGCACCAAGGAGACGGCAACGAACTAGTGGTGAAAAAGCCAGACTCTCACATCTCCTGAACCCGCCAACGTACGATTTGCTCCTGCGTGAATCAGCCAGCCGCCGCACAGAGCCTACAGTCCCTTTGCTTCCCTCCCTGCCGTGACGACAGCGGACACCGGAAGATACACGACAGCCGATTTTCTTGGTGTTAGGGATTTTAAGAGGGTTAGAGTTCAGGTTCAGGGCTGTTTTCTCCGACGCAGACTAGACTATGATTCAAGTAGCTATTGTGAGCCACGCAATTGGATTCATTGTGTGCAACAACTGTGTCATCACAATTCCCACCACTTTATAGTAGTTAAACTGTAGCACCTTTGTTCTGTGTGAAGCTGTGAGCTCTCATCGCGCCCCCTCCCCCCCACACTTTAAAACCACAAGACTACAGACAGGTCTCTCACACTGAAGCGATGCACGCCAGCCAGTATGTGGGTCCCAAATGGGGTTACGCGTTAAACATGTCTATCCACAGTGGTACACACACACACACACACACACACACACACACACACACGTAATACAGAGGCTGTCATCTTTTCTAAAGGCAGACAGGTCATAAAAGCAGAGCGCCGTGGGTGAGAGGGATGATTCAACTAGCTGTCTTACTCTCTGTCTTTCTGTCTGTCTCTCCCTTCTGGCATGAAACGTGTTGGTGGAGCCAAGTGCCTGGCAGTCCACCAGGTTGTAAAAATTCAATAAGTGGAATAACGGGACTCTAAGGAATCTTTTACTCTTTCTCATGTGGTTGGAGGTTTTCACGGCCTGCATGGTTCGCTCAGCAGTCCAGCAGTGATTTCTTTTTCTTTTCTTCCCCTTTTTAGTTTTCTCCCATGCTACCATTAGCCTTTTAGATCCACGATGTACAGTAGTTGTCATTGTGAGGGTTTAAGCGGGTGATATTACTCAAACTGATAAGGCTGTCAAGTTTAGACAAGTGAGAGGATTAAGTGTAGACACTAAAGATGAGGAAGGGTGTGGGACAGGGTAACAGTAGCTGCTTCCTGGGATGACACACAGTCTGTTTTGTAGAGCAACAAGAAAAAGAAAAGGAAAGTGTCTCAGCTTTTCCAAGTGTCTACTTTGGATTTTTGAAAACAAAATTCTTCTCTTTCTTCTTCTATCCTTGTTTCCTCTCTTAGTTCCCATCTCCTATATTGTTTCTTTTCCTCCCCTTTATCCGTTTCTCCTCTTTTCTCCTTTCCTCTTATCCTCTCACTTTGTTTTCTGTCCTCTCAGTTATCCTAATCTCATCTCCTCTTTCCTTGTTTTCTCTCTTTTGTCTTTTTAATCTCCTCTCTTTTTGTTTCCTCTTCTCCATCCTCATGTCCTTGCCTCTATACACAGCTACTATATCCTTGTTTCTTCTCCTCCCCTTTATCCTTTTCTCTTGTCTTGTCCACTTGTCTTGTTTTCTCTCCTCTTTTATCCTCATATCTTCTCATTTCTCCTTGATTCCTCTTCTTTGTCCTCATCTCCTTTTTATTTAATTTTTCCCCTCTCTTTCATCCCCATCTCCTCTCTTCTATTCTTGTTTGCTCTCCTCTCCCCTTCCCTTGTGTCTTCTCCTGTACCATTGTCTCCTCTCCTCTCCTCCTATTGCCATCCATCCAAACAAAACTTTGATGGATTTCAGTAACATTGTACTTGCCCATAGATGTGAGTTCTGTTTTAAGGGACATGGAAATATTTTTCATCCTTTCTCACATGTGCGGTATGCAACAGATATTTCCAGTCTTGGTGGTTTCCGATGATTTACTGATCTATCGTTCGGCTGCCATAGACAATTACACCTCTCTGGCTCCTCGGCTGTTTGTCTCAACTAACATCCCCTCACGAACATTTGGTCAAAACAGGGATGTCATTTTTACACATTGCTATTTATTAAGTGTGGATAATAACTGTTCCATATGATATCAGTCCTTACTGATTGCTAGGGGGGGTTTGCTGGTTGACGGGTAACGATTGCTGCAAGATAGATTACTTTTCTAACTGGTATGCTTTTGATGAGGCAGCTCTAAGAAAAGCCGCAGAATGCACAGTGTACAATGGTGATGGTAGTGGAGGGGGGCACTCCTGTTTAGATCAGTGGGTATCTGATCCTAGTTTTCTGCCCACTATAATCACACCTACCTCACCAAATATACCTCCCTCCTGCTTCTATTCTATCTACTAAAGTGTCTTATCTGTTTTATAACTCTTTCTATTTTTTGTCATCAAATATTGCATTTACATCATTAATCTTGGTTGTCCTTGAAACCCCTCTGATAAAGTTAATATAAAAAGAAAATATTCCTTTCAGGGAGGCAACTTTTTTCACTCTGGTCTCTTTCATTTTTTTGATTTTTTTTTTTTTTTGCTACACTCTTTTTTTTCCTTTTCAACATTTTAATTACTCATCTGAAGGCCATTTGTTCAGGGTAATGAATACTCTGCCCTCATGGTTCTACTTGAGTGGAAAACTGAAGGAGTGAATTTTAATTTGATGTCTGTGCCCTTGTTGGCTCTGTTTGCCTATAAAGAGTTTCACTTGAAGCTTGATATGTGATGAAAGAAGGTTTGTCATTATGTGAAATGTAAACATGAACTTGTGATGCCTGCCAAAGCAGCAGATATCCTCAATTTATTAACTCTGCTAAATAGCAAAACTCCTTGGGGGGGAGGTTTATTGGTTTATGTAGAGCTCAGAGTTTACTCCACCCCTTAAAACATGTTAGAAAGTGCTTTACAGCAACCAAAACTAGAAAAATTAGAGCTTTAAATGGTGTACTATAGTGCATTGGTACCTCAAGGCTGTGTGATCACAAGTACAGCAGCCCCGACTCGACCACACCCAACAGGTTCAACAGACTTTTACCTTTCGACCAACAGAGGGCAGTGCAGCAGCACTTAGTTAGTTTACTCTTAAATTTAAATTATTTTAGTTTATCATATAATTTATAATTTGGTTTATAATTATAATTTTTTAGTTTTTAATCTTCTGCATGTTTGTGTGCTGCTGCGCGTCCCTGTGTGTAAGAAGCATAGGGTGCAAGTGCTGTGCACGAATCTTGGGGCATTTCACTAATGCATTGTTAAAATACCAATGAAATGCGACGTTACTGATTTTAGACCAGGTTTCCGTTGGTCAATGGCACGCTCACTTTCTGCAGCCTCAAGCTAGCAATATGCCAAGAATGCACCTGAACACACCTCCCTGTAAGACCAGCTCGCCCATGGGTGCAAAGATGGGCCTATGGGCTACATAAACGACGTGGGCGCTGGATGGGAAATTAACTGCGTCGGTCTTAAAATAGCAAAGACACTTTTTGGGCTTTGCTCTGCGCCGGGTGCAAGATAGGGCCCAAAGCCTGCTTAACACCAATCAATGAAATGTTCCTTTACAAGTCATCTGACTTCTAGATTTGTATAATATTACCTCATCGTGCTCACCTTGAGGGATTTATTTTCTCTACCTTTGTCATGACTGTTAGCTGAAGGTGTCTTAGACAAACACTCCATGTTTTGAAAAATCCCCATGCCACCATGCTCCTGCTCTGCTGTTTTCAAATGAGGAGACATTTGGCTGGCTCTCCACTGCGTACGTGCGGCTCAGTGTGAACACGAGCCTCCAATCCTCTGCCTCCTGTTGTCACAGCAGTCGCTTTGCCCACCAACTTAATCCCCTCAGCTGCGGATGAGTGGGCCGACGTGTAAGTGGACAGCACCTGAGTCTGCAGTTATCAGTTTTCCCAAGTGTACCGGTGCTCCCTCGCAGCCCATATCCCACGTTCACTCCCTGCTCGAATTCTCCCCCCACTCCCCAATGTAGAAACATTTTTCCTGTTGTAAAGGTGCCTGGACATTTATTAAACTTGGCTCCACATTGCAGTGTCCTCTCCAGGGCATCGCCACACCAATTATTGTCAAGTAATAATCCTCATTGTATCTTTTCCATTTTCAAGAACAAGCTGTAATACCAACGCCCCTCTAAGGTTGCCTGCTTCCTTCCTTCCTTCTTCTGGGAACAATAGTCAGGAATCCCAACATGACACTGCTCTTGGATGAGAGTTCACAACTTTCCCATCATGTTATGGTTGCATCCTCCCAGGCCTAGCAGTGGCATCTTCCCGGTTTTCTTCCATTTCTCTGAACTGCGTGAGAAAAGAGGAAACTATGAATAACTTAAACCAACGAAAGTCAGTGAAGTGGATATTGGCTGGTTGTGGCAGAGACAAGATCACTGGAGTTTTATAGTTTTATAGATTTATAGACCCTGCAGGAGTCCTATCATGATTTAAAGTTGAGCGTCAGGTTTCACAAACATGTAGATGCATGTAGTACGTGATCTGCAGGCCCAAAAGGAATCTACTTATTTTTTCCCCTCCAATTTTCAGTGGTGATCCAGAATGAAAATCTGCCAAATTTAGTGTTTTTCTGCTTTTGATGGAATTATTATTTTTTTTAATCTGCGGAAAATGGATCAGTAACTGTTTATATTAATTTATTTACTGTGATATAGTGACAATGGTCTACACACTCATATAATAGTTATATTTAGTAACTTCTAATATTTTGCCTTGTGTCTTTACTTTTTTTGCGAGTAACACAGAATGAAAACACAAATAGTTTACAAAAAAACCCACAGGGCACCTTTTTTTAATTTTTATTTCTATGTTTCACAAATCCCACCATTGATCTGCGCTTACTGACCTCCTATTAACATGTACACTTCACATGTCCCTGGAAGGCAGACCCACATACTATATTATGAGTGCAGATACAAGCCTTTATGTAAGAAAATCTGGATTTTGTTGACCAATTGCAACTTTGGCTCAGGTAGCAAAGAAATTCCCGCACACTGTCTTAACTGCAAAAATAATATATAAAGTTTGAAGTTTAATAGTAGGCAACGTTTCGGTATTTGGCCTGAAGATGGTCTAGTACCAAAACGTACTACATACGTACTTGTGATCTGCTTGTCTCCCTCTGACGCATCTGTCTCACATTGTAGATGTGCAAAGTATTTTTCTGTACTAACTGGCTCAGGTGAAAGTTTTAAGGTGTAGTCTCTGAACAATTGTATTGACTTGGATCCTCGAGGATTGTTAAAACACCTTCCTCATTGCCTTGAATACTGCACTTGTTTCCACATACGACACTTTTGGCATAATAAAGTATAAAAACCATGAATATATTATTCTATATGACTTTCCATCTTTTTATGGTGATGAAAAGTTCCACGTGGCTAGTGAGTGATGAGGTGTCAGTGAAGGGTCCTTGGTTCTTAGAGGTTCTTGATATCTCAGAGGGACGATTGATTAAACCTACCGAGTGACTTTGCATGTCTATTGTTTAAGGGCGTTGTTTTGGAAAATAACTTGTGGCGGTTGCGTGGTATTTAAATGTTATTGCCAGCCTATCATACCAGATCACTGTCAGAACATAAAGGTAGTCACTTGATATCTTGCAGAACTTTAATCCGTGTTGCTGCAGTTGAGAATGTTGCCGTAAGGCCTGTTGCATGCATCCAGGCAAACACCATTTTGTCTTTTAACAGTAAATTCTTGTTCACCTTACTCCACCTCACTTACTCTGTCAGTAATTACAGGTTGTGTTTTTAGTTTTGCGTATTGTTTTGGTGCTAAGTGCCTCTTTGAACTTCCTAACCCAATCAAACAAGGTCAGGCCCTCAGGAATGCAATTATGTCACACGACACATTACACGCTTGAACAAGAAAGTTGTTAAAGTGAGTGATTTGTTGTGGATTTTTAAATTACACAAATTTTGTTCGCATAAAAATTAAACGCATGTATGGTTGTTTGGGTTGAGTTTGAACATGTGAGCAATTATGCTGTTTCAAAAAATTTTAACTTTTAATGAATAAGCGGACTGAGTTGTAGTGGTTTTGTAAGGATGATTTATAACTCCAAAGAACAAGCTAATGTAGTGTTGCTTCATAGTAATATAAACAATCTCATTGCATGGTTTAGGTAGAGTCATTTTAACACCGTTCAGCACCAGTGGATGTATTCAGTACAAACATCACCTGTTTGTTTGCTGCTAGCCCATTAAAAAAGCAGCAATGACAGAGTGGCTGTAACCAGCTGTGGCATTATGATGGTGGTGTTCAGTCCATCAGGATATTCATCTTGGTCGCCTTATGCACAAAGAATTGACTGATGGACAAGTTGGATTTAGCTACTGGAGGGCATCCAACCCCAGTGAGAGATGAATTAGAGCAGGGTACTGCAGCCTCTGGACAAGGCCAGCTCATAAATTTTCTAAATTAAAGTTTTTCACAGTTTAATGTCAATGTTTTATTTTTTATTTTATTTTTTTAGGAACATAAACTGTAAGGATTTATTTAAAGAGAATAAATAACACTGAAGTAGAAATGTGCAGGACCAGGTTCTCCTGGAGACAAAAAAAACTTTTACAAGGACTTCAAGTAAAAACAATTACACAAAAAGCAAATCCAAAAGAAAACAAAATGTAATACAATATAAATGCATTAAAGACAAAAGTAAGTAGCTGAGGTATATGGATTTAAAGCAACACTAAGAGAACTTTTATTAATTTAAAATAATGTCTCCAAAATGGTTTCAGTGGTTCATCAACTCGTTACAGGGTGAACGGCACTTCTGCATTCGCTTTGCAGCTCTCTACCGGCTATAACGGCACAATGCTAGTAGACCGATCGGGTAGCGATGTCTGTAGTTCCAGTAATACTAATGGGACAATTCTGCTTCCCACCTGTAGGGGGACCGAAGCGGGAAAAGTTACATAATGTTGCTTTAACAGATGTTGCGTGATGTCTAATCAGATCGGTGCAAAGCACATTATAAAGAAGAGGACTCTTAATTTCAGTTTCACCTTTTTTTTAAGTTCCTACATTAGGTGTGACAGGAAATTGGCAGGACCACTCTCTCTGGGCGTTACATCTGTTTCCCAGGCAGCAGCTTAACAAAACACGGGGTTGCACCATTACCATTCTCAACACTCAGAATTATAGCAGTGAGAGAGAAAGCAGGAGATTGTCAGATATCTCAGTGAGGCATGCTTTGCTCAAGGCTACGTCTCTCTTGTTCCTGCCCTCTCGTCTCTCTCCTCCTTCCATTACTCAGCAGCAAGAAGCAAAAAGAAGGTGTGGTTAAATGCTCATCACACCGAAACTGTTGTCCTCGTCTCCCAAACTGTTGTTGTCCAGGCATGAAAGCGCATGCTCGTTTTTTAAAGTATCTCATTAGAAAAGCTGTATGGAAACGACAACATTTGATTAAACTTCCTGAGTTGCACAAACATGTTTTTATTCTCGCTTGAGGTGTTTTTGGCCTCTGTCAAAAAAAGATTGGTGGTTTAAATGGGATATGGAAACGCCTTTGCCGAATAACTTTTGATTCCTGAAGACCTCTCCATCTTTCTCTTGTAGATGGTAGATGCATCTACCAAGGCAGCTTGTTTCACAACCTCTACTTCTACTCTGTTTACTGGCGGATTATAGCCACTCGTAGCCTATAGCGCCAACTTCTGATGAAACTACGCTGTAGTCGAGTTTATTTGCTCCAAACCAGTTAATGGAAAAGAGTCTAAATCACATTTTAAAAATTGTCAAGCTTAAAATTCACTTAACAATTGAATGGAAACATGTCTTGTAATAAAGAAGGTGGAGAATAATGCTGAAGGCTCTGTAACTTTTTCCATGTGAACAATTAATCAGAAGAGATTTTCTCTGTCTCCGTAAGTGTAAAAAGTACATGAACAGCACTTTGCAATAAGACACTAGGGAGAAGTTAGCATTTATGGCACTTGGCACTCATTATGGTGAAAAATCTACTAAAATTACAGAGTGTTGCTCTTTAAATTACTAGCTGTTTAACAGTACAAAAACGAACAGACATTAAGTACAAACATTATGCAGTTACTTTAGTTTAACAGCGTAAAATGTTAATTTATTGCTGCAGCATTTCTGCATTGTATGTATATTGTGGTCAAGGCCCATTTGTGACTATTTCAACAGCAGTATTTATGCAGCTTTATGCAGCCAGACTGACAACAACTAGCTGATGGAATTGTGTAACTGTAGATACAGGCATTAGTTTAATAATCCGAGAAGACCAACTCAGTCTCTGTACTGTTCTTCATATGGTGTGATCTCTTCCTGTTGTCTGCCTGCACCTATTTCCCTGAGAACCTGAGCTGTTTGATACTAGTAAAATCCTTTTCTCAAATTTACCATGTGGAGTTTTTCACCCCCCAGGAGTTCTGTTGTGCATGTTTTTCAACTGGGTTCTCTCCTAATGTTTGGTCATTTTTAATCCATGGTAGAGAAAGACGAGGAAAAGAGGGGAGAGTGAGGTAGCAAACAAAGGTCCCTGGTGCCAATGATGCAATGCTGAATTTTTGATGCAATTTTGTTTTACGAGCCAAAAAAATGTCTGGTTTGCATGTATTTTCCAACAATCTCTTGTTTTTTATCTTTTAAATTAACCAAAGTTGGCACTTAATTAAGAACGAATGCAGCATATATAAATGTATATGTATAAAATGAATCTTTGTTTTTTACCCTTTATTAAGCTTAGAGATTGAAATTCAACATTTTGACCACCTCAGCTTCCTCTTCTGAGTTTCTGATTTGATGTATTACTAAGCAACAGGGAAAATGACAAAAATGGAAAAGGGTAAGAACTTCATTGAGCCACTTGACTTTTGTTTACGTAGATGTTCCCACCAGGTGTGTCCTTCAAGTGGCTGGCTAATGAAAGACACGCACAAATACACACACTCAAGCACTTAAAACTCAAAGGCTTAATACAGAAGTAATGTTGTCCACCCCCACCTTCTATCTCATGCTAGCCTTTCACACTGGGGGCGTATTCTTCATTGTGCACATACTCACGCAATAACACACATGCATTCACATGGCATGGAAACACTGCTCAGCCTAAAGGCTTTGTCGTTGCCTAGCTGCCCACCTACTTACCTGTACCCACCCATCTACACCTGTTTAGATGCTTAAGACCAAAATAGACCTGAAAGTAATTGCATTATCCCCAGGTACTGTAAATGCAGTCTCTGAGTGGTTGTTGATACTTGTAGTCACCGTGGGCGATACAGTGTGGGTTTGACTGGGTTTGGAAGTGTCAATCTGTCATGGTGCCCACTCACTTAGGACACAGTTGCAAAAGCTAGTTGCGTGGTTAAGTGTCTCGCTTCTGGAGTAACATTGAGCCCAGAGTTCCTGCCCAAGCTTGATCTACTGTGTCTTCAATCTTTTGTCTCCATCTCAACTTTTCCACTTACAAAGACTTACATCACTGCAGGCCCTTTGAGCCTGACCGACCAAAGGAAAGTATAAAAAGAAAGTCAGGAAAATTAATTAACAGCAGTAACTGGGTTTACTGAGAAACTTAAGGCTGAGGTATGCTTTAAACAAACTATTTTGTACAATGTATCGTCCCTCCACGTCTGAGGGCAAAGGTGTTTATAGCTGTTTTGAATGGCCTCTCTCAAAGACGTGTAGCACCCCAACACTCCATATAATGCCCAAGTTGCAGTAAGTTAACTTTAGACGGGAATGATGAGGTGTATGAGTTTGTTTCTGCAAGGTAGCTACCAAAAAGGTTTACCTATATTGGGTTAAACATATATTACCCTACTCTTAACCTGCAAATCTATAGTTCTATATTAAAATAACTGACCCCAGACAACTCTTTAAACAAAAGAAAAGTATTATTTACTGGTTAATAACTTAAAAGGTACAAATAATATTTAGCAGTTAGAATAAACGGAAAAAGAAAAATATATAAAACACAAATTCAGCCTTCAGATGAAATTACACACCCTTATCCCTTTCTTTACCCGTTTCCTCTTCAAACATTACAGCTAACACATAAGTATTTCTCTTTAAATGAGCTTAACTGCAAAACATACTCCAACATATTAACCCACCGTGGTACCACACACACACTCACACGCACACACAAAAAAAACGAGAGGGGAAAAAAAAAACCCGTTGCAGGCCTGATGGTAGCTTGGGCGCGATGCGTCCGAAGGACGTTTTTCTTCAGTGAGGAAAACACAGCGAAGTCCAACTTACAGCTAGTTGTTAGTCCAAGAAACACTCGTCCAACACGAACACGAAAAACCACTCGATACGCCAATGTCCACCTCCGCAGGAAACACACCGCCGTCCTCTCCGGTTAGCAGTCACCGTCCTCGGAATCCGGGAACTCTCTGCTGTTTGCTCCCACTGTTAGCCAGGCACACTAGCACAACATTTGTTCTAAACACTGCAGTTAGACAAGAAAAGTGCCGTAGTGTACACGCCTACACCTTCGTTAGTCCACTTAGATCCTCTCCAAGGTAACTATTCTCGTGTCTCATCGATGTTTCTCAGTCTCGTTTTTGTCATCTCCTCTATCCCGCGATTCTCTCTCCACAGTCTTTTTTTTGAGTTCTCCGTCTCCTCCTTCACGTCTCCCCGACGATCAGTCCAAAAAAAACAACAACCCCTCCCTCACACATTCACTTCCTTACTACCAACCATTCACCACGGACAACATTAACTGACAACAAAACTGGCCAATCAGTATAACACATTTTAAAATAAAGGACAGTACGTATAAATATTGTTCCGTTTACACCACTGTTGATGTTATAAACTATTTAAAATACTTTATATTAACTCCCAAACATTTAACATCTTGCAAAACTTTGTTTAATATAGAACTAAAGTGTTTAAAGCTCTCAGTTACAACTTTTGGATTCTCATTTAAACTAAAGAACTTTCAGTTTAATTGCATAACTAACTTTTGTTTCCTACATATGCTTTAGGTAGAAACTAACCGGTTTAAATCCCTTAGATTTACACCAGGGCTACAGACGCATTAAAACTCTTTCCATTAATTAAGCAATAATATGGTCCTTATACTGTAATTTAAGAACTTGCTTTAAAATAACCAGATTTTTGTTATTTTCTTTAGTATTAAAGTAATCCTGTGATAGTTGTCTGGTCATCCAATGGTGCACTGCAAATGGGAATGGCTAATGGCTAGTTCAGCATACTTACACTGCCAAAATGTTTTTCTCAATTGTTTACGCACTAATACTGGTATACTGGTACTTGAGACACTATGACCGCAACCTGTAACTCATGTCCCAACCCTCCTGAACCAATTCTGCTAAAATTCAAGCACAGTTCCTGCTTTACACTCAGATTGTAGTTCTAGTTGAGGGGCGGGGGTTTCACATGACCTGACAATGGCTCTGTTTGTGTTTAATTCCTTTTAGTGTGGACATTGTTGTTTTACGAAAGCTTGACCAACATGTCATTATCGTGTGTTATTAAATTAGCCCCCTTTTTATATAGTTTACTTCTTATTAACCCTCATATTTGTTTCTCTCCCCCTCTGTTTATCCCCTCCCTCAGCTCTTGGAGTATGTTGGCAAAGGAAAGAGCATCATGGACGTGGGTTTGGCCCAGGCCCGCCAGCCACTAACCACCCGCTGCCACTACTATGAAGTAGAGATTGTTGATGCTGGAGAGAAATGCTACATTGCTCTGGGTCTGGCAAGGAGGGTGAGCTTTCTAAGAAAAAAAAAAGCTTTCTAAGTCTGACAACTTAACCCACACACACACCTTAACTCAACAGAGAAGCACGTTCTATTGTACTTTTGGTCCTTTCCCCCATCTTTCTACACTGTTTTACATTAGGCAGTGTAGCTCAAAGCACTTGTGGGATGTGGACTGCAGGAATAAGCTTCACATTCGCTGATCTTCCATTCTCCCCCTTGGGTCTCCATAGCATAACAAGTTGATGAGCTCAAAACATGCTAATGATGGAACACTTTGATTAAAACTTGAATTGGCGAATGAGGCGAGTAATTTGCATGTGCCAAATGTTCCTCAGGCTCTATCTTAAGAATGTTGTAAACTTGTCCTGATGGCGGAGAAGCAGTGCTCGTGTCATACATGTTGAATCCAAGCTATTTTTTTTAAGAGGACATGGACTTAAATAGGTTCTACTCGTGGTAAACACGGTGATACTGTCAAATGCTTTATTTTCGTTCCCAGCATCCAGCAGCTCAGCCATTCTCTTTGGATGTAATGGCCTACTTTTGGTTAAATGAAACGCCTCCAAGAGGAAAACACAATTAGAGAAATTTTACCACCTCTTACTTGAACCCTTATTTCTTTTTCCAAAGAATGCACATGGGGTTCCCATTTCAGCTTCAGCATTGCAGCTCGGCAAGTGACTATTACCATGTTGAACTGCTTTGAAGAACAAAACAGACAAACCTGTAGATGTGTGGGAACTGAGTGAAAATGATGCACATTAGGAGATGCAGAGAATTATTTTAACAAGGGTTACTATATCAGGACATTTTAATACACAGCTGCAAGGATGTAAAGTATAAGCAGTAATAGTTTAGGATCTTGCAGGGCTGTTTTGAATCCTCCTTACTAGGCTTATAAAGGGCAGGACTAAACTTGTACGAATGTCTGCTTTCTGATAGATGGATTCTCTCACAAAACCTATTTGCATAACATTTTACCTAATATTATTCTTCTGACTCAGGAACCATTTCTTCGACAGTATGGGTTCATGATTTGTAAGTGTTTTGCTCCCTGTAAATTCAACCTCAAAAGTGTTGTGAATGTGAAATATTAGTGACTGCCAAAGCCTGTGGAATAAGCTGCCAGCACGGTCTCTCCCAGGGTCAAAACTCTGCTCCTTTTTAATAACAAAAACAAAATATGAAACTCAAAAAAGGTCTCCGAGGCTATTTATATAAACAGGAACAGAGGGATGCGCAGGTCACTGAATGACATGTCATTTGGAAATATTGGTAAATATTAACTTTGGTCTTAGGGTTGTTGGCTTTTGCAAAGTCGTTATATATCTACCACCTCATATTTACACAGTAAGACACATCAGTGTTCATAGTAATTTACCATCTTCATAGATATGTTGCTTGCCAAACCACCGCGCTGGCAATGGCAGTGTTGCACATATTCCCCCCCCCTTAAAGCCCATGTTGCAGGTTAACCACCACTGTTGATTATTGGGTACAAAAAAAAACACTCAAGATATGTATATCATTTTTAAAAATGTCTCCAAATAGTGTTAAGTTAGTTTTTGGTCATTTTTGGTGTTCGCGGGTTTATGAAGTGAATTCGGGGAGTTAAGTCTCAGCCTAGCACTAGAACTACGGTGATTGACTGGGAGGAGGAAGAGGAGGAAAGGCCAGCAGCCGAATAATTACGAACCTACCAGACGTGAGAGGGCAAATGAGGAATTGTCAAGATTGTGGGGAAGCCTTCATTTATCTCCTTCTTCTTCATTTATCTCCTTTATTTTAGCAACGCAGCAGTGCATACAATGACTTTACTTTTTACTGTCAGTGAATAGCACCGAGTGAGCGTCAACATTTTCTTTCGATCTAGTGACAGTGATCCTGTCGTTAGTTCAGATAAGTACTGGTACACTTATCTAGATATAGTAATAGAAGGCACCCCCGAGTGTTATTTCTAAGTGTTTACCTCTTCCTCCGGTGAAAACGTGTCGCTGTTTGGCCGGTGCTTGTGTGTGTGGCGGCGAAGCTGCAGTGGAGAGCGGGTGGTGTAGGGGAGTGAGCCTCCGGTCGGGAAGCGAGCCCCTCCGGTCGGGAAGCGAGCCCCTCCGGTCGGGAAGCGAGCCCCGCGATCAGCTGATCTGAAGATGCCTAAATCCGTTTGTGACATTTCAGGCAGGATCCTGGTCCTCCCCAACCAGCACGCACCAGTACTGTAATTGTTTATATTTCAAACATCACTGCAGGTTGATTGTGGGCGACATCGCGGTCGTGTTAGCTTACCGAAACTCTACTGCCGAAGTTGCTGGTTGGCTACGCGACGTTAGCTATATCCGCTAGCATCCGTACAGGCTAACTATAGCCAGTTAGCTTTGTGTGTAACGTAACAACCCCCCCATCTCGTAGAAGCGAAGCTTACTATTTCATTCAATACAATTATGGTACAAAAGGTGCACTAATGCCACATGTATGATGTTGACAACATGGACGCATATATAGGCAACACCAAAGGCAGTCGTAATATTTACCTAGCAGGCTAGGCTAACGCTGTTGTGCTAACGTCCGGCGGCGCAGCGTTAGCTAGCGGTCTAAACTTGTGAAAAGCCAAACAACATCCCCGTCTAAGCTGTGTTTCACTTTCCCTCCAATATTATTATAAATATAATAAAGTCACATGGACTCGATTGAGACCATAGACTGTTAATATTAAAGACCAGAAACCACATTAGGCCAGACCAGTGGTAAATACAACGCAGGCTGCTCTGTTATCTCCCCAGCGTGACGTCATGCAATGCATTGTGGGGGGAAAATGAAACACTGTAAAATTGTCTAATTTTGGTATTATATTCAATTTTGCGATATCCAACACCATCAAATACAATGGATAACAGTTCAAATATTTACTACCAACAAGCAAATTGCACAAATTCGTTGCAAAATTAAACCTGCAACATGGACTTTAAACTTTCTGTTCAAGGAAAATTAAACAACAATTCTGTGGCTACTGTGCACATTTTTCCATTTTTTCCAAAAGAGGATAAAAACTTTTTTTGGACATATTTGTGAAAACCGCTTCTGGGTGGGCGTTTCCCTTGGCAGCTGTTGTCTGAGAGCCGTTGTTGCTAAGGAGACATGCTATCAATATCCGTGGTGCACTACTGACAGGAGCATGTAGGATAGTTCTCCTTCGAAGGTTGATACAGAGAAAATGTTTCTTCTCCCTTTTCTCTTCTCCCTCGTTTTGACGTGTGTACGTTCAGAAGTAGTTTTAGACGTGCAACAGAAAACTCTGATTAGACAGATAGTCTAGCTAGCTGTCTGGATTTACCCTGCAGAGATCTGAGGACCAGGTAACCATAGTCCTCAGATTGGACAGATAGTCTAGCTAGCTGTCTGGATTTACCCTGCAGAGATCTGAGGACCAGGTAACCATAGTCCTCAGATTGGACAGATAGTCTAGCTAGCTGTCTGGATTTACCCTGCAGAGACCTGAGGACCAGGTAACCATAGTCCTCAGATTGGACAGATAGTCTAGCTAGCTGTCTGGATTTACCCTGCAGAGATCTGAGGACCAGGTAACCATAGTCCTCAGATTGGACAGATAGTCTAGCTAGCTGTCTGGATTTACCCCTGCAGAGATCTGAGGACCAGGTAACCATAGTCCTCAGATTGGACAGATAGTCTAGCTAGCTGTCTGGATTTACCCTGCAGAGACCTGAGGACCAGGTAACCATAGTCCTCAGATTGGACAGATAGTCTAGCTAGCTGTCTGGATTTACCCTGCAGAGATCTGAGGACCAGGTAACCATAGTCCTCAGATTGGACAGATAGTCTAGCTAGCTGTCTGTATTTACCCTGCAGAGACCGGAGGACCAGGCAACCATAGTCCTCATAAAATATTTTAATGTTCAATTCTAGAATTTGTTGACAATGTTATAAATTATATGCATAATGTCACATTCTTTTATAAAGTTATTTGTTTAGGAAAAGCAGCCTTCTTAGTACCTTTGCATGTCAGTCTATTTTCATTCCAGCTCAAATATTCACTATATCGGCCGCCATATCGTTAATTGGTGAATTTTTCTTTTGTAGACACTTTTTAATCCATTAACTTTATCAGTTATCAGGCAAATAAAACACTGATACAGATAATCTGCAAATTGCCAAAAAAAAACATGTGGTGTAGTCCGTGTCATGATTTGAATCACAGACCAGAGTAACTAATGTACTGTTCTGAAATCACAGATGGAACTGTGCCCTGTGGCTGTAGAAATTATGACTATCAAGAATTTTATTTTGTGTGCCTGCCAACACAAATGATCGTACTGACGCTAGGCACCAAAATTTGCACCCCCTGAAGAACATGCAGGTGTGCTGTTTCTGCATAAAAACTTGAATGTTTCATTTTTTGGTAGCGTAGACAATTCAAAACAATCAGCAAGGAGATTTATACTGATTTCTCAGCAACAAAAAGTGATTTTTAAACTTTTAAGCTTTTAAATCACAAATCTACATCTATTATATGCACCGAATTATTTTCTGTGAATTGAGAGACCAAACTAGTATACCCTCAGATGGCGCTAAATTGTGCACACACATGCTCTCAACACACACAGATGATGCTACCACGAGGGAAGAAGTTGAGTGGATAACTCCAGTCCAATTACCTCCTCAGAGTACCTCGCTCTTACTTTTTGCTCCACTACTTCTCTCTCTGCATCTGGGTTTCATTATAAAGACATTAAGCTTTAGTCCAGGAAAGGTGATAAAGTAGCAAATTGAAGGGCCTGCTTAATGACTGTTTACTCAACAGCAGTCGCAAGTTTGCATGCTGGTCTTTTTCACATAATGTCCCATGGTAAGGAGGCCTGAATATAAACACAAATCCACCCATTAATGCCCGACAGACTGCCAGATTCTGCCTTTCTGTCGCTCTCTTTTTCTGTTTATTGTGGTTGCTGACTTCAGGCTCAACCTTGTACTCAATTATCTTCACTTTACAAGTCTCTTTCTTCCTCTTTGTCAACTCGCTCTCTCTTCCCATCTCAACATCCGCTGTCGCCGACCATTTTTTAAGAAGAGTAACACTTTGATCCCGACTGAAATGTCATAATAAATATTAGATGGATTGCTGTGACAGTTTGTACAGACATCTATGGTCCCCAGATGACAAAGCTTACTTTGGTGATCCTCTGACTTTACATCCAGCACCGTCAGCAGTTTTCAATTATCAAGTGAAATATCAATGTATATTATATAATCTAATAATATGTATAATATAATCAATGTACTTCATGGATTGTCACCAAATTTTGTACAGACATTCAATGTCCCCAATGTTCAGTGTTTCTTCCAGGGTGGGAAATTAACTTTTTTTGCCCACCAGCTGGTAGATGCCTAATTTTACCAGCCACTTATATTTTTTACCAGCCACTTTTTCCGGAATTCAAATTTATAAAAAGTATTTTTATTTCATATTTTGTATTGCTTCAATACATTGTTTTATTATTAATACATATTTTAGCTCCAAGGTTTTAAGGAAATACCAAAACCGGATACATTGTGCATAGAGGTAAAGAGATGGGGAAGGTTTCTTTTACCAGACAAGTACAAACCATTTTCACTCCTGAACAGATTTCTCAAGCCCAAAACAGCATTATTATGGCATACTTAATAAAAGATACACAGGTGTGGATGAAAAACACATTCTTCATCCTGGTATTCTCAAATGATCTGAAATGTCATCCTCATGGTGGCGCTAGAGGGAATATCAGGTGATCACTAAAGTCAGTAGGATTTATCTGCTGGGTACCATAAATGTTTGTACACACTGTGCTCCTGGGGTCCCGTCTTCCCCAGCTGTATGGCAGTGCACTTGATATGACCAAGATGAATTATTTGTGTTTTATGACAACGCGTAGGTTCGACAGTAAGTCCAGTGCATGGACTGGTTGTCGGGAAGGTTGGCTAACCATTCCCTCGTTTTCCCTTCGTTCTCAATGCGCCACTTGTTCAAAAAGTATCTTCTCTTTTTCTTTACTTTGCCCTCAACAGCTACCGCTGACTCCGCTGCGGGCCTCTTAATACCGGGGATATGTTGCCACATTTATTTTTACCGATAATTTTCCTTTTGTCTGTACCTCAGCTCAACTACATGTTGTCATGGACTAGCGCTGAAAACCACTCGACAAAAGCCTGGAGTTGATGGAAATTTGGGTGGTGAAAGCCCTGGCTGTAAACGGTTTCATTTTCCATAAGTTCTTCACAATAAAAGCCCCGGTTGTAAATGGTTTCATGCATCTCCTACAAGATCCTCCTGCTCACCTACAAATTTCTCCATGGACTCTCACCAAAATACCTCCCATATCTCCTCCACCCCTACACTCAGTCACGTTCCCTGCAGTCCTCTGACATGGACCTGCTGGACAACCTCCACACCAGGCTGCAGACTTTTGGGGCCAATGCTCCCACACTCTGGAACGGTCTACCCCTCCATGTCTGCTCTGCCCGACCCCTGCCATGTTCAAAAAGCACCTCAAAATATTTCTTTTCACTTAATCCTTTGACCCCCTAACCCCCCCTCCCATAAGTCCAAATGTTTATTATTATACCTTCCAAACATTGTGCCAATTCCCTGCACGTTGTTTTTATTCTTGTTCAAAGAGAATGCCAAATAAAGGGAAAGGGTTTGAGATGTTAGCTGGTTTTAAAAAGTTTGCCATTTGTGCATATGATAAGTGTGAAAGTTTAGTATGCAAGGTATATGTGTTTTTTTTGCGTGTACATAATCTAAGATCTGTTTTGACCCCACTGCAATTCCTTGCCCTGACATGACCTCTTGCTTTCTCTCGCTCATTCCTCTGAAGATAAGGGTCTCCATGAATGTACAGCATGCATATGCTTGGTAGCACGGGTGTTTTTCATCCGGTACACACAGCGGTTGCTAGGCTGTGGGACAAAGAGAGATCTAGGCTTAGTTATGGGGTGGAAGGAGTGGTGTGTGTGTGTGTGTGTGTGTGTGTGTGGTGAGGTGGGGGGGTTTAGGTAGAATGTCAGGAGGTAGAAAAATCAAGGGAAGCTATCCTGTAAAAAACACAGGAAAAAAAGCAGGAAAACCCTCATGTCCTGAAAAACAAACAGAATCCTGCAAAAGAAAAAGATCATGACCCTGTGTTAGGACAGGGAAGTGAAGAAGGAGGTTGGGGAGAAGGGTTGAAAATGGGACGCTGGATGAATAGGTGTCATAGTTGTGATGGAGGACTGAAGAGTTGGATATGATTCAGAAGCCATCAGTGTCTGAATGGTTTTTTAGATCACCCATGACCCTCTGTGTCAGACAAGTGTATTGGCTTACTGTCTGTTCATGTACATAATACATTAATAAAGCCACACATGCTCTTGAACACAAAGAAGCAATAAAACTGCTCAGGAGACTGGAATGGCAGTGTTTCCTCTGTCCTGGTATGCCCTGGGACCCGGTCCTGGGAACAGCGCTCTTCCTCTTGTGATGCAACAGTCCTACTAACCATTTTTCAGTGCCACTCCTGTGGACTTGTTTATTCTAAGAAGGTCCATTTAAGATAAAAGCAAAGACCCAGCCTCTGTGCCAAGGCCTCTAATCTGGAAAATGCAGACCATGCAGCACCACCAGCAGAATGTGTGAGGTAATTGTTGGTGTAACTTGCGTTTAGAACGGCAA
This sequence comes from Etheostoma perlongum, assembly GCA_026937815.1. Classification (NCBI taxonomy): domain Eukaryota; kingdom Metazoa; phylum Chordata; class Actinopteri; order Perciformes; family Percidae; genus Etheostoma; species Etheostoma perlongum. The sequence goes on along the minus strand of CM049377.1, from coordinate 1,520,117 downwards.
CGATTTAGTTATTCAATTAGTTGATCGACAGAAAATGATCAGCTATTTTCCAACTCGGTAGTTACAGCCCTATCAGCCACAGGACCTCCGTACAGGGACTGAATCTGTTCCTTTAGCATGTTAGCACACAGATTTTATGTTTCCATTACATCTGAAGAACTGACGATTGTACACGAGACAACACCAAAGTGATCATTATCTCCGTAATTTATTGTTGTGCGTCAGATGATTGGAAAGCAGAAGTGGAAATGAAGATTGCAAATGGCAGAAAGGCAAGATACCTTGCTAGTGTGGCTCTAAGGATGACAGGGTCGGTCAGTCAAACTTTGCAATGAAGATAGTTTCTAAACTACCGCTAACATTGTTGTTGGTGGTTCTGTACTGCAGTGTCTTATTTATTAACTGGGTGGAAGAGTGTAGAGAGTCTGATTTATCAGTCAAGCTCTAATGTTGATGTTATATTGATGCATTTAGCTATGTACTGTACAGCCTCACAGAGTCCCTAGCATGACTGTAGACCTATTATATTATTGCTTAGCTGTCCACCACACAACTTTACTGTTTTGGGCACTGTCCCTGCTCTCATAGCGCCGTTTTTGCCACGAAGCAGCTGTTTTCAGTGAAAAGGCTCTAAAACCTGACTCAACACTTCCTGCTCATCACCAAACAGCAGACAGACATAGTTGTACACTATCTGGTGAACATAGTGGAGAATTTAGAAGTTAAAGAGACAGTTCCTCATGAGTCGGTAGAGACTCCTGAAGGAAATATAGTTCTCTATATCAATTTCAAACTTGGCATGTTGTGTTACTTGTTTCCTCTGCCCCCGAATGAGATTCCGCTCCCAAGTCATCAAATTAATGGTACTAACAAGTGCTTTCTAGCAGTGGAAAATCTGTACTCTTGTAACAGTCTCAAGGTTGACGTTTGCCCAGTCCTTCAAACTCATCCCTAACATGTGAAAATAAGTGCCCTTAGCCTTCAGTGGTCAGAAAATGCATAAAGGGCTGTTAATTACCATCATGTAGTTCATTTTCACAGGGGTGGGATATGTCCTATGAATGAAATTGTAGGGAATCTGCTGATGATCTGGGTTGCGTGATACTTCTGGGATGTCAGACCATACATCATGCCAGTCAAGATTGACGCTCATGTATGGACAATCGCGTTCCCAGACCTTCTCAACAGGAAGGGCAGTGTGGCCAGATATTACCAAAAACTGGTAAAGCCTGGATACCATACCACAGGTTTTTGGCTGCATGGTGAATTATTTCCAAATAGGATGGATGTGCAACGGACTCTGCCAGGGGACACCGTGTGCCTTGAGTGCTTCTTAATTGAAAGGTAAAAGAAAAAAAGAGGAACATAGCAGACTGAATGCGTTTTGTAAGTCGGAAAAAGGTAACAAGCCAGACTCGCTAAAGATGTCTTTTAGATAATGAACCCCCCCATCTGTTCCCATTATGGTGCTGTTATAGGCCTCCCACCAATCAAGAGTGCTACATTGTTGAATAAAGGGGAAAATGTGTGCCAGTGACATGATATATGGCAATATGTTGCAGCTAATCTCCAAGTTTGGATGAGATGAGAGATAATGGGGCCAAAGCGTAGCTGGCACTGTTTATTAAAGATACTGGCAAAGAGGATGTCATGGAGGGACCAAGGCTCTGTCATAGCACTTTGTAAGGTACGCCAGCAAACAGACAGGAAAGTAGGGGTCTTAGCACAAAGGACCAAAAATGTTTGAAGTTGGTAATTGAAAGAGCAACATCCTCTTTCCTCCTCTGTAAAGTAGACATCTTAAGTCGTGGCCGTTTACCTTTCCACATCAATTTTTAGACACTGCTGATTGTAGTTTGTGCCAATAACCAGTAGGAGGGGAAAGAGGTAGCATAGAGCTCACAAAGTTCATCCTGGGTAAAACATTCATTTTAACCACAGAGATACGAGCTTGAATTGGGAGACCTATCCACTTTTCCATATCTTTCAAGATGCTGTTCATACCACCAGAATAGTTATGGTTAACAATCTGGTTTAAGCAAGGGAAAACCTCAATACCTAAATATCTAAACAGTTTAACAATGGGGATGTTAGTAGGGATGATTGAATTGTAGGCAGAATCATTCAATTGAAGTTGTGCTGACTTTGACCAGTTAATTTTAAAGACTGATAAGCTTCCATACTCCTCGCATAGGGATAGAAGGGGAGGAAGAGACTGAGAGGGTTTTTCTAAAAAGACCAAAACGTCATCCGCAAATAGAGAGAGGTGATGCTGTGTATTGCAAAATCACATACTTGATTGGCAAATGGCTTGTGCCAGAGGCTCTCAGGAGAGGACAAATAGTGCAGCACTCAAGGAGCATTCTTGGCGGAAAGATCTAGAAACTGGAAACAAAGAGGCGGAGGTGCGTCCAGTTAAGACTCGGACTGAGGGGTTAGAATACATAACTTTAATCATGCCAATGAAAGGGCTACCAAAGCCCATCACCTCAGCCCAGAGTAATTTTATTCTCCCCAAAACAAGTTTCCTTTTAATTTTTAAAGACTTTTTTTCCAACTTTCTCCTGCAACTTCATTGCAGCAAACATACAAAAAACATTGCACCTTTTATTGCAATTTATTTTTACAAAAGCTATCGCAACATCAGGGATTTTGGGCCGTAACAATAAAAAAAAAAAATCCCCAAAATCCAGGAAGGACTGACATGAGTGGGACACTGCTAAACTCAAAACAGTGTGTGCACTCCGTCATATCACCTTTTTGGCCACTTATTTCAATAACACAACAAACCTGCTCAGTTTTATATGTGTGCATCAAGAAAACATTTGCATATGCACTTGCATCCATAAAAAGTGCTGAACATGCCCAAACATACACACAGCCTGTTGTTGTCTTTACTGATGTCAGATGCTTTCTGTCATCATGTGGGGAGCTGGGGGTTTTAGCCTGATGACACAAGGTTATACAAACAGACCTGCATTAGTTCACTACACAGTCTCTGCCCAACCCCTATAGCTGAGGTTGTGTGGGCACGTACAAACAGAAACACACTACTTTCCCTCCCTACAAACTGTACCTACAACACACACACACGCATCCATACACTCACATCTGTGGGAAGTCATCTTTTTAGACAGCGTTGTGATATGCCAGTGTGATAGTTGCTATAGATGATGGGTATCTGCATCCACATGGTTCCCTACTCGGCCCGCACCTTTCTGCTTTTAGTCTTTCAGTCTTGTTTACTCTGCCACCGTGTGGAAATGCAGGCTGCTCTGATGACACCGGTGTATCAGCTGTGGATCTGATAGCGCAGGGCTTTGCTCCGTTATGCTGTGGACACAACGCCAGTGTTTGTTGTTCTTAGAAGCAGCTTGCATTTCAATGATGGCTTCTGCAGGCCAACGGAGGTGACCATGTTTAGAAAGTTTTCCAGTATGTGAGAGTAGACCAGCTGGTTAACATGGTGCTCTCCCTCTCTCTCTAACATGCATTCCATTATATGTTGATAGAGAAGGAGTGTAGGTGTAATTTAGTGGCGCCACCACTGATTGAAAAACAAAAAATCATAGCGTTAACTGTTGTAATTCCAAACCACAATAGGTTGGAATGTTTTATCAGAGGGAAAGCTGTTCCAAGTCCCACAAAACAATATCATCCTTGCTTCACAGAATTCATTGCTGAAGAAAAAAAAAACACGTTGTTTTTACACTGAAGAGTCTGAAGATTGAAATCTTATTTTTTCACCGTCACATTGTTTTTTCAGGTACTTACACATTCTGTATGGCATTCTCCCCCCATCTACCACAATGAATGCAAACTCCTTGGTGAAGAAAAGATATCATGGTGATGTTTTTGATGGTATTTCTGTTTTCTTGAATCGCGTTGTAGCAGCTGCCGTTTGTCAAACATTTAAAGAGTAAAATGTGTTTGTTGCCAGTTGATTGTTCAGTAGTTGTCCGCCTAAGTTACTGTTGCTACACATGTCAAGCTGTCTCACATGGCACATATGCAGTTTACAATAATGACGATGCCAGATCTATCTTAGTTATTTTTTAAACAATTAGGGATGCACTGATTTATTGACATTCATATCCCCTGATATTCAGGGCCTGACGGAACATGGTTTTTTGGCTTCTTAGCTTAAATACTTTTTTGTATTTTCAAATAGTATGATGGATGTTGCTGGAGTGTAAACTGCCCCAAATGTTTGGCTCTGGGAGCCATTAATGTCTGTATGAAGTTGTATTGCAATCCATCCATTAGTTGTTAAGGTATTTCTGGGGCTAGGTACTGAATTCAATACTTTTTAGGCACCGTCCGAATTGCGTCTTAAGTATCGAGTCATTCAGCGTCAGTGAGCCAATAAGCATGCAGCATGCTTCTACCAAGATCTAATAATGTTTGTGATTGGCTGTCTAACATTACACGTCGTAGAGACACGCAGGAAAAACTCTACGTTACACAGAGCTGAAACATGAATAGTAATAGTAATGTCATTTCTTTTCGTTTTATAAATTGGTATTGAAAAAAAGTATTGTTTTAGAACCGGTATCGAAGTGACGGTATCGCAACATTTTTGAACGAAACCCAGCCCTAGGTATTTCAGTCACCCCACTCTTCATAAATAGGAGGTTCTGTAATATTGAGATACTGTAATGCTGTAAAAGTATAAAGCTTCAAGCTCAGTGTGTAGAGAAGGAAGAGCTGCTTCAGCTTTTTTTCCCACTAACTCACCATATTTATTTGATGTATAGAGCACTAAATACATGTTTTGAATTAGAGATGATGGACACAACAATTACCCGAGAAGACGGCATTTAACTGTCGATCCATTCATCAGACACAAGTCTGCGGTTTCCATTAAAGCGCTATAAATCCACCCATTATTTGTTTATCCATTCCTAATGTTGTCTTATTTCAGAGCGTTCCTCCAAATCACTGATCAGATCAGAGTCTGTGGATCATCAATCAGGGAGCAAAACACCCAGACGTTCCTCTCCTCCTTGTGGAGATTCAGCCCAGATGCCAGCCAGCCAGAGGAATCCTTGGGCTTGTGGTTGAGACGAGGGGGAAGAGGAGCAGACTTGGCAGATCAAGGGGCTTCAGGCTTGGAGGAGTAGTTGCATTCCTCCATGTCTCTCTGTCTTCCTCTGCTGATTTCTCACTCTGTCCTTTTCCCTCGCTCTATCTCTCGCTCTCACTTTCCACCCATCCATCTCAATTTCCTGTTCCTCAAGCCCCAATGGGGTTGTCAGACAGGATCGTTGATGTTTCCCTCATGTCCTGTCCTCAGAATGCTGTGCTCTTGTCTGCCTGGCCAGACAAAGCTGACTGTCTGCAGTGTTCCCATTACTCATTTCTGCACACAGGTGCTAATAGTTTCAACGTCCCTGTTTCGTTTTATAGTAATTTAGTCTCTGCATCAATCATCGGTGGATTGGTTCTTTTGTTTGCATAAAAGCACATTTTCTGTTTTGGATGTTATCCTGGTCATATTTTAGATTCTTTCTTTGACAAGATTAAATTGAAATGTTGCCTTTTTTCTCTGTTAATACTATGTAGGGAAAGTTCACTTGAGAGAGAATGTGATCCAGAAAGCATTTAGACGTTGCCTACTGAAAGATGAATGAGGAGCATAATGTCATTGCCCTCCTCCCCCTTCCTCTCTTGTTCAGTAATGTAGGTGCAGCCAGAAAGTCAGATAAAAATCTCTGGTAATTACCTCTGAGTCATGCTCTGATCTTATCCTAAAGTTGGCCCTCTAGTTATTTCTGTTGGCATGGTGAAACCTGGAGAAATGCATACGTACTGCACATGTGAACAGATAATCAGAGAGACAAACATCCTCAGACTGTGACCGGTATCCAAAACAGAGTGGGAAAGGAATCCTCACACTCATTAACATGTTAACATTTGGTAACGTGATTTTTAAACTGCACTGGTCACAACACATTAAACCTGCTACTGGCTTTCTACTTGATCATTTCCAGTTGATTGACAGTATCCTGGCATCGCCAGACCAAATGTGAAGTAGTGTGGAACCTCTCGGTAGAGCTGGAACAACATTCAAAATGTTACTCAACAATTAATTGTCTCAGGAATAATTGTCATTAACAATATAATTGTCTCTTTCAGTCAAATGTCAAAATTGTTATTTATGGATTTATTTTTAATACAATTTTGAATGACATCCATCTTTTGGTTATAGTAAATGTCAAATATATTGCGTCATGTGACCCAGATAATATAATAACAACACAGCCTATGAAGTAAACTACATCTCTTTATTAACATAAAAAGAACAGTTGTTTTGTTTTTAAATGAACATAAAACCAACAGTCATACCTCAGGACCTTAGCTAATGTTAGCAATTAATTGTGGTTAAACAAAGAAATTACTTTAAAAATATTGCAATTGGACAATTATGTAATTGTTAAAGGTTCATTTTTGATTTCCAGGGGGCATTATCAGCTAATTATTAACATGTGACGTAGAGGTGTAAGGTTGATTAGTTATCCGATTTGAGGGTCTAAAGAGTGTCAAATTGTAAAGCCCTTCAGAATTGTGATATTTGGCTATATAAATAACATTTTTACTTGACTTGACTTGATTGTTTAAATCTGTTATATCCATGACTGTGAAAATGTGTATTTGTGCCCTGTGTAACTGTTTGTGTCTGTGCAGGACTACCCCAGGAACAGACACCCAGGATGGAGCCGAGGTTCGGTGGCGTACCATGCTGGTGAGATTTTAAGCCTCTTTTCCCTCTTTCTCTTCTTCTCTCAGTCTATATAGCTTTATTAATAGAAAGTAGGCTGTGTGTTATTTCCTTCTACGAGTGTGGAATTCCTCCTGTAGTCTTTTTTTTTATTTTTTAGATGAAATAAATAAATCTGATTTGATCTGCTTCCTCTAAAGCATCCATCTCCTGCAGGAGGCAGATAAAAAGCACAGGAAGCAGAGTAAACAGACGGTGGCAGCATCAGAAAGAGGAGAAGGATCTTATCTCCATCAATTTTTGTGGGAATTCTAAATATCTCTCTAAGCAATGAACCAAAAAAAAAGACAAAAGGTTTAGCTATCTTTATCTTCCTATGCTTCCACACACATGTTAAGTCTTGGTTGTTTGTGACGACAGGCCTGTGAACATTATCTGTACAGGCATCTGCACTAAACCCCCCCACTGCTCCCATTCCAGGCCTCAGCACACCTTACTATCAGTGCTAAGAGATTAGCTATCAAATGCTGCTGCCATGCTATAAGAATGTCTGCATGCTAGGCAGGTAGGTGGTTGTTGTTACAGTACACTGTACAAGCTACAGTAGATTGGCCGGCTCTTTATCTAGCAGTCCACTGTCAAAGTCAAGATCTTGTTAGTACTTATCAGACTGAAGCCGTTAGCTGGCTTTTTATCAGCGTTATTTTTGTCTAAAGCATCCCATTGTTAATCTCTCTCACAGTTGGTTTCTGCTGCTCTGAAGGAGTCACACGCCACAAATGTCACTTTCTTTCATATGTTTTCCCACCATGGAATGTGTATGAGTTTTATTTTTAGAGGAAGGTTTATATACTTTCTCCAGTTGACCTCTAAATGAGCTATCAAAACATATTTTCTTGTTCACTCCACACATTCCGTTGATTTTTCAAATTGATGTGTAGAGTCCCAAATTCCCGTATCCCTTTTGTAGATTCCATTCATAATTTGGATACACTAATAATAATAATAATAGTTGACGCTGTGCATCCTGCCGGGGTCTGCGGATGATACCTCAGTGCTGAGTGACAGACGCTGCCAGTCATTCACAGAGGCTCACCATGCCAGTCCCAGAGGTCTAGCGCTGCGGTCTGGCTGGTTTGGCTGCTGTGCGTTGGACACCACAGAAATGTGCACGCCCCAGCACAGCTCCCATTAATCTTATTTGCTAGAGCCTAAAATGATGTATGTGGCTTTCCACGCTGCGCGTGTGGGGTTTTCCTTCCCATGCTTGGGTTAAGGTGCAGGCTACTTTAAATCAACAGCCGGGGCCTCTTCTTCATGTCTCGCCTCGCTCCTCCACGCAGCCCAGATTTTCAGCTTAGGAACCTCGAGAATTGCATGCAGATGCTCTTGGGCACAGTGACAGCAACTTGATGTATACACAGTATTGTATGCACTCGGTCATTTCACCGCAGTAGAAATTGCTTAAAAAAGGAATGACTTGCAGGTTTTCCTGCTAGGTGGAGCCAAGAAAGAGTTTTTTCTGTGACACCTGGTTCCTCTGTTTATTAACTTGTATGGGTAGTTTTTGTATTTGACCTCAGTATCTAAAGGGCAAACATGTCTGCCATGATATTCTTGTCAGACCTTGGCTTTGTATAGACTCAGCATTATATTTTTATCATACCTCACATTGCCCTTTTAGTACACTGAGTGTTTGTAATGTTTTTCCCATTAGCTTTTGCTTGAGTTATATGATCCAGCCTGGAGGCAAATACATACATTGCATAATGACTCAACATTCCTCCCTTTCCTATTTACTTTGCATGTACACTTTGATTACGGAGCTCTATTTCTGTCATCCTGATTTATGGTGCGTTGTATTGGGCACGCGACCAGTGTTGACCTGGATCACATTTGATGTGTATTATTGACTTTAAAGGTTGTGATTTTACTCCAGATGTATTCCAGTTATATACACAAATGGCTGCCAACCATATCGCTGCTCCTTGTATAGCTTGTATAGTTTGAAAGTTCTTTGGCCTGCGCTGGTGTAACCACGAGTGTTTGTGTTGGGAGCTGGCCCAGTGTGGACCTCCATCCTGTGTGTTGGCTCGGCTTGTCTCCGCAACTTAATGGCCCGCGGGGCACTGCAGGCCCCTGTGGGCCCTATCAGAAGCAACCAGCCATCCAACCATTGAGTGCTCCTCGACAAGCCCGATTAACCCTGTCACCCTCTCCAAACCCCCCCATCAGTGAGTTACACGTGCTATGACTCAACACCCGCAGCTGAAGGTTACACCTTACCCCCACCGCCGCCCTCCATCCCTCACCACCAAGCCAGCTTCACATAATAGGGCTCAGTCTAACTTATGTGACTGGGTCTAATCAGATTCCAGCTCAGGTTCTGCAAAAACAATTATTCAACATCAACATGTTGTGTGGGGAGGATTGTATTACCTTCTTTCAAATTGGATTTGGATGACAAATTCAACACTAACAAGCACAAACAGAGCCTGGTAAAATCACCAACCACTATGTGAACTGAGCGTGTACCGAGAATGTGTCCATACTGTGGAGGTCACCACACAACTAAGGGAATTAAGGCTGTGACCAGCGATTATTAATCTGCAGATATTTAGTTTTTTTTTATATTATTTTGTGAGACTTTTCCACCTTTAATTTTTTTGACAGGGCAATTAGGTAAGAAAGGGAAGAGGGGGGGAGACACACAGAAAATCGCCACAGGTCGGATTCAAACCCTGGACCTCTGCGTCGAGGCATAATGCTCTACCCACTGAGCCAACCCAACTGAGCAAAACCATTATTTTTTAAATTAATAAAAAAAATATATATATTATATTATTATATAATAAAATTGTATCATTATGTCAGAAAATTACAATTGGCTCAGTTTGTCTGTTTTTTTTTGTCTGTCTGTCAGCAGGATTACATAAGAACTGCCTGCCCAAAAGGGTGTAGGCCAAGAAAGAACCAGTTACATTTTGGAGCGAATCCCAATAACGGGGGTGTATACACCGTTTCTTTTCACTTTCGGTAACATTGTGAGAAAGGGCATTTGTGCTGCATTCATGTGGTGTCGGAATGATCAGAAAAATGAGTTTCCAGCTGGGAAAATTCACACTGCATTAACATTGTGAGATAGGCCGTGCCTTGATGGAGGTCTGTGTTCTGCCAATTATTCTCTCAATCGCTGTTTGCTGTATAAAATGTCAGCATATTAGTGAAAGAGCTTGTGAAAAATCTTAATTTTCCAAAGCCCACGTTGATGATATCAAATAACTTGTTTTTACTGTCCAGCCCAGAGATATTTAGTTTATTATCATAAGACAGAGGAAAGCAGAAACTCCTCAAACTGGAGATGCGGAGTCTTTGTAAAGTTTAACAAAGAATGTATTGATTACTCTTTTTACTTCTATTTAATACTAGATTAGTATTTCTGTCGATCGATTCGTTTGAGCTCTTAAACCAACACGATGTAAGCACCACTATAAAGCCTGGAGCTAAAACAGAAGACGCTAACCTTACCAGAGTCTGTACTACCTCGTGGCCCAGAAAAGTCCTCCACATGCTGCAGTACTTCACTCTGGCCTAACCAGTTATTATTGAATTTATTATTGTTCATATATTTTACAAGCTAAGGGCCTCAATGGCAAAAGGCCCCAGGAAGTTTACTATCTTAATATACATCAACAGCTCAACACAAATGTTATCTATAGTAAATTCTAAGGGACAAGAACAAACTCACACGAGTGAAATCATGGAAGAATATAAATCTTTAGTTTTAATTGTTCATGTTTTAGGATTCTGTGAACTTATTGTTCCCTGGGCGGGGAAGCCCAGTCTTTTCCAGGCAAACTCATGTTACGAAAGTCTGTTATTCTTTTCCCAGCTGGTCCCAGTCCTCAGTCAGAGCCTGGCTTCTCCTCCTGTGGGCCCGGCTCCAAACCCCCAACTCGGCTCCAGTTTTCACCTTATGCTTGCTGCTAGGTTCACCCCTAACTTTTTCACCTGGTGGCGGTCACAGTGGCTAACATCGTCACCTTTACCAGCTACTTCCTCAGTGTAGGAGCTTGACTTTTGCATTAACACCATCAGCAGTATTCTGCTCCATCAACAGCATTATAGCCAGACCCTGGTTAACACTACGCTCATTTTAACCTCTCTGGTCTCCACCACAACTCCAAGTGGAGCTGCTTCATGTATTTCCGAAGCACACTTGAAAAAAGCAGAACATATTATTGTATGCTCCAAAACAAAGATAGCCAAAACTCATTTTACTGTAACTTAATGTAAACGTAATGTTATATGACAAGTTTATTTAGTGCTTTTATCAGTCCTGTATTTCTTTCAAATAATTGAATAACCTTTAAAAGAGCGAAGAGGGTCTAATGAAAAATGCTATGGAGTTGCATTATGAAAATATAAATTCAATCAAGCTTTATGGAGCAACTAAAAGTCAAGATATCTTGGCTTCAACTGCTTGAATTCCTTTTTTTTCTTTTTAAATGTGTCTTTCTGGAAGTGCAATACTAGATGCTGGAGAACCCCTTTAACTTACGAAATGTCAGGAAATGTTTTTTTCTCAGTCGTTATCGATGTGTACAGGTTGCTTTTTTGTGTAATCAACAGTCCAAATTCTAAAGAAATTCAATTTACTGTAAATATAGAATATAACGTGAAATACAAAACTGATAAAAGCATTAGTCGAGAATGTGGAAATGGAGAATGTGTTGCATTCTTTACTTAATTAATGACTTAGATTGTTTATCAAAATTGTTGGTAATTCCTATTTTTTTGTTCCATTGACTGTATGTAATCGTTTCAGCCCCAATCTCATTATTTATTAAGGACACGGTGTGTCTTTAGTAAAAGGGAGAGCAACAGTAGTGATTTAAGGATGATTCAGAGGCGTATCCCATTGGTTTTGTGTTTGAAATTGTAATTGAAGTCAGTGAATTCATAAATTTTCTCAAAATAAATTTGCAAACAAGCTGCCTGAGAATTTTAAAGGTTCCAGCGAACATCCCTCCGGCCACATCCCTTCTCCTACCTTTCCTGTCCCAGTGAACTAGCTCCATGGCTGGGTTCAAACCTGGACTTCCACACCCCGACTCACCTCCAGCACCATCCCCCCGTCACTCTTCAAAGCCGCCCTGCTCTGCTGTTTTTAGCTGCGCTGTGCCTGACCGGCGTGGCTCCAGGTTGCCTAGTGTGGTGTTGTGACAAAGGCCTGCATGGGAGCCGTAATGATACAGTGTCTCAGTCTCCCTCCCGGTGCTCAGATAGATTGTTTAAACAGTATCCTGAGCCGGGGATGGGTCCCATGACAACTCCATAAATATTTACCAGCAGCAGCCACGCCGCTTCGCTTGAGGAGCGCTCGTCTGCAGGCTACCACTGCAGTGTTTTTCTTTTGCCCTTTTTCCGTAGTCTTTCGCAACTGTAGTATGTGTTGTTTTGATGATTTCCTGTGGATGTTGTTGTCTAATTTTTTGTGTGTGTTGTTACTAGCGCTGCTTTCACCTTTTTTTTTTTTTCCCCCTCACACATCATCATCTAGCAGGAATGTCAGGATGTCCTGTATGTTAGCACGACATTGTATGTACAGTACACATGTCACACGCTGTGGTAAACCCATTACAAGACGCAGTGAAATTCACGTCCGCGTAGGTTCAGTTCAGCACTGGGACATGTTAGGACAAAGATGAGGGCATCTGAATTCAAAGCTTTTTAAGACTTTTCAAGATCTACAGTTTCCTTAAAACACACCTTAGAAGATTTACAAAAGTCTCAAGTATTTTCTTGTAATGTTTGTAATTATATGTTTTAGGATCTGAATCCAGGCTGTCTGGAGACGTTAAAGCACACTTAGATCTAGGCCATATTGTCTGTACTGGTTTTACATCAAACTTCATTATACATGCTCGTGAAACAAGGTATTACATGTATTCTATTCTATGGTAATAAACAGGTCTTGGTGAAACCTGCAGAAACCCTGCTCACAGGTCAACAAATACATTGTTATGCAGTGGTGTAGAAGGTTTTCAGGTCCTTTGATACGAATACCACGTCTGTGTAAAAGTAAAAGTCCTGCAGGAAAATGTACTTATGGTATTAAAAGTAGAAATTCTCACTGCAGAAAAATGGCAGCTGGGATTGTTATACTATTATATATTATCTTATTAGATTTTTATTACTCTGCTAGTGATTATTATCATTAGGGCCCGAGGCGAAGCTCCTGTTGAAACTGAAGGAATTATTATTCCTTCCTCCAGCAAATGAATTGCCTTCGTAAGACCTTTGAGATGAAAACTTCTTAAACGAGGTGGCGGGGTGGCCATTTTGTGCATTTCGCCATTGAAACAGGAAGTGGGTATAACTTGAATGTGCATTGTCCCATTGGCTTGAAACTTTTCAGGATTCATAAGAGTCCAACCTTGAGGACATCTAAAGGCAGATATTGGCTCAAAGTCATATCGCCCACTAGTGGCAAGAGGAAGTGGTGTGGCTAAATCATAGGGGGCGGACCAAACCATGACCAATGAAAATGGAACTCTCTGCTGAGTTCAGTGATTTCCCAGCGGCGGCCGCGGCTTCAACGCCGACCCAAAGCTCCGCAGGCCGGAGTCGAACCCGCGGCCGCTGTGTCTGAGTTTGAGTCTTACGTTTTTAATGTGCGTTTCTATTTTTAAGTTTGTGTTTTATGCTGTCTCCTATGTATTAAGTTTTATGTATTTTAAAGGCCCATGCAAATTAGCTGTGGTGTGTGGCATTAGTTTATACTACATACTTATTTGTCCCCATACAAATAAACATTTTATAAAATAACTACTAACTAAAGCTGTCAAATAATTGTAGTATATAGTAAAAAGTAGAATTTGTTTTCTTTTCCTATGAGTGGAAGTGGCATGAGAAGAAAAGTGCATTTGTACTGAAGCACAGAACTTGAATAGATGTAAGTGATCACATTCCAATACTAGATTAAGAAATAGTTGCAGAATTGAGTTTTCTTCCTCCTCCTCCGACAGATGATGGCAAGATCTTTCACGGCAGCGGGGGTCGGAGACGCTTTCGGTCCTCGCTGCATCAAAGGTGACATCATGGGCTGCGGCATCATGTTTCCACGAGACTACATCCTGGATGGAGAAGGTGAGGGCAGAGGGTTCAGGTGCTGCAATTACACTGTCACTCATTAAAGTGGTTGGTGCGTCCGTGGGAGGTTTTGTTCTTAAACCTGCTTATCGTGGTTTAGCGTAAGGCAACAGTTGGTCTTAACACAGTTTATTGTGTTGCATGTGGGAAAGAAATTGGATGCGCACCAAAATCCCCACGCAGAGAGAACAGAACAGTCACTGAAAGGGGAAGCTCTAATCCCACCACACCCCCAATCATTTCCATGGGAGACATATATAGTCTTTCCTGCTCTCAGGTGGTTTTAATCTGTTTTATGTGACCAAACCTTTCATAACATCTTGGAGACAGCCACTAATGTCATCTAACCTTCATAGGACCCACTTCCAAAACTCTAAGTACTGTGTATTTTATCTCCTCTGCTCTTCATTCACACTGTGCACTGTTTGTCCTCAGGTGACGTGGACGACTGGGATCAGCTGGAGGTCCGTCCAGGTCACGCCGGCGTCCAGAACATCCTGTACCTCAACGACGAAGAGGAGGAAGAGGAAGATGGGGAAGAGGCAGAGGAGGGACAGGAAGGCAGGAAGGTCACGGTGAGGAAAACACAATATAAAAACGGATATATATATATATATATATATATATATATATATATATAAAAACGGATATATATATATATATATATATATATATATATATATATATATATATATATATATATACACACACACATATATATATACACACACTCACCGGCCACTTTATTAGGTACCCCATGCTAGTAACGGGTTGGACCCCCTTTTGCCTTCAGAACTGCCTCAATTCTTCGTGGCATAGATTCAACAAGGTGCTGGAAGCATTCCTCAGGGAGTTTGGTCCATATTGACATGATGGCATCACACAGTTGCCGCAGATTTGTCGGCTGCACATCCATGATGCGAATCTCCCGTTCCACCACATCCCAAAGATGCTCTATTGGATTGAGATCTGGTGACTGTGGAGGCCATTTGAGTACAGCGAACTCATTGTCATGTTCAAGAAACCAGGTTGAGATGATTCCAGCTTTATGACATGGCGCATTATCCTGCTGAAAGTAGCCATCAGAAGTTGGGTACATTGTGGTCATAAAGGGATGGACATGGTCAGCAACAATACTCAGGTAGGCTGTGGCGTTGCAACGATGGTGAATTGGTACCAAGGGGCCCAAAGAGTGCCAAGAAAATATTCCCCACACCATGACACCACCACCACCAGCCTGAACCGTTGATACAAGGCAGGATGGATCCATGCTTTCATGTTGTAGACGCCAAATTCTGACCCTACCATCCGAACGCCGCAGCAGAAATCCAGACTCATCAGACCAGGCAACGTTTTTCCAATCTTCTATTGTCCAATTTCGATGAGCTTGTGCAAATTGTAGCCTCAGTTTCCTGTTCTTAGCTGAAAGGAGTGGCACCCGGTGTGGTCTTCTGCTGCTGTAGCCCATCTGCCTCAAAGTTCGACGTACTGTGCGGTCAGAGATGCTCTTCTGCCCACCTTGGTTGTAACGGGTGGTAATTTGAGTCACTGTTGCCCTTCTATCAGCTCGAACCAGTCTGGCCATTCTCCTCTGACCTCTGGCATCAACAAGGCATTTCCGCCCACAGAACTGCCGCTCACTGGATTTTTTCTCTTTCGGACCATTCTCTGTAAACCCTAGAGATGGTTGTGCGTGAAAATCCCAGTAGATTAGCAGTTTCTGAAATACTCAGACCAGCCCTTCTGGCACCAACAATCATGCCACGTTCAAAGTCACTCAAATCACCTTTCATCCCCATACTGATGCTCGGTTTGAACTGCAGGAGATTGTCTTGACCATGTCTACATGCCTAAATGCACTGAGTTGCCGCCATGTGATTGGCTGCTTAGAAATTAAGTGTTAACGAGAAGTTGGACAGGTGTACCTAATAAAGTGGGTATATATATATATATATATATATATATATATATATATATATATATATATATATATATATATATATATATATATATATATATATATATATATATATATATATATATATATATATATTGTGATATATATTGTTATTGAGATATGAAATGAACCTTATACAGTTGCTTATTCACGCATAATGCAAGGACAGCAACACTAGCTTTCGGTCCACGTGATGAATGTGACATGTTTACCTGAGGGACATATCTATCTCTCTAGCTGCTAGGGGTGACATTGTGTGCACAGGCTGGTTGCTAACTCAGTCTCTCTGGTGTTTGGTGCTGAGCATGTAGTGTCCAGATGTTTTTTAGATGATGGTGGACAGCCGTGAAGATGACTGGGTCAGGTTTGGATAAGAAGCAGAAAAGGTCCTTATTGTTAAAAGGAATACTCTAACATTTTTGGAACTTGAGAACAGTGAGAACTGTTCTGGCAGTGTGTAGCCTAGGTTAGCCGTCTGGGCTGAATGTACGCCGTAGCTACATGTAGATTTGGACCCTACATTGTACCCTAGTCCTCCACAGCTTGTGGAGGAACAACTGGCTAGTCCACACAGTATTCCTGGATGGGAGAAAAACGTGCTCTGCTTTTATTGTCATTTCTTTAAACCAATCACAATCGTCTTGGGCGGTGCTAAGGGTGTGTCTCTACAAAACAGCCACAGGAAGGAACTTGTTTTGGTGGAACATGTGTACGTTTAAAGGTAGTTTGGTGGTGCAACGAAAAACTCCAACTGGACAGTTAACCATAGTCCATAGTCTATCAATATAGACTACTTTTCCTCATACTTTCCCAGTTTCTCCTTGATATCAAGGAGAGGGTTAACTTTTCCATGTACATCTGTCGACCTTGATCACAGAGACAGGGGAGACACTTTGTTTCTCCGTCTTCACCTCCAGTTGGTACGCTAATCCCCGTCACTCTCTCTACCACACACTCACCACGCACACACACATTCCGGCTCTACTATTCTCTTAAAGAGATGTGATTAGCATGACGCACATGACATACCATACACACTACCATACATCAGCCAGGAGCTGCTGTATTACCACACTGGTTTTCTATAGCCCATGTGAGCTGGCTGAGGCTAGATCCAGTTCCAAGTAGGACTGCAAGGAACAATTATCTACACTTTTGGTCTTTGAAATGCCAGCAAATTGCAAAAAGAAAAGCTCAATCCAAGTTCCCAGAGTCCAAGGTAACGTCTTCACATGTCTCGTCTCGTCCGACCAACCGTCCAAAACGCTTAAGATATTTACTTTACAGTCACAGAAGGGTATAACACAGTAAAATAATCAATATTTGAGTAGCTGAAACCTATACATTTCGGCCCGGAAGGTGCCTTGAACAATTAATAGATTATTAAAGTTGTTGACAATTAATTTCCTTTAGCCTGACTATTTGATTGACTAATCATCGCAGCTCTATTTCACAGTGCAGCATTGAGCCTTTACTGTACATGCATGATACATCGTTATATATCAAATCAACTCAACTTTATTTAAATGGCACTTTAACACAACACAGTTGATCCAAAGTCCTTAACACACACAGGAAAACAAAACCAAAATGACGAAACAAACACAATAGACTAGAAGAAAAACTGAGTGATGATAAATAGTATCGATAATAATAATAATAATAATAATAATAATGATAGTAGTGAAAGCACAAGTTACACAGTAGCCATAGTAACAAAGGTTAGCTTAGGCACAGTACATAGATATGCTTCACAGCCCTAGAGTATATAGTGTTCAGTCTAAATAGTACAAGACTGTAGGTCAAATTATTGTATTTTAAATGTGATTTTCTTTTCTGTTTTTGGTAACCCAAGCATAGCGACTTGCATCACAATGATAACTTTCATATTCTTGTGTAACATCACTCTTACCTTTTTTTTATATATATATTTAAATCCACCTCTTGCTGTAATGTTTGTCCAGGAAGTCACTTTACAACGCTTTTTTAATCACTGCGGTTTTCACTCTGTCTCCACTGCTAACTCGCCCACACAGTCTTGCTAGTCGAGGCCGGGGGTCACCGAGTCCTGACTTGCACCCGTCACCGAGCGTGTGCGAGTGCACGTAGTACGGAGATCCAAGTCCCACCCACTTGGGTCTCAGTGCTACGTGCGCTTGCACTCACTCCGTGACCGGTGCAAATAGAACAGGCCGAGTCGTAATCCAGGGATCTGTTCATATTTTTTCAGCAGGACGCATTACCCTCAATGCACTGCTCCTTGACATCCCAGAGGTCTCGGCTGCACGTGTGTGCAGGTTTCGGTGTTGCCTGTTGCCGTTTCACTCACCCTTCATCTGTAACTGAATAGCGGTTAAGCCTTTTCTTTTTTTTTTCTCGAGTGGGTGGTGCAGTCAATGTTTGATAAGTGACTCGGTGATTTATCGAACACACACACTCCACACTACGTGACTTGTTGCTTTAGTGTGTTGTATTTGCTCTCAGACCTGGAAAGAGGCCCTCGGTATTAGCATTGAGAAAAAGAATCTTGTTGATGTTCTTTTAAGAACAGCTGGATAATGTTTGATCACGTGCTGATTTAGTAGAGACATGTACTGTAAACACTGACTTTTTTTCCACCTCCGAGAACACAGACATTACACTCACATATTTGTTTGACGATATTTTCCAAACTTCACATAATTCCTATTTACAACTGGCACACTGTGTGCTCTCGAGTGAGGTTTGTATTACCCTCAGTCATTGTCATGAAGAGACATTTCTTTAAGGAGTAATTGTTCCAATGGAAGTGTATTATTATGAGAGTGTCTTTTAACTCACTGGCGCCCCCCTGTGGTCCTGCAGGTGTTCTTCACGAGGAACGGGAAGCTGATGGGCCGGAGGGAGATGGGGGTTCCTCCCGGGGGCCTCTACCCCACCGTGGGGATGCTGAGCAGTGGAGAGAAGGTCAAAGTGGATCTGCATCCGCTCAGTGGATGAGCAAAGCGCAGGGCCTGGACTCGTGATGCCCTGCATACAGCTGGCTGCCCTGTAGAGCTCACCAACGGTAGCCTAGCATGCTGCTAACACACGCAAGAACCCACTCCCGTTCAGCTGCACACATTCATGCCGCTGTCACCGCCGCCGCCGCCTCTGCTTTTATTTATAAGACCTGTACATTTTCACAGTCGTCACAGAAACACAACCAGAGCGTCCTCGTGGCCGGGAAGTAGCTCAGCGGTCGTATACGAGCTGTGTAGCTTACAGCACGCAGGAATAGACAGCTGCACCTCCAAGCTAAGAAAACAAAAAACCTCCGGGAAGATGTTTAACTGTTAATTCTATGCAATCTGTACTGCTATCATCCTCACATCTAACCTCCCTCTGCATGCAGTGTGTCTGAAACACTGAGCTGTTAATTCCCTCTCACCAGGTCTGGCACACTTGGTTTATTTCATTTGTCACGACCCCGAGCAAAGCAGAGCGAGGCCAACAGTTGTGCCGAGTCAGAGCCCCCCCCCATCTCTCTGTCTTCCTGTCCTCTCCCTGTGTAAGGCTGCCCTCCTGTGAGCAAGCAGGGACCTGCTGTTGCCCCACCTTGCTTGCTCGCTGCTCCTCCTGCAGCTGGCTGAAAGTGATCGGTGGATCCGTTGCAATATTTCAGAAAATGCATCCACGCTCATTATGCATAAGATTATGTTATGAGGATTATTCCAGGTTTGGCAATCACAACCTCACATACAGTAAGATGCTGTTACTCTGCTGCGTCAGATAAGAGTGGATGCATAGTGTTTTTATAGTTACATAGAAACATATAGAACATATAGAAACATGCCAGGTATATTTCTACAAGGGAATGTGGAGAATACACATTTGAATTAATCTTGTACGTTCAAAGTTCAGGGAATGTGTTTTGTTTTTGTACTTTGGGGAGGCTGGGGAGATATTTAGGGCAGACGTGAATACGGTGGTGGTGGACAAAATAAAAATCAAACCCCTTCCAGTGTAATGCATTCAGATGCAACAGCACAATCCATCAGCCATAAAGTAACCAGAACCTTTTACCCCAAACCTTGCTGTTGTATTGGATTGTGTCATACTGTAAAATGTGTTAGTGTGTTTTAATATTTTGTCCATTGGTTTGACTTACTGAGCATGTTTGCCCTCAATATGTAGGATTATTTCAATCCTTTCCTTTTCCACTTTGTCACTCTAAAGTTTAAATTATGTGATATTCTGAGGTTTAGTCTGCTCAAATGAATTTGATTTAAGATAACTATTTCTCCATTATGCCATAAGTGATGTAGAATTAACTGCTGGGTGTTTTTTGAAGATTAAGACAATCATGTTTGATTGCTGCATGCTGGTCTTTGTGTGTCTGCACAGCGTTGGACAGCTGCCCCACAGGTTAGTGTCACAGAGACAGCCATTGATCCGTTCCCTGCTCTCTGACTTATAACCGATCACCATGGTCACCCATGAACGAGCATAGGATCACTTTGGACTTTAAGAAACTGGCATTGCCTTTTTTTTCACTATTTGCTGACATTTTCTAGACCACACAATTATTTTTCACTTGAATTGATCTTTTACTTACCCCTCATGTTGTCCTCATGTTGTCCTCATGTAGTCCTCATGTTGTCCTATATCAATGTTCTTTTTAATTCCCCAAAATAACATGATTGATTCCACCCAACGCTCTTTGCCAAGTACAAATCTCTACTTTCATTAATTTTGGGGCGTCTTATTCAATTTTATAGCATTTGAACAACAAATTGAAGTGTTTTGAAATAGTATTGAGTAAAAGTTGATATATTCCAGTCTGTAGTCTAAATAATTCCTAATGTATAATTTCAAATTCTAATTTTCTAACTCAAACATTAGGTATCATTTCCTATAAATGAGGTTTATTGCCCATAAATTCTAAAAATAACTGTAAAACTAAAGTTAATAAGTTAGTGTTATGTAGTGTTAAATGTAAAAAAAAAGTGACAAACACTGAAAAAATAACATCAAGTGTTAAAGGGACAAAAATGTAAGAAAAAGTTAAAAATTCATTCATAAAAAGCATCAACAAAAGTGTTGATTTTCATTTTTGACGGGAAGACAACACGAGAGTTAAGCAGAAGCATCCCTTATTTCCTGGACTAATCTATTAAGGTGTGTGTCTGTCTGTTCTGGTGTGTGTTGGTGTGATGTTGTGTCTCCCTGTCTTTACTTGTATATGAAACATTTTGTTTTGCTGTCCCTCTTATCAGAAGAAATATACCAAAACAAACAGCAGACATACAACTTAATCAATTAATCTAGAAAATAATCAATTTATCTGCTGATTACTTTCTTTATTGAGAAACTGTTTGGTTTATAAATGTGATGTTGGAAATGCCAACCCCATATATATATATATATATATATATATATATATATATATATATATATATATATATATATATATATATATATATATATATATATATATATATATATATATATATATATACTAATTTTAGAGTTGATTAGTCGATCGACTGAAAAAGAATCTGCAACCATTTTGATCGTTAATCGTCATTTATCAAGCAAAAATAGTAAAGACAAATATGTTTCTGGTAAATGTGAGGATTTTTTTTGTCCCATATCATTGAAACTGATTTTCTTTTTTTTGGGGGGGGGGTTGCAGTAAGACTGAGCCACGTGACTCTACCAGGTGAGCTGCCACAGCACCCCAACTCAGTGATAATCAGCCAATCAAAATACAGAAAGGCAGATTAATGGAGAGTGGAAATAATGGTTCCATGCGTTTGGCCATCACTTTGCTGCTGCAGTAGTGTTGCATAGCCAGATCTATCTCTACAGTGCTGTGTCTGAGCTGGAGTGTGGTCGGCTACACTGCCCATCCATTCTGGGATAAGGATGGGGTGGGGGTGGGGTGGCTGTTTCAGCTTGTTTGTATTTCTTAAACCAATCGTAATCGTCCTGGGTGGTGCTAAGCCCTGGATGCAGCGACGGTGCCCTTGCAAAAGAGAGAGGGTGTGAGAGGTAAACCAGGCTAGCAGTGGATGTTGTCGTTCGGTATAGTATCAAATTAAGTCATTTACTCACAGCTGATGATGATGATGATGATGCTTTAACGAATTAGTGCTCCACTGACCATTGCTCTCCTATGAACCTACTCATGGGGGAAAAGAATTGACGCAGAATCAGAGATATTTACAATTTTTTTCACATATTAGTACTTATGAAAACAAATAGACTTTGATGTGTGAACAACTTAGACTTAACATGATTGTGAAGTCCAAGTCATATCGAAGTCTATGATATGGATTAGTTACTACCGGTTACCCAGGATCATAGGCTCAGTTAAACCAGCTAACCCAAACAGACTAAGTTGAACTTGCTTTGTGATACAGACCTCAGAGCTGAAGCAATCTGTGCAGGTGGATGAGAAATACTATTACCGGTTTGTTGTGTCGTGTCAGTGGGAGCTGGTTCCCACACAAATGAAACATCATTTTCGGTATCAGCCAAAATCATCAAATTCCTCTGCATCTTCTTCTGCATCTTGTCCATTACGTCAGCAGCCCTGCAACATGAACTCTAATGAACATTCCTCTGTACCTTCCTAGGAGGTGCATACAGCGGGTGTCTGCTGTGTTGAATCATTTATACTGCAGACTGTGATGCTAGAAATACAACGTGATGTAAAATGACTAGACAGGGTCAACTATTAAATCACATATCTGCTGGAGATTTTTAGCTGTTGTCATGCATCTTGTTTTAGAGCCATTGGTGATGTAATAAATATGTAAATCAGTGTGTTTTTCTTCTCCTGCAGGGCTGGATAGAGACTTACGTTCAGGTTGTTACAGCTTGAACTGTTAAACTTCTTATGCTAGACAGTGCAAAGATATTAATGAGACACTGGTGTGGACCTTCTGGGCCGCATCTAAGTTCAGGGTATTAGTCACTTGTATCGAAGTTTACTCCGAATCTCAGTTTACAAAACGTTTCACAGTTCAACCAAATTAGAGCTAAATGTGGTTTAACGGTTTTTGTAGCGTCTGACTTTACTCACCGAGGTCTTCTGTAATACTCCTCGCATTGTTGACTTGCACTATAATGGCCTTGTTCAATACATGTATGATCATCAATAAAGGTTTCAGTAATGTAACAAAGCAGTGGATAGTTTTGTTTGAAATGTACTTTTAAAAAAGGAGATGTCGGTAAGTCACCCAGTAAAGGGTTTAGAAGTTGACTTTATTAATGGTTAATCAAAATTTTGGCTGGTTTTATTCTTTTTATTTGGTAATGTTGGTAATCCATGAATAAATACTCACATTTTCTAATATAATTAAGTCTGATTAGACATGTTAAGTTATTAATAGATGTTCTGCTTTTTTCCTGAAAGAAAGTTGTGGGAATCACTTCTGAAGGGACACTACATGTTGGAGTTATATAAGAGATGTTTAAACAGGTAGCTAAAAGTAATGGATAAATGGTTTAAGCATTCAGTTTCACTCGTCGTCGTCGTAGTAGTAGTATGATTGACCAAGCCAACCTTAATATTAAAAAAAGGGGCTCAGACGAAACCGGCTGGGAACCACTGCATTAAGTCTTCCTGGAATTAAAGATCTTAAAAAGACAAGTGACTTGTGGGAGGATTCAAATCTGGTAACATCAAAAGTTCTTATTGATGGATTCATAAAGCATTAAAGTTGCCCTGCCACACAAAACTTTTTACCCGCATATTTTGAAATATTTTAGGTCCATATATATATATGTGTGTGTGTGTGTGTGTGTTATGTGATGAACTGCTACCTCCTCTGTCAGCACTAGCCACTGGAAAGAAATAAGAGAAATCTGGTCAGTCTGATGTCATGTTGCCTGAGCTCATTACTATTCATGAGCTGGGTAAAGGATGCTGATAGCCAGGCTCTCATTGGCTAGCTGTTAGCCAATCAGAGTCAAGCAGCTTAGCTCGTTGGATATTAATGAGAACTGGCCCAAATGGAGCTGAGCCTTCCTGCAGGCTCTCTATACCACGCTAGAATGGCTTGAAACAAGGTAACCACGGTAACCAAGTTACAGAGTCCATGGTAGGACATTACCTCAATGTAATGAGATACGTGTGGAAGGGCACCTTTAATCAATAACTTATTAGCCATTAAAAATCCATTAAGTCCAGCCCCTTTTTACGATGCGTGACTTATTAGAGCGGCCCCTGACTTTCTAGCCACGCCGACGTGGATGATGCCGGTGTTGGTTGGCCGATCCAATCGAAATATCTCAACAATCTTGGAAGGATTGTTGTGATGTTTTGTTCCAATGCTCATGACAATGCTTCCTAAAGACTTTGGTGAATCCCTTTGCTAATTAGAATGGACTTGTTTTCAGGTGGAAGATTCGTAGCCACTATAATTTGTTCACTTTTAATAGATAAAAGTGGCATCACCTTTTAAAGGCTCTTCAGCGCTGATTCAGTCTTGCATTCAGCTGTATATAACTTATTTAATCAGGTAATTGAGCAGCATATAACTCTTTATTTAATCAGGTAATGTCATTGAGATCTCTTTGCAAGAAATAACTTGTGTTGCTGGATCATTGAATGAAATGTCTCAACAACCATTTGATGGATTGTTATGAAATTTGGTTCAGACATAAGCATAACGTTGGACTGAAACCAGAGGACGATTAAAATGACTTTTCCTCTTGCGTCATCAAGTCAGTTATAATTTGTCATAAGTCAAAATAATGTCTTTTGTTTGTTTTTTAGGTCATTATTTGACAGGACAGCTGAAGACATAAAAGGGGAGAGAGAGAGGGAACGACATGCAGCAAAGGGCCGCAGGTCGGAGTCGAACCCCGGCCCGCTGTGTCGAGGAGTAACCTCTAAATATGGGCGCCCGCTCCACCAATTGAGATATCTGGACGCCCAAGTCAAATACTTTAATTTATAACTACCTATGATAGCTAAATAGAAGTGACCGCCCAGTTTAATAACAGCTCTGGTCCGCTTCAATATTACCATTGACCTTTTATTGAATGCTGATATAAAGAGTGTTAAGCCTGGAACCAACCACGAGATGAATCGTGACCATAAAATATTTAATTCTGCGCAAAAAAAACCCGAAAAAAAGCAAAGGTACAAGACTGTGTCCAGAAACTATCAGACTTCAATGGTAGAAACTCGCTCTAGCCCTTCACCTGTTCTGTAAACGTTATGTCAACGGCGGATTGGACCAATCAGAGCCATCACGGTTACGCTTAGAATGGTGGGTAGTGTAGTTTTTCTCCATAAGTGCTTGAATAAAACAAGTTTTTACCAGGTTTATTTCATAAGGACTTCTGGCTTCTACAGGAGCAGAAACCTTTGTTTCACGACGGCGTAGCTCGTGGTTAGCCGACCTCAAAACATGACATCCCATCAGCCTCAGCTGTACTTTATGTTTAATTACTTTGTTTAATTACTTTGTTAATTACCAACTGTTAGCATGCTAGCATGCTACGTTAGCATTTAGCTTAAATATTCTGACAATCGTTACTACTCATTTCAAAGATTTAAAGTTTAATATAACACTGTTGGTACTGTAGTTATTATTCAAAATGTGACATGTTCTCACCTTCCAATGCGTGAACTCCAACAACCAACATGCTGATGTCCTCTCTGGTCCTACAGGAGTTTTATTCTGAACAGCCGAACGGGTAATTAAGAAACAGTTTTGGAACACACTTAAAAACAAAATGAAATCAATTGTTTCCTGTTTGACCACCACCTTTAATATTCTTCTCCTTCCTCCTCTCCCTCACCCAGAGTAGAGACTCCAACCTCCTCATAATCCTTCTCCAGAGCTGCCATGTCCTCTCTGGCCTCAGAGAACTCTCCCTCCTCCATCCCCTCCCCCACATACCAGTGAACAAAGGCCCTCTTAGCATACATCAGATCAAACTTGTGGTCAAGCCGAGCCCAGGCCTCTGCAATAGCAGTGGTGTTGCTCAGCATGCACACAGCCCTCTGGACCTTGGCCAGGTCTCCACCAGGAACTACAGTGGGCGGCTGGTAGTTGATGCCCACCTTGAAACCAGTGGGGCACCAGTCCACAAACTGGATGGAGCGCTTGGTTTTAATGGTGGCAATGGCAGCATTCACATCTTTGGGCACCACATCACCACGATACAAAAGGCAGCAGGCCATGTATTTGCCGTGGCGAGGGTCACATTTCACAAATTGATTTGCTGGTTCAAAGCAGGCAGTTGTGATTTCTGACACCGAGAGCTGCTCATGGTAAGCCTTCTCAGCAGAGATAACAGGGGCATAGGTGGCCAGAGGGAAGTGGATACGGGGATATGGCACCAAGTTGGTCTGGAACTCTGCCAGATCAACATTGAGGGCTCCATCAAAACGAAGGGAGGCAGTGACGGAGGACACAATCTGACTGATCAACCTGTTGAGGTTTGGGTAAGAAGGACGCTCGATATCGAGGTTCCTACGGCAGATATCGTAGATGGCCTCGTTGTCCACCATGAAAGAACAGTCAGAGTGCTCCAGGGTGGTGTGGGTGCACAGGATGGAGTTGTATGGCTCCACCACAGCGGTGGACATCTGGGGAGCTGGGTAGATGGAGAACTCCAGCATGGACTTCTTGCCGTAGTCGACAGACAGACGCTCCATCAGCAGGGAGGTGAAACCAGAGCCGGTGCCACCTCCGAAGCTGTGGAAGACCAGGAAGCCCTGAAGGCCGGTGCACTGGTCGGCCTGAGGACAGAGAGGGAGACACAGTGAGATACAGTATATTTGCCATGGCTTTAGCCCCAATTTATTTTGAAAAGTTGACTGCCAAATATGACCAGACAATAGCTTGTAAACCCCTGAAATCATAAGTTGCCTTATTTCATTGTGCTTCAGGTAATGGACATGCTGTGCTGTGGACATGCTGCGGAGGTGTGTCCTGTTTGTGCTCCGTGTATTTCTGCTGTAGTTTCAGTTTTCCACTTCACATATAGAGCAGCGTACAGCCACTTCCCTAAACTGTGTCACATTCAGAGACCAGAGACCCAAACAGGGATCTGAGATGAGTTATATTTTGAATGTCCACAAAGTTTTGAACATGAGCAGAAATCTTCCTCAAACACATCTGAAAAATTACAGTCCAGGTGTTTATTAATTCATTAACAATTAATTTATCATTCAGTTGAATAATTGTCATATGGACAATAAGGAGGTAACATCCTCAACAAAAGATGCAAAAGAGGAGGGAAGAGTAAATGATGCCTATGCTATATGTGTGCTGACTCAGATATAAATAGAAAAGTCGATCCAAAGGAGAATACATTTTGAAAGCAATACAGAATGCCTGAGAGCCTTTCTGCAAAATATTCCATTATGTTTTTATATAGTCATGTTTCCCTTTACATGTAGATATTTCTAGCATACATTGATTCAGAAAAAAGTAGAAATGGGGGCATAAAAATTCACCTGAATGCAGGAAGTGAAGTGTTTTATACTCAAAATGTTCTGGGGGAGGACCAGACCCCCAACATCACAGGTCACCACACAGATCTGGAGGAAAAACCTTGGCCTTTGGGTTGCAAGGTCAGTTTTGATTAGACCAAATGTTGGCGCTATTTCACTAACATCTACAAACTGGCCAGCTAAAATAAACACTGGCTATGAACAAGCTGGGCAAGCCAATCCCTGTTTTGCATTGCATTCAGTTAAGTTAAATGGGTCCAGGCTAAGCCCTGAACCTCCTCAAGTCCTAGAAACGCCCCTGGATACAGTTATGTCATTTTATTCAAAAATTAGGAACAGATTCCTCCTGACATCAAGTTACCCACCAGTTTATGGATCCGGTCCAGCACCAGGTCAATGATCTCTTTGCCGATGGTGTAGTGTCCACGGGCGTAGTTGTTGGCAGCATCCTCCTTGCCGGTGATCAGCTGCTCAGGGTGGAACAGCTGGCGGTAGGTCCCAGTGCGCACCTCATCTGAAGAGACCGATCAGAAATCACTTGAATATTTGACTTTATGAAAAAAGGTCAACTTTGGCATCTATATTTTTAATGAGTTTACCGATGACGGTGGGCTCCAGGTCGACAAAAACAGCCCTCGGGCTGTGTTTTCCAGTTCCCGGTCTCACTGAAGAAGGTGTTGAAGGAATCATCTCCTCCAGCGATGGTCTTGTCACTGGGCATCTGTCCGTCCGGCTGGATCCCATGTTCCAGGCAGTAAAGCTCCCAGCATGCATTGCCAATCTGGACACCAGCCTGACCGACGTGGATGGAGATACACTCACGCTGAAAAAACACATTTGAAGCATGTACCATTAAATATTGCCAGACATCTATACATTTTAACTAATTAGATGCTTGAGATCATCAGACCTAAAATGCTAAGGTCAAAGGAAGGAGGGGAAAAAAGAAATGCACTATTTGTAAAGAACCAGATAGACATAATACAACATTATGACAACATAGCTGCTGCTGAAAAATGATTTAAAAGTTCTTTAAAATTACAGTCTGGTTAGCTCATTTCCACTTATTGTGGAGGTGTTTTACTCAATGTTATTAATGATATACATCATGTTTCAGATGTCCTGCGATGTATTGAAGTAGGCCTACTATGACGAGCCAGCTGTGTGTTAATAATATAATAATAAACCTTAATACAGTTAGATTATCTGCACGACGATTTTCACCCATTCGCAGAAGTAAATCTACCATTGTTGGCAAAACAACTATGGTTAAATATGTTGAAGAAAACACAGATGCCAGTGTGACTGTACAATGCAAAGTTTAACTGCGACGTTTTCCCGGGCCTTGTCTGTCAAGGCGCGTTCAGTTGTCATGTTATAGCTCATGTTATAGCTTTTATAGCTCAGACTTTCTAACTTGTAAAGATACCGATAAATAAAACCACTTTTTAACAGAACGTCTTAGCTTATAGCAAATGTTACGTTTATATTTCTGACGTGACGTTGTTTAAAAAAACAGTATTAAAGCCATTTCTTCTGCCAAGCCAACCAGGTAAAAGGCAGTTTTTTTTTTTTTAAGAAATTATTTTTTTCCCCCCCTTTATTATACTGACAGTAGATAGAGATGGATGACACTCAGCAAGGGCCGCAGGGGGGATTCGAACCACAGACGGTGTTAATAGTAACGGGCTATGATTTGAACCATGGCCGCTGCAAGACTCAGCCAATGCGGGCGTACGGTACGCTGTTACTGGGTGAACTAACGCTAGAGGTCGCCACCAAAGGCAGTTACGTTAATGTTACGGCGAAACATGCCTCTGCTCGTGGCTCGCCATTCTGAGGAAAATACAGTATCTTACCTTATACTTATGGCCTCAGGAGTATTGAAAATAGTTATTAAAACGTAACGTCAACTGCTCTTCACATTAGCTAGCTAGACTTTTCATTCGTGGCAAATGTTAGCTAAAGCTAGCTTTTTTCCCGTCCTAATGGCTAGCTAGCTAGCTAGCTATCTTAAATTACAAACTGAAGCGATGTGGGCCTGGTTAAATCAAAAGGAAAACATCCCATTACTCCATACTTACCATGTTTTCCGACGTTGCGTCTTAAATGTGTTGAAATAAGGATGGAGAGACGGACTAAACTCACAGCTGAGCTTCCAAGAATGCAGCGTGAGTTGCTATGACAATAGCTAGTTTCTAGGCCAAAAGAGCTCCTTTCTGATTGGTTACCAATAACAACCAATAACACCAATATTAAATAGTTTTGTAATATTTGCCAGACTTATTGATGAGCTTTTTTAATCAAGATTAAAAAATAACATGTATATCAAACTGTTTATTTTTGAAAAATCCCATAGCCACAGATGTGTCAAAAGTATTCACATTTAAGACTCAGGTAGAAGTATAGATACCAGGGTATCAACATTTTTTTTTTTTTTTTTTTTTTTTTTACTGGTTCCAAAACTACTTAATGTATAAAAGTCCCCGGATGACATTAGCTACTCAGACAAAACATTTTGCATACAACAATTTATTTAAACAGTTATGTAGGATATTTGGTCCCCTGGTTTTAAAAACATCAGTACAACAGTATTCCAATCCAGTTATTACTCTTGAAAACAAAGTTTTTTTTAAAGTCTAACATGTAGGGCAACTGAATAGAGGGTAAGGTGACTGATGTATTTTCCACTGAAAGTTAAAACATATCCAAATCCATTATTTTAACTGATCCTAGTGCTGACCTGGGCTCTCTTTTAAGACAGAGTGGCACGTCTTCTTTTAGCTTTCCCCATTTATAAAGAAGGACACCTTTAAGAAGCTACATTAGCTGGAATAATCCCACTTCTTGGCATAGTAAGAGGACCATGCTATTGGTAGGCTATAACAGAAGTTTCAATCCAGATTAGGAGCATTCAATGAAAATAGAAAAATTACAGAAAAATAATTCTCTACATGTCATTCATTTGGACATCTCAGTGCTAAAAACATTCATTACATGGGGTGTAATTTTAAATATTGTACATTTAAAAACAGTGTTAGAGGGACAATAGCCTTGTAAAAACTATCTTGAAGGAATGGCTTTAAATGTTTCAAAAAGTGTTCGAAAGAGGCACAAAGAGAGTTCAGTCGAGTTCACACTAGACACTGGTCAAGTGTAAACTCTACTGAACTCTTAAGAAGAGGAGAAGAAAACATCTAAAAAAAAAAAAAAGGAATGGAATGAAGTCCTCCAAATGTGCATGTTATGTTGTTGATGGATCAGTTCATACATCCTCTTCCTCCTCTTCGTCCTCGTAGTGTCGGTTTCGTTTGATCATTTCCTCCACCGTCAGCACCTCCTCGTCCTGCTGCTGCACAGCCTCCTCCTTATCCTCCACCTCCTCGCTCTCCCAGAAGCCCACATCCTGAGAGGACTGGCTGGCCTCCACCTCACCTTCTGGAGACGAGATGTCTGTCGGTGTCTCCTCCTGTTTCAGAGGTGCCATCTCTTCCTCTAACACATCTCCATCTTCTTCCACCTCCTCCATCTTCTCCTCCTCCTCAGGCTGATCATCCGGTGTGTACTCAGTCTTCATCTCCCCTCCTGGTCCTCCTCTCCGGAGCTGGTGTGGACGTCCACACAGCTGTCCTCGGTGGGTGTCTGGCTGTCTGTGGACTGGCCGCAGTGCTGCAGCTCCATGCTGCATGGTTCAGGACTGAGCTGCCTGTCTACAGGCAGACTTCTGGCCTCAGGAGCAGGAGCTTGTCCTGCCAGTGTGAAGGGCATGCTGCGCTCCTTTAGGGAGGAGGTGCGGCGCAGGCAGGGCGTCTCTCTGGCCTGTTCGGGGGGTGAGGAGAGGGAGTCCTCCTCTGGGGGCCACTTGGCTCGAATTGGCTTACTGGGGGACCCCTCATCTGCGCTTGTTGTGGCGGTGCCACTGCGGCTGCTCGAATCCTCCAGCTCGGTTTTTGGTGGCCAGGAGATTTTGAGCCTGCGGGTCTCAGTGGGTCTGTCAGACTTCTCCGGTGAGCCCTGTCCCAGAGCCTCCATAGTGGCCATCAGCACATTGACTTTAGCCAGCGGGGAGTCCTCCACACTGGGGCTGTCCAGGTCTGAGGCCGGGATCTGGTTCGTTGGCTTGGTTGAAGTGTTGGATTGTGGGGAGGTCTCGCTGCTGTCCCCTTTGCTATCCCACAGCTGTTTGTGGGGCCGGTGGCCGAAGCCCTCGTCGTAGTTGCCCTTGGCCTTGAACAGCTGGCAGAAGTGCGGCTTGCAGTAGACGTTGTTGTGCAGGGAGGCGTAGTTCACCAAACTAAATTTACAAAAAAAGGGAGACGAAATTAGAAAATACAAGCAAGCTGCTATGCCAGTGAGAACTTATTCTCTCTCATGCCATCAGATCATCTTCTGAATAATATTGGTGGGTAATGATGGGGAGCTCGTTTTAAACAATGATTGGGTGCGATGACAACCGCTGGATGAAACCGTTTAATGTGAGCTTGGTGGAGGTATTCAGTATGCTACATGCATTAAAGCGCTACTCTTACTAAAATGCTAACTTTTTGAGAGTGTACCAGAGTCAAACTTTTGTTTAAAAACGATTACGATGGAAGCTCCACTTAATCCTCGTTTTGTCCTTCGGGTCCAAGAGACCCGGCCTGTATTCAAAATCGTATTTTTCTGCTACAGTGGCCTTGGCCTCCGGGGTCCCAGAGACCAGACCTGCAGTCAAATGCATTTCCCAATACCCTCACCATGGGACCCGATGGACAAGGCGGGATTGTAGTGGAACATATGTACAGTATAAATTGCATAAAATAAACAAGGGTCTCGGAAACCCAAAGGGTGAGATCACAACGGCAGTTGACATGACATGAAAAAGGCCCCGGGGACGCCGAAACAACGCCACGCCAATATAAAGATGTAAATAAACTAAAACAAGTCCCTGTGACACGAAGGACAACACAAGGGTTAAGATTTACCGTATTATAGTTTTTTGGACATGGGAGTGCAGGAAACTTTGCTCCAAGTATCACCAGGGGCTCGAACATGAACTCAGCATTGTGTATGCAGAGTTTAGTAAAAAAAAAAAAAGAAATAGTGTATACAAGTACAAAAAAAAGGTATCACAATCCATACAGTAAAAGATAATTTTTTTTAATTTTTCATTGTAATGCACCACAGTAGCATTACAAAAATGTATTTCTTGTATCTTTGTAGCAGCAGTATTTCACTTTTAATTTCCATAAACCAGAAAATTAAAAGTAAACTACTGCTGCTACAAAAGATACTACTGGTTGTCACTTTTAAAACCACACTCCCTTTGTCTCCAAATTTATAGTCTATTATTTTAGTTTAAAATACCTCTTATTTATTTTACTCTTCCCCCCTCGACTTATCTGTAGCTATTGCTGTCTTTGTGCTGCTGCAACAACCAAAAGGTTTAGGTTCTTATTTTGGATTTGGTCGTGCTTGACTGGGTGCCGGGGAAAACACTGAGTTTTGAAAAAGTAATATTAGTATAAAGAAACTAATGTAACCAAGTGCCTAAAAATGTCCGCAAACCCTCAGTTAATACCCTGTAAAGTTGGTCGTCACCTGAGTTTGGTGTTGCAGTGGGAGCAGCGGAAGCAGGAGCTGTGGTAAACGTGCTGATTGGCCACCAGCCTCTCCAGGGGATAAACCGTCTTCAGACACGACACGCAGGTCTCCCTCACAGGCAGGCGGAAGCCCTGCTCACACAAAGTTAATGCATTAATTCCCAACATGGCATTAAGGTGTGTTTTTCTGTGTCGAAGGTTGTTTCCTGTGAGGACTTACTTTGGGAGTCCTGGGCTGAGAAGAGTCTCTCTGATTGGAGGATGTAGGAGTGCCAGAAGCGGAGCCTGTTGGGATCACAACACCACCAGTATGAGGAAAAGGTAGTGATGTGTTCTGAACACTAGATGGAGCAGTTTACATGTTCAATACATGTACACTTGACTTTTACATATAAACTGACACATTAGGGCTTAGGAATCCAACATAAAGCAGTGGATACAGTATTATAGTACACTAGATGTACTCTAGATAGATGTAGACAAATTAATAAAAAAAAAAAATTATATAGATTTATTATTTCTGAATAACTCTTACAGACCGACTGGATTATTCGGGTGTAGTTAATGTTTTTTCCATTAACTACACCCAAAGATCCACTCTAACGATGGGCTGATTGCCTTCTCATTAGGAGATGATTCCTATCATCTGGAGTCACATGGAAAGTAAATTACCGTTGCTCTCTGAGGTGAATCCTTTCCTGCCGTTTGGTTCAGACTCTGGACTCTGAAAAGAGAGACGAGAACTAAATCAACCCCGTCCATTTGTTCCACATCATAAAACCACCGCACACAAACTTCCCTTTACAGATAAACCATGCAGTGAACCATCCACCATGTCTGAAATATGAAGTAATAACCATTTGAAATCATATAAATGATAAGTCAGACTCCTCACCAGGTCCAGAGTGCACGGAGGAACGTTCTCCTTCTGCTTCCCACAGAAACTGTCCAGCTGATCGCTCTGAGAGAAACAAGAGGGGAGGTTCAGTAACAAAATATAAAACATTTATTCCTTTAAACACTGACTCCAGGCCAGCGCTGGTTTAGGTGATTGGATTTGACAACAGGACAAAGCTGTCTCCTTAAACCAAGTCCAATATTTGGTGTTAACACGACAGCGTGGACTGAACCATAGGACATTTTAAAGTAATCATATACAATTAACTTTACTTAGGATCTGTACTTTGTTTATATGTTTAACCTTCTGCATATTTAGGATATCTGTTATCGAGAGAGACAGTATATCAAAAATATGAAATAAATGGTCATCACAGCTCATAAGATTAAAAGTAAAAAAGTCATAAGTCAATCCATGAAGAGCTAAATAAAATATATATGACTTACAAACCTTAATTAAATAGATTGGAGTATATATATATCAGATATAGTTTCTTTTTGTTACCAATTTAAGAGACTCAAAATATGTCAATTTCAATTAGCTTAAAACATGGTCTTGAATTTTAAAATTTTGATTTATAAATATGGATCTTCCCTAATAAAATAAAAAGATTAACATTACATACATTTCTATTTTTGCATTCAAAATATATAATAAAGTTTCCCTTCAAGTGTGATTGTATGTGTTGTTTTAGATACCATGTACATTTCAAAACTTTTCCAGAATGTAAAGGTTTTTATACTTGAACCTAACTGATACATTTATACCGTTTCCTACTTTGTACTGCAACTGCTGCACAACTATTTCTCGAGATATATAAAGTTCCATCTTATCCTTAAGGTTGGGGCCTCACAAATGACAGATGACAGAAAATTAAGTGAAAATCGAAGCAGTCGAGACAGCCATCTTCTCGGAGTTTGACTCACTTATAAAATGCCCAAAAATGTCTAAGGAGTTTGACATTTCTGAAGATGAAATTATAAATTATATTTGATGCAAGGGGTCAACAGCAGTCTGCCGATTTATAGTCCAATGTCTCATATCACCACCACAATACTAAATATTGCTATTTAAAAACCAGTTCAGACAAAAGATCTGCGACGAGACCGTTTGACTGAAACGTGGCAGAATATATTTGCAGCAAGGAGAGGGAGTGGTGTTAGAACAAAGGCAGGAATCTGAAAATAAAGTCTTCGCTGTTCACTCTACTAGAAAGGCTACGGTAGCAAGTATCTCACCATCACTTTCCTCATTTACATTTTAGGATCCTACAAATTCTATTTAGCTACAAAGAAAGCCTGAAAAGCCAAAAGTAAGTAGTAGAGACTTGTTGCTATGGAGATCATACACTGTCTTGTCCAATCGCATTGTAAACTGGACGAGAAGAAGTTGCAAGTTACAAGTCGTTTCATCGCAAATCTTTGGTATTTAAATATATTTAAAGCCACAAATATATGGAATAATGACCTTTACTTGAATGCATTACTTTTACTTTAGTAGAAAATCTGAGTACTTCATCCACCACCGTTAGTGGGTTGAACCATTTGTGCAGAAAGAAAACTTAAATACATTGTTTTGGGGGATGATTGACAGGAGTACTCACACTGACTGAGGTGGGAGTTACTTCCTGTTTGGAGATGGCAGCTTGGTAGAGGGCCATCCTGTCCCGGAGGGGAGTCGACTCTGCAAGACTTCCATCTGGTACAACGACACACAATTGATGCAAACGATTGTGGTTCAAGTGTCATTACTGTAAATCAGATCATCACACTTTGGACTAGTTGGAAAACTCAACGAGGTTCTAAGAGCATGGTTGACCTCGTTTGAAGCACATTGATTCTTTCTAACTGGTTAGAAATACTTTTAGCCTGCAAAACCACAAACACAGCACTAATTCAGTTTTTACAGTCCATTAATTGTTTGGCGAATCCCAAGACAACGTGTCCCTGTTCAGGATTTATATTTTTGCATTTTTCCACCCAGTTGAGACTGAGTGAAGGCGGTGCTGGTTAGTCATGCAGGCTGTAGACGGGAACATGAGGTCAGGAGTTGTGTGCTATGTGGAGGGAAACGGAGGGTTTTGTCTGACTTCCTGTGCTCTCTGAGGCAGTCTGCTGATCACAGTGGTCCTACAGCGGTCACTTCTGGGAAGGATGTAATCCATCCAGAGGAAGGCAGGAAGGGTTTTGTGGAGGACATTTGTTTTTTGTGATGGACTGAAAAGTTCAACAATGCTGGATGTGCAGCGAAGCTTTGTTAATGTGAGACCATTGGAGCAGTGGAGGTTTTTACCTTTGACACAAACTATACACACTTGCCCTAATGTGTTTTCAAAGCAGCTATAATCAAGATTTGTATGTTAACATTGGATGACCAGAGTGTTATCACTGGAGCTTTACAGAGCATTTTAGCCTCTTTCAGCTGACTGTTTTGAATTTGCAACCCCAAACTTAAATCATTTCCATCCCATTGACAGCAGCCAGTTAGAGGTGGCTGGTGACCATAGTGGAGCATTACACCCTTCACTTTACTGGCTACCTGTTTCTGCCAGGATTGAATATAAGGTCTCCCTGCTTACCCACCAGTGCATCTATGGAAATGCCCCACCCTATCTGAAAGAACTACTCACTCCTCCATCTCTATCCCTCTCTCCGTGGAACCATCCTAGAGCAACTCAAACTACTGACACTTGTATTAACCTCTTGGGAAAAATAGCAAAATTGACATTCTAATAAAGTTGATACAGCAAATGTGTTAGCAAATAGCTGCCTCTCGCAAGACTAGTCTCCAAACATCCATTGACAATGATGTAATGACATTACACTCATTTCCATTGTTAAAAATGAGGAATGCAATGTTGAAGAGAAAAATAAAAAAGTAGGCCAATTATTCATAGGTCTAACTAATACCAAACTACAAACCCTATTCTGGATACTTCTGTAGTGCATGTGACCCATTTAAACCTGAAAGGGCACCCTGATGGCTTTGTAATAATAATAAATCTTAAAAATTGTACTGACTTCTGTTAAGTTCAATACTTTGCTGGTTCAAGTCTGGCCAAAGTCTTGTTGTTCACCATCTCTCTCTCTAAACTCATTTCCTATTCATCTCGTGAATATAAAAATGCCCCACAACTACATAAAAATAAGAATATGTACCTCCAAGTAGCTGGTCCATGTTGGCAGTATTACTGTCGTTTCCTCTACTCGTTTGCTCTCTGGACACCTGCAGAAGAAACACAAAAAGCAAAAACCCACAAACAGTCAGACACAAGGCCTCGGAAAAGTCAAAGGACCAAAAAAGCTGCTCCAGTGTGTCTTTCATGGCCTCTGCACAAAACACACGCACACACACACACACACACACACACACACTGCAGCACACAGGCTGCTGACGCTCACATGTTCCAGCCGGTAGAGCAAACACAGTCCATCAAGAAGATCAAAGTGTAGAGGAGATGCAAAGACATGGGACAATCACCGAAGTACAGTGCGTGCGTGCGTGTGTGTGTGTGTGTGTGTCCGTCCAATTCAAAACCACTTTAATCCCCTTATGAGCTCAGGGAGACGGAGCCTCAGACAGTCACCCCGTCTGTCAACAACAGTCGGGCCAAACTAAATTAACTAAATGTATCGGTTGTGCTTTTACACTTTTTAAAACTTCAGATCTTCCAATTACAAACATGAAAACTATATTTAGAAAAAATAAAATAAAATAAAAAGATCCAAACAGGACCATCTTCTTTAAATTCTGCCTCTGGAGCTGGTATGGCTCAGGGGTGTGTCTCGAAACCGATAATTAAGATTAAATTGTACACACCTGAGCACTGTTGCCGTCACCTCCCACACCCCCTTTATTTAAAAAAAGAATATATATTTAGTCGATCTGGTGAAGTCACGTTCAAGTCTCAACTGTCCAGCAGCAGTCAAACCACTCCTACCGACAGCCATGCCAACATGAGGGCACACATCGGACGCTCCAGATTACCCAATAGGTCAGATTAGGCTTCTAATCATTTAGCCTTCAGTCTGTGAGAAACATGGTAGGCCCAAACACCTGTTCAATAGACTCCCCACTAAAACGACTAAAAAATATAATAAAAAGGGTAGTTTTCCCTTCTATGTTTACTACAGACTCGGTGCCAGTGGGTGTAATAAGTACTAGAAGAAGCAGATGTTGTACTTAAATTGTACTAAAATAAAGAACTCAATGTTATTTCCATGGCAGAATAAAGTTCAGTAAATATATTTGTGAACATGAGCTACTCTCTAAAAGCCGGAAAAATCTCAAACTTATGTCAATTATAAAGTGTGGAGCTGCGCCGGAGAGAATTAAGACTTTGTGTTCCCTTTTTTAACCCAAATGAGCTTTATCACCACGCACTCACCGGGACCTCGCAACAACAATCACTTCTGACCACAACTGTTATTGATATGAATTGCCGAGATATTTAAAAATTGGCAAACTTGTTCATTTCTGTTGTCATTTTCAGGCTGATCCAATACTTTTAAAGATATACAGTTAAACAGTCCTGTGTTGCTTTGCTAGTGTCCTATCCCAGAATGCATCTGTGTAGCCAGACCCATCGCCACAGTGCTGTGGCGATGGGTCTGGCAATGTGAGACTACTACTGCGCAGCAAAATGATAAGATGGCGTATCTGGGATATTTTGGCTTCACTTTTGTACAGTGGGAGGTCCAAGTTTGGTATTTTATCTTAGTGGTTCCCAACATAAGGCTTGGGCCCTTCCAAGGCTCACAAAATAAATGGGGGTTGGGAGATTATTAATGGGAGAGCACAGAAGAAAGAGACAAAATGTTAGATTACTATTTGACTTTTCTCTAAGCTTTGATTTTTTTAGTAAAATATTAGATAATTTTATCTCTTTGGGATTCAAACAGTTATTTAAATGAAACTATCTGTACAGCTTAGAGAAGAAAAGTCAACAAGGGGTTTAGTCTTTAAGAAATTGTGTTTTATAAAATGATCATTGAGCAAAAGCACTTAGTTATTTCCGACCACTGTTCAGTGTCAGGCTGCTTTGTGGCCTCACACACTGAGCAGGCTCCGAGTGTCTGCAGGCTGCAGCAGGTAGAAGTTGGGAAAGATTTCATTAGACAAAACAAAGCAGAAAGATTTCATGAGAAAACAAAGCAGAGGTCAGGGTGAACACTGAAAAATACATCGTCTGGACAAGTTAATGCTAGTCAGTTATCACTGAAAAGAACAGTGCATCAGGGTTCAGTACTAACGTTTTGGCTTCCTCCAACAAGTCTCAATAATTTATAAATACATATCTTTCTTATTCTGTGCCTTACAGCTTTGAGTGACACACACACACACACACACACACACACACACACAGCACCAACTGTAGATTAATCCGCCGCTGACAATAATCCTAAAATACTTACTCCAGTTTAACATTTGCAAAAACTACAATCACCAGCTGTTCTAAAACTATATATTTGTGAACAGTTTATGCTTTCAGGTAGGAATGAATGATTTTGTTGGTTTTAGTCTTTTCATATAGTATTTGTTGACAATATAAAGTCAACTTTCTAAAGCTGCAGGGCCTTCGCCCCTGTCTGACATCTGTATGCTTAGTTTCATTCACCAGAGTCAAGACCTTTGAGTAACTAAAGTTAGGACTGAACCAACAATAACTTACTATTGCCCACTTGGGGGCGCCACAACCAGCTGTTAACACAACATCACCTTTTAAGTTGATATGTTTAACTTGTTAACAGTTGATAATTTACACACCCGACAGACATGAGCAACATTTTAAATTCATCTGCAGTCACAATTGTGTCGACCTGACAACTGTCATTAATCTCCCATTTATCTCCATTTTTGGTCCCTACCAACTTCTGGAGGGACATTTCCATCTCTTCTGTTGCCAATTGGTCCACTTTAGTCACCAGCTAGTTTCAAACTCTTTTTTCTCCCACTGAAAACATATTGAGTGTCGTGGGAGTGAAACAGTACAGTTGTAGCCGTAAAACCAGACAATGAGCAGAAACTCTGCAGAGCTGAGAGGAACTGGAGGGTCGTGTGCTAATGCTCTGGATTCGCCTACAAGCGACACCTTACACAACTGACAATTATTCCACCGTTAATAGAAATATATTGATTTTAGCCGCTTTAAACTGTGGTTTTAAATCTTAAGATCCTGGCACTATCCTTTTATCAGGTGAATGGTACAAGATGATGATCTCACAGGCAATGTCATCTGGGGGCATGCCAAGTCTGAGCATGGGTCAGGGAGGGAGTAAAATATACAGTTGTAAATAATATATGTATGATAACATACCAACTCTGAATCATAACTGAGAACACAAATGAGCACTCAGTGTGTCTGGCACTAGAGAACAGAGTCAAATCCCAACAAAAGAAAATCTTCATATGAATGGATCTATCTCCGAGGGTGGATTATGTTCCAGAGACCAGGGGTGCAGCTTTGTGGGAGAGGGGGTGTCTGAGATAGGTTTGCATGCGTGTGTGTCTGTACATGAGGAGGGGGTGTACACAAGTACGTACGTGTGTCTGTGTGTGTGTGTTGGGGGTCGTCATTGGGATGTAAACAAGCAGCCGGGCCCTGCGTGGCCAGGCTGGGTCTCAGGAGGCTGGATCAGCGGGCTAGACAAAGAATCTGCCACTAATCCTGATACTATTAAAGCTCCCTTACAGACTGACTTGCAGTAATAACCGCACCCTGTCCCTGAACCCTCCACACACAAACACAGGTCACTGAAGACAAAATGTTCTTACATCAAGCAAAACAAAGACCGCATAGGAAGGTACCCACGTCATGAGTTCATAGCCTTTAAAACAAACAAGGCAATATACCTTAGCCACACAATCATCATGTTCAAAGTGAGCTGATACAGTTGAAAGGAGTCAGTGATAAAGTTAGCCCATGAAAAGGCCTTTGAGAAACGGTTTTCATTACAGGCCGTTCTGCAGCCGTTTTCTCTATAAAAGCCTCCTTCAGCTGCAGAGAAAACATCCTAACGTAACAGAGAAGTCAACAAAAAAAAATAAAAAAAAACAGACAGGAAAAAGTCAAAAGTAGACAGATACCAAACAAAGAAAGCCCATATTGAATCGTCTGAATGGCAAAACCATAGCTACCTCTTGTGAAGGCAACGGGGAAAGAGGCTGAGGGAGAGAAGAGTCAGCAGAGAGACGGGGAGCGAAGCCGGTTCTGGGGACTGATGACTGAATCCAGCAGACCTTTTACACCAGCAGGGAGAAGACCGACTGAGCAGAGCAGCCCCGATCTTGGTTATGACAGGGGAGGAGGGGACGTAGACTGGGTGGGAATAGGAAAGGGAGCAGGTGTTCCAAGGGGGGGCTGCTCAAAGGGGGGTGTTGCCCAATGAAGGTGGGGATGACGGTGGGAGGGTAGGCAAAGTCTGCCATGGTGTTGCAGATCATTTGGAGGGTGTGTGTATTTTTTTTTTGTTTTCCCCCAGAGACAGGAGGAGGGTGGAGTAGCAGCTGGTGCAGGGGGTGACAGTAGGAGGGAAGGAAGGAGGGGGAGGATAGGTGGGGCTGAGCTGTGTGGGAGGGAGGGGATGATTTGGGTGAGGGTCAATTAATCTCAGAGTGCCTCATGACTGCATGCTTTGCCCAGTCCGAGGAGGGGAGCGGGGATTATGAAGATACGTGTGTGTGGGGGGGCTAACTACACCCATGTTAGCAGCTCCGTGATGCTGTACTCCAGCACTGTGGTGCTTTGAACTAAATGCTAATATTGTCATGCTAACATAGGGTTTTCAGGTCTAATGTAAAGTTTAGTTCACATTAGATGAAAAACTAAAAGGAGTCAAAGTTATTACAAATGATTTGAGGGAAACAAATGTATGCACCAAATCAAGTCATAGATTAGAAATATTTCACTCCACCACAGATGTGAACCCCATGGTGTTGCTAAGGGGAAAGTCAGTGTTATCAGAGTTATCAATTATTCTGAGGAATATGAATGTCTGTACAAAATTCAGTGTATAAACGTTTGTGCCAATATCTAGAATTGAGATATTTCACAGGATAAGTAAAGACTGTCCTGCTGGCGGCGCTAAAGTAAAAATCAGAGGCTCACCAAAGAGTGACTCATCATCAACATTAATGTCTGTAAAAAATTTTTAAAGGCAATCAAATAGTTGTTGACATATTTCAGTCTGGGCCGACACTTTGCTCCCCTTGAGCCACACCGCAAAGAAAAGAAAGAGGAGGTTGAGGTCTAGAAAGAGAAAAGAAGGGTTGACTGAGAACACAGGGACGAGATGGACAGAGGGCTGGAGAGCAGAGGAGTGGACAAGGATGATTGATGAGGTGCGGAGGGGAGGAGGGGAAGGACGGGACGGTCTGAAGAGGCTCCAAGTGCACATCAGCTGTAATGAGCTTGCACTATGACATCATCTGCCCTGAGAAGAGGAGCTCAACAAAAGGGAAGCAGAAGGCCCAGCTTCAGCTATACAGTGGACACTATTGTACACACACTGTATAGATCTTGTATTAACGCTGGAGGATTTCCTGAAACAATCCCTCCTTTGGTAAGACAACCATGCAACATGCAGTAAGAGACTCTCCCAACTCCCCCAGAGTTGCTCCTTCATCTCATTTTCTAAAAAGCCTGCATACTGTACGAGGTTACGAAACAAAGTCTTTGTTAGAACAGCACTTCTTTTTTTTTTAAATAAATGAGTCCTTTTTTGCCAAGAACCACACCTTGTTGGTCCTGGATCCCATGAGACCTCAACAAAAACTACCTCCTCAGGTTTAAAGAGTTAGGCCTATTTGGTACTTTTGTAATTCCCACATATTCCATCAGACAGACGACAAGACTGCGTACATCACAATTGTAGAGTTTAGTGGTAGCAGCTCACTATCTGTTCATGGGTGCAGTAAACATTTCCATGGCAACAGCGAGGGCCACCAGTCAGAAACTTCAGTTACGCTTAAGGATTGTGCTTAGAGTTGGATTTTGGACGGCTGTCTGGCTTCTACAGGAGCATTAACCTTTGTTTCACAATCTCACAGCTCGTGGTCCGTCTACATTAGACGGTCACAACACTGCGGCTGATAATCAAAATCCTGAGGACGAACATGAATGGGATTTTAAAAACTCCAGTTTGAGTAATTTGTTTAAAAAAATATATATATTCTTTTGATAAAATACATTAGATAACTCTCATAGCTATACAGTAAATCTAGAGCTACAGTTAGCTTAGCATAACGACTGGAAACCAGCCTGGCTGAACAGTCAATAACTCCCAGTAAAACCACAACCTGTCATTCACACTTTTTAGTACAGATTAAAAAAGAAAAAAAGAACTAAAACAAGATGTGTTAATTAGCTTTAGGTGGATTTTACCTTTGGACAGAGCCAGACTAGCCGTTTCCCCTGGTTTCCAGTCTTTGTGCTAAGTTGGTGTAGGGATATGGGAGTGGAATCGATCCTCTAACTTTCAGCAAGAAAGGATTTCCTTTAGATTAGATTTTAAAAGAGTAGCTTGAAGCTACTCTTAAAATCTACCGTGCTGTTTCAGGAAATTGCTGAAACATAGGTTTGGGCATCGTTTGTATTTTGACACTTCTGATTCCAATTCTTATACATTTTTGATTGCGATTCTTTGAGGGGTGCAGTTGAAATGGGTCACATGCCTATTCCACAAATAAGAGGAAAGTTTTATTTTGATTAGATAGGGATTCTATCTATCATCTTTAAAAAAAAAGAAAAGAAAGGACATTCCACGCATGCTTGGTGATGGGCAAAGTTAGAGACTGCTCGTCTGGCAGACTTATCTGGAAAAAAAAACAAAAACATTCCTGCTCTTAAGAAAAAAAGATTTACAGGAATGGACGAGCAGAAATTCTTAAGGAGGAGTGGCTGTTTGCCCGAGGGGGGGTTGGCTCCGAGATACAGGGGCTGCTGTCTGCTCTCTGAACTTCTCTAATGAAGCTGCTCCTATCTCACAGCATCTAATCAGGAAGAGGAGATGGAAATTAAAAGAGTCAAATATTGCAAGTTTGCTTTCACCTCTCTTGTCTTTACTCCCTTCAGTGGATTCTTTTTGTCCCTTATGGACAACATAAACAAGCTGTAC
This sequence comes from Etheostoma perlongum, assembly GCA_026937815.1. Lineage (NCBI taxonomy): Eukaryota > Metazoa > Chordata > Actinopteri > Perciformes > Percidae > Etheostoma > Etheostoma perlongum. The sequence continues at coordinate 1,476,243 of CM049377.1, read as the reverse complement.
ACAACCATATCAACTTTAAAAAGGTGTAAGCGAGCAGCTGCTTATTCACACACTAAGCAGTTACAGAGCAACAGTTATTCAGGCACCAAGTCAAATTTAAGACCTTTATGAAGGATATAGATAGAACACAATACTTTGAATTTAAGACCTTAAAGTCTTAAATTTGCTAGACATTTTAGACTTAAGACCCTGCGGAAACCCCGTTGTCCAATCGGAGTCTTGTTTGTGTCCACTTGATGAATTTAAGTCCAATTACTCTCTCATCGTCCTTCCCATTGTTGGTCTCACACTCCTGATGAAATTATTTGTTTCTTTATGTGCCAAATGCTCCACTATGTCCACCAGCTAGTTGCTAACAGTCATTTGGTTCTCAGCAGGTAGAATGTAATAGGTTCAGCAGGAGTTCGCCTCCTGGGCACTGCAGAGATACCCCTGCATGGGCATGTGCCCCGTTTGTGTATTTCAGGCTCTGGTATGTGTGTTATGTGAAAAGACAATAACCCCTCAGGGATCAATAAAGTATGTCCTCTTCCTCTAAAAGATGAAGACTGAACTCTTAAGACAAAAAACGCTCTGGAGCAGAAGGAAACAAGAAGCAAAGTTGAGTGATAATTCTTTAGCGGCTTCGTTACTATAAGTGATCCATTGTTCATTTAAAATCTTAATCGTAAGAGCTTTAAAATCGCTGTGGTGCCATTTTCTTCAAATCAATCATGTACAATACTAGGGGGGTGGGGAAAAAAATATACAAAAAAAAAGTTAAATACATTTGTTTTTACAAAATAAAAACCTAAGTAGACCAAACATTTAATTAAAATAGTGTGACGAATACTGTATGTCAAAATCTAACAAACTTGGAATGAATGAATATATATATATATATATATATATATATATATATATATATATATATATATATATATATATATATATATATATATATATATATATAAATAAATAAATCATGCACATAAACATACATGTACATTAAAAAAAATATTTGTTCAATTTAGAATCGTTGGCCTCTGAATCAAAATAGTAAGGTGCCAAGAGAATTCCACCCCTATACAGTACAGTGTTTTGCAAGTTGTGTACACACACACACCTTAACGCCTCATAATGTCTTGTCATATTCTCTTCCTGTTGTAAATGGACGCTCTTGTGTGAAATACAGCATGGCCGTTGTTAACAAGTCACACCTCGTGTAGGAGCACTTTACATTTTACACGCCTCAAGCAAATGCATGACTGGATGTTAAATGCCTCAACTTTTATGCTCCACAAATAACCAGCTGCCCCGGGGTGCATGAAGCTCCGGTCACTGACGCTTGCCCAGAGGATGTCGGCAAGTCAGCTGAGTTTGTGTGCTGAGGGATGGTGAAGTGAAGCTGCACCATGTGACTAGCAGCATGACAGCACTGGAGGGATCTGACCTCTTTGAGAACAAGCTGACTTTTTTTTTTACTTAAAATTTAAACCAATCATTTTCTGTCTGAAGGCCAATTTATGCTTCAGTCTTAAAAATCGACGCTGTGGGCAAGTACGTAGGTACGTGGAGATACAGACCCCACACTGTAGTCTGACCTGCACCTCAAGAAATGTAATTATTCGTCGCGTATACTGCGATTGGGCCGCTCGGCTGTGGCTTGGTAGCGACACATCTCCTCCTTCCCCCACCCATTTCCGGGTTCTCCTTCTCCATAAACATGAAATCAAGAAGATGGTTAACTTTTCCTACTACAGATTTCCCACATCAGTCAGAAAGCACAGGAGGGACACTTTGTTTCTCTCACTATGACTCTAGAGTCAGCACTTGCTCGGAGGCTAATCACTGTCACTCTGTCTACTGCATACACACGCACGCACGCGCCCTGCTATTCTCTTAAAGAGACTTAGGCACCAATGCACAAGTTTAAACTTCAGGCCGCTTGCGTAGGACACAGCGAAAGCTCTGCATAAATCCGCTTAAGATGAAACTAAAGAAAGTTCTCTCTTCAGACTGTTACACCTAACTTCTGACTCCGATATGGACAAACGCCATAACCTGCTGGTCACCATGACAGTCAGATAAAAGACTCACCTCGTCGGTCGGGTTCTCCCGCTTCTCAAACATCATCTTGAGGCTGTTGAGGGGAACACTTGGCCTCTCGGAGTCCGGTACTTCAGCAGCTGCTGCTGCTGCTGCTGCTCCCTCCTCCCCCTCTGAATCTCTGCTGGGCTTCTCCATGGTGCTCAGATGCTGGGGTTGAGCTGACTGCAGCTGGTTGGAGCTGGTCTCGGAGTGAACCTGCATCTCAGACTCAGTATGCTGGTCTAGTGAGAGTTGTCTAGTGGAGTTTTTCAGGGTGTCTGACTGGTTCTCAATCTGTGATGTGGGTCTAGGGTTTGGGCCAGTGGGTTGACTGATGTGGATTTGAGCGTCAGCAGGGCTGCAGGCCTGACGTGGGGCTCTGTGGCTGGACTGCTGCTGCTGTTGTTCCCAGCGTTTCTTTAAAACACTCAGATTCCCGCTGCACAGTGTGGAGGGAAGAGGTTCTAAAACCTGCAGAGAAAGAACGAGCACTCAGCTGTTATTTACACTCCTTTTCAGTTAATTCCTGCACCCCAGGGCAGGATTCAAAGATAAGGTTGCCATGGCATTGTCACCAAATCTCATGAACCCAAGACCAAACCAACATGTGTTAGCCTGTCTCAATACTTTCACACCTAGTCTGTGGCTCTCAGCTCCCAAACTCACTGGTTCCTACTAAAAAGATAATTTTTTTTAAATGGCACAAGTATTTAAAAAGACTTTCAAAACAGCTGTAGGTTTTAATGAAAGGTTACTTAACGTCGGTGCATTTGTTGGGGACTGTTTTCAGTGGCAGATTAACACATTTGTTGCTCTAGTGGATCCAACAATTCATTTCATTATGAATTAACCTGCCGATTATTTTTTTGGTACAATTGATTGACGATAAAATGCCAGGAAATGGTAACAAAACCATCAAATTATCCTGGAAACTCCATGAAACTGTCCTAAATATATTTACACAGTTAACCATCACAAGACAAAGAAAAGCATCACATTTAAAAGTTAAAAAGACATTTGAAAAGTGTCTTGATCAGCTCTTAAAATAGTTGCCAATTAGTTTTGTTGATTGAAAAACAAACCAGTAAATCAAATTATTTCAGCTCTAAGTCAACAGGTTGTAGATCGAGAAGACAAAAGGCCTGTAAATTATTGTCTTAGTGTCAATAAATAAAGATTCATTAGGCATAAAAAAGGTTGTAATGTCTGGAAAAAGTGAAAAACATCCATTACAACACCCCTGAAACTCAAGGTTAGGTCTTCAGACTGCTTGTTGTGTCTGACCAACAGCCCCGACCCAAAGATATACGCAGTTCAGTTTCACATCGAGTGAAATAGTTAAATAGCTTAATAGATTAACAGCAGTCTTCTAAAGTCCTCTCGTGCAGATGTGCAGTATATCTGCATGTAGAAAAAAAAAGACTTACAATGCCTGAGTAGTGAGAAGGCAGAGAAGATAACAGCAACACTTCAAAAACCATGACTCACTATTTCTATTAAAGCAGACAGACAGACACACTGAGGGATGTTAGCTGCTCTCTGAATCTACTTTTAGTTGGTTCGATCTTGGACCGACACCACCTGTTCCTCCTGCTGAATGAAGCTTAACACAAAATATAACACCGTCCACACAGTCATTTGTTAGCATTCATGCAAGCAAACACATTCAGCTATGAAAGAAAGGAGGAGAAACAGAAACACAAGAGACAAAGGGCTGCTCAGCATGCAAGTCTATGAACCTGAATCACACTGGATACAGAACAAAAGGCTAGAAAAAAAAAAAAACAGCACCACAAGTAGAAAGTAAAAACCTGAGAGAGTTGCTGAAGACCCGGCTGTCCAGTTGGCGTTGGGAGTTTAAAATTTGTGTGGGTGAGTTAAGTGTGTGTGTGTGTGCTGGCTGGCTACAAGCTGTTCCAGATGTGAGCGCCTTGAGAAGTGATCAGAGCAGCATGAAGTAACCAGTGCACCCCCCTCTTACAGCACACAGGGAAGGAAGGACAGAAGGAAACGGAGGGAGTGAAGGGGGAAAGGGGCGGGGTTGGAGAGAAAAATCAGAAACAGAATCAGGGAGGGAGAGGGAAAATAAGTCCAGGAAATGAGGGGGGAAAAAAAAAGGTAAAAAGGAGTGCTAGGAAAAAAATATAAATAAAAAAAAAAAAAAAAAAAAAAACTTTACAGCGAAATGCAGGGAGACTAAACATGGAAGAATAATGTATCTCTATCCACCCCATTCCATAGTAACACCTTTGACTACCTTTCCTGTCTCTACTCGCTTTACTTTTTCTACTGAGAGAGATGGATGCCAGAAAAAAAATAAATGCTACAGAACCATTTCATCAACAGCAAAGACTAGCAAGAAAATTCCAGCATAAGTTGCTGCATTCAAATGAACTGGGAAGTAACCAGCAACACAACAAGACTAGAGTGGACAGTAGGGCCGGGCGTTGCCTCACGATACGCATCGCAATACACGTGGATTTTGAAAAATGACCATGTCCAACAGGTGTTCTTAATTATAACACGGCCGTACAACTTGTAATTCAGGCCCCAGATCTTAAAATTAAAATGGAATGTTTTGAATCCCAGAGTTGTTAATAATTGCAAATGATATATGCGTATGTTTCTGGAACATGTGCCGTTGGAGTGATGTGGATTGGACTTTATTGCCACCTATTGGGATTATTGTGCACTGCATCATGGGAGATGTCAGCAAGTTGTACAGAACGTCACGATACATGGCCAGCCACGCCATCAGCTCTGTGAGGCTGTACTCAGGAAGTGACTAAATGCTTACTTAGCGCATGCTAACATGCTCACAAAGATAATACTAACATGCTAATGTTAAGAAGGTATCATTTTTGACATCACCTCAGATTCAAATACGGTTTGACACATGCACATGGCGTTTTTCCACCGCATGGTACCTACTCGCCTTTTTGGTTTTCCATTATGAAAAAAAGTCCAGCTTCCTGCTAACGGGTACTTTTAGCACCACCTCCGTCGAGGTTCCAAGCGAGCTGAGGAGATACTAAAGGTGACGTGAAAACCTGCAGCCTGCTGATTGGTCAGTGAGAGCAATGGAAAAAGGACGGGGCACCGCGGCCGAGTCGGTACCATTAATGGAAAAACGCTATTAGCCTTTAACAAAGATGGGCCCCGCTGCCATACTGTCCCCCTCCTCCCTGCGATTTGGATATTGCACTAGTTCATAATTGCAATTTTGATGAAATTGCAATTAATTGTGCAGCCCTAGTAGAAAATAAACATGACAGAACACAACATCGTTGTAAAAGAAAATTTCTGCATAAACAGGCTGCATTAAGAATAACTGGGGAGTAACTAGCAGTACAAAAATAATTTTAAATATAGTTTAAAATGCCCTTTTAAAAAACAATTTGATCTATAAATTCAAATAAATCGGAGTAATGTACAGTAAAGCTTATTAATTTCCTTTCGTCAAATTCATACCAATATCCAAAAAGGGGATGAAGATGTGGCTGTGCTAAAGTAAAAGCAACATGCCGACCTGAGATTGTAAATAAGTGCTGACTCTGCACAACCTCCCACAGTGACGGTGTAACAAGCCTTCCCACGCAGACGAGGTGGGACGGGGGCGACGCAGACGAGGTGGGACGGGGGCGACGCAGACGAGGTGGGGGGGGCGAGGTGGGGACGGGGGGCGAGGTGGGGACGGGGCAGACGAGGTGGGACGGGGGCTTACGGGGCAGACGAGGTGGGGACGAGGTGGGGGGGCGACGCAGACGAGGTGGGACGGGGGCGTCTTGTTCCCACCGCTGCAGGACAGCAGACGGCGATACGGCTCACCTACTCTGGCTGCTGCTGCGTGGAGATCAACAGATGCCTCACCATAGCATAAGGAAAGAGTTTTCTAGCATTCAACGGCAGAGAGGCAGCACAATATGAAGAAAATAAGCAATAATGTTTTTGAATATGGCGATACCGATTAAAAAAGTACTAGTAAAGATTACTCCGTACTGCATTTTGGCTACTTTCAGTACTCTGCTAAAAAACAAATTTAAAACTAATGAAATCATTTCCAACCGTCTTTTCAAACATTGAGTTGAATATAAAAAAGAAAAAAGGCACCACTATAAAAATAAAAAGTACATTTTAATGAGCAGTTTCCTGCTGATATTTTCTTTCAACTAACAAATCTGTCTTTCGTGAGATAGAGCAGCCTTTTGAGATACTTTTATTGCGCCAGTTGATTAAAAAAGAAAAAAAGAAAGTAAACAAGTAGATTTACTCAAGAACTGTTCTTCACCTTTTTCTATTTTTAGCTACTTTCAACTTCACAATTTAGGAGGGATGCATTACATTTATCTGAAAGCTATAGTTCCCAGCTAATTTGATTTGACATACAAGGCACATGAACTCGTACAACACGATGTATTATAATAAAACTACAGGCCCTGCAGTCCCATACTGGTGATTTGTGGCTGGTCAGACCTTCTCAGGGTGGACTATGCGGGGTTTATAAAACTCCATGCACTAATAAGGATTAAGTTGTGGCTTTTCTTGCAAAACAAGCACAGAAGAGTGAGTGAGGATTTGAATCATAGGAGCCCATCTGTGCTGAGAGAACACATCAGGTAAAATACAACGTTATTACCCATGGGTCAGCGGGGTCTTTGAACCACACAGCAGTTTATAAGACCATCTTAAATTAAGTCCTCCTCAATCAGCGATATTAACCAGCACGTAAATTAGCAATTACAACGTATATTAAAAGACAAATTATAATAATAATAATAATACGCTCTTGATCAAACAACTCACAAAATAAGCAACTAAAATATGATTTGACAATTACTTAGCTCTTCCAGACATTTTAATGAAGGAAAAAAAAACACTATACTTTTAATAAAAATAAAAAAGGCGCATCTTAAATATATGTATCGATATTTTTTACTTTGTATCTATGATATTGGGTTTGATTAAAACGATGTATCAATCCAGATTGATCTATCAGTACACCAGTGCTGGAATGTAACTAAGCATTTGTACTTAAGTAAATGTACTGGAGGTACTTGAGTCTATTCATGCTACTTTCTACTTCACTACATTTCAGAGAGAAATATTCTACTTTTTTACTCCACTACATTCATCTGACAGCTTTAGTTACTTTACACATTAAGATCTTTGCCCATAAACACATGTACTTTATAAAATCTGATGTTTTATTATAAAGTAAACTAGCTAAAAATATAAGGGCCTACAAGTCCAGCTGAAATGATTAGACCATTAAAAACAACGGTTTGGATCCTTGACAGTTTAAAAAAAAAATTTTTTCTGCATTAAGTACTTTTAAGACTTTAAGTATACATTTTCCTGATGGTATTTACATACTTTTACTTAAAGGAACATTTTCAATGCATGCTTTTACTTGTCACAGTATTTTTACAGTGTGGTATTAGTACTTTTACTTAAGTAAAGCATTTGAATACTTGTCACCCCTGTGAACAGACATATTTCATAGTGAATAAAAAGTTACCTACCGCTTTCTTTTTCTCTGCATTTCCCTCCTCTGCTGCCATCTGGTACCTAAGGATGAGGAAGAAGACGTTGGGAGTGAACAGGAAAACCTTTCTGGTCCAGCTACCCATCATCACAAACAGCTGGTCCTACACTATTCTGCTGTACACGCCCAGGAAACTACCATGAAATATCTACGCTCCTCTCCAAAAACATCAAATGGCTTCGTGTGTTACAAACGGAAAACCTTCGGCCTAGGTTAAGTCCCACAGGACGCAGCACAGCAAGTGAGAAGGGGATTGTTTGGTTTCCCCTCTGCTTCTAAACTAAAAAGACAAATACATAGCTCTACTCATTTCTATTTTGCGCCTCCTCCGCTCGCATCTCAGGTGGGAGGGACTTTGATGTGAAGAATGGACTCGAGGATGTACAAAGTTTTCTCAAATTGTTTAACTGGAGAATTTTCAAGAGACCAGAAGAGAAAAAAAAACTTCTAATGTCTAGTAAAAACATGCGTTTTGTTATCTTTCCTATCCAGACAGGCATGGTAGGACGTCAGTATCACACTCGTTTAAATTAATTAGTGACAGACAGATTATTGGCCCTGGGAAATGATCAGGCCATTTTTGGGCAGTTTGCAGGTTACCTGTATCTGCGTATCATTTGCCTGATAACTTGATTGACTTTGTCCCTCTGCTCTGGTTTCTCCACCAATGAGTCTGACTTAATGTCCCCCCCCCCCCACAACACTATCGGACCATCTTCTACTGGGCATTATGTTGAAAGTTTCCAATTTATTAAATACTTGCTCAAAGACTTTAAACAAACTTTTGTCCCAGCGACCTCTAGCCCCCCCTAGCCCCCCAGTGAGCGGCCCTGGTTTGAGCATGTCTATCCACTGTCACCATTTAATAAAAAAGTGAAAAAAGTCCCCCCCAAAAGTTTATAAAAGGCTAAAATATTTTATTGAGGCCATTTTTTGGATCAGCAGCCCTGGTTTGAAGTTTCCCATGTTGGCTGAGTCCGTGTCAGCGGCCCCCCCTGCTATTCAAGTCAATTTCTTATTCACACGAAGGGGAAAAAAATATATATATCCTCCAACTGTTTATTGCCCTTAAATAAAGAGAAGTACTAACCCCTAGTGGTCAGTCAGAGGAAGTGCAGAGGAAACATCCTACCATGCAACCACTTTCTCAATTCACAAATGAGTAACAAGATATGTTGAACAGGTGAAAGAGGGAAAGCCCTGGATGAATCCACCTTGGGTTAACTCTAAAGTCTGGGAACCAGAGAACACCACAACTGGAGTAACTGGTTGTGGCTCATGGTGTGATCATTTTATAAAAGAGGGAACTTGAAACGGCTGAGTGCCGAGAATTTTGTGAGGAAGACCCATGACCTCATTTCTGAGGTGACCAAAAAAAGGGAGAAAAACAAGACTTATTTGCTGAGTGGCTGCTGGTGAATTATTAATTAAACTCGTAGTGGAAGCCTGAGGGGCAGAGTGAGCCAAGGTTGGACTTACTTGGAAAAGCGCTCTGCAATGGCGTTGTTTTTACCCCGCGCAGAGACGATGGACATCTCCTTGGCGGTGACCCTCAGTGACTGGGACGCCCACTGTCTGCGGCTGAAAGGAGCGGCGGAGGCCATCTTTGCTGCACGTCTGAGCAATCAATTTGTCTCGTCAGCTTGCCAGGAACACACGTCGTAACTCTGAGGACACAGAAGCAGCAGCATGTTGAGCCAAATGGAAAAATTTTTTTTTTTTAAAAATAAAAAAAAAAAAGGCAAACAAAACACATGTACTGTTGGTAAACTTTGATTTTACTTCATTCTCCTTGTTTTGCAGCGCTGAAACTGAAGCAGTGGAAACCCTTTCTGTACATTAAAATGTATATCACCTCTCACACTCGTAAATAAATGTCATACTTACCGCTTTTGTTCACACACGTAGTTAAATTCAGAGTAGATCAAATCAGACATGCCAGTTCAGGCTCATTTACACCAGTACAAAACCTCACCCAGAAATCAATATATTTTGCCAGACTCCACATTTCACTGTGTGTCAGTGTCACTGCAGCATGGGCCGGCCTCTGTGTCCAAGTCAGAAAGTCAATAGAGCGCGTCACACAGCCATTAACCATCTGTTCCCTGTGTGACTCTGCTCAAAGATGAGCCTGACTACCAAAAGATAACCGATACGCCTGCAGTCCACAAAAACCCACTACCCCACACACACACTTATGCAGCTCCACAGGCTCAAGGCCGAGGGCAAGCAGACTCACGCAGCAGCACTGTTAGTACCATTACCATAAATAACTGTCATCTGTGAGTTATACACGCTCGGGATGAATTAAACAATGGAGGTGGATGAGTGGGCTGGTGACAGCAGAGCCCTCCGGGGTCTCGACGTCAGCCAGCAGGTGGACTATTGTGGGATGTTATGGCTCGTTAGTTTCACCAATACGGTTTCCTTTGTGTTATGTATTCCTCCACCACTGAGACTGTTTAAGATGACATGTATTTAAACTAATAATGCAACATTTTTTACTGCATTAAAGGCTATTCCTGATAATTTGATTGAGCTTTTGGTCTCCTAAACAGCAGAAAATAGTCAAACATGTGTTGAAGGCTTCTCTTTTTGGCTCAACCAGGTCCAAACCAAAAGACGAACATTTTCTACAATTTAAAGACAAGAGATCAGCAAATGATCTAGTGCAAGGAGCCAAAACCATCAAATGTTTGACTACTCAATCATCACACACTGTGGGGTGTTGCCTGATTAGGGCTTGTTGGTTCAATTCCACAACCACAAGAATTTGGGAATGGTTGCTCCCCAATTGAGAGAATCTGATCACTCAGTTGATCAGAGCTGCAACTATTTTTGTCATCAATTAACAGGTTGATTTTTTAATTATTTATTTTTTAAATTAAGAGAATAATGGAGGGCATCAAATGTCTTATTTTGTCCAACCAAAAGTCCTAAATCCCGAATGGATTTTGTTCAAAATGTCAGAAAAATGGTGAGTCTTCACATTTAAAATCCTGAAAACAGCCATAAATGACAAAAAAGATTTAAAAAAAAAAAAAGGATTCTCAAAATTGTTTATTTATCCATCTCCTGTTGATGAATTGGATTATTTGACTAACCATTTCAGCTATGGCTAAATGTCCCGTACACCGCCATCATATCAAACTCCCATCATCACCACACAGAGTCCCAAAAACTTTCCTACCAGGTCAAATGCAAATGAAGGATGACTGAGTGACTGAAAGGACTCCTCTGTCCCGAGGTTTAGATTACAAACAAAGCAGCATGTAAAACGGATACAGGCTCATGCAAAGTGTTTAAGTCATGTGTTAAAGGCAACAAAAGGGCCACAGTATCACCAACTATTTACCCTGAGGTTCAAAGAAGACAGCTTGTCTTGGAAGCAGTTAAAAAAAAAGAGTTTAACCTGACCTCTTCCTCACTTCATCATGAAAAAAAAAAGAGAATGCACAAAACCGCTTACCTGTGACTATGCCAGCTGTTTTTTTCCCGGATGTGTGTTCAGTAGTCCGCCACTTGCGTATTTCCTTCTCTTTTTATCTCCTCAGCTGCTGCCACTGGTGCTTTTGAGTAGACAGGGAAGTAGGAGGAGCTCCCACCACTCCCATTTAACTCAGATATTATGCAGCATTCACCTCCACCTGGCAGGTACGAGCTCTTCTCATTCATCCAATCAGCAGGGTCCAGTGTGAGCACAGACAGAGCCGCTTGGAGCTATGTGAGGCAAGCAGCCAGCCTACATGGCAGAGGGGGAGGGCTGAGGGGAGGCGGGGGGAATCCCACACTGGATTCCTGGAAGTTGAGTGAACTACAGATGACTGCCTACTTTCTCACGAGGTCAGGACTTATGAGGATGTGACTCATTCTCAATCCTGGATGAATACACTGAAAGAAAGGGGAAATTGCATCAAAATGAGATTAAAAAGATATTTTGCTTATTTTTAGGTCTCTAAACAATACCGACATGCCCATATGTACATTGGCACAGGTTTTGCTTGCTCGATATTCACTGGGAACTATGTGACCATTGTTCAAAGATCGTCCGTGTTTGTACAGTAGCAGCGCTGTAGCACATGATATTCTGCCCTGCAGAGCATAAGAGTGGTGATAATCTACGCTCCCCGCCAAGCCACAATGCTCAATATCGCCCCCCGCTTAACTCACGCTTCTCCATCACATGCTCTGGGGAAAAGAGCCAATCCAAACGTGCCACAACATTCAAGGTAAAATATATTTTCAAGACAATAGTCAAATAATCTATTAGATTTTTTGTAATTTAAAGGTGCTCTAAGCGATGTTGGGTGACATTACTACTTGTTGACGTTCAAAGTATTTTCAAACAAAACGAGACTAGCTTGCCCCTCCCTCCTCCTCATCCCGTCCCGTCCCCTCCCTTCTGTGCTTCCACGCACTAACCCCCCACTCCCACCCCCAAATCCTTCTTGTCAGTTATTGGCTGGAACACTGGTTGTGTATGCTTCGTGGTACAGGTGGGCGCAGTTTGGTTTTGTTGCCGTTTGTAGACCCTGGGCTGTCTACAGAGACCCCAGTGTGTTCAGGGGACAGGGGCAGATAGTGAGGAGATGTTTTTACAGTGTGTTCAGGGGACAGGCAGCTACAGATAGTGAGGAGATGTTTTTTACAGTGTGTTCAGAGGACAGACAGTTAGCAGATAGTGAGGAGATGTTTTTTCAGTGTGAGGGGACAGGCAGTTAGCAGATAGTGAGGAGATGTTTTTTACAGTGTGTTCAGAGGACAGGCAGCTAGAGATGTGAGATGTTTTTTACAGTGTGTTCAGGGACAGGCAGCTAGCAGATGGTGAGATGTTTTTTGTGTGTTTTACAGTGTGTTTTTTACAGTGTGTTCTGGGGACAGGCAGCTAGCAGATGGTGAGATGTTTTTTTACAGTGTGTTCTGGGGACAGGATAGTGATGGGAGATGTTTTTTGTGTTTTGGGGACAGGCAGCTTGCAGATAGTGAGGAGATGTTTTTTACAGTGTGTTCAGGGGACAGGCAGCTAGCAGATAGTGAGATGTTTTTTTAAAGTGTGTTCTGGGGACAGGCAGCTAGCAGATAGTGAGGAGATGTTTGCTGTATGTGACAACAAATGTTGTAGCTTAAAACACGCGTGACATCGCTTAGAGCTCCTTTAATAACTATTCAAAGATTCAAAAATCATCGCCCATTCCATTGTGTTTTGTCTGATCGCTATTTTGTTTTTTTACAGCTTCCCTTCCTTCACCACAGCCTTAACACACTACCCACATTTTAAGGAATGGAAGGACGTTTTTGCTGATTTGGTGTGAATGCAGCCTTGTATCTTTGTCCACTGCCTGGAAGAAGAGTTAAGGGCCTGACACACCAAGAAGACCGCCGGTGATTGACCGGCGCCCTGGTGTTTGCAGTGTGTCCCGCCCCATTGCCACGCGTCGGCCTTTGGCTGCATTGTTTTGGGTCGTTGAATCAAAGCGGTAGTAATTAAGGCAAACAAATGACTTTTGATTGCTCCATCTAAAAAACCCATCGGAATATCTAGTTTTGCACATGTCCAAAAGATAGCAAACATATGTACAACATACATAACTAACATTACTTGTGTTAGGTGTATTTATTGCATAAACGTCTTTTAAAAGATTGGTGTAAACCGACATATTACAAAATAAACGTTATTAAACTAACGTTCTACTGTGAGATCGTTATGTGGTCTAGACCTACTCTATCTGTAAAGTGTCTCGAGATAACTCTTGTTATGAATTAATACTTTAAATTGAAATTAAAAATTGAATTAAATTAATGTCAGAGCCTTCTCTGAACCCTGGTTGGTGCTAGACCAACCACGCTAATTGGTGAAATGTAACAGCTTAATGTTTCATTCACTCCTTCTTGCCACATCATAGGAAAGCACATTGCTATTGCCAGTGACAACTTTGTTTGGCTAATTGTCTGTGTAACATGAAGGCATGTTTGGTGGGTGGAAGTAGCAAGCTAACGTTAGCTAACTTGCAGCAAAAGTCTCACATTCTGTATGAGACCCCAAAACAATCAAATATTTGGTATTTGTGATTGGAAAAAAAAAGTAATTAAATTATTGATCAAATAGTTGCAGAGGATCTTCTGTAAACTACAGATCAACTAACAGTTGTATAAACAGTTGTCATTCATCATGTTAAACAAATTCTTCTTCTATTCCCCCTTTTACCACCATAGCTCCGTGGTGGCCCTGAAGACTCTCAGCTCCACCAGCGACACATTAACAAAGTCAGTCTAATCCCAAACACATGATGGCCTCATCTCACCTTGGAAAATCCCAACTGCACTCAGGATTCCTGAGAATTTCAAGGTAAAAGTGAAAGTTAGTTTCCTTTTCACCAGATTATGCTTTTCTGTATTTCCTGGAATCCCTCTGAGCCACAATCTCAGATTTCTCACTTTCCTGAAAGCGGTTTTTCTACACTTTTCTCAACGTTTTTGTCCATTTTATACCAATTCTTTGACGTTATTTGAATCACGTTTTAGTCATTTTTTAAACAATTTTTTGTAGCTTTTCCAATGTTTTTGCTGGTTTATTTTGACACTTTTTCTGATTTTTTGGTCACTTTTTCAGCTTTTAAAAAAAAGTTTTTTGTCAACATTTGTCACTTTTTTCAACCTTCTTTTGTCATAGTTCTATAGAAAGTTTTTGTAAACGGCTCAAATTTGACCCAAGGCAAACAAGAGGGTTTCTTCTCCTTTTTTTTACTATTGGCTCCGAGCCGGTTTTCCATATATGGTCATCTGCTCTACCACTGCAGTGTTTACGTGACATACCCTGTCACATGTACATGTAGGTACATGCTGACACCAGGGAATGCTGTAATCTTGGTTGCAGATGTTGTTTATTTATCCCCTATTTCGAGTCCCATTCCTGCCAGAACGTGTTGTGTAGAATTTAGTTTAGCTGTAATAAGTGCTGCTATATATGAACACAGCAGCCATGTGCAGTATAAGAAGAAAAAAAAAGCATTTAAACATGTCTAGAAGAAACACTAAATACAAATATGAAACTGAAAACGGTATGTAATAAGTTTCCTTTAAACTGACCATTTCTTTCTCTTTAAACACTTAAAGGGATAGTTTAGACATTTTTAAGTTTACCTACAAATACCTTGTACTCAAGTACAGTACTTGTGTAAATTTACTCCGATACATCCCATCTATTACAGAGTGCATGTGACACACACAATACATCAAGTCCATTACCTTCACTATCCCATATAACCCAGTTACATGTTCTAGGCTAGACGATAAGTTAAACAGATGCCACTGATCCCCAGACATGAAATCATCAGTGTAAATCAGACTCACAGTGTCATTAGGAAAGAGAAAGAATGAGTCCTCTCTTATGTTCACAGTCATCTGTTCAACGCGTTTTAATGTTCAGATAGTCTGCTGACAGGTCAGAAACAACCAAAAAGATGGAGATTACTGATGTCTTCCTACACAAATGTAAATAGTATAGTAATCTGTATGTCCCTTGTTGCATCAGTTATTGTTTGGTGCATTCTGGTTAAAATTCAACAAAAAGAGAATCATAAGACAATCCCGACTTTTGTCATACTCACACGGTTCATGTTGTAATAACTACATTTTGGGGAATTCGGATTTCAGTTTAGTGGTCCCCAGTTTAACAATGTTTTCTGTTTTCTGTGGCTCTAGAGGAGCATCCTAAAGTCTGAGAAAAGTCATCTGGGTTATCTCGGGTTGGGAGTCAGGGAGGTACCGATATTTAAGACTGCCACTTTGTTTATGACAATTATTTCTCAATCTGGCAAGTTGCACAACTTTATAATATTACATCACTGGAGTACATCTGGAGTCTATAGCCATCCCAACAGAAGCTCTGTGAGGCTATAATGCTCATCGCCAAGAAATCCAAACCATTTGATTGATAAAAGCCTGGATTAAAAATGTGTATTTATATGGCCAGAGAGTGAGTAACAGTTTTTGTTAACCTACATCTAAACTTTAAGGGTTTCTCATACTGTAAGAGAGTGTTAAGAGATGTGCATGGCAGTGTGTTTGTAGAAGGAAGCTTTAAGCAGAATGGCCAACACATAAGGTCACTTGTGAGATTTGATGATATAAAGCTGCGACAATGAGCTGGAGCAATGTCACACACAATAGCACTAAATACAAGGCACAGCAGAGGCAAAGTGGAGGAAGAAGTACTCAGATACTTTACATTAGTAAAAGTAGTCATACAACAGTGTAAAAATAATTGCATTCAAAAGTATTAGCATCAATAGCACCAGAAAAGAACAAGTCAAATTACTCATTGTGCAGAATGGTACATTTCAGTCATATAGGATATATATATTGTTGGATTATAAATATTGATTCATTAATGTGTACTTCCAGGCATTTAATCCATAATAATATATCATAATTTTTAGTGGATTCATATTTTGTATCAATAATTTGAATCTGAAAAGTAACTAGAGTGTCAAATAAATGTAGTGGAGTAAAAAGTGAAACACCGGGTTCTAAAATGTAGTGGAGTACAAGTATAAAGCACCTCACAATTAAGTAGGCCTACTACTTAAGTACAAGTAGCCTACTTGAGTAAATGTACTTTAGTTGGCTTTAGTCGATTGTTACAGGAGTGAGCAAAAAGGAGACAGGTTGTCCTTCCAGTCTGTGAGACAGGTACAACTCAGGTGAACACTGACTCACCGTCTTGTCTGGACAGGATAGCGGTGAATTATGATAAGTCATGTTAACGCACGTTTGTTGCACGATTACTTCATTTCTGCCTGAGTTGTATTTCATCATACTCACCTAGCAAACCTGCATCAGGCACTCTGTCAGACACTCACTTCAGACAGGACGCACAGGGATACAGCAAATAACACATAATTAATGACTAATAAAGAGTCCAACTGTATGTATCCATCCGCCAGGTGGTTGTCGGTTAGCGCATTAATACCTGAACTAAGCTGTGCTCTGAGATCAAAGGTGCGGGCGTATTGGTATTGGCGGGATTTTACACTTGTTAAGATAACACTTTATTTATCCAAAGCAGTAGTAGGCCTATTAAAGTGCCAAAGAAGCAGAAAAAGTACAAGAACAACACATGTATCGACAAGTATGCCTAGGTTAACTTAGAAAAAAAAAAGAATAGTTACCATGGCAAAGCACCACTTGCTGGCAGCGGGTGGAGTGTGATTTAAGTGGTAGCCAACTGAGTAATTTAGAAATAAATCTCATTCTGGATTCACAGAGAACTCGAATCTATCATTATTATACACGTTAGGTAAGTGGTTGGCTGTAATCGTTTTAAAATGTTTTACCGGCCAAGCCAAAAATGTCAGGTGCCGATGTCCAAACCACTAATACCAGCTGGAATGTGATTGGCTGCTGGCTAAGTAGGCTATTCGTGTCGTTATCAGTCAGCCGTTAGTTTAACTGGTCACCACCATAGCCTAATATTAATAATAATATTATTTATAATATATTATAATTCATTAATATACAGTCTGTGGTCACCAACATGACCATATGGATTATATTCTACAGCACACATTCTGTAAAAATGAATTACATTGAATGTGGAGAAGTTAAACTGGACAGAATTGCTAACTGCTAGCTAGCTTGTCAGAGATACGCCTTTGGCTTCCCTTGTGCCGTATTCTTCAGAGGGAAGAGTAGCTACCACAAGAACAGGCTTGCAGGATGTCAGCCTTTATCTGAGAAGGTAACCAGAACATGAAGCAGCAGGCTTCGCCTGAAAGTGGACAAACATGGCTATTTTATAATTTTATGGTTTTGAATCTAACGTAAGTTGTTGTCCTGACCTAACAACCCACTACCTAAAACGTCATAATGTTACATTATGAAGGTATGTTTATAATGTACAGTACCCCCCCCCCCCCCCACTGTCTGTAGTGTAGTAGTTTGTGTAGTAGCATAGACTGTTAATATGCATTATTATTTATGAGTAGTAGCCTACCTTTCAAAATAAAAGTCTCCACCTAAACAATTTGAGATTTTACAGAAATGTTCATAATTTAGTTGACATAAGTTAACAGTAACATCAAATATGACTACATTAGCATATTGAGTTACCAGTTGACAGTAATTCTTTGGACCAGCAGATACAAAATTATAAGTTGGTCCAATAGCTAGCATTGTGGCAATAGAATTAAAGTTTATAGACTAGAAGCAAATAATGTAATGTTCCTTTTGTGCCACTAGATGGCAGACAACAGCAACTATAGGACTGATTGCATGCATCTATTCATCTATCCATCTATCCATCTATCTATCTATCACATGTTACATGCACTTATAGCTATATATCTTCCCTATATATTTTCGGATCAGACAATGAATGGCTTGTACTCTATGCCATTTCACATACCTGGCAACCTACTTACATACTTGTGTAAGTGAGGTCCACTTTTCGTCCCTATATTTAGTCTCTGTTACTCAGAAGCAGATATGAGACAATGCAGGAAACATTTTGAGAAGTATAATAACCTTACATAAGCTCTGGGGACATGAGGAGTAAGAAAAAAAACGTTTATGATCACTCTTTTTTTAAAAGGGGCATTCCACCACTGTTTCACATAAAGCACAGTTTGACACATACCTTAGACTGAAAGACAGGAAATCTTGGATTCTGCTGCTTTGAATTGAACCTTTCTCTATTTAATCGGTCTCTTGTGAGTCCCCCAACTTTATGGGACGGTGAAATTAAAAGAAAAAACAAGCTAGAGTCAGAGAAAAGACAGGGGAAGAGAGATGTCATTGTCATAAAAATGCATGCATCTATAATCTATATAATCAAATGTATAGTGGCTTTAGAACTTTGTAGCCATTGTACAAGTACTGAGACAACGAAATGCAGTTTGGTATCCAAGCAGAAGTACAAAAAGCAGTATAGTGCAAAGTAATGTACATACAGAATAAACAGTAATATGTATTGAATAAATATAGATTGTAGTATAAACAGTATGTGACTTATTGACTATATTTGAACATGTGTTGCAGTAGGCAAAATGCAAGTATAAGTACAAGTCATAACATAGTAAACATATAGAATAAACAGCTGGAGGTATGACATGAATACACTATAGATAAAACATATATGTGTAGACTGTATAAATATGTATGGGTATGTGAGTGAATATAAATATACAGGTTGTTTTATATGTAAATTTATAGCTCTTGCTATGAACAAGGAGAGTCTGAAGTTTTCATGTTATTTTTGTCTTACTGCAGAGAAGGACATGCAAGCGCAGAGAGGAAAGACGAGTCGGGGACGGTTGGAGGTAAGACACCCTTAAGGAAGGCCAGGCCTTTTGCAGGACGGGTGTTAAACAAGCCTCAGAAGTCTTTCAATTCAATTCAATTCAATTTTATTTATAGTATCAATTCATAACAAGAGTTATCTCAAGACACTTTACAAGGACCCAACAGTTCTAGTAGTTTCCTCCAGACAAGCAACAGTGCGACAGTGGCAAGGAAAAACTCCCCTTTGGGAAGAAACCTCGGACAGACCCAGGCTCTTGGTAGGCGGTGTCTGACGACCGGTTGGGGTTAGAATGAAGAGTGGCAATAACAGTCCCTAAAAAATAAATCAAAATAATAGTAGTTTGTAGTAGTTCTTTGTAGTAGTTCATGGCATAGCAAGGCACTGTGCAGCATTACAAGGCACAGCAGGATGTAGCTGGGCACCGCAGATCGTGGCAGGGAAGGGAACGTGTAGCGGGACCATGGCGACAGCTGCAACCATGATTTTGGAGCCTCCCTGATCCGAGGAAACATGCTGGGAGAAAAAGAACAAAAGGACTCCGGGGAATGACTCCCCAGAGCTAGGTTAGTAACAAGCATTTCTGGGACATAGATGCACACAAAATAGAAAGATAGGAGAGAGGAGCTCAGTGTGTCGAAGGAAGTCCCCCAGCTGTCTAAAACTACTACAGCATAACCAAGAGAGACAGGGTAAAGAGAGGAGCCTGGACAGGCTAGAACTCTCCCCAACCGGATCGGGCTGTATGCCAAGTCTCCCTTTCTGCATGTGTGAAGGGAAGCACCCCTCAGAGTATTTACTGTACATCAGAGCGGTGGTTAGACTCTGACCAATAAATACTGAGCCAAATATTAGCCTACTACCATTAGTCTTGCATTGCCAGACGTGTCTGCACAGTGCTGTATATGTCATCTCACAATTAACGAGAAGTTGCAGTAAAGATATGTTTGACACAGTTATTATTATTCTTTTTTTTTTTTACATATTTTGTCCATCAGAGAATACCAATGAGTTTATTATTCAGCAGTACAATGTCCCACTCTGTACATCTCTTTGTCCCACGTCTGTGCTTACCAAACTCAAAGGATCCTTATCAGTTTGTTTTATGGGTTTATGTTAAAAAGAATTATATTGAGATATACACTTAAACTTAAACTTCCTATCTGAACTTTGAAATATGGCAAAGTCATCTAAAAATAACATAATAGTGTGTTTTGTGAGCAAGTTAATATTGTATGTGATTTTGTTACTGACCCATATCTGTACTCTGTTATACATTACATGTGTTTGCGTAAGAATGCATGCACAGTTGAGGACTATGGAATGAAAGAGCAGAGTAGAGGTATGTGAGTATAGGCAACCAACTTACATGTGGCCGGCAAGACATGATGTTCCCATGAGGCAAAAGCCTGACGGAAGGGGGGTTACAGCTCCACCTCTGCTGTGATTGGAAGGGGGGAAACATGGGTGGAATTTGCACATGGCTTTAATTTGGAGTTTAGGGGTCACTGTCTTTAGAGTGCAGTAAACTCAATAAATGTCAGCACAGAGAGTGAAGCAATAGGAAGAGAGTCTGTCCCATGGTTTGATCTAGAAAAAGTCTGGGATTGGTTAGTTGTACTATTTTGTGAATAATTGTGGCCTGGCTAAATCTCTTCTCATCTGGTTTGGATTTGATTTAATTTTCACTAAGTTGTTGTGTTGCTACGCTCACATATCTTGCTTATCATGTGACTGTGTAAGTCCACATTGTGCTTGTTAAATGGTTGCAACACTTTTTTCATCATCTCTACAGCTGCTTCATTTATTTTATGCTTTTTGCCTTTATCAGATACAGTGGTGGGAGAAGTATTCAGATCCTTAATACCACACTGTGAAAGTAAAAGTCCTGCATTCAACACTTTAAGTAGGAACTAGTATTAGTAAAATGTACTTAAAGCATGAAAAATCTAAGTAGTGATTGTGTAGTAACGTGTTCCCTGTCAGTGTGTTCCTCTTCTGTCTGATGTTTCTGGATTAATATTATTAATATTCCTGCTGCATTCATGTGTATGTTGTATTTTACTGCTGTAGATGTTTCCTTTATATACTGTTGCTAGTTTGATCTACAGCCATGCATCATATTCTATAAGATCATATGTTTGAAGCATCGCTGTCCTGTAAGAACCACGTATCTCTAAAATACTCTATAAAACTCTTCATGGTGTTTTCAGCTTTGTGACGATGCATTTTCCAGCTGATCCAGGAGGCTTTTTAAAGACTTTATTTAGATTAAGACGGAGGAGAACTTTCTCAAAACATAAAGGAGTACTTTGTCTTTCAGTTTATTAATCACCAAATGTCTCCACATTGACATGGTTTTCACTGCAGACAAATGGTATGAAAAAAAACTCAGAGTTTCCTAATCTATCACAGCATGGACGTCACAACTTGTTGGAAACATTCAGAGATTACTCAATTTGTACAGACGCAAAACAAACACTACACATCATTTTGTATTGATATTTGTGTGCTGTCACTTTCAGTACTTTCACAAGAAATACACTGCAGCTGTACTGGGTTTGGACCAACACAAAATGGACAAAATGTTGACCTTTTTGTTTCTTTTTCAGACTTTTTTTTCACTAACACCACCTTACTAGTTTTATACTTTTTGGAAATCATGGTCAATAACCCTCATTTATATAGAATTATACCTAATATTTGAGTTTAAAAAGCAGAAATTATCATTTATTTTGACTAATAGTTATGATCAGAGGAACGTACAGAAGAGTTTTGTCAGGAATAAAAGTGATCAGTTGTATTTGCAAAGAGCGTTGTAAGGAATCCAATCCATTTTTGTGGTAACTTGGTTAAAAAGAAACCCATATTTCAGATATAGACATTTTTTTTAAAGGAGTCAAATTTGACCCGAGGACAACAGGAGGGTTAATAAGAAAAGTGTGCTGTGACAGTGGACTCTGCACATTGGCAGTTTTTTTATGGTCTCAAAGTATGTCAGGCTATGATAAAAGGGCAAACTATGGGACTGTGTTTCTCAGGGTGCTAATGACTGAGATCCTCTACTGGAGAGAAGCAGGAACACACACAGACACACTGTTTTCACTCACAACATGCATCCCTAACACCAAAAACTAAATCTGGTTCTCATTCTCAGTTCTTCCTGAAATGTTCCCATCCCCATCTTCCTCACCCTTACTTTTTTCTCTTTTAATTTTTAATTTTACAGCTAATCCAGGGGGCTTTTTAAAGACTTTATTTAGCTTAAGAGGGAGGAGAACTTTTTCAAAACATGAAGAAACACTTTGTCTTTCAGTTTATCAATTCCAAAATCACCAAATGTGGAGAAACGTTGTTTACACTGGACACGAATGGTATGAAAAATTGTAATCTGAAAAGTAAGCTGTCAGAAAAGTAGTGGAGTAAAAAGTAGAAGTATAAAGTAGCATCAAATGGAATTACCCAAGTAAAGTACAAGCACCGCAGATTTCTACTTAAGTTTAAATGCTCTCGACCAGCTGATTGTGACCTTCAGCAGGAAACAGGCGGTCATCAGGCTCAGACACATTATTGCCATATTAATCATTGAACACCTCGCCAAGCCTGTCCAGATAAATGTTATTTCACTCATGTGCCAAACATAGACTGTATAAATAAAGTGTTTGAGGCCCAGCAGAGAGAGATCTGCTCTATCACCCCTCCCCCCCCTGTTTAACACTCAGCATTCTCTCCCACTTCTCCTTTTTCCTGTACACGTGTACTGCTCTTACAAATTCCACTACAGGTCTTTACTGGTTAAATAAAGGTCAGATATTCTTTATCACATTACACCACTTACTTTCAAATCTTCCGATCTCTTGAAAGATTTCTTACAGGATGAATAACTGCCAAACTTAAAGTTAGAGAATGAACTACTTTGTGATTGAGCTTGCATTTCCATTATGTTCTACTCTTTGTTTATGAGCGGTCAGATACAAAACACATGAAACAAATAAAACCAGGAATGCAGTGGTAATTGTGTTGTTCTGTTCAGTTCCCTGCCTTGTACGGTGCAGTGATGACAGTGTGTTTTCATGGCTGGATGAACAGAGTCCAGAAAGAGCTTGGGGAGTTTTAGACCAAATCTCTCTGACCCACTCTCTCTTCTTTCCCTGTCTCTGTATGCTAAACAAATTTGTTTAAAGCCCTGGTGGAATGCTACTAACTACATTCCCTTAAGTTCTCTCCACAAGTACAAATTCAGGGTACTTTTACTTAAGTATTTCCATTTCATGCTACTTTATACTTATAATCAACTATACATTTCAGATGCAAACATTGTACTTTTACTCCAATCCATTTATCTGAAAGCTACATACTTTTCAGTGCTTTTCCATGTGTTCATCCCCTTCCTGTCCAGGGAAAAAACGCATATCTCTTATCTTTGATCCGATGAACTGAAATATAAAGGTGTTTTTTTAAGAAGTAGCATGTGCATGTGTACAGGAAAAAGGAAGAGTGGGAGAGAATGCTGAGTGTTAAACGGGGGGGGGTGATAGAGCAGATCTCTCTCTGCTGGGCCTCAAACACTTTATTTTTACAGTCGATGTTTGGCACATGAGTGAAATAACATTTATCTGGACAGGCTTGGCGAGGTGTTCAATGATTAATATGGCAATAATGTGTCTGAGCCTGATGACCGCCTGTTTCCTGCTGAAGGTCACAATCAGCTGGTCGAGAGCATACAGTATATACTCAAGGACAAATGTGTCATGGTGGGGGTCCGGCTGGTCGTGAGTCTGTCCCTTTTATTCTTTTACCCTACTTCATGTGTTTTGTTTTGGTTTGGTCTTGTCGCCTGCCTTGTTTGTGTTTTGGTTTTCCCTGCTCTTCCATCCGAAGCCAGCTGATCACACACCTGCCTCCCGTCACCGTCATCATCAGACACACCTGCCAGTCCTCACCCGCTCCCGCCGAGCACACCTGCCTGCCATCTTCAATCACTCCAGTTTATCTACCCCGGCTCCTCATCCACTCTTCACTTGATCGTCAGCTCTACTTCATGGTTCACCTCCGGCCAGCCGGCTTTGGACCCCCCAGTCCTCCTCCCACGGCGTCTCCTCCTCATCATCCTGCTCCACTCCTCGCATTGCAGCATCCCC
The DNA here is from genome assembly GCA_026937815.1 of Etheostoma perlongum. Lineage (NCBI taxonomy): Eukaryota > Metazoa > Chordata > Actinopteri > Perciformes > Percidae > Etheostoma > Etheostoma perlongum. The sequence continues at coordinate 1,452,188 of CM049377.1, read as the reverse complement.
GCCATCACAACTCCCAGTGTCCGTCTCTCCCTTTCGTCGCCATCCGGCTCCATTCCCCGTGTCTCTGCTCCTCGTGTCCTGCCTCCTCCTCTGCCCTTGCTCCCGGTTCCTCCTGCAGCTGCTTCCCACATTCCGTTCGTCTCCCTTGGTTCGCCGCCCACCTGCTCCCGGCGTCCATCTCCCATTCCCCCTTTTCCCTAATAAATACTTTCCCTGTGAGCCGTGCGTTTGAGTCCATCCTTCTGTCCCGTAACAGTACGATCAAGTCACTATGGACTCAGCCGGCTCACCCTCCACTCCCGATCCCTCTCCTTCCCCTCAGGACTTGGCTTTTGCTGTGGCCGCCCAGGGAGCTTTGCTCGGCCAGCATACCTCAGCCCTTACGGCCATGGCCGAGGCACTTCGCTCCCTGACCGGCGACGTCCAGCAGCTAGCCAGGCAGCTTAGTTCCCCTACCCCCTCCGTCCGGCCGTCGTAGACCCCGCTCCGCCTGCTCCCTCGCGCACTCACGTCCGGTCAATCCGGTCCCGTCACCCCCTCTGAAACCCCCCGTGTCAACGCCTGATAAATTCTCCGTGTGCTGGGAACGTGCGAGGGGTTCTTGGTACAGTGCTCCCTGGTGTTTAGCAGACAGCCAGTAACCTTCCACTCCGACGAAGCCAGGGTGTGTTTTGTGGCGGGACTGCTCCGCGACCGCGCGCTCTCCTGGTATGCCGCGGTGAGACAGGGGAGGCCGGACCTCCTCTCCTCATACTCCTCCTTTGAGGAGGAGATGAGGAGGGTGTTCGACCACCCCGTGCGGGGCCTGGAGAAGGCTTCCCGCCTCATGTCTCTCCGGCAGGGAGACCGCAGCGTCGCGGAGTACTCCGTTGACTTCCGCATCTTGGCCGCCGGATCGGGGTGGAACAACCAGGCCCTCCGCTGCGCGTTCCTGGCCGGTCTCAGTGACCGGATTAAAGACATCTTGGCCACCAGGGACGAGCTGGGGGACCTGGATTGTCTAATCGGTGCTGCCATCGATTTGGACAATCGCATCCGGGAAAGGGAGAGGGAGCGCGGTTCTCGCGGCTCCACCTCTACCCGGGCCGGTCCGCCACCGTCTAGGGTCTCTGTTCCCCCGCCTTCCCAGCCACGTCCCAGCGTCCCTCCTGCTCGGTCTGTTTCCCCTCCTCCAGAACCCATGCAGCTCGGCAAAGCTCGCCTGTCCCCAGGGGAACGTGAGCGGCGCCGCCTTGCGGGTCTTTGCCTGTATTGTGGTCAAGCCGGTCATTTTCTCTCCGCTTGTCCCGTCCGGCCAAAAAGAGCAGGCCCGCCAGTAGCTGTGGGAGCTCTGGCGAGCCAAACCTCTCCCACAAGGCGCATATTACTCGACGTCTCCCTGTCCTGGCGGGACGTCTCAGTTCCCCTGGGGGCACTTGTCGACTCTGGTGCTGATGAAAGCTTCATCGATATCGAGCTCGCCCGCCAACTCACCATCCCCCACGTTCCTCTCGACACTCCTCTACGCGCCACCAGTCTCAACGGTCAGTCCCTCGGCACCATCACGCACCGCACTCCCCCATTACAACTCCTCACCTCCGGTAATCACCACGAGATCCTCTCCCTTCATCTCATTTCCTCCCCAGCCTCTCCCATCGTCCTCGGTTTCCCCTGGCTCGCCACTCACAATCCCAACGTGGACTGGGCGCGGGGGAAGATCAGAAACTGGAGCACAGCCTGCCATTCCTCCTGCCTTCTGTCAGCGCAAGCCCCCGGTAACGTTCCCATGCTCGATAAACCTCTCAATCCTTCCGACCTGTCTTCGGTCCCGGCTGAATACCACGATCTAGCCCTGGTGTTTAGCCGGGACCAGGCCACGTCCTTGCCCCCCCCACCGTCCCTACGACTGCTCCATAGCCCTCCTTCCGGATGCTCCTATGCCCACTAGTCGGTTGTTTAAGCTATCTGGCCCGGAGAGGGAAGCTATGGAGCAGTATATTAAGGAGTCCCTCGCCGCGGGCGTCATTCGCCCATCCTCGTCCCCGCTGGGTGCAGGGTTTTTCTTTGTGGCCAAAAAAGATAAGACCCTCCGCCCGTGTATCGACTACCGGGGGCTCAACGCAATCACGGTCAGAAATAAGTACCCACTACCCCTCATGGACTCTGTCTACGAGTCCCTCTCCCGGGTCCACAGTGTTCACCAAATTAGACCTTAGAAACGCCTACCACCTGGTCCGGATTCGGGAGGGGGACGAGTGGAAGACAGCATTTAACACCCCACTCGGCCACTATGAATATTTAGTGATGCCTTTCGGCCTCACCAATGCACCTGCTGTGTTCCAGGCTCTGGTCAACGACGTGCTTCGTGACTACCTCCATCGCTTTGTCTTTGTGTACCTGGACGACATCCTGATCTTCTCCCGTGACCCAGTCCAGCACACAGAGCATGTCCGGTTGGTGCTGCAGCGGCTCCTGGAGAACCGGTTATTCGTGAAGGCCGAGAAGTGTGAGTTCAGTGTTTCTTCAGTTCAGTTCCTTGGTTTTGTCATTGAGTGCGGGCGGTTGCGGGCTGACCCTGCTAAGATTAAAGCCGTGGTCGACTGGCCTACTCCCACATCTGTTAAACAGTTGCAACGCTTTCTAGGTTTTGCAAACTTCTACAGACGGTTTATACGCAACTACAGCTCCGTAGCCGCTCCGCTCACTCGACTCACCTCACCTTCCGTCCCCTTTACCTGGTCTCCAGAAGCCGCCGCAGCCTTCTCTCATTTGAAGTCCCTGTTCGCTTCCGCCCCTATCCTCTCTAACCCCGATCCTGCCCTTCAGTTTGTTGTGGAGGTGGACGCCTCAGACATGGGAGTGGGGGCCATCCTGTCCCAGCGCTCCCCCTCAGATCACAAACTTCATCCCTGTGCTTTTTTGTCTAAACGCCTCACTTCCTCAGAGCGGAATTACTGTGTGGGGGACCGGGAGCTTTTGGCTGTGAAGCTGGCCTTGGAGGAGTGGAGACACTGGCTGGAGGGCGCCCATCAACCCTTTCTCGTCTGGACCGATCATAAAAACCTCGCTTACATCCGCTCCGCCCAGAGACTGAACGCACGCCAAGCCAGGTGGGCCCTGTTTTTTACTCGCTTCTGCTTCACCTTGTCCTATCGTCCTGGATCCAGGAACACCAAGCCCGACGCCCTGTCCCGCCTCCATTCCTCCGACTCGAGCAACTCACCGGAATACATCCTCCCTCGTTCCTGCCTGGTGGCCTCCCTGGTCTGGGAGGTGGAGTCCGCCGTCCGCGCGCCCAGGCCACTGACCCGGACCCCGGTACCGGACCTGCTGACCGCCTCTACGTCCCCCCGGGTGCCCGTTCCCAGGTCCTGCAGTGGGCACACGCCTCCCGCTTTAGCTGCCACCCCGGCAGAGCCAGAACACTGTTCCTGCTCCGCCAACGGTTCTGATGGGACACGGCGGAGAAGGATTGCCGGGACTTCGTGGCTGCCTGCGAGGTGTGTGCCCGCGCCAAACCATCCCATCAACGGCCCGCCGGTCTGCTCCGTCCCCTCCCGGTCCCCGGTCGGCCCTGGTCTCACATCGCCATAGACTTCGTCACGGGCTTGCCCAACTCCCAGGGTAATACGGTAATCCTGACCGTAGTAGACCGGTTTTCGAAATCCGTCCATTTCATCCCCCTGCCTAAGCTGCCTACGGCCCTAGAAACCGCCAAGCTCCTCGTCCATCATGTCTTCCGGCTTCACGGCATACCCCTGGATATCGTCTCCGACCGGGGACCACAGTTCACCTCACAGGTGTGGAGGTCCTTCTGCCGAGCCCTCGGAGCTACCGCCAGCTTGTCGTCAGGTCATCACCCCCAGACCAACGGACAGACCGAAGCGGGCCAACCAGGACCTGGGAGCAGCTCTCCGGTGTGTGGCGTACCGTATCCCATCCTCCTGGTGTAGTCATCTGCCGTGGGTGGAGTACGCTCATAACTCCCTGCCCAGCGCTGCCACTGGGATCTCCCCGTTTCAGTGTGCCCTGGGATTCCAAACCCCCTCTTCCCAACCTTGGAAAAAGAAGTGGCGGTCCCTTCGATCCAAGCGCACCTTCGGCGGTGCCAACGGGTGTGGCGAGAGGCCAGAGCCGCGCTGCAACGCACCGCTTCTCTCAACAAGCGCCTGGCCGACCGCCACCGGAGACCAGCCCCCCGCCTATCGGCCCGGCCAGAAGGTGTGGCTGTCCTCCCGAGACCTCCCACTTCACACTTCATCCAAGAAGTTCACGCCACGGTTCGTGGGCCCCTATGAGATCGAAGCTGTCCCGTCTCCCACCAACGTCAAGCTCAAGCTCCCATCCCATCTCCGGGTCCACCCTGTGTTCCACGTGTCCCGGATCAAACCAGTTACCACCAGTTCCCACACCGTCCCAGTGGCAGCGCCTCCGCCCCCACGGATCATCGACGGCCACCCGGCCTACACGGTTCGCCGCCTCCTGGACGTGCAACGTAGAGGACGAGGATACCGGTACCTGGTGGACTGGGCCGGCTACGGCCCGGAGGAACGCTCCTGGATCCCGGCCAGCCAAATCCTGGACCGCACCCTACTGGATGAGTTCTACAGGGTCCACCCGCACAAGCCTGGTGGTCCGCCCGGAGGCGTCCGTTGAGGAGGGGGTACTGTCATGGTGGGGGTCCGGCTGGTCGTGAGTCTGTCCCTTTTATTCTTTTACCCTACTTCATGTGTTTTGTTTTGGTTTGGTCTTGTCGCCTGCCTTGTTTGTGTTTTGGTTTTCCCTGCTCTTCCATCCGAAGCCAGCTGATCACACACCTGCCTCCCGTCACCGTCATCATCAGACACACCTGCCAGTCCTCACCCGCTCCCGCCGAGCACACCTGCCTGCCATCTTCAATCACTCCAGTTTATCTACCCCGGCTCCTCATCCACTCTTCACTTGATCGTCAGCTCTACTTCATGGTTCACCTCCGGCCAGCCGGCTTTGGACCCCCCAGTCCTCCTCCCACGGCGTCTCCTCCTCATCATCCTGCTCCGCTCCTCGCATTGCAGCATCCCCGCCATCACAGCTCCCAGTGTCCGTCTCTCCCTTTCGTCGCCATCCGGCTCCATTCCCCGTGTCTCTGCTCCTCGTGTCCTCGCCTCCTCCTCTGCCCTTGCTCCCGGTTCCTCCTGCAGCTGCTTCCCACATTCCGTTCGTCTCCCTTGGTTCGCCGCCCACCTGCTCCCGGCGTCCATCTCCCATTCCCCCTTTTCCCTAATAAATACTTTCCCTGTGAGCCGTGCGTTTGAGTCCATCCTTCTGTCCCGTAACACAAATGTACTTGTACTTTACTTGAGTACTTCCATTTTATACTACTTCATACTTCTACCTAACTACATTTCAGTGGTAATGTTGTACATTTTACTCCACTAACTTTAGCTAGCTTCAGGTACTTTTCAGACGGCAGTTTTTCATCCTCTTCCTGTCCAGTGAAAACCATGTTTCTCCACATTTGGTGATTTTGAAATTGAATGTTCGTGATAAACTGAAAGACCAAGTGCTCCTTTATGTGTTGAGAAAGTTCACCTCCTTCTTACAGTTTTTTCCAGCTGCTTACACACAAGATCTTTTCATGTCACACAAGCCTTTCACTCAGTTTTCAATTGCATAAAACACTTTTTTCAAAAAACTACTCACAATTCTTTAGCCTAGAAATCCAGACACACCCTAGCAGCCAGGGTCAATCTAACAACTCTCTGTTGACTTGCGAGTTGGAAAAACGAAATTCTGTGACTGTTCTGTGTGAACGTCCTGCTACTTGAAAAGTAAGAAGATTGCTACTGCTGCTTGTGAACAGCTTTATACATCAACCGGACTTTTTTCTGCACAAAGTGGATATAATACCACACCCTGGTCTTATAGAATATGATGCATGGCTGTAGATTAAACTAGCAACAGTATATGAAGGAGTTCAAATGAGCACAACCTGAAACATGTACAGCAGTAAAACACAACATAATAATAATAAATAATAATAAATAATTTTAATTAATCCTGCAAGGGGAAATTACAATGTTTTCACTCTGTTGTTGTTACAAACAGGCCTGGACTACACACATGCTCATTACCTATACATGCACTAAATATAGAGATGCCAGAGTGGGGGGGCTGCCCATGGAAAGGCGCACCGAGCAGTTGGGGGTTTGGTGCCTTGCTCAAGAGCACCTTGGAGGTGAACTGGCATCTCTCCAGCTACCAGCCCACCACCATACTTTGGTCCGTATGGGGACTTGAACCAGCGACCCTCCGGTTCCCACCCCAACTCCCTACTGACAGAGCTGCTGCCACCCCCACATACACAAGAATGCAGCAGGAATATTAATAAAGAAACACACTGACAGGGAATACTTTACTACATGTTATACTTTTACTTTTCATACCTTATGTAGATTGTACTGCTAATACTTACTATAACTCATTTTCTGAATGTAGGACTTACATATTACAGTGTAATATTAGTACACTACTTAATCTGAATACTTCTTCCACCACTGATTTTAACCCTTTTTCACAACAGAGATGTTGACTGTTGACAGAGATGTAACAGCAGGAAAAGCACATAATGTATACTAATATCACTAATAATGCAATGCAGCAATTAACATAGTTATTAGTTACACCTGTCTTTGATAAGTCAAAATATCTTCTGTGGGAAAAAAGTGCTTTATCTTTACTCCACACGTTTTCCTCCTAATCATGTAGAGTAGAGTAACAACACTGATTGGACAGTGTAATGCACAAACAGTAGGATCAAGGCATTTCATCATGCTGCTCTTCTTCCGCAGTTTTGTTATTTCATAATCCAAAACAGGTTTAATGTCCCACTTTTTAAAATGTCATATAAACACCTTAGCTCCCACATTTGTTAGCAGACCTCATTAAGGAGTAAAGTGCTCGAGAACACTATGTAAACCTTTCTCACAATGACAGTGTGGGTGATGACACAAATGATTACTGGTCGATCCAATTACATTTTAATTACATTTTACGTTCCTTAACCCAGGGTTCCCACGGTCATGAAAAACCTGAAAAATTCAGGGAAAGTCATGAATTTTTGTTGTTACATTGTTAACAGTAATCTTCTGTGGATAACCTTCCACGTAATGTTTTCTGTAGCAGTTGACATAACATGTAATATATGAGTCGATGTGTGACCATGCCTTGTTTACTATCTCGTGCATGTCTTCATTTTCAAAAAAGGTTTTCATACAGTACAATAATTAACATTTGGAGTAAAGTATACGATACAGTAACCGTATGTGTGTGTTACACGTAAAACGGTCATTTGGATTTTATGATGGGTCCTTAGTCATGGAAATGTTTTGAAATGTTGTCCATGAAAAAACACTCTACCATATTATATACCAATATTATAGCTGCAGAAAGCACATGGTGATTATGTGGTTTGAGCGATGCAGGCCTCGACCCCAGACAGATAAAGCTCTAGTCTTTATTCTGAAAAGCTATTTTATATCTAGAAGCTGAAGGACAGTGATTACGATAAGGTTGAGGGGAAAGGTGGACAGTGACAGACAGAGGAAATGTTGGCAAAAGTTAAATAGGACAAAAGTTATGAGGATGGAGAAGACCTGTAGGACTTCAACAGAGAGTTCAACAGTAGATCAACAGCTCAATACTGGCAATTTAACCTCTTTTTAGGCCACATGACCTTAAAAACTCAGAGTTTCCTAATCTATCACAGCATGGACGTCACAACTTGTTGGAAACATTCAGAGATTACTCAATTTGTACAGACGCAAAACAAACACTACATTTAGTTTTGTGTTGATATTTGATACTTGTGATTTTTCTAGGTGAAATGAGAAGTCTAAACCCTTAGAGCGCATTTTGTCCAACTTTAAAAGAATAACTCAGAATTTTAAATCTATTACGGTTGCATGCTTAGTCTGTTGTCCATAGGGTTAACTTCCACAGTCATTCATTGGTGGAGGAAGTACAAATGTCTTTTAATTTAGTAAAAATATAGCAACACTGCTCTGTAAAAATCCAATTCTGTGGTTGATGACCAAATGCCTACAAACTGAACTCAGGCCATTGATTGCAAAAGAAAATGGTCGGAGGAAATGGTTAACATCAGCATGTTGCTATTCTAGTGGTTCTTAAATGTTTAGGGGGTGAGCTGTCAGTTTCAGTAATTGAACAAATACACTGCAGCTGTACTGAGTGTGGACCACACACACACACACACACACACACACACACACACACACACACACACACTCTCTGGAGATAACTAAAGAGACCTTAAAATAAAACAGACATACATCAGTAAAATGATGAAAAACATGCAGTAAGAGAGGGATCTTATCTGTTACTTTAATAAGAACACAAGTGTGCCGTGACAGTGGACTCTGCACATTGGCAGGTTTTTATGGTCTCAAAGTATGTCAGGCTATGATAAAAGGGCAAACTATGGGATTGTGTTTCTCAGGGTGCTAATGACTGAGATCCTCTACTGGAGAGAAGCAGGAACACACACAGACACACTGTTTTCACTCACAACATGCATCCCTAACACCAAAAACAAAATCTGGTTCTCATTCTCAGTTTTTCCTGAAAATGTTCCCATCCCCATCTTCCTCACCCTTACTTTTTTCTCTTTTAAGCACCCCCACCCCCTCATGTCTTTGTTTTTCTCCCCCCCTCCGGGATTAAGCAATATAACAGGAGTGTGCATCCTCCGTCTCCTCCCCCTCCAGCTGTTTATTGTCAGTGAGCCCTGTGGACAGACAGAGACTTCCATTTGGCAAAGTGTCTCAGACGACCTGCTTGTTGCAGGCTTTGAGGCCAAATAAATAATAGATAACCTAAACCTATCGCCTTGTGGGAGACAGTCCAACAGGAGCTCCTCAGAGCTTAACAGTGGTGGAATGTAACTAAGTACAATTACTCAAGCACCAATTTTGAGTTGGATTGTACTGTATTTTTACAAATGTTTATTATGTAAATCCCTTTGTGACTTTGTCTGTGAAAAGTGCTATGTCAAATTCTTTTTTATCATTACTTGTACTTGAGTCTTTTCTTTTAATGCCTCTTTATACGTGCACTTTTTACTTCCCTGCAGTTTTGCTTACTATGAACCTCCTCCTGAAAAGAGCTTATATAAAATATGCTTTGTTATGAATTAAACTACCCAACAGTTTATACAAGAACAGCTGATTAATTATTCGATTAACAGAACAGAGAAAATGAATTGGCAACTATTTCAATAGTTTGTCAAGTTAAAACATTTAATGGTTCCAGCTTCTCAAATGCAGATTTGCTGCTTTTCCTTTTAAGTATTTTAATTATTTCAGTGTACTAATGTTGAGGTTTGGACTGCTGGTTGGACAAGACAAGCATGCAGGACTTAGGTATTTTTGATATGGGATGTTTGGGCCATTTAAACTCCTCACAGACAGACATGCCACTCACCCAAACTCTGCCACTGCCAGCCTCTTTCTCCATCCTCCTCCTCATTAGCAACAACAGTATGAATATTCCTATTAGGGACTGTTGCATCACTGTGCCAAAAGAATCCTCACATGCTGTCAGCTGGAAACATTTGACAGAAGATTGGTGATGGTTGCAGTAATCAAACAAAAGCACATTAAAGAGGTGGAGCCATTGCAGACTTCCCAAGTGCAGAGCAAAGAGTTCATCTGTTTTTGAGACTAGCGGAGGTCTTGCAGTGAAAGGTCTGATTGCATTTACCGTTATGGGTTTAAGAGCATGTGGTTTCTTTTTTAGTGGAGGATGAGCAATGTTCAATGTACTGTGCTTTAGCTTGAGAGTGACTTGTTGTATGCTGTGGGTGTGTATTCTTTTGAAAATGAGAAAACATTACACTATAAATGGAAATTGTAAAATATACCTATACAGGATATCTTTAGTGGTGATCACCTTGACAGATGTTAATGGTGAAAAGGGCCAGAGATTGGGCCTCACTTTATTATCTTTCTACAGCTGTAATGAAACTGCAAGTTCAAATTAAATATGCATTAATATAGCCTAATGTGATTCTGAAATGGGATTTTCTGCATAATTACTACTTTTGTTACTCTAAGTATATGTTGATGCTAACACTTTTGTACTTTTACATTAGTAAGTTGAATACAAATGTAAGCTATTACTTTATGCAACTCTAAAGCAAATCTCATGAGTCATACTTTGATGTCAATTTTGTATTGCAATTGCTGTAGACATAAGTATGAACTGTTTTGCACAAAAAGGTTTAAATACGGTATTAGTCATAAAATATACATTTATATCGCTAAACCGGCGTCCTCTCCACCACGCACGTGCGTTTAGTCATTCCTCTACTGCCGCTCACGTTCTGGTACGCATGCGCGCTGGTTGTAGTGTCATCATCATCATCATCATCACCATCCCAGAAGTTGCTTAACTGTGGTTGGTACCCCGAGCTGCTGCTGGATCAACGTGCTGCCATTGTCAAGCAAGGACACCCCGGGAGACGCTCACGCACAGCCGAACCGAGCCGAGCCTCTACCGGACACTACAGCGACTCCAACCCCGGTGAGTGAAGGAGTGTGTGGTGAACTAACCGTCGAGACAAAGCGACTGCTGAAAAGAGACTCCGCTAACATCTCAATGTGCGCTGAATAACTCGCTTGTAAGTTGCAAATTAGCTAGCTCGCGCATCCATTAGCTTGCCCAGTGCATCGTCTATATCTGATTTAAAATGAATCCGCCAGCTTTATAGGGCAGTTTGCAGCCGACATAACGTTAGGTCCATTCACCAAGGCGTGATGCTGGCGCTATTTTTTCAATTCATGAGTGAAGTCCGTGAGTCTGAGCTGTCCCAGCCCCTCCGGGCCACACAGTGGTGTTGGCTCAGAGCCAGAACCAGAACCAGCGGGGAGACCGAAGAGAGGTGATATTGGGCTCTGACTTCCGCTTACAGTGCATTTGACCGCAGAGGAATGGTGTGTTCTCTATTAGCTCAAAGCTGACTGAGTTTCATATGCTGGCTCTTTTGAACTTTGACAACGAGGAAGGAGTCAAAAATCTCTTGCAGTATTAATGCTCAGAGCATGGTACACAAGACAAAGGTTGGTTTGTAGTATGCACACCGATGCTAATAAGCTGTTCTCCCACCTTACCCACCCCCCCAGGGTTTTTTTTCACTTAGTGATTTGCATGCCTTTGTCATCAAGACAATAGCTATCAGCCAGGGGGGGAGAATCCTTTGATGTCATCCAGGTGGAAGTTAATACAAATAGGTCAAGATGCATTTAATCAAGGCTGCATTGTAAAGAATTCAGCATAATAAATACAAGGGAAGTAGTTACCATAGGCGGAGTTTGATATTTGAGGCAGGGGTGGCCAAAAAGAAAACTCCATTGTAGCAAATGAGATCTGGCCTAACACTTGGGAACACAGCACAAGCACATACAGTGAGGAAAATAAGTATTTGAACACGCTGCTATTTTGCAAGTTCTCCTACTTAGAAATCATGGAGGGGTCTCAAATTGTCATCGTAGGTGCATGTCCACTGTGAGAGACATAATCTAAAAAAAAAAAATCCAGAAATCACAATGTATGATTTTTTAACTATTTATTTGTATGATACAGCTGCAAATAAGTATTTGAACACCTGAGAAAATCAATGTTAATATTTGGTACAGTAGCCTTTGTTTGCAGTTCCAGAGGTCAAACGTTTCCTGTAGTTCTTCACCAGGTTTGACACACTGCAGAAGGGATTTTGGCCCACTCCTCCACACAGATCTTCTCTAGATCAGTCAGGTTTCTGGGCTGTCCCTGAGAAACACGGAGTTTGAGCTCCCTCCAAAGATTCTCTATTGGGTTTAGGTCTGGAGACCGGCTAGGCCCCGCCAGAACCTTGATATGCTTCTTCCAGAGCCACTCCTTGGTTCTCCTGGCTGTGTGCTTCGGGTCATTGTCATGTTGGAAGACCCAGCCTCGACCCATCTTCAATGCTCTAACTGAGGGAAGGAGGTTGTTCCCCAAAATCTCGCAACTGTGTTTGTGTTTCCTCCGGGGTGCTCCGGTTTCTTCCCACCATAAAGACATGCATGCTAGGTAGGACTACAGTTGATTACAATTAGCCGATTGGCTAACACTGGCGCATTTACAGAAATGTTGATGAATGTGCATTGTCCTAATCAAGTAAATAAATTGAATCCACAAAAAAGGTCACGTTGTATCCAGCAAGGCCAACACGCTTCACATTCACCAGCCAGCTCCAAGCAGGGGACCGAGCCGTCTCCACTTCGCCGTTTAAACAGTGGAATAAAACGTATAAAAGTCCAAATCTACACAAAACACACAATTAGTAAGCTGACAACAACTGTAACCTTTTATTGCAACGTTGCCATGGCAAGATGGCCAGATGGCCAGACGGCCAGACTAGTGCAACAGTAACTTTCGTTACTTGCGTCCTGCATATACCTCAACAGTGGTCTCAGGGGAGAGCTGCTTGTCACATAACCCAGAGCCCTGAAATGTATTTGTTACTGAAGCAGTATGTGAAATCAGATGTATTTACCTACCACCATTTGGTTGTTAATTAAAATATTTATAAAATATTTGGTAATGCCAGATGTAATTATTCCACTTATTTTTGAAACAAGCAACTTCCCTCACAATGGTCGGAGTTCAGTGGAAAGATCACAAAACCTCCACACGCGCTGCCTCCCGTGCAGTCCCCATTGTCCCTCCTAAAAATAGCCAGAGCTGCTTGTTGTCTATTAACCAAGGGATGGTCTCTGAAAGTGAGTGATGGCTGTCATTTTCCATTTGTGTGGTGGCAGGGTGACCTGTAGAAAATACAAGCACAGGAGCTGGATTCATGCAAACATCCACCCTGCTTTCCAAAGTTAGTTTTTAATGTACCAGTCCTCAGAATTCTATTTCTTCTAACATCACTTGTAGATTGCAGAGTAGTTGCATCAATGTGTTGTCAGTTTTTCGACCTTTTTTATGTTTTTATATTTGTCAGCTCTAAGTGTATTATGTAATGGAGTAGGGTTTTTAGACGTTTCTGTTCTCAGGAATCCGCTCACCCGATTACTAATGCTGTTGCTTCAGTACTGACCTATCCAGTTGTGGTTTTTACTTGCGCTTGCCAACTCAGGATATGTATTGACACCCAATCTTGCCTGTAGGCCAATAATACACCCAAAGTGTGCAATTTTGGTTTGCATAATCTTTACTGCTATTACTTGTCAGGAAAAGCTTAAAGGCATCTTGAGACACAATTCTCAATTCACCAATGCTGATTTGATGCTTTCCTATTTTACCAATGTGAGTGATTGTTGGCAGGTATCCATTGCCTACATGTGGGGAGTGGTGGATCATATGGGCAGTATTTGAAATGGGGATGCGTCGGTGAATGAGTAAAGAGCTGGTATCTAGATTTTCAAGATAAAATATTCTGCAGAAATTCAAGCTAATGAATGAGGAATGTTGATCAAGCCTGAGTGGAGACATGTCAGTGGTGTGCTGGTGTTGCTTCTTACTGTATGTGTTAGAAAGTAGAGTGATAATGATTAAGGCTGAGTTCAGATACACTTAGGCAGTTGTCGGCAAAAATGTTTTCCCATTCATTTGGAAAGGGGGTAATTGACCTACTTTCACTTAACTGCAGTGCTGTAAAGTCTAGACTCAATCGGATTTCCGTGATCTGTGTAACGACAGTACAGTGGAACGTTTGCCTTGAACAGTGCGACTGTAATAACCTAATATACTATCATTAATGACATTAAACTACATTCTCGGTGATATTTGCACAGAATAACGCATTCAATAAACAAACATAACTCTTGCAGCGCACTTGAACAGATGCGCAATATTAGCTCACACATAAAATAGCACCCTCGTGAATTAGCCTCCTGTTGCTAACGTACATTCATAAATTCTACATCACATTGTCCTCACATGAGACTTACTTATTGATGCACGCACACAGTAGTATCCACAAAGTTAGTCAATGAGGGGATAAAGGAGAGTGTGATAGTGTTTCACGTTAATGCCTTTTCTCTCTCGCTCGAGACCGCTGTGTCCAAGCCAAGGCTCAGAGCGTGACTTCCCGCATGCTGATAGGTTACTAGTCCAGGTAGAGCGAGGGGGCGTGGCCTCAGGATGGTGGCTCTCCATCATGATGCCAGTAAACCATCACGATGGACGATATTGGACTCCACGTTATTTTAATACGTTAGACCTCCAGCCCTCGGGTGGCGGGGGAGAGATGAATTTTTGGAAATAAGAGGCTTCTGAGGCCCGCCGTGCACGTTAGTTTGACCAGTGGCGGCCAGAGCAAGCAGCGGCGGCTCCAAAATCCAAGTTTCACGAACAGGATTCCTCTTCTTCGCCAAGAAAAAGGATATTGAAAAGATCAAAAGACCAGCTTTTTGAAGTGTGAAGGCTACCGTAGCTGTAATTTGAACTGCGTGGTGCAAGAGAGTTGATTGCAATATACAATCTGAATGCTAGATGGGAGAAATTCCTACACATTGGACCTTTTTAATACAAATAACCTGAATACAAATAAGTAACCTTTCTGTTCAGACATATCTACTGTAATTGCATGCATACTTGCGTTTGGGTACACAGGTTCTTTGCATGACCACAAGGCAAAACTAACATTTACATCTGTGCAACATAGTGTGTTTTGAGCTAGCAAGGAAGTACGACTGTATGTACACATATTTTGAAGTGCACTGAGCGTTACAAAAGTGTGTGAGAATTAACATTTGTTCTTGCCTGCGAGGTTAAAGTGGTCATTGGTGCCAAGATAGGTATTTCATTACCACTAAGCTGTGGAAAACAATTATATGATATCATTTTGGTAATGGGACTTTGTATTAGACAGTGGTCTTTTTTGAGGCTCAGTGTGCAAAACGTGCTTTGTGTTGTCTAATTATTCCTCATGCCTTTTGTGTGTCTATTTTTCACTAACTCCACCCCTGCTTCCTTCCTTCCCTTTCCAATAATCACAGGTTTTATAAGAGTGGCTTTAGTATTTTGTCTTTTGTGCACTACGTAGATAATTTAGGAAATCCAACAGGCCAGACAGCAACTTTTAATCATTGTTGTGACAGTATTTGTCCTGGAGTTGAACCCTGTAATGCTTAGGCCAGTCAATTGTCCAAGAAACTATAAAAAAACTAAAGAAATAAGGCTTTTGGCACATTTATAAAAGTTCTAACATTTCATCTGGTTAAACTATTTGTTGTTTAATAAGAGGTTTCAGGTAACTCCATAATTCCTTCAACACACTTTAGTAAAGGGAGCGTTTGTTTCTGCAGAATGAATAGCCTCATTGATAACTCCTTTTTAAGAGTGTCGTGCTTTGCAGGGACCCACACAGACACACTAAACAGACACACACAGACACCTAACGGAGCTCCAGCACAGAGCAGTAGGACGATGGCAACATAAATCCAATCCCACTTAAGTCCAGGTTGAAAACTGAATGTTGCATTCCTTCACCCCCGCCACCCTTTTTTCCATTTTAACTCTGTGCAACCGATGTGGGTCCTGTTTGCCTCTAACATATAAAACTCCTACAAAGTTGTTTACTGATCCTAAACCTGTTAAGTGTTCTGTTCTCACACAGCACGCAGTTAACAGTGACAACAGTGGCAGACTTACAACTCGCAGTAAATAATGGGTCCTTGAATTCAGAGGTCAACATAAGCAGGCTTCTCCATTCTAGCAGACGGCCATTTTGATTTTTGTTGGCTGTGACTAGCACATTATATCAGCAATAGCTGCAAAACATTAAGCTAAATAAACAGTATTGTTCTTGTATTGCAGCATAGAGCTAGTTAGTCCTACTAGTATAAATAACATTATATAAATACATGCTAACATTTGCAGCTTACATTCTAGCAAACAGTATTTAATCAATTGCTTAGTGTTGCTCTTGTGATTTTGGTTGTTGGGAGGTTAAGTTATAAGACACTAGGGGTGGGGGGAAAAAATCGATATAGTATTGTGATATTTTCAGTGGCAATACTGTATGGATCTTTTATTCTATATGTGTTAGTCAGTTTGTCTGCTGGACAGTCCCATTTTGCAGCAATGAAATTGAAGTGAGATGAACAGAGAAATGTTTATTTTTAAATAAAACAGATCTTGACAAAGTTTCTTTTTGGGGACATGATTTGAAATTGGGAAAAATTAGAACTTGGAAAAAAGGTTATAAATTGCAATATATCGCAGAATATTGTAATATGTTTAAAATCACAAGAGTATTGTATCGGGATGATATCTTACTATTCCCACCCTTATAAGACACTACCCTCCAAGCAGTTTAAACTCTTTAAACCCGCTATCTTTCTTACTACAACAGCCCCATGCACACATCTTCAGCATGTTGATTACTTCAAAGCTCGACAGGCCTAGTTATGTTTGCTAAGCTATGATTGGACCATCGCTGTTAGTGGGATCTTCAATTACGTTGTCCCATTGTCTTTTTGAAAGCATAAGTCTAACCTGTCCTGTTTTTAATGTTGCTAAATTTGGCTTCAATGTGCAACATGTACAAATATATCTGGTTATGACCTACTTCATCTCCCTATTAACCCTGTCCCATGAGTTATTGAGAGGGCTGGTTTGTCCGTGCCAGTCTGGACTCTGGGTGACCTAGGTTAATGGACAACTCCTGGTCCTGAGTAAGTCCTTGACGACAAGGTTGCAGGTTGGTCCAATGTACTTAAATCTAGTTGTAAGGAAATCTAAAATGATTAACTAATTGATTCATTAATCAACTGTTTTAGCACATCCCCCATCCCACACAACATATAAATATAGCCTAGAGAAGTAAACTTTCAGCATTTTGGAGAGTTTAGAGTTGAAATATGATATTACATTGAGAGCATGCAACTGCGTAGTATTGGTAGAAATACTACTACAACCTCCCTACTCGTTCACATCCCTTATTCTGGCCCTCTCCATGATTTCTGCTGCATCTGCTTAAGCCTTGCTAAGCTTGCATTGCAATGAATTCTCAGGTGATGTTTCACATGTCAGCCAATACAGAAATACACTATGGTCGGCAGCCAGAATAGCAGTTAAATAAAGAGATGTATGTGACAACATTGTTTTTGGATGACTGCCAGGGGGATATAAAGAGGGACCCTGGAGCAACAATCTGAGCTGTGAGAGATTATTTGTTTTGAATGCTCTTCAGTTCACTAAGACAACCATCTTTTCACTTTTGTTTGTCCGAGTTATGTTATCTGCAGATTATTTTCTTGATTCATTGTTGGGTCTATAAAATGTAAAAGTCCCTTGAGAAAAGTGTGTTTTGTATTCAGTCTGGTTTTGAGTGTTCCTTGTCACATCTAAAGGAGGACTGGCTGCATGCTCTTACTCCTGTAGTCATCACATTCCTCCTCCATGCAGGAAGGCCGTGCTGCAGCAGAGGGTAAAGGACGTTATGTATCAGGTGCTTAGCATACTGCTGCTTGGTTAGCACTGATGTGTACGTCCCGGCCACTTTGGGATTTGCTTCTGTCTGCAGATGAACTCTAAACAACGTTTTGAGCACATTGAGATATGCCCCCCTCTCCTCCCCCTCCAAAGGTTTAGTCAAGCAGAGCTCCAGTGGCGGCTGGAGAGATAAATGAGTGTTTGCATTAGGGATAGACCGATTATTGGCCCTGGCAATTATCGGGTCATTTTTTAGCAGTTTGCAGATTATCTGTATCGGCGTATTTGTGATTATTTCTGATAACCTATAAAGTTAATGTGTCCTATTAAAAAGTGTCCTACTTTAACTCTGCTCCAGCTCTGTGTCTGTCCCTCTGCTTTGGTTTCTCTCACCACTGAGTCTGACTTAATGTCCCCCCCCCACAAAACTATCTCACAATCTTTTACTCGGTATTTTGATGAAAGATTCTAATCTCATTAATAATTGCTAAAAGTATTTAAACAAAGTTGTGTTGGATTTTATAACGATCCAAAAATATTTTCACTGTATATGCATATCGATAGTTCCAAATATCTATTATGGGTTTCATTAACTACTAATCGGTATCGGCCTTTAAAAACCAGTATCTGTCGATCCCTAGTTTGCACCAGCATGTGAGAGTATGCATACCGTGTAGCTGCGTGTCAGTAACCTCATTGAAGGAAGAGCTGTGGCCAACCCCTCTGTGAGCAACATGAGAGGGCTGGCAAGCCTTTTGAGTTGTACATTCTGGCCCCTGGATGACTTGGTAGTGTGGCATTTAGTTGGGTTTAATTGCCTCCTTCCAAGATTTTAAGGGTGGCCAGTTGAGGAAGAGAAACTTATGATTTCCAATCTGATTTTAACTGCTTTGCTCTGTCTGTTGGATAAAATGAAGCTTCTTGACTGGGCTCAGGGTTGACTGACTTAAAATCTCCTAACTGACTAATCATTAATGGTAACATTTTCTGCTGAATAAATACACAAAACCATGCAAGCACCTCACACTTCTGTGATGGTGGTGTTAGAGCAGTTTGGCTACTTACCAACAGAAGTTCCCAATTCTGGCCGTCTCTCCAGTTAGACATTTTCTTTGGGTTCTTAGTGTAAATCACCCTTCTTCTTCACCCTCGGATGTTTTTCTTCTAGTTTTGCGCCAGCCGCATGATAGAAACGTCATCAACACGCCCACTCGCTTGCTGTGAATTCTCACACAGACTCTGTACTAGGGAGCTGGCAGGGTAAAACACGTACTTTCAATGATCCCAAAGGGGAAATTATATTACACACACATGATACACTGAAGAAAGGCCAACTCAAAGTAAACATTCTTTCACTTGTTAAGGAACATTGTACAGTCCCTCCAGGATTTTGCGACATCAATTCATGCAAATTCAACCAATCACCGCAACCTTTCCACAAATTTGACCAATAACTTGAGTTTCCCGCAACTTCAACCAATCCCAGCAGTCCCACGTGCCAGACATTGTATCACTATGTGACTCTGAGAACCAAAAGATCAACCGGGAGAACGGGTTAGCGTCACACGTATGCCGCCAAATTAATTTCCTTGTTTCTGATATGAAGACGAGACGTGTGTGACTCGAACATCTCACGTTCACCAACAAAAAGTACAGCCAAAGACCGTGCAAAACATTTCAGACCGCCCTGCCAACCTGTATACATTTTAACATCAAAGTCCGCTGTAACGTTTTTTCCACTGTAAAGTCGCTGTTTCAATCCTGTCGGCTCTGCCGCGGGCGGGACTGCATGTTGACTGAGGCAAGCACACACAAACGCACACGGTGGATGCAGGAAAACTGGAGATGAGACTACACGATCATGACTTGAACTGAGG
Organism: Etheostoma perlongum; assembly: GCA_026937815.1. Taxonomy (NCBI): domain Eukaryota; kingdom Metazoa; phylum Chordata; class Actinopteri; order Perciformes; family Percidae; genus Etheostoma; species Etheostoma perlongum. The sequence continues at coordinate 1,432,866 of CM049377.1, read as the reverse complement.
CTACGCTACGCTCGTTATTGTTAGTGCAATAATAAGTTAAAGTCCAATAAGTACTTTATCAAACCGTGTGAATGTGTGTCCCAGCCTTACAATGTAAAGATCAACAAACCACTGACAGACATGTTCAAATTTGATTCATTCAGTAAATTATTTTTGAGTCTTGACTTTAAACAGTCTTGCCTTTAAAAGACTCAAACACTCAACTTGTGTAGTCTGTATCTCCCATGATGTGTTAACAGCAGTGTATTTTAGTCATTTTACAGATTTATAAAAACTCCATTAAAGGCTCTGTAACTCTGTCAATAAGGCCCAGAATCACCCTGACACTAGTAACAAAAACATGAATGTTACCTTTCCAATGATACCAGGCACGCCCCAGAGGGCCAGAGTATATAGGAGCTGTACCACTTTTAATTAGGGTATGACGTTTAGACCAAAAAGCATAGAATTTCAGCCGTTTCATAACAGGTTAACGACTGTTAGGGTTCATGTCAAGGTATGTGCTCTGTGCTAACCAGCTGGTTGCTAATGTGAATGTGTGTTAACTGACATCAACAGATTTGAGGAAGTGTTGATTACCGACTAGACCTACTGTTTGGTTTCTGACGTCATCCGTCATCTGTTGACTATAGTCAGGAGTCTTTGACCTGGATTACTGGGTACGTAAAATAGAAGATGCAAAGGCCATCTGAATCAGTTATTGCCAAGTAGATTTTCTGTTTCTCTGGGTTGAAGCCTCTAATTCTGGTGAGTTGCATCTTAGAAATAGTCTTTGTCATTGTACATTTACAACGAAATGGAATGCATTCCTCTCATTGCAAAACATAAGTAAAAAGTGCAAAGCAGGAAAATAAATAAGTCTTAAGTCACTATAAAAATGTTTTTAAAAAGTTAAAATACAAAACGCAAGCATACAACACAAACCAGACATTCAGTGCACGATTCATGCTTAAACTCAAATGGCATTAAGTTTAATTATGGATCTGTTATGTCTGAGTGTCCAGGTTAGGCCTGCACAATTCAGGGTAAAAATGAATCACGATTTTTTTGTTTTTTTTTAGCTTAGAATTGATATCACGATTCTCTGCCACGATTATTTTGACCATAACAAAACAAATTGGCAGTAAAACAACGGGTTATGCCAGTTCCCTTGTATACATGAACTGGGAAGAATGAAACGTGCAGGTGGCGCGCGTGACGTCAAAATGACGCAGATCTAGCTGGTGCGCCAGGATTTATAGCACACCAGAGACCGTGCTTTATTTTTTTCAACGGTGCACGGCAAAGCGGAAACAGGAAGCCTGAAGGAGCTTGAGGGTAACCGGATGCCAGGACTCTCAGAGTGACGGCAGCTCTCTCTTGTAACCTTACTGGGTATTGCTCTACCTTTTGTTAATTGTGTTATTAGAACTTGTATGGTGAATGAAAAGTTTGATCCCACCAAGTATGTCATCCAATCAAAGCAAAGCTGCTGCCAGTTCTGCCGTTGTTTACCTTTTTTCTTTCTGGTCCGTAGAAATAGCAAAGCAGATAGCCTTTCCTCATTTGCGCCACCTCTGTTCAGGAGAAGACTGAAACTAGTGTCGCAACCACCACGCACTATAAAAGGTTAGGGCGGTCTCCTGACATCACAGCTCGGCTGCGACTGCTGTAAAAAGGCCTTGATGGAGTAACTCTGCCTCCAATACAGTAGGTGGTGCTCTGGCAACGCACAACTGGCTTTTTTTCTTCTGGTTGACCTATGTCAACATTACACCGATCAGTCTCTCAATTAGTAAAATGTAACAACTTAATGTTTCATTTACACATTCTTGTCATTAATTTAAACATTAATGTTAACCAGCGGCCCCCAGCTTGTCCTCCCCACTTCTTTACCGAGACACAGCCCCGTTGACATCGGTTTAGCCATTGATGATGTCCGCTGCTTCCTCGGCAGGGAGAAAAGCAGCAGGCTGCAGGCTCCATGCAGCCACTCTTTTGTTGTATGGTGTCATAGCAACAACTACGACTTACAGCGCTGACTGATTAAGGTGTATACATGGAGCAATACCCCCCGGTTACTGAAGGAGTTATCTACCTTTTGTTTACTGGGTTATTAGAACTCCATTTTTAACCGGGGTAAGGTGTTTAAATGGCAATTGAGAAATCAAGGAACTGCCTGTACCTGAATATAATCGTTCTAAACTGTATGTAAACACACTGACCGTTTAACCAGTTTTCTCTACCTGTAAACAGATGTACTCAACAGTTAGAGGAGTTACAGTCAAGTTTAAACTTGCAAACTAGAGCTTGACCGATATATCAGCAGTATAGCCGATATTGGGCAATATTCATTCATAAATGAATATTGACTGTCAGCCATGTTATGAATGTTGGCGTTGCATAGTCTGTTCACCAGAGGATGCTCTACAACGTCCTTGTTGGCAACACAGATTTTTTTTTTGTGTGTGTGTTTTTGTTCAAAGGACTTTAAGTTTAATATCTTGTTTGTATTTTTATACATTTTATTTGCCCAAACTTTAATATATTTTGATGTTACTCTGTTCTGTTGTGACAATAAAACAAATTATATTATTTTAATGAGAACTCAAAAATAACTACAAATAACGATTTGTGAAATCTGTTTTTGTCATACATTTCTGGATTAATTTATTTTTAATTTATATCGGATTTTTAAATAACTAAATATTTGTATCGGTATCGGCCTTAAAAATCCTTTGTCGGCCGGGCTCTATTACAAAGTATCAGTCCTTGTAATTGGTTGAAAACGTTCTTTGCGGTGAGGAAACAGACATTAAATAGGGAGCAGAAAGTTAAGTGTAAGTTGATGTGATGAGCATCAGCTGTTTGGATGCACTGGTGACCCCAGAGCTGCGTTAACCAGTTACTGTGCTAGAACAGGCTGGTTGTGTAACAATTGGCTGAGCATGGTGGTTGACGGCATGATCCAGACTAAATAACATGTAGAAGACCAAGACGCCTGGCTGTTTAATAGTTATTCCAAGGGCAGCGAATCCCCTCAGTGCTTTAGGTTGTACAGTTATGTAATCGGCGCCATTTTATTTCTCCTTTTTTATCTTCCCCTACAATGACAGCATTGCTCTGTTTTTTCTTTCAAATGTGATATCACTATACAGATTTGGTAGGAAGTCCTTATGTTGGCTTGTAGATTTGGATCCTAGAGTCCATTTCCAGTAAACCGCAAGAAACGGTTAGTAAAATTAATGTGAGTGCCGACAATAAATAGCTTGATTATGTGCGACCTAAGAGGGGAAAAAGTGAACATTTAGATGGGCACATACATTAACCCTCATGTTGTCCTCATGTTGTCCTATATCTATGTCCTTTTTAATTCCCCAAAATAACATGATTGATTCCACCCAACGCTCTTTGCCAAGTACAAATCTCTACTTTCATTAATTTTGGGAAGTCTTATTCAATCTTATAGCATTGTAAAACAAATGGAAGTGTTTTTGAAATAGTATTGAGTAAAAGTTGACATATTCCAGTCTGTGATTATCATCAACATCCATTCCTTTAATTTTAGTCTCAATAATTCCTAATTTCTGCTTTTCTAACTCAAACATTAGGTATAATTTCTTATAAATGAGGTTTATTGACCATAACTTCCCCAAAAACTTGAAAACTAAAGTCAATAAGTTAGTGTTACGTAGTCTTAAAACGTCAAAAAAGTGACATTGAAAAAAAGCATCAAAAGTGTTGAAAAAAGGACAAAAACCTAAGAAAAAGTTAAAAACATTGATTAAAAAGAAACAACAAAAGGAAAGGCAACACCAGGGTTAAAGAAGCCCAGGGATATCCAGCTGTTTTGCAGTTGTGAATGCATATCACTAAAGCGTTTAATCAAATGGCAGTTGACCATGAAAACCAAGTTCTCGTGGTCTAATCTTCTAAATATGCATTCTGTTTGTCTACTGCTGCTTTGTTGGCATGCAGCCCGACAGTACTTGGTGTTGCAATTCAAGAAATTATCAAACTCACAAAATATTTAGTTTCTGTTGTCATATTTCTGTGTTCATCTTCTCAACTTCACTCATGTCCTCCCTCTTTTCTTACATGTAATATTGCAGCACATTAGATACAAATGATGAGAAGCAGAAAAAATGAAGTGTTTATTTTACCAGCTCTCTGCTCTGTTTCTCCACAGGTTTTAGGTCCTGATCTCAGTGCACCTGGTACGGTCTTCCTTCTCCTTTGAGCCCAGCTGTCCTCCACTCATCTTCTTCTCCGTGTGAGCAGACATGCCTCCAGCGCTGGGTGGGCCCGTGGGGTACACCCCACCTGAAGGTGGCTGGGGCTGGGCGGTTGTAGTGGGGGCCTTTATCTCCATCGGCTTCTCCTACGCCTTCCCCAAATCCATCACGGTGTTCTTCAAAGAGATCGAGGTCATCTTTGATGCCACACCACACCCAGTCAGGTGTCCTGGATCTCCTCCATCATGCTGGCTGTCATGTATGCTGGAGGTGAGTGCCATGTGTGTACTTTAAAATGTTCCATATTACAGACTTGTCTAATTTTTTTTTTTTATTAATTAATTTTAATGGACAACAAAACATTTGTCTAATTTGTTTGGGCAGTTAAAAAAACACTTGGGATTTAGACAGGCGTGGAAATATTTGTATATTATATTGTATATTATATTAACCCTAATTCGTAGAACAGAATTTTAGTTCATGTTATACGCAGCAGGCATAGGTTGTTCCTTTCATACAGCCACACTGGCCTGGTTCCAGACCTCTGAATCACCACCCATAATTCGTATAGGTGTGGTGTTGTGCCGACTGGATGTGCTCCAAAACCTGACTGGCATAGTGTGTAGTTTTTCTGCTCCGTTCCAATGTGGCAAATAATAAATGGCACACACTGCAGAACATTTTCTCCTGATGTGTGTGTGTCCTGAACCCTGAGGTCATGGACGCCGACAGTCCAAATGTCTAAGCAATGTCTTCTTTCAAATCCAAATTTAATCTAGATCTAAAGAGCTGCCAGTAGAAGGCCGTACAGCTTAAAGCTGTGGCAGTTTACAATTTTTAAAAAGTGAGAAAACCTAAAAGAATGAATTATAAATAACAAAAGAATGACTGAGGCTTTGCATTTTTATCGTTTACCCTTCACTGGCGCAAAACCATCTCTCTCTCTCTCTCTCTCTCTCTCTCTCTCTCTCTCTCTCTCTCTCTCTCTCTCTCTCTCTCTCTCTCTCTCTCTCTCTCTCTCTCTCTCTCTCTCTCTCTCTCTCTCTCTCTCTCTCTCTTAATATAAATATAGCTCTCTAGATAGATGTATCAATTTAAAGAGCTTTATTGGCATGGCAAGACATTGCTTATTTTGTCAAAGCAGATCAAAAAAAAATTAACAATAACTGGCACAACATAAACAACAATTTAAACCTAAGGTGATAAAGTCACTCACTCACTCACACACACCTCTTATTCATTAAGTTGAGTAACACTTACTGCATGAGACAATGTGAGAAATCGATACTATGGAGTGATGGCAAACAGTCTCGCATTGCCAGACCTCTCCACAGCACTGTCAGTCAGGACCAAAGAGGTCCCTAGAGAGATCTAGGCCCCTACGGCATGTAATGACCCTTTTTTATTTGCACTGCTGCAACTTGCCTTCCATTTGCATGTTAAGGCAGGATTTAGGAAATACTCAGATCCAGTTTCATATTTGATTTATCTTTCTTTCTCAAGACACAGCAAGGTCCCACCTCATCCAAACACACTTTCTCCTGAGAGAGGGAAAATGAGATGGTGTCTTACATGTAGGGTCTGCGCAGTGGTGGAGATAGTTTCAAAATTTTGCCAGATCACCAGTCAGTGACGTCTAGATGTTGGCACTGGTTACACATGAGGAAGTACACGTACATACTCAAAAAGACATGCGCATTAATTTGTTGTGGCTGCTTGACGTCAGTGACAGCTGACTAACAGTTTGAACGCTCAGCACGAAGGAAGAGGAGGATATGCAAAGCAAGAGTCTGATTCTGTTTCCCCATTTAAGGCAGGAAACACACTGCAACAAAGTAAAGGAGTTGCATCATATTCAGCTGCCGATACATAACAGACCACACTGTAAAAAGGACACCAGCTTGTGTTAAAATGTAATTGTATTAGTGGTCTTTGTTAGGTTTAACCAAGGTAGACTAACTCCTGACAGTGGGAGCTGCCAATTGAGGGCTATTTGCAATCTATTATAATCTAATCTATTATATTTAATTTAGCTCATAATCACATTAAGAACTCAACTATGACCTTCCAGTTGACAATAAACCAGCTCACTCCAGTAAGATTTCATTCTTTTTCCACACTGCCTATTGTGCCTCACTGAGTGGCACTTTCTCTGTTCTTATGTGGTGAAAAGAGGCAGTAGCCGGTGCCTGAAGAAAGTTTGTGTGTGTGAATTTGTGCATGGGTGCCCATCAGCTTGTTTTAATGCAATAAGCTCTCGGGATTACAGGATATTGATATGATTAGGCATGAGAGGGAGAGTTAAGCCGATTTAGCAAATGAGTGAAAAACATGTAAAATGGTTGTCAAAGGCTTCCCAGAGGACAACAGACAAATAGAAAACACTTAGTAGCCAGAGATGGCAAAAGTACTCACTTTCCGTACTTAAGTAGAAGTACAGATACTTGTGTTAAAAAATACTCTGGTAAAAGTGGACGTACTGATTAAACTTCTTTACTCAAGTAAAAGTAACAAAGTACAAGCTTGGAAATTTACTTAAAGTATAAAAGTAAAAGTAGCCTTGCGAATGACAACCATTTTTTATGCAAAGCTACTTGGAGCACACACGCTAGAGAGACGCTGAGGAACTTCACTGGACAGGGAGAACATGCTCTTTATATGGCAATGGCTACATTTTAAATGGATGTCTGCCAACAGGCCTAAAACATCACATATATGATTATGACAGAAACTGGAACTCCAGGTTAATAAGATCTCTCTCTGATAAGGCAGAGGATGATGGAAATGTCTTGCTGCTTGTCTGCCGGATCTCTGTTTTCTTCATTTTCAATCATGTTGCCATCCATGCTACTATGTGCTAACGTTAGCGCCATCAAGCCGCAATGATTTGCTGTGAATTAATGCAGAATGCTGAATCAGTTGAGTTGCGTCAAATGCAACGTACAGTAGGCTAGATATATTCCCATATTGTATTGATGACGTAAACAATAATAACGATAACTCCAGTGAAATTATGTGAAAGTTCTGCATTAAAGCTGATTCTGGTTTCCAACTTGGCCCCAGGTGTGTCTGTTAAAACAGACGGAGACTACTTCTCTCTAGCTAAGTTTCCATCCACTTGTCAATTGAATTACAGTATCTGAAGTTGGTGAACAGGTGAAGAAAACACCAAAATCACTAGCTATCTTACTTTAAATGTGCAAGAACTATAGACCAACAACAGGCTTAAGTGAACTGAAAACATGAGTTATATGACTTCCAGTTCTCAAAGACGCACACACACAATCTCAGCTGATTATCCTCCGGACAACTAGACTCTTTCTTTTCTCTCGCTTTTTCTCCGTGTGGCGCGCGCCCCTGCTCGCGGTGTGTGGCGCGTGTCCGCGCTATTGTCCGACATGACAACCTCTTGTACAAAACGAAAGTAACGAGACAATTTTGTAAAATGTAAGGAGTAGAAAGTACCGATATTTGTGTTAAAATGTAAGGAGTAGAAGTAAAAAGTCGCCACAAAAATAAATAGTAAAGTAAAAATATCTGAAAAATCTACTTGAGTACAGTAACGAAGTATTTGTACTTCGTTACTTCCCATCTCTGTCAGTAGCCACTTTTAATGTACACCTGTTCAATATAATGTGTATCTGTGCTAGGGCTGCACGATTATGGCCAAAATGATCATCACGATTATTTTATACAATATTGTGATCACGATTATTCTCACGATTATTTGCTGATTTCAAGTTTTTCCTGTGCGATGGACGTACTCGCAGAGAGACGACTGACTCATCATGAATGGGTCCAGCACGTTGTGTGTATGAAATGTCTGTATCGTCACTGCGCTGCATTTTTATGAACTAAGATATTCTGGCCATGGGTTACATCTCTGGCCCAGGTCCAGCAGCTCCGTCTCACACGCTGTTACTCTGTTTTCTTTTCCCAAAATGTCAAACTATTCCTTTAAAAGCTTGTGTCCGGATGGAGGGATGTGTGCTGTGTGATGCGTTTAACTGTTTTAACATTTGCTCTGTAGTTAATTGCTAAATGATAGACGAGTACATTGTTGTATAGAATAAAATCAACAACCCTTTGCACAGTAAGAAGCAAAAGCAACAAATTAGATATTTGTAACCGATAACCAGTCAAAAACTTTTTAGGCGTGTCTATAGGACAGCTTAGACTTGAAAAGGGAGGGGGGGCATGACATGCAGCAAATGGCTGCAGGTCGGAGTAGAACCCGCGGCCGCTGCGTCAAGGAGTAAACCTCTACATATGGGCACACGCTCTACCAGGTGAACTAACCAGGTGCCCATAACAAGTCACAATTAAGATTTAGGAATGTTCCAAACTCTAACAACAAACTTGGTTTAAATGCTTAAAGCACTTATACAATAAATGAGAAACGTTCAACATAATACCCCGTAAGTCAGACTCAGTGGGGAGAGAAACCGAAGCAGAGGGACCGTCACAGAGCCAAAGAAGACCCCTCACCTGAGGATGCTGTGTCAGTGTAGCTGAGGACAAGTCTCTTTTCTTCACTGTGTTCTTTTCTTTCACACAGAGAAAGAGAGCAAATGATGGAGGGAGAACAAATTGTTTATATAATATCTCTGAGAACACTACTCACTGCCCTCTTTGTGTTTTGCCAGACGGCAACAATGACTGTCACTACTGATTATGTTTGTGTGTGCGTGAGTGTTGAGTGGATGCAAATTCATTCCTGTCCTTGTACAGGTTCACTTTTGTTCACTGCGGAGCTTCAAACAAGCTCTGTTCATTCTGTAGTCCTGTGTGTCCGTGTGTGCTCTGGTAGAGTGTGTGCCTCTGTGCTCGCCTCTTATCTCTCCTCTCTGCAACATGGAAACCCACCACTCCCAAACATGGCAACCAACCAAGACAGGCTTTGTGCGAGCTAGTCAGAACCTCATTGACAAACAACATAGAAACTAGAGAGGTATTTAGTGAGTGTGTGATTGAATGCCCGTGCATCCAGATCTGACACAGACCACATTGTCAGCTGCCGAGGTGTGTGTGTGTGTGTGTGTGTGTGTGTGTGTGTGTGTGTGTGTGTGTGTGTGTGTGTGTGTATATGTTGAGTCTGGGCCATGGTGCAGATTGTTGGGGGGGTCAGATGAGTCTGGGCATTTAAAACCTTAAGACTGACATCACCTGGTCTTTCCAGACCATGATTGGGAACAATCCATGATCCACTGTCAGGTCTTAGCTTTCCAAAGGAGGGAGGGGGGTGCATGCTAGAAACTCTGAAGGGTGCCCAAACCTTTGCAGACGCCATTTTTTTTGTCTTCTGTTATTTTGCAACTTTTTGTGACATATAATACAAATGTCTAATCTGTCATTTGATGCCTTTTGGACATTTGTCCATCTTTTCTTGGCTTCTTTATGCACATTAATTAAACTTTTTACCTGGTACCCAAACTTTCGAGCCCCACTGTATGCTGCTTTCCGACCGGAGGGATTTTTGCAGTTCCTAGAACATAACATTCCTAGACTCCTTTTTTTTATGTTTTTTTTATTTTTTTCTCACATTCTGACTTGATCAATTTGGGCATTTTTAAATTCCTCTGACCGCAGTTCCTGTAACTCTTTCAACTTGTACTTAAGGGCAGGGTCTTTTCACGGTTCTCTTTTTCATATAGGAACCAAGGTCAACAAGAGTGGGGCTTCCCCACACACACACACACACCTACACCTCTCTTCGGGAGACGTGTTTAAATTATGACATAGGCTATATACATTGGATCTTGTATTTAGTTTATACAGCACAGTTATCCCCTGTACTGGTGTTTTCAAGTGAGAGGTTTCCTGTCTCTTCTCCTTTTCCTGTCTCTTCTCCTTTTCTCTCTTCTCTCCTTTTTTTTTGTTCCGCCTCTCTCTCTCACCCCCCTTACATTCGATCTCCTCTCCGTGAACTTTCACTCTGACGTGTACCATACCTTGCACTGCCAAGCTCCCTCTACCTCCCCCTTTCATACTCCCCTCTTCCCTCATGCAACATCCATGCAACCAGCACTGTTATACAATCAGTCATTGTCCCTCTTTCATTCTTGCCACCATAGCACCACCTGTTGGTGAAAAGTTGAAATGGGGAGCTGATGTAATTCTTTCTCGCACTGGATTGTCTTGGTCACTATTTTTATCTGCATATAACATGTGCATCAGGCTGCAAGAAACTGTTGTTTTCTTTATTCATTAATCTGCAGATTAATTGCTTGGTCAATTAAATTACATTTACAGTCTCCTAAAGCCCAAGGTGATGTCTTCAAATGTCTCGTTTTGCGCAGTTGAAGAAGTTTGATTTTATTGAGCACATTAGACAAAAAAAGCCAAATACCCCCAAATTAAAAGTTATAACTAGGGAATGTTTTTATGTACTTTATTTTCATTATCAATCAAATCAGTCTGTTGATTCTAATGTTAATGGTTAGATATTCTCTTTATGATGATATATGACAAAGAAAGGCATTAAGTCCTTACATTTGAGAAGCTGTAACCAGCAAATTACTGTAAAGATGTAGTAAAAATGGCCAAATAGTTACTGATTAATCCTTGTTAAGATTCAACACTACAATACTGCTTTCATCTTATTTGCTTTTTATGACATCAGTTCTTCCTTCTCTCTTCTTTCTCTCCAGGTCCAATCAGCAGCATCCTTGTGAACAAATTTGGCAGTCGGCCAATCATCTTGGTGGGTGGCTGTCTGTCAGGGTCGGGACTCATCGCAGCCTCCTTCTGCAACACTGTGGAGCAGCTGTACTTCTTCATTGGAGTAGTGGGAGGTCAGTAATTTACCCAGAGTAGAGTGAGATGTCAAATGACTTCTTACTTAATATGAGCTCTTGTGTTTGTGCCACATGTAGTTTTAAAACTGTTTTTGCTTGTCCATTTAAACGGAAACGGAAACTCTTCTCCTATAAAAAAGATATTTTATTCACTCAGAGTGTAATGATACATTGATATATCAATTCAGTGATCAACGATCTAATATCATTGATGCAAAGTGAAAATTTCTATCTATCATCTTTAAGATGTACCTAATTATTCTTATTATTTTGCACTATGTACTCAACAAGTATACATACTATTGTGTACATAAACAATGTATGTTTTCCGGCACCTGGAGATGCGTAACCATGGTAACTCTTGCTGACCTGGGCTTTATCGACATCGCCAAATAATGCTTAAATAACTACACCTACAGTACTATTAACAAAATCAGAAGTAAATAAGCAGAAATGTGAATGAAAGCGTTATTGACATCGGAGTTGTTGGTTTCTGTCTGTCGGATATGAACATTCATTACTACCGCATTCCATTGTGGGAGTTTTGTCTTTATTTTTTTTTATTTATGCCTGTTTAGTAATAACATTTTCAAATACTATTTTAGGTGCTTTTTTGAGTTGATATGAATGGAGCTGATTTTGTTAAATGTTAATATTACATTGTTGTATTGATCGCAGGTCAAATTAATTAAAATCCTATTGTGACAGACTTTGTGAACAGCTAATTTTGTATTGATATAATCACATTCTGTTTTAACTATTACTCACCAAATATTTTCACCTACAGTATATTCCTTCACTAGAAAGATTCCTTTATTAAACCCCAAAATGTACCCCTTTGTTTCTGTTTCCCCTCCCACCCTTTCTTTCTTCAGGTTTGGGACTGGCATTTAACTTGAATCCAGCCCTCACTATGATCGGTAAATACTTCTACAAGCGGCGACCCATTGCCAACGGCATCGCTATGGCAGGCAGCCCCGTGTTTCTGTCCACCCTGGCTCCTCTCAACTCCTGGATGTACGATCAGTTTGGCTGGAGAGGCAGCTTCCTCATCCTGGGAGGACTTCTGTTCAACTGCTGCGTGGCCGGCTCCCTCATGCGCCCCATCGGACCCAAACCCCAGCCAGCCAAGCCCGACTCGGAGGCGGGGGAGATCAAGGCGGTGGATCCAGTACAGCCAAAGAAGACCGTCCTGCAGACCATCAACTCCTTCATCGACCTGACGCTCTTCAAACACCGCGGCTTCCTGCTCTACCTGATGGGCAACGTCATCATGTTCTTTGGCCTCTTTGCTCCGCTCGTCTTCCTCAGTAATTATGCCAAGAGTAAGGATATCAGCAAAGAAAAGGCGGCCTTCCTGCTCTCGGTGCTGGCATTTGTTGACATGGTTGCCCGGCCCTCTATGGGCATTCTGGCCAACACCAGATGGGTCCGGCCCAGGATTCAGTACTTCTTTGCTGCTGCTATCCTCTACAACGGACTGTGTCACGTGCTGGCGCCGCTGTCCACCAACTACACTGGATTTGTGGTGTACGCCATCTTCTTTGGTTTTGCTTTTGGCTGGCTGAGTTCGGTGTTATTCGAGACGCTGATGGACCTGGTGGGAGCTCAGAGGTTCTCCTCAGCTGTGGGTCTGGTCACTATAGTGGAGTGTGGGCCGGTGCTGTTGGGCCCACCGCTAACAGGTGAGACCTCCAACGTGCATCACATGAAAGGGGAGGGTTGTGTTTTGGGGGAAAGGGTGAAAGGTTGTCTAAAAGTTAGAGAAGCGAACTTGTGACAGTCAGTCGTTGAGGAAAGTGAAAAACAGCACCACCACTGAGGTGCCCTTGAGCAAAGCCCTTACCCCAACTACTCACTGTAATGGACAGCTTCCAGGTGTTAATGTGTAACTCATCAGGGCGTTCTGGGAAAAAGTGAGCATTAGCTCGTATCGGTATACTCCCGCTGAATAAATATAGGTGGAGGAAAAACACTACACCCTAAAATGACACAGTGGATTTAAATCAGTGAAATATAAAAAATGATGTGTTAACAGTTAGAGCTGCTAAGTTATTGATCTATCAAGCAAAATAAATCTAACTATTTTTGATAATTATGTAATAGTTATTTTATTTTTTTTTAAAGCAAAAATATCAAATCTCTGTTTTCAGCTTCTCTCTTGGAATTATTTTGGATTTTCATACTAACAAAGCAGTTTAAAAATGTTTTGGGCTTCCTACTTTTTGACATTCATTGAGAATAATAGGCCGATTTAGATAATTGAATGAATTGTTTGTTGCAGACTCATGTGTACTTCTGTACTCATAACTGCATATGGATGATGAGTTTTGTACAGCGAGAAAAAGTTGAAAGGTTTCAAATTTGGGGAAAAGGGTATTTACTATCAGGATGTGAAAGTCAGATTTAAAGGATTGTCATGTAAAGACAATGGTCAAAATGAATGTTAAATGTAAAATCTGAGTTGTCTTTGTCTTTTGTCCTCCTCCAGGTAGTTTCTATAACTACTTCGCCAACTATGACTACACCTACATCTCCTCCGGCGTCATCCTCATGGTCGCAAGTGTGGTTCTCTTCATAGGAATGGGCATCAACTACCGCCTGTTGGCGCAAGAGAAGAAAGCGGAGGAGAAAATGGAAAAGGAGGGGGCCAAGGAAGAGCGCACCGCCATGTTGGCGCCTCCTTCTCCGTCAAAATCCGACGAGGGGAAGGACGAGAACGATGTAAAGGCAATTGTCTCACTGGATGACGTCGCCAAGATGGATGAGGACTCGGTGTAGACTTCAAAAAGTGTGGCCTTGAGAAGGAGGCACACGCCTCACAGAAACACACACGAGAGCTGCAGCAACCACACGCCGTTGTTATAGTGATAAAACCCTTGTACACAACCCCTGAAGCCATAGAAATGTACTTTGTCATTTAAAAACTGAGACCAGCAGTTGTGACGTGAAGCTTAGCTGTTCGTCACGCAGCTTTTCACCACGTTGAGACCTCTGGTTGTTGGTATTTGATGTGCCTTTGGTGAATCTCAAGTCCTCCAGGAGCAAAAACACCACTTAGCTAATATATCACATAAACAGCAGAGAGACGCACAACAGACACAATGACTGTAAAAGTCCACTAAACCAATTAGGACTTTACTCTCAGGGTCTTGAGCTGCTGTAACATTTCAGAACCACACACACGCACAAAAACACACAAACCTTGACTCCGTTTTAGTCAAACGGTCAATATTTTTGTTGTAGTACTTACTTGGAAAAATAATGACCATTTTCCCTCACATACATTGCTTCACTCAAGGGCTGCACATGATTTAAAAGGACACATTCATATCACTCATTTCCAGGTTTCTATGTGGATTTATGCGCAAACAATTAAATTTGGGTTCACCATCACGGGGAGTATTACCATTTGTAACCCTTAGTGGAGGACATAAGGCACACAAATGGTTTAAAAATACAAAGATATAGTAAAGTAAGAACGTTAAAAACTAATGTAGGAATCTTTAGAGCAGTCAAGAGGGTCACGATGCTACCAGTGAAGGAGGCACTGTTTATAGCGTGCTTGTACATAAATATGTGTTGTGTGTGTGTGTGTGTGTTGTGTGTGTAATGTTGTGCCAGACACCCTCCAACATGAGCAGCTCATCCTGCATTGTTGTATTGAAGGACACATTTGAACAAAACAGTTGCAGTACCTAACATGTATGTTGTTTTAATTGCAAATAACACATTGTAGATTAGTTATAACAACAAGCCTTGGTGATTTAAAGCAAATCTATTTTAGTTCACTGCTGAATGACAATCTTACAACAAGTAATCTTCTCAATAGATTTTGATGTGTTTGGATGAGAAGACTTTTGTGTTTGTCAGCAGACAGTTTAAACTGTAGCCAGGTTTCATCATTTCATTTGTTTTGAAAGCCTCTGCAGTATGAAATAATGTCACAATTTGTCTCTGAACTGTACAGAATGTGTCATATCAGATGTTTGTTTTACCAAGAACAGTAATGTTAATAGGAGCGCCATTATCTTAATTCAAAAGTACGTTTTTCTCTCTCTGGTCTGTGAAGCCTCTATGTGAATGACTTCTCTTGCCCAGTATTTTTCAGGTTCCTCGTCTCTGGGTGAGCCTGCAGTGAAATCTGAGCCAGTTTCTAATGGTCTTCTTCCATTTTTACATGGTACCTGCTTGACGTGGCTCCACTCGGCTCGGCCACGGTGCCCCGTCCTCCTTTTTCCATTGCAGATCAGTACCGCCTCAGGTCAGTGTGGCTGGTTGTCATAGCAGGACACAGAACGTCCAAGGTGTGTTGCTTTTGGTTCTCGGCATGTGGCTGTTGCCACAGTCAGAAGACCAATTTAGTTTCTGAAAAAGCTGGAGGGCCCCCTTCTGTCGCTAGCAATGATAACTCAGTGATTAGTGACAATTCTCTCCCACCAATCAGCAGTCTGCAGGTTTTCATTACCTTTGGGCATCGCTTCAGCTTGCTTGGAACCTCAACTGAGATGGTGCTAAAAAAAAAGTACCTGTTAGCAGGAACCAGGGTCTTTTTTATAATGGAAAACCAACAAAGGCGAGTCCAGGAGGTACCGTAGTCCTGTATACCTCTCTCTAAAATACTCTTTTTGTCAATCTGTGACCTGGTTTCCATGGTTTCACCCTCAGTCTGCACTGATGACATTGGAAAGGGATGGCAGTAGGTCATGTTCTGGGTCTTTGGCATGTAGGCATTAGCTGCTTCTGCTCTCTTGGTTACCATTTTAATCCGAACCTCCAGTTTTTGGAGTGCGCTTTAATAGTCGAGACTGTAGGATGCCGCTGTTCTACTAAACCCTGCAGCCTGGTTTCATTTGGTTCCACTGCGGCGTAAACCTCCTTGATCAGTGTCAGCGCTTCAGAGCGGGAGAGTTTAACCTTTCTCTCACTGGCTCCAGAGGAAGCTGGCATGGATGGCAACCTCTTCTTTTTTCTTAACTTTCCCTTGACGTCGTGCTTCTTTTTTCTTTCTGCAACATATACTTTCCATCTCCTGTCAACTTTCCTGACTGTCTTTGCAACAATTGTTACCCCTTTTAATATACCAAGTACATTAATACTCAGTGATTCATTATGTGCATTGAACGATGAAATGACCGAGTTTACTGCCAACGTTTGAGTAGTTTTTGTGTCCAGATTAAAGGGAACAGAAGACATGAGACGTCTTCAGCTGAATAAGCTTTAACTTGTTTTCACTCCTGGGAAAGTAAATGAAGGTTTTAAGCAATTCACTATTTGGTGTGAATGTTTTAACTTTAATATTCTTCTAAATATTGCTTGGTGGAAATGTTTATGGTATTTTTGGAACAATGAAAATAAGTAATTTTTGAGGCTGGTTCACATTTTTACCTTTTTTTTAGTTTTACTACAGACTTTTACATTTAAAGGTCTCATGACATGGTGCTCTTTGGATGCTTAGATTTTAGTGGTCCCCTAATACTGTATCTGAAGTCTCTCTCAAAATTCAGCCTTGGTGCAGAATTCCAGCCACTAGCCAGTCCCACAATGAGCTTTCCTTGGTATGGGACATTTCTGAGTCTTTAGCTTATGAGGGGGTGTGGCCTTGACCAACTGCCACTTTGCTCGTTTGAAAGCCATGATGTCTCTCTCTCTTGGGTGGGCCAAATTCTCTGGGCAGTTAAAGCAGAGAAAGAGGCGGTAACCTTGTCCCTTATGACCTCATAAGGGACAAGATTCCAAATCGGCCCATCTGAGTGTTCATTTTCTCAAAGGCAGAGCAGGATACCCAGGGGGCCACTGGGGGGCCATAGGCAGGCTGGATGGTGATGTTATATATTTTCTTTTTGTCAACAAATCCTATGAAAGACCCCAAACAGTTTTCCCAACTCCCAACAGTGTTTCATGTGTATCCAAAGCCTGATGTATAACTTTCTATTTCGAAGGATGCACTATTCTACTCCAGTAGCATTCGCTAAAAACTACAGGGACCAGCTGTTTTGGGAATTTGATGTTCCTTTTGAAAAACAAACGAAGGTGTATATATTTGTGATGTCCTTAAAAGATTCAGTGAGCATGCCACAGACAGAAACCAGGAAGTATTGAAAGACAGAATAACATATTGTTGGTGGCTTTTTTTGGTATAGCTTTTTTTTAATAACATTTATAGAATATGACCGGCTTTATTCTTTCTAATCTAGAGAAAACTGAAATTGTTATTTCTGTCATAGAGCACTACTGTTTTTTTTTTTATTATTTTAATGAATGTGTTAAAGGTGTGTTTATACTGTATGGTACTTGTTTGTTTGAAAGAGGATTTAGTAATTTTACTGACCAAATGTATTTGTTTTCAAACCAATTGATAACAGTGTTAAATAGTATTTTAAAAGTATTTGATTTTGACAGAAGCCTGTTGGTACCAATGGGAGAATAGTTTCCTCTCTCGTTCCACCTTAACTATCCACCTGTATACGGATGGGAATTTGTGCAAATTTCTGAGAGTGGACAGGTTCATATTTGAGGGGAAGGAGTAGAGAAAACAGCTGGAGACAGGTCTGCTCTAGACCCTGGTTCTCCTTCAGATACAGCAGACTGACACTCATGACATTACTCAACTGGTGAGTTTGATTTCCTCGGACTAAAACCTTCAGTTATTTGGCCTTTTGATACAAATATGTGTAAAGGAAAGGTGACTCTTTGAAAGACAGCAACTGAACCATTTAATTGAAACCCATTTTCCCACGGTACTGCATAGCCACAGCACATCTTTGGGTACAAAAACAAATCGTGTGACGTTTCTGGAAAATGTTTTATTTTTTATTTTTTAGTTAGCAGTTTTTGTGTATTAATGGCTGAGAGAATGAATAAATGGTTTTTAAAACATCTCATTTGTTATGTTCTGTTGAATGAGAAATTTCCCAAACATATGCATTTACAGTAATTACATTTTATAAAATGTATTACAGTAGTTTGTATCTACACTGTGTACTTAAAGAAATAGTTTGACATTATGGAAAATATGAATAGCCTTATTTGTCACTTGCTTTTTTGCTCAAGAATCAATATGATGCATTATCTATATGCTAGCAGCCGATTAGCTTACTGAAAACTGCTATTCAGGCACTATCTAATGTATCAAAATCAGCCTAGCACCTTGAAAGCAGATTATTGGCACGTTATATATTTATATTTAAAAAAAATAAAAAATAAAACAATAACAATGTGGTTTTATATGTGGGTTTGTGTCGGATTATTTCTTGGCTGGTAGTGACTTCCTAGAAGAAATCTTTGTTTTTGTCTGCAAATTATACAAGATAAACCTAGCGTTACCAGTACCTCTAAACTAATTCAAATAGTTTATCTTACTTATAACTTTATATTAATCTGTACGAAACAAAAGTATAAAATCAACAATATGACGTTTTTACGTGGATTAGCTATGTTCCCGACTATTTCTTGGATAAGAGCAGTTGCTACCTAAACTACCTAAAAAGTATTTAGTTAGCTAGCTATACTCTGAAAAAGGCCACTCTCCGCTAGAAAGCGAGTAACCTTAAGTGTATTTCCCAAAAGGTCAAAGACTATTCTTTAAACAACAATGTGGAAAAGTAAGCGCTCTAGTTTTGTAGCATCCTATAGATAGTACAATATACAGACTTTTCATTCACGTGTCCCATCATTACAGGATTGTGCACTTGACTGTGTGGCTGTGTGTATTGTTCAGCAGTTGGAGTTGTGTGTCGTGGTGGAGTCGTTGGGTAACGAGCCCCGGCGCTGTGAGGCGGTGCGACAGAGCAGCAGCAGGCGGAGCTCCGGGGAGACGCTGCTGGAGAAGGCCGAGTAGATCCAAGGGTTGGTGCACGAGTTTAGACTGGCCAGCAGCATCAGCAGGGTGAACACTGCACCTACACACACACACACACGCACACACACACACACACACACACACACACACACACACACACACACACACACACACACACACACACACACACACACACACACACACACACACACACACACACACACACACACACACACAGGTTTGAATTTGTATCAAATTCAGTGGCAGAGGAAGTATTCTGACTCTTTACTTTGTATTAAGTACTAATACCACACAAAAAAATACTCCATTACAAGTAAAAGTCCTGCATTGAAATTTTTTCTTAAAAGTGCAAAGTTATTATTAGGAAATTGTACTTAAAGTACAAAATTTAAGAACTCAATGCAGAGAAAGGGCCCATATGAGTACAATTTATGCAGGACTCATTTGAAATTGTAACTTAGAGCCAAGGAATACATGATAGGGACGCTTGTAGAGAAGAAACTAGTTGCCAAGACTCTGAGGTGTGTGTGTGTGTGTGTGTGTGTGTGTGTGTGTGTGTGTGTGTGTGTGTGTGTGTGTGTGTGTGTGTGTGTGTGTGTGTGTGTGTGTGTGCGTACCATTCTGAGATGGGTTGGGGTACCAGGCGGCCCACAGCTGGACACTGAAAAACGGGGCCCAGCAGAGCGAGTAGACGAGCACTATGACCAGCGTCATCTTCACCGTCTTTGACATGGCCGCTGATACCTCTCCACCACGGGCTGGGGGGGCTTTGGGCAAACGGCAGCGTACAGCAGAGGGCGCTACAGGGCCAGGCATCACATCAGGCTTCAACTCAACTAACAGAAAACCCAGAGGACGATGGTGCATGAGCAGAAATGGGGAAAACATCTGCCTCAATAGAATATCATTTGGATTTTAACAATTCTGATTCCATTTCTGTATATGGATCCCGTACCTTCTTGAATCCTGTTCGAGGGGCGGGGTGAAAAACATTTACACAATTCATATTCATTTAAGGGTTCATTTAAATCATTTTACAGATGTTGCTCTAAGAATCCACCGGTTCTTGGCATTGTAAAATTGGTTCTAATTTGGAATCAGGTTTTGGTTCCCAACCCTAATGTAGAGTGACAGCAGTCTGTGTGGGTCTCACCTGGCTGAACAGTGTATGTGTGAAGATCACAATGTGACATGACGCTGTTGGCCCCGAGTGGACCCATGGGCAGGTGCTGACAGATGGATCCAGGGTCCAAGCTGGTGTCAGTCCTGGGGTTCTTGAACATGAGTGGTGAAACATACAGGGAGAGACTGGACGTCCCTAAGCTGTCTCCTCCTCTCGCTCTCTGGCTGTCCCGTCTGGATGGAGAGAGGGAGGCGGGGGACAGGCGGCGCTCTGACTTCAGGTGCAGACTGTTGTGGATCTCCATGAAGATTCGCACCTGTGGGAAAATGACACGTCCAGTTTGTGGTGAATTAAAAACCACCACATGCACTGTCAGAATTAGGGCTGGGTTAATATAATCAACTTTCACATTTCTTTAAAAGATCTAATATTGGTTAATAAAAATCATGAAATCAATCTTTTAATATTGAGATAACTCTTGTTATGATTTGATAAAACAAATTGAATTAATTTCTGCCTTTTCACCATGGATGTATGCTGTAAGGGCATCACGTAATTAGATTGTTAAGACTGTCATGCTAGTCCTGTTAACTAAAAAAGTACTTTAAACAAACTTTTATGGGGGTGGGGGCAATTCTTAATGTAAACATTAACCTGGTGCCTTTATAGAAAAATATTTGAGGGTTGCTTCTTGCTCGTCACAGCATAAGATCTCTGAGAATCTCTCAGGGTTGGAGGAATCGGAAAGAAATCGATTTCGGGAAATCCTTGGGAAATCTATTTTGTGTCTCCACCAGTAGTGGACTGTTACTAAGTATATTTACTCAAGTACTGTATCAAAGTACAAATTTGAGGAACTTTTCAGGCCACTGTCTACTTGTACTAAACTACATTCATCTGACAGCTTTAGTTACTTTACATATTATTATTTTTTGTAGTTTATTAAATCTGCTGTTTTATTATAAGTGAAACTACCCAACACTATAACAGCCTACCAGTCCAACTGAAATGATTAGACCATTAACCACACAACTGTTTGGATCCTTCACTCTTTCCATATGGGAGGGGTTTTATGCATAAAGTACTTTTTTTAGATTATTTCTTGGGCTTTTCCAACTCTAATGGGCAGGACAGTTAGGTGAGAAAGGGGGAAGACATGCAGAAAATCATCACAGGCTGGACTCGAACCCCAGACCTCTGCGTCAAGGTGCACCCACTCTACCAACTGAGCCAACCAGGCTACAAGTATTTTTACTTTTAATACTTTAAGTAAATTTTCCTGATGATACTTACATAGTTTTACCAAGTAACATTTTCAATGCAGGGCTTTTATTTTTTTATTTGGCAACAGAATTTTTTTCTAATATGGTATTAGTACTTTTACTTAAGTAAAGGATCTGAATACTTCTTCCACCACTGAGAGAGAGAGAGAGAGAGAGAGAGAGAGAGAGAGAGAGAGAGAGTCTAAATGACTTATCTTACTGCCCAAATGCACGAACATTTTCAATGCAGGACGTTTACTTGTAACAAGAGTATTTTTACAGTGTTGTGGTAGTACTTTTACTGAAGTAAATGATCTGAATACTTCTTCTACCACTGTAAAATCAGTTCTATTCCAGTGTGGTCCGTCCCTCTCTACCTGGCAGACCGTGATGACGAGGGCAGGGAGGATGAAGACAGCCAGGGTCATCCAGGTCACGTAGGCTTTGAGGCCCCACGTCTCAGCAAAGCTGCCCCAACACTCATAGACACCTGGAGCCACTTCTGAACGGGAGAAGATGAACACCTGGAGGGGTGAAGAGGTGTGTTGGCTGCCGATTGTAAAAGACCATCTAATTGACATGTTATGTTTGATTTGTATTTTAAAAAGATTAGAAACAACAAATTGTGGTTTTATACTGTATGTGGATTTGGGGGGGGGGGGTCATTTCTTCGCCAGTAGTAGCGACTTGGAAAGTGGAAAACGTTGATTTTTCTACCAATTAAACAAACAATATAAACCTACCAGCACCTCTAAAGTCAGCTAATTAACATGTTATATCTCATATATCATATTATCATTAATCTGTACCAAAACAATTAGGTATAAAGTTGACAATACAATGTTTTATGTCTATTTCTTGGATAAGAGCTGCCTAGAGCCTCTGCTGGTGGCCTTGCAATGGGCACCAGCAGCCAAGAAATAGTCTGGTACAAATCTCTCAATATAACGGAAAATTGTTTCTCAACACATTTTGTTTCTACGGATTCATGTAGCTGAGATAGAGCATGTTCATTTGTGAGTTTAAAAGGTGATTTTGTTCTTAGAAAACCCAAAGTTTTCTTTCTTTTTCTTCTTCCTTCTGTGTTGGAGCAGACTTTGAGTGAACTAAATGTAATTCTTGATAGATTCTGGTTCTAAGTTGATTTCCTTCCTGTGTTTAGGGCTGACCTGTGGCAGGCTGAGCAGCAGGGACAGCCCCCATGCCAGCAGTATGAAGCTGTTCCAGCGTTGGGTGGCGCCGCTGCGGTGCGCCTGCAGGGGCCAGCAGATGGCGTAGTGCCGGTCCACCGTCATGGCTACGATCATGTAGGAGGAGGCGAACATCCCGAGGACCTGCAGGTATTTCACCAGGCGACAAAGGAAGTCCGGGCCAGGGAAGAGGCCTTTAGCATCCCACACCAGCTGGGGCAGCACCTCAGAGAGGAAGAGGAGGGGGGAGGAAGGGTGGAGTGAGATGCAGGGAGGGGGTGCACACAGTGTGTGAGTGTGTGCACCTGTGCTTTTGTGTTTTTATAAAAAGAATCATCTTGATGTTGCGCTAACACAAAAATCACTTCCGGGTAGAACTGACCATTGAGTTGAATTGTGGAGATATGAGAAATCAGCAAACTTGTATATTTCTGTTGTCATTTTCAGGCATAACTGTTGCATTTAAAGATATATATACAGTATATATATATATGTTGCTTTGCTAGCATCTTTGATAAACCAGATTTAGTGTTAGAAACAGCAGTTTGGGTGGTGTCTGTGGCCCAACAGGTAAATTAGCTCTCCGAGCTAATGTTGGGGACAGTGTTGACACGTAAAAGCATCAAACATGCATTTTAGATAGAGATGAAAATAGATCCAGTTGTTCCTCGTCCCTGTTTGTTCTGCACCGTTAAAGTGTATGTACAGGACAGGTTTTCTAACCAGAGGTTATTGTAAACTAACATTGTGATTGGGTCTATATTTCTTGGGGACCCAATACCGGGAGCCCACCAGGCCCGTGTACACAGGGTTTGAAGCCAATTTGACATAGAGGCCCAACAGTGGAATCCTAACTTCCGGCACGTCACGTGATGCCCTCTGGCCCAAAAATACTTTTGTATTATATATGTACATGGCAAAACAAGACATCTGTAGAACTGTGAATACATTTTCCTGAGTGACAACCCCTCGCAAAATGAATTTCATCCACATGCGGAAAGTCTAGAAGAGCCTCACAATTATATTAATTGAATCTCTGTTGAAGTTAGCAGAGCGCTAAACTGGAAGTAGCCTGCTTGGCTGGCTGAGGTCTCTATTGAACCTGCTCTATGGGCCACATAGTGCGGAAACAGAGGTCATTTAATACAAGGAACCTTTTTGGCTCCATGCACCACTGAGCAACTCTCATAGTAATGAACGTGGCTCCACCTCCAACGTTGCATCCAGTTCTTACAATACATCCATGGAGCCCACTTACTGTGTGGGTCACACATCTTTTTGGGGACCAAAAATGCTGAAAAATTCATGTTACCTGGAACAGCGCCACCACCAGGTCCGCCAGACAGAGGTTGAGCATGAACTGGTGCAGCGGGTTGTGTTGTCCTCTCCGCCTTAGCAACACCACAAGCACCAGCCCGTTGCCGAGCAGCGCCATCACCAAGATGATGGCCAGCACCACCACCTCGGCCACCGCCAGGACGGCGTCACGCTCCCAGTCTGTTACGTTGGTACCCGCCGGGGTCACAGAGACCGCTGACCAGCTACTGGACGGGTATGAGTCTGTTACCACGGAGACTGACATGTTGGCTGGGTGAGAAGCAGAGAAACACAACGACACACCACCAATATAAAATATATTTATGAATAAATAAATGTATAAAAAATACACTATAATAAGAAAAGCATGAACTCCTACATTTCATGGTAATCTATCCAATAGAGACATGTCACTATTATGGTAACATGTTTTTAGCATAAACAAAAGCACACAAACCCCGAAAAAATAACAGATGCAAACGTTCAGTCTCAGAACGGTGGGCACCGTTGGAGACGGTGTGCTGCTGCTTTGAGGTCATAGACTGTAAATATTAAGTCTGTGTTTGAGGTATGTTTTCTCTCGTCTGGTGTGTGTGTCTCTAGTGGTTCTGTGTGTCTGTAAACTCGTTCTCGCTCTCACCCGTGGGGCCTGGAGAACTTCTGTTGTGTAATCTGGATGTTGCATTTGTTTTTGGGGTTTGTCTGCTTTTCTTTTTGCCTCGTTCCTGTATTTGCAGCGTGTTTCTGTATTTGGTTGTGTTGTGTGTATTTGCAGTGCGTTTGCTGAATGTTGTGCATGTGTTGTCAAATGAATGAAGATGGAGAGTGTCCAGACTCTCGTACATTTCATTTGTACAGAGTCTGGCCACCGTCTATGACCAGGCTAAATCCAATATCCAACCAATGAGGTTTAAGGGAGCAGCGTGTAGGATTTAGTTAGTGCGGGTTGCAACCAACTAAATGCCCCTCCACTCACACAGACATAAAGTTGTACAAAATGGAAATACTCAAGAACCTCGGAATCGGACCTATGTACAGTACTTAAATGTAAATGCGCTGCCTGTGAACTTATTCTGTGACCCAATTAGTGAATGCCAATTAGCAGTTCCCCTCTTTTCTCTGCAGTCTTCGGACGTATTGCCAGAAATGATCACAGGAAGTATTGTAACGCCAGTAATTATGAAACAGGCTAGGTTATTCAGTTCTGTTTGTTTACAATGACCAGTGACTGGATGTGTGTCAATAGCTGTATGTTTGTAGTCAGAGTTGGTGCCGCGTCTACTTTATCTGACCTCTGCTGCCTGTAAACCTTCCACTAACAAACACAGCAGTTAATGCTGTGTGTGTTCACCCCCATTAACATGTAGTTAATGGGGGTGAATGTGTATGGTCAAGCTCCAGTGAACACTTTAATTGTAAAACAATGAGACATGAAACATTGACGTTTTACAGTTGAGCACACACAGAGACACACAATCGCGGAGGCATGCGGAGAGGGCCCCTCATGTGGAACTATTCACTGAGTGCAAATGTGCAGGCTCTATGTTACGTTGAAAGTCGTGCAGATGTTGAACAGCTCACCTGGAGACTGAAGGCAGAGGACATTCAGAAACCTGTATCTCACTCAAGACACCATGGAAGTTTGTATGCGTGTGGATCCAGCAGAGACACAAAATAACACCCAAAATCTCTGAAAAGCGATTTCTTCATAATATGGGCACTTTAAGTTTCATGTTGTGGTTTGTAAAGCTGTGGTTTGTACATTTGTTTGTCATTGGGCAGAAAAACCTAATAAACTTTTAGCATATTGTAATTCAAGTGCTCCGAGAGAAAACTAGACTTCTGTTTTTAAGCTTTAGAAAATGTAGCATGTGACAGGAGACTTTGGCCAATCACAGGTCCTCTCAGAGAGGGGTTCCAATTGGCTGTTCTACAAACGCAGATGTGCGCATGTCTTTTCACATGATGAAAACCTGATTCAATGAAGGAAAATCCTGCAGGAAAAGTTGCTATTCAAGCATTGACAACAACTGCCGACACTGCAAAGGAACCCAAAACAGGCAAGAGAAACACAATAAAACAAGTGTCAATATCGCACAGTGTTTTAGATATGGAGAGAAAATGTTGCTACTAGTTTATTCTTCTAACTGTAGCCAAAGACTCAAGTCTACGGCTAATTCAAGTTCATGTTTATGTAGCGAGCTAGAGCCTTGAGTCATCTCAAAGGGCTTTACAAAGAAAACAGGATGTATTTATCATAGAATTGCCGCTATATATTGGATTGTGGATCACAGTCACAAAAGGGATGATTGAAATGAAAGACTAGTACTTGTACAGGTGACTGTATGGAACGAGGGGTCAGAGAGGGGAGAGCTGCAGCAGGAGAGCGGCGTTTTACTATTCTGCCATTATTCTTTACCCTTTTCCAGAGAAAACTGCCTACCCCAGCTGTTAAAGCAACATTGTACTTCTACTCCACTGCAACTGTTTTGGCTTGTAACCTATCACAGAAACATGTCTAATCTAAACTTCTTAAACGGTTTAATTTAAGGTCCCATGGCATAAAAACTCTACTTTTTGTGTTTTTTTAACGTTAATATGAGTTCCCCCAGCCTGCCTACGGTCCCCCAGTGGATAGAAATGGTGATAGGTGTAAACCGAGCCCTGGGTATCCTGCTCTGCCTTTGAGGACATGAAAGCTCAGATGGGCCAATGTGGAATCTAGCTCCTTATGAGGTCATAAGGGGCAAGGTTAACTCCCCTTTCTCTGCTTTGCCCGCCCAGAGTCGCAGTTGGTCAAGGCCACCAGAACCAGTACCAGGTGGTAGAGGCCCCAGCCTCCACCTAGCCCCCCCTCCCCCTCCTCAAAAGCTACAGACTCATGGCACATACTAAGGAAAAGCTCATTGTGGGAAGCTGAATTTTGGAAAAGAGACTTCAGATACAGTATTAGGGACCACTAAGGTCTATATAAAAGAGACTTCAGAAACAGTATTAGGGGACCACTAAGGTCTATATAAAAGAGACTTCAGATACAGTATTAGGGACCACTAAGGTCTATATAAAAGACTTCAGAAACAGTATTAGGGACCACTAAGGTCTATATAAAGAGACTTCAGATACAGTATTAGGGACCACTAAGGTCTATATAAAAGAGACTTCAGATACAGTATTAGGGACCACTAAGGTCTATATAAAGAGACTTCAGATACAGTATTAGGGACCACTAAGGTCTATATAAAAGAGACTTCAGATACAGTATTAGGGACCACTAAGGTCTATATAAAGAGACTTCAAATACAGTATTAGGGACCACTAAGGTCTATATAAAAGAGACTTCAGATACAGTATTAGGGGACCACTAAGGTCTATATAAAGAGACTTCAGATACAGTATTAGGGACCACTAAGGTCTATATAAAGAGACTTCAGATACAGTATTAGGGACCACTAAGGTCTATATAAAGAGACTTTAGATACAGTATTAGGGACCACTAAGGTCTATATAAAAGAGATTTCAGATACAGTATTAGGGACCACTAAGGTCTATATAAAAGAGACTTCAGATACAGTATTAGGGACCACTAAGGTCTATATAAAAGAGATTTCAGATACAGTATTAGGGACCACTAAGGTCTATATAAAGAGACTTTAGATACAGTATTAGGGGACCACTAAGGTCTATATAAAAGAGACTTCAGATACAGTATTAGGGGACCACTAAGGTCTATATAAAAGAGACTTCAGATACAGTATTAGGGACCACTAAGGTCTATATAAAAGAGACTTCAGATACAGTATTAGGGACCACTAAGGTCTATATAAAAGAGATTTCAGATACAGTATTAGGGACCACTAAGGTCTATATAAAGAGACTTTAGATACAGTATTAGGGACCACTAAGGTCTATATAAAGAGACTTCAGATACAGTATTAGGGGACCACTAAGGTCTATATAAAGAGACTTCAGATACAGTATTAGGGGACCACTAAGGTCTATATAAAGAGACGTGTGCGTGCGCCTGTTCTCAGCCTGGCTCTCATTGGCTAGATGTTAGCCAATCAGAATCAAGCTGAGTCTGAATGCAGGCTTTCTATACCACGCTAGAATGGCTTGAAACAAGGTAACCATGGAAACCCAGACATTTTTTCCACAAAATAATGTTACATGTCCATGGTAAAACCTCAGACATTACCACAATGTAATGACATACGTGTGGCAGGGCACCTTTAAGGGAAGAGAATTGGGAGTATTTGTCCTCTTGGCCTTTAAATGTTAGACGTGCTAGCTTTTGAAACCTTTTTTTGGAAAAAGCTCATTGGATTGTGGGTCTACCACTCCTCCTACACACCTGTAAACCCCCTTTGGTTAAAACAAGTCATTGTCCTATTATTTACAAAATGACAAACCTGTAAAGGTGAAATCATCTGTTTTATTTTTTTCGTGGCACCTTGAGGAAGTATGTATTTCAGTGTGAATGTGGTAAAGTATTACTTTCTAAGCTGTCCATGCAGCCGGAGGATACACTTTATAAACACGCTGCAGCTGCCAAATAGATGATCTACTTTCCCTTGACTCTCTGCTTTGTTGACATCTTTTGGCTCTGTTAATCCACTTAGAAGACCGGACACCTGCTGGTGAATACTTACTATACAATACAAGTTATCTTTTCACAAAAACAAAAAAGCTCAAATCAATCCTCTCCACATATTTCTTTTTTTATTGTTCTCATCTACTATAATCCAGTCAGAAATTGTCTCTCGTCAACTAAAACACTCTAAACACAAAAGTAAACCTCCACAGCCTCATTAGAAGTAACAATTTAAATTTCCCATTTCACGCAGAAAAACAGAGATAGGAGGAAGTAGAAGCGAGCGCAGACGTCTCACTCACCTCGTCCTCGCCCTTAACGTCCCGTGAAGCATCTGTAGGATCCAGGACAACCTGATCTGCTGTTGCACAAACTAGCTGCATCCATGCTGGGTTCCCCTCTTGCTTATTACTCAGCCAACTCACGCTGCGGACTCCTGTCTCCCCTCCTCCTCCCGTCTTCCTCCTCATCCCCCCTCCTCGTTTAGCCCATCCCTCCCTTTTTCTTGGTTTTATGAAAAGCAGGGGTAAAATAAAGCGGGGGTACTCGAGCGGAGAGCAACCAGGTTGTTTTGATCATAGGATGTGATGTCCGGGCTGCAGCGGTAAATTAATCTCATTTCTTGCTGCTTGTTTAGATATGAACCATGTTGCTGTCCCGACTTTGATCCCCATTAATTGCAGGACAGGAGACACACGAAGGCCGTGCCCTAGCAGATCAAATTAGATTTCTGTTATTAGTGTCCCAGAATGATCAAAGACCTCTCATACGCACACATTAAACTGATATGTGTACGTGTGATTTGGCATCAGCGGGCGGTGGAGAGGGAGCAGAGACAGCGTCAGATGTTGTGACAGATGGGATGTTTTGGGAGAGAAATGAGAAGGCAGCAACAGGAGGAGAGTTGTCTTTTTCTTTCTCAC
Source organism: Etheostoma perlongum (assembly GCA_026937815.1). Taxonomy (NCBI): domain Eukaryota; kingdom Metazoa; phylum Chordata; class Actinopteri; order Perciformes; family Percidae; genus Etheostoma; species Etheostoma perlongum. The sequence continues at coordinate 1,403,627 of CM049377.1, read as the reverse complement.
CCCTGCCCCCTGTTTGTCCTCTGTCTCACTCTCTTTTTCTCTCTCCTGCATTCCACCTCTCTTTCTGCTCTAATCTGTTTGCCTCCCCTCAATTGCTTCCTCATCGGGAGCAGCCTCTAATTATCGAGGGGCCCGCTGAGAGACCTTAAACATACACACAGAAACATGAACACACACACACACACACACACACACACACACACACACACACACACTCGCACATGAGGCTGCTCAAGCTGTTTCTTTTCCTATTTTGATTTTAGGAAACTGATTTCTGAGGTCTTTAGTAGTAATCAGGCCCTAACTGCAAATATTTCACAATATCATGAAAAAGATGAAATGACAAAAGGTCTTGGATACATTGTTGTTATTGCCATCCCATGAAAGAAATCACATACCACATACAGTTGTGTTCAGAATAATAGCAATGTGTTTAAAAAAGTGAATAATGCTCAAAAATCCGTATAATACCTTTTAATTCCATAATATCTCTGCATTTGGAACACTGCGCATTGATTTCCAAATCAAAACATGACCAAAATTGAGAAAAATCTATCTTTACAGAAAGTGAAAAAAATGAATATTAGGCTGTTATGAATAGCAGTATTTGCATTTTTCTTTACCAACTCAAACATTTACTGTACCAACTGAAAAATGTTTTAAGGTTTGCTTTACTCTGGATCACTGTACTAATATTTAGTTGCATAACCGTTATTTCTGAGAACTGCTTCACATCTGTGTTGCATGGAGTCACCTGTGAACAGGTATTCCAGCCCAGGACCATTGAACTACATTACTGGGTTTGGACTCAGAAACAGCTTTTCTGATGTTCCCCCCCCCCACAAGTTTTCTATAGGATTGAGGTCCATAACATCAATCTGGTTTATCTGGAACCAAGACTTGGCTCCTTACTGGTGTGTTCTGGGTCTTGTTGAAAAGACATGTCCTCTTCAGCATAAGGCAACATGACCTCTTCAAGTATTTGGATGTATTGAAACTGATCCATGATCCCTGGTACGTGATAAATAGACCCAACACCACAGTATGAGAAACATCCCATAACCACAGTGCTTTACTGTCTTCACAGTGTACTATGGGTTGGATTCAGTGCAGGGGGGTCGCTGGACAAACCAAAAAGAACAATTTTGCTCTCATCATTTCACAGAATGTTGCACCATTTCTCCTTTGGTCAGTCAATGTGTGCTTTGGCAAATTTCAACCTATTCATGTCTTTTTTCAGCAATGGGACTTTGAGGGGGGGCTTCTTGCTGATAGCTTTGCTTCACATAGCCTTCTTCTGATCGTAACAGCACTCACAGGTAACTTTAACTTTAAGTCTTCTTTGATTTTCCTGGAGCTGATTATTGGTTGAGCCTTTGCCATTTTGCCTATTCTTCCAGCCATTCCCATGGTAGTTGGCCATTTTTTCCCATGTTGCTTTGGATGCCATTTCAAGGCATTTGAAATCATTTTGCCTGAGCAGCCTATCATTTTCTGCACTTGTTTATACTGTAAGTTTTCCCCGCTCCAATGAACTTTTCAATCAAAGTCTGCTGTTCCTCAGAGCAATGTCTGGAACAAGCCATTTTGCTGAGTATTTTCAGCTGAGTACAACATGTGCTTCCTTCCTTCCTTAAATATGGGCCATAATTGATACCTGTTTCTTAACAGAATCCATCGCCTCACTAATTGAACACAACACTACTATTATTTTGAACATGCCCCTTTCAATTACAGATTATATTCCACAGAATGAGCGGCATGCATGTCATGACTGTTGGCCCTGTTGGTTTTCTAGGACTCTACAACACGTAATAGTGAATTATTTGCCATGTAGAAATATCACTTCTACCAGAAAATATGATTTATGAGCTTAGTGATGTTGGACTGCTATTATTTTGAACCCGACTGTACATGTAGCGAAATTCATTCTTCACTTCAACCAATCAGCACTTACAGCGCCCGGGGACCACCTCCAGATCTGAGCCTGTGCCTTGATCAAGGGCTAACCTAATCTACATGTTTTTAAAGGTGGGGGAAACCGGAACACCCAGAGGAAAACCCACGCAGACATGGGATGGGGGGGGGGAGAGCATGCAAACTCCACACAGAAAGACCCGGTACGCCCCGGGATTTGAACCCAGGACCTTCTTGCTGTGCTGTGCTGTCCACTGGGCCCCCATGCTGCTGAAAAGTCCAAAACCAACAAAGCATCCATCTCACAAAATGTTCTGACTCCCTCAGTCTGTATGTGGAACATTGCATACTGAAGACATTGAGCCAGTAAATAATGCTTTTGTAAGGGACTATTTTCAGCAGCGGATTAACATCTTTGCTGATATCGTATAACAGCAAACTCCCTTGGTATTTAAAAAAAAAATTAAAAAAATCAAGATTTATCTTTTTAATCTGGCTTTTAATGAGGGGTAATCCCACTCTTTCAGATAATATGGTATTTAACTTTTGATTGTTAGTAATGTTGACTATACACTGGGTAGTTGACTAAATGTACATACGTTCCACCACTTTGTTTTATTGTTCTAATTTATTTTATGGTATTGTTATCAAACATATTACTTGTTTATTTCCATTTAGAAATATTGTTTTAAGTTCTAAAGCACTTTGGGGTGCATATTTGCCTGAAAGGTGCACCACAAAACACTAGTCGCACAACTCCTACAAGGTTTCCCTCAGTCACAGCGATGTGATTAGACAACGTGGCCTCCTGGTGGTCCAGACTAGCTAGTGCTGCATGCATTCAGCTATGTGTTTCAGCAGGAACTCCAGAGACTGGATTAGCTTTATTAGAGGTGTAGGGCTCACAACAACAGCCCAACAATACATTCAGTAGTAGGACGGCTTTGTCTCAGCAGACAAACAACAGCTGTGTTTGGGTTGAAAGAAGTTAAATGCAAGAAGGATAAAGGGTTTCACTTCAGATTAAATACATTAACCAAACTAATAAACATATAAAGGGTTAGGTGTAATTCACACGGGTGTAGTATTGGGTTTTCACTGTTTCACACAGTAAAGTGTCTGATGGTATCGATGGAAACAAAGTGCTCCAACCACTTAAAAAAACAGTCAGGAGGCGTCCATGTTAAGGTGAAAAATATAGCATAGACTGTTTGTGTGTACAGTTTCATTTCAGAATTACTATTAAACAACTGTCTTGTTATTATAAAATTGCATAGAAGACTGCTGAAGAGAGGCACACTAATATGTGCAGTACCAGAGAGTTTGCACATGACTGTTTGTTCTAGATGCTCAGTGTCAGGGGCCCGGTGCTCTGAACGGCGTTCATGACGGAGCGGACCACTTCAGAGGTGGAGCCTTGGCCTCCCAGGTCCGCCGTGTGCAGCTGGAGGACAAAGGACATGACCAAACAACGTGAGCCAACATCTCAACTCATTCAACTTTTTTTTCTTTTCTTTTAATAGCACCTTTCATACTGAAAGTTCAAAGTGTTTTACAACAAAGTGGAGAGACCACAAAACATACAGTACATTATCAATATCATATCAAAATACTAAAATCAGTTACCAAATAATCAAAGGAGATTAACACAGGCTGCAAATATATGCCAAAACAATAGAGTATGTACAAATCAAAACCACACAGGGGAATGCAAATCATGTAAACTATGATAATAAAACGTGACAGTTAGTTAAAAGCTTTGCTGAATAAATAAGTTTTCAATTGTCCAAGGAGCTTGTATCTCTTATAGCTTATTTAGCGATTTATTTATTTACCTGTGTGATAGTATGCATTTAAAAAACCCAAAGCAAAAGAACTAATAGGAGGTGAGGGATTATAAAAGTACAAAGAATGTGTAGCGTGTGCCGTGGCGTACCCGAGACTCAGAGACCGTGGAGAGGATGGCTCTGCGGATCATGCTGGCGTAAGCATGGAGCTGCAGGTGATCCAGCAGCAGGCAGGAGGCCAGCAGCATGGCCGTGGGGTTGGCTGTGTTTTGGTTAGCAATGCTCTTCCCGGTGTTCCTGGTGCCCTGCGCGTAGAAGAGCATGTTGACCGTAACAAATAAGGAACGTGTAGGGATACAGCAGCTCTGACATCTGATTATTTACAATGTTACTGCAGTGCTGAAATATTTGTTCATAAAATATTTTTGTACTGATTTAAGTTTGCACAGAGAAGGAGCAATGGCTAAAGTAAAAGTAAAGGATGTTCTTATCAATGTCATCATATTTATGGAATTTTGTCTTTTTTATAATACCTGTAAATCTATGTAATGGAGCAAGACATGAATATTTAAGTCAACAAAGGCTTGAAAAATAACTAAAGTGCCCATATTATGTTATTTTTTGTCTCTGGTGCTTCAACACAGATACAAAAAAAATCTGCACGGCTTTCTACGTGACTAGCCGAGATGAGGTGGCTAACCCGTAGCACATGCTAGCGCTAGCATGCTAGCTCGTTCTCAATGGCAAAACACTGCTCCCACAGCCACTAGTTGACCAGAATCTCCAAAAGAACTACTTCCTGTCCCTGTTCTACTTCCTGACCCTGTTATGCAGGTATTCCACAAGTGTCCCTGGTCTAGAAGAAGTCTCCCAGGTAATCCTGCCTTGGACTGACCAAAGCTGGAGAAAGAGTTATCTAGCTGATGGATCTTACTGAGCTACTAAGCATGTGCGACTCCAAACAAAGATAGTATAGAAGGGAGATGTCTCACTCTGGAGATAAAATGGAGACCTAAACACATAGGGTGAAAACAGGATCTGCAGCAATGTGCAGTCCAACAAAAATATCGTGTTTTTAGAAAATCAAACCATGTAAACCTATTCTGGTACAACCTCAAAATACAATTATGAACCTAAACTGAGAATAATATGGGCACTTTAACTTGCACTTATCAATATTTATATATAAGCAACGGATCAAATGACTGCATGTAATGTAAAAGGTTGCCGTGCATATAGACAAACCCACACCTCCCACTATTGAGATTATTTTGTCTTTAAGATCAGTGTTTTGGTTTTCCGGGCTGCAACTTTTCTGTTACACCCAACTCTGATAAACCCACTGTCATTCCAAATAACAGACACGGTTAACATAGTGGAACATTTAGCAACCAAAGAGCCAGATATTTCCCTCCGGAGTTGGTGGAGAACAAAAGCAGAACCTAAAGAAGAGTGAATACTGGACTTAAAGCTACCAGTTGATGTCCTCTCACCGTCTCAAACACGGCGTAGTCCTCTCCATAGTTGGCTCCAGGCACCAGACCCGGTCCACCAACCAGCCCGGCGCACACGTTGCTCACTACGTTGCCGTACAGGTTGGGCATGACCATCACATCGAACTGCTGGGGCCTGGAAACCAGCTAGCACACAGATACACAGTGGGGGGAGAGATATTCACATCCTTTCATTAAGTAAAAGTACTAACACCACACTGTGACCATACTCTGTTACAAGTAAAAGTCCTGCATTGGTAATGTTACTTAAGTTAAAGTATGTAAGTATCATCAGGAAAATTAACAAAGTATTAAAAGTAAAAGTATTCAATTGAATTACCTCCCATTTTAGAAAGTGTAAAGGATCCAAAGAGTTGTGTGTTTGTCTAATCATTTCAGTTGGACTTAAATAAATAAAATAAATAATAAATGTCAGATTTTATAAACTACATGTGTTTCATGTGAAAAAACCTTAATTCATAAAGTAACTAGTAATTAAAGCTGTCAGGTGAATGTATTAGAATAAAAAGTACAATATTTCTCTCTGAAATGTAGCATAGGCATGTAAAGAAAAGACAAGTTAAGTACAAGTACCTGAACATTTGTACTTAAACACATTACTTGAGTAAATGTACTTAGTTAGTTTATTTCTCCAATTAGAAATAAGAGGACCAGCATGAGACTGGGCTCAGACGGGCCATTAATGTATCTTCCAACTGTAGGAACTCCTTGGTTTTAAATATTTAATCACCCCTGTTAACCTCTAGCCATAACCATCTGATTTATTATATTGAGAGAAATGTGAGGCGCTGAACATGATGTTGGTGATGACATAAACGCCACCGCAGCGTGCAGACATGCCCTAGCTACCTGCATGGTGGTGTTGTCCACAATCATGCTGTCGAAGGTGATCTCAGGGTAACCGCTGGCAACCTCCTTACAGCACTCCAGGAAGAGGCCGTCACCCAGCTTCCTGCACACACACACACACACACACACACACACACACACACACACACATTAAGATGTTTCATGTGTTTTATAGGGAAAGATGAATAAACACAGGTGGGTCGGGGTCTCTGAGCTGGCAGAAACGGACATGATGTTAGCTTTGTGGACAGCCGTGACCCGTCCACGTCCTTTGGCCCTCGCAGTTCTGAACGCGTAGTCAGCGATGCGTAGAGATTTGGTCTTGGTGATGATCTTCAGACATTCAACAACGCCCGGGACATTCTGCAGAAACAGGAGGAGAGAAAGAGGAAAGTTACACGGAGGTTGGGTTTCTTATGATGTGTGTATTTCACTATCAAGGAGATTGTGAGCCAAGGTTCTAATAGTTTCAATTAGTTTGTAATTTATTTTAGTTTTGGATTTCATTTTAGTTTAGTTTAAGACTTCAGAGTGGCTTTGCTAGTTTTAGTTTAGTTTCAGTTTTTCAGAAAGATTTAGTTTCAGTTTTTATGTATTGAATTTGAGTTAGTTAGATACACAAATTCATGCTGTCTTTTTTTCTGTAGTGAAATAAATAAAAATAAAAAACCTGAAATGATTAACGTTCATTTTTGCTTATTTTAATTGTATATATATAAAACATTTTATATAATATACAATGTATATATATATATTCAAATATTTTTTCTTGAAGGTTGTAGTTTTTTATTGAGTTTCAGTTTACTATTTAGTTTACTAATATTTTCCCCTGTTTTTTGGGGGGGAGTTTAGTTTCTGCTGTGGACACACACCTCGTGCTCCAGGCTGCTGTACTCCCCCTCGGTGTTCTCCCTGATGATCATGATGTCGATGTTTCTGTGGCGTGTCCTCACTCCTGGGAGGGACTGGCAGTGCATCACATTGGCATACAAATCCAGAGTGGTGCTGTAGAGAGAGGGTGAGGTGAAGAAAAGAGAAGGGTAGATGAGACGGATAGAGAGGCCGAAAATAAAGATGAGAACAAAACACTAACACCACTGCTTTATACCAATGCTACCATTGTTCTTTTACACAGAGATCCTAAACAGGGGGTCCGCGACCCCGAGGGGGTCCACAGAGGCCAAATTGTTGAATTGGATACATTAACATACAACAAATTATGAGCAAAGACAATTCAGCCTATTTGTGTAAAAAACTAACATTTACCGTACACAACATTGATGATAGGCTTTACTAATCAAGGTAAGGTAGCTGCTATGGTAGTCTCACATTGCCAGACCTTCCTCCACAGCGCTGCAGAGGAAGGTCTGGCTAGTCCACACAGCATTCTGGGATGGGAGAAAAAACGTGATCTGGTTTATTGGCATTTCTAAAACCAATCACAATCGTCTTGGGCGGTGCTAAGCACTGGACGGAGCCACGGTGCCTCTGTAAAATAGTCTCAGGAAGGAACTTGTTTTGGTGGAACGTGTGTACGTTAAAAAGTAGTTTTAGTCGTCATCAACGGGAAACTCAGATTGGACACATAGTCTAGCTAGCTGTCTGGATTTACCCTGCAGAGATCTGAGGACCAGGTAACCATAGTCTTCAGATTGGACAGATAGTCTAGCTAGCTGTCTGGATTTACCCTGCAGAGATCTGAGGACCAGGTAACCATAGTCTTCAGATTGGACAGATAGTCTAGCTAGCTGTCTGGATTTACCCTGCAGAGATCTGAGGACCAGGTAACCATAGTCTTCAGATTGGACAGATAGTCTAGCTAGCTGTCTGGATTTACCCTGCAGAGATCTGAGGACCAGGTAACCATAGTCCTCAGATTGGACATATAGTCTAGCTAGCTGTCTGGATTTACCCTGCAGAGATCTGAGGACCAGGTAACCATAGTCTTCAGATTGGACAGATAGTCTAGCTAGCTGTCTGGATTTACCCTGCAGAGATCTGAGGACCAGGTAACCATAGTCCTCAGATTGGACAGATAGTCTAGCTAGCTGTCTGGATTTACCCTGCAGAGATCTGAGGACCAGGTAACCATAGTCCTCAGATTGGACATATAGTCTAGCTAGCTGTCTGGATTTACCCTGCAGAGATCTGAGGACCAGGTAACCATAGTCCTCAGATTGGACAGATAGTCTAGCTAGCTGTCTGGATTTACCCTGCAGAGATCTGAGGACCAGGTAACCATAGTCCTCAGATTGGACATATAGTCTAGCTAGCTGTCTGGATTTACCCTGCAGAGATCTGAGGACCAGGTAACCATAGTCCTCAGATTGGACAGATAGTCTAGCTAGCTGTCTGGATTTACCCTGCAGAGATCTGAGGACCAGGTAACCATAGTCCTCAGATTGGACAGATAGTCTAGCTAGCTGTCTGGATTTACCCTGCAGAGATCTGAGGACCAGGTAACCATAGTCCTCAGAAATCCACCAGAGGTTAGTACGCCAACACAGAGACAGAGGAAGGTAACAGACATCTGGCCGAAAAGAGTGAAATCCGGCGGAGCAATCCCAGAAGTGGAACAATGTGGAGATTGTAATGTATTGGTGTGGCACTAGAGGCACTATTCATGTGCTTTACTCATAATGTCCATTCTCAGCCACCGTACCCCACTGGGTGGATTATAAAGCAACACAGAAAGCAGAATAAAGCAACACAGCGTAAAGTTCACAACGTCTCCGTTACTGAGTCATGGTATATTACAGATATAGACTACTATGGCAGCCATCACAGATACATTTTGGCTTAAGGATTCAATGTGCCTTCCACATGTAAGTTTAATATTTAAACATGGTGTATGAATAACACATGAGCATCCATTCAATTTCATCCATCTGGCCCCATGTAATAATTAACTCAGTTTTATACAATACATGTACTAGGGGTCCCTGCTCTGTCTCTCTTTCAGCAGGGGTCCTTCCAAGACCCCTGCTTTAACACAGCAGTGTTGAAAGTGGTGAAAGATGAAAAGCTTACCGGAGCAGGTTGTTTCTGGACTTGTAGGAGGGTGGCAGGTTGTGGTTGGTCTCGATGTTCCCTGGATAAACAAACCAAAGTTACACCTGAAGAATGACCCAACTACATGAAGCAGAATGTCTGGGCTTCCTTTTGAGTTACACTCTTCGCTTTATAAAAGCTGAAATCCTTGACAGTTTTAGCCTTTTGAAACTGTTTTAGAGTAGCGATTCAGCTGTGTGAACATTGTACAGGGCGCAGTTTGTGGGACATTATGATTATTTTATGATTTTTACACACACACACACACACACCTTTTAGTGCAACGCCATTGCGTCTAATAGCCATGATGGCATTATTGATGTCTTCTTCTGAGTCCTTAGATGAGTCCACATTGACAACCTCAAAGTCCACTGGCACACAACAGAACCTGGTAATAAAGAGCAGATGGAGATCACTTCAGTATGACAGAGCTGAGGCGTTTACTGACAGTATGAGCTGGTTACTAGGGCTAGACGATTAATCAAAAAGAAGTTTATTTCCATAACGTTCAACTTCCAGGATTGCTTTGTTGCCACTAGAAATTCAGCTGGATGCCCCTCTTTTTGGCCAGATGTCCATCACCTTCTTCTTTCTTTGTGTTGGCGGATTTCTGAGGACTATGGTTACCTGGTCCTCAGATCTCTGCAGGGTAAATCCAGACAGCTAGCTAGACTATCTGTCCAATCTGAAGACTATGGTTACCTGGTCCTCAGATCTCTGCAGGGTAAATCCAGACAGCTAGCTAGACTATTTGTCCAATCTGAAGACTATGGTTACCTGGTCCTCAGATCTCTGCAGGGTAAATCCAGACAGCTAGCTAGACTATCTGTCCAATCTGAGGACTATGGTTACCTGGTCCTCAGATCTCTGCAGGGTAAATCCAGACAGCTAGCTAGACTATCTGTCCAATCTGAGGACTATGGTTACCTGGTCCTCAGGTCTCTGCAGGGTAAATACAGACAGCTAGCTAGACTATCTGTCCAATCTGAGGACTATGGTTACCTGGTCCTCAGATCTCTGCAGGGTAAATCCAGACAGCTAGCTAGACTATCTGTCCAATCTGAGGACTATGGTTACCTGGTCCTCAGATCTCTGCAGGGTAAATCCAGACTGCTAGCTAGACTATCTGTCCAATCTGAGGACTATGGTTACTTGGTCCTCAGATCTCTGCAGGGTAAATCCCGACAGCTAGCTAGACTATCTGTCCAATCTGAGGACTATGGTTACCTGGTCCTCAGATCTCTGCAGGGTAAATCCAGACAGCTAGCTAGACTATCTGTCCAATCTGAGGACTATGGTTACCTGGTCCTCAGATCTCTGCAGGGTAAATCCAGACAGCTAGCTAGACTATCTGTCCAATCTGAGGACTATGGTTACCTGGTCCTCAGATCTCTGCAGGGTAAATCCAGACAGCTAGCTAGACTATCTGTCCAATCTGAGGACTATGGTTACCTGGTCCTCAGATCTCTGCAGGGTAAATCCAGACAGCTAGCTAGACTATTTGTCCAATCTGAGTTTTCTGTTGACGACTAAAACTACTTCTGAACGTACACATGTTCCACCAAAACAAGTTCATTCCCAAGGCTATTTTGCAGCGACACCGTGGCTCCGTCAGTACAGAAAATACTAGCTATTATTATTATTATTCTTAGTATTACCTGCAGCATTTTTATAATGCTTAAACCTGATTGGTGTGTTTACAATTAAGCAATCGTGTGCCTACACACCTGTAATTGTGTGCCTACAGAGACACGCCGCAAATACACTGGGTCATGCGGTTCCTCTCGTCAGTCCACAAAATCAGGCATTTTGGGCCGCAACAATCTCAAAAAGGCTGTGTTTCACAGATTGGCTCACGGGTGTGGTCATGTGACAGTCAGAGCTTTGGAATTGCAAGGAAGTGACATCAGGATATACTTCTGTGTCTATGGTATACAGGTGTGTTTAGTGTTTTGCAGAAAGTGTGAGGCAGATATTGTGCTTATAGTGGTGCACAAGCAAGCAAAACCAAAATATGAGAACCTCTAAACGACGTCATTTTCCCATGTCGGTTATTCGTTTTTTAAATCCTGTTAATACTTTTCCCACTGTGTGGCCAGTTCATTTTAGACACCAAAAAGACTAGTTAATATTAGAAAAAGGTAAGTCCCAGGACACAATCGCCTGTTTCCTGGGTGAAAGTCTTCACTTTCTAGGAAACTTGTTTTTTTACAATACAAATAAAATGTGTCTTATTTTTTCATAAGTTTCATTTCAAGCAATGTGTGCTTTTGATTTAAATTGACTAAAATAATCAATGAAAGATAAAAATTAACGGTACAAACCTTGTTTTTAAACTATAAGGGCCACAAAACACACACACACTCACACACACACACACACAACAAAATAATAATTTATTAATCGTAATGGAAGAAAATGTTGAATTAACTATAACGCTAATTTGAACTGTGTGTGTGTGTGTGTGTGTGTGTGTGTATGTGTGTGTGAGAATTCTCACCGGAATAGCTCACACACGTGCTTGGCCAGCTCAGGTCCGATGCCATCTCCGGGGATCAGAGTCACGGTGTGTCTGCCTCCGTACAGGGCCGGTGGAGGCTGTAACGCACGCTCAAACACACACAGAAAGTTAAAGTCGTCCCCACACAGCGCAGTAGGTACGTCCTCACAAAACCACTGACAAGACGCTAAGCTATTGGAAAGACAGAACCTGTAACCCCTAGTTCAAACACTACTGCTATACGTCTGTGTGTGCGTCGTAAGCAGCCATACTCACGATGGTCTGGTGTGGGTGGGTGGAGGAGGGAGGGATTCGGAGCAGAGGAGAGAAAACAGGGAGGTTATTTGGACAAAAAGGAGAGGGAAGACACACGGTGACCAGCAGCTTCCCGGTGGCATCACAAGCACATTGATGAGACAAAACACCGTTGGTGCTCCTGTGGACATGCAGTAAAGAAATGCTGGCATAGAATTCATATTGTAAAAAGTGAGATTTTTTATTATAAAGCAGGTGGAGGTGCTATAGAAATACTGTGAAAGCATCAAAATGCTTAACCTACAAAGAAATGCACACAGTCCATTTTCAGAAACTGTGTCTTTAAACGAGCCGTCAGGACTTCCTGTACAGTCGTGATGTCACAACTATTCTATATATAGGTCATACAGTCATTCCCCGGCTGCAATGACGGTACAGTGATGCTGAGAACGCAGATGCGGAAGACCCAGAAGCACTGACCAATCACAGCATCCTGGGCTTTTTCAGGAGGGGGTCTTAAAGAGACAGGCGCTAAAATGGAGCGTTTCAGGCAGAGGGTTAATCCAGGTATATTCAGACAGACAGTTAGCCTGACAAGCCTGGGAACTCCCCATTGGCAGGGCTCAACCTGAAGGGCGGGATAAACGGTTGTCTTTCAAATTCCCTCTGCACGCAATAGGCAGCGCTACAACCAATCAGAGCAACACTGGTTCAAACTTTTGCCGTATCCAGTCGGCAAAACTCCGAACACATATTCCTTTTTTAAGAATGACTTCAGAGCTTAACGCCAAGTCTTTCAGAGTCGCTGCCAAAGCCAAATCCATAGACCACCGTTCGCCAGCAGCAGGGAATTCACACGGAACTGTTGCAACTCTACAATCCTTATGTTAAGCCCGCCCACCGACTCTATACACGATGTGATTGGCCTGACCAGAATTTGTTTTTTCCAGCTCGCAAGCCAACGGCGGTTGCTAGACGACCCTGGCTACAAATTACATTTGCGGCTGCTAGGGTGCGTCTAGATTTCTAGGCTTTAAGGTGCACAACCATAGGGTTATCAGGGTTGGAAGGTCCTAAGGTAAACCAGGTGGGAGTGACCTCCAGAACAACTTACAGTGTAAGTGGACTTGTGTCTCTGATTACATGTAGCCGCACTGTAAACCTGTAAATACAGAGAATAGGAGGTTATTTGCAGAAAGGATTTATGAATTAAGATCAAATGATAAATTACAAGTCTACATATGAAATGTACACAATGTCCTGAAATTAATTTGTGAGTTTAGTTATTCTTTTTAGAGTTGATGAGATTATATTATCACCATGGTACGGTCTGTCAAAGCGAGTTCATGACACCAACCAACAACTATTTTCATTGTGAATTACTCAATGATTCAAATGAATTGTTTGATCTATAAAATGTCAAACTATTTTGTAATTCTACTTCCACGTTTCCAGGTTCATCTCATATTGTAGTTCAAACCCAAAGAAATACAGTTTACTGTCATAGAAAACTAAGAAAACCAGCAAATATTTAAATTTAAAGTGCTTGATCCAAAGGGTTATGTTTTGGACCTTTTTGTTCCATAAAATTAGTTTATTAAAATTATTAATCCATTATCAAAATTGTGGCCGATTAATTATCAATTCAACAACCTACATTTGAGCTCAAAGTGAGTTTATATACTGTATATACACAGTATATATACTCCTGGCTGTATTAGTCTATGTGCCTCTGCAAATTGCCCCACAGGATAAATAAAGTGTTTGGAATTAAATTACTACCCATATTATTTTATTTGTTTATTATTCTCTGCATTTTTTGCACTTCTGGTTAGATGCTAAACTGCATTTTGTCATCTTAATACTTTTAAACTGGATGCAACAAAAATAAAGTTGAATCTAGTCATAGGAACTTATTGGTTACATGCAACAAGTGTTGCAAATTTGCTTGGGTTGTTGTTATTTCTGCTATATGAAATGAAATGGATCCTGTGAATATGCGGTTTATCTGCTCCTGTAAAAAGCTAAATCAAACTTCTTACCAACACATAATACATTGCATGTATTTTAAAGTTTTGTTGTATAATTTGAATCACATATTTCTGCACAGTCCTTTTAAGTTGGGAGGAAAAGTTAACTGGCAACTAGCAAGAGGCAGAATATAACTTAAGTACTATTATGAGGTACTTTACTTGAGAATATTCTTTGTTGTATACTATACTCTGCTATTGTATGCTACTTTATACTTTTTACTTCCCTACATTTATTCTGTAGACATTCAAAATAAATCAACTAATAAATTATGTATTATTATAAATTAAGCTGCCCAGCAGTATGAACTTTTACATGCAGAAACATTAGTGATGTTGACGATATTGCATCACTATAACCAGTGATATAATATGTATTATTCTGAAATTGTCCATTCTGAACACAAGTTTTTGTACTTATACGAATAAAGTAGGCTACTTTTACTTTAGTAAGACTCTGTAAATACACTGTGGTATTGCTACTTTGACTTAAGTAACGTAAATGATGAATCCTTCCTCCACCACTGCCATTAGTCGACAGCGTACTATTACAGTTTAAATAATTTACGACCCTGCAGGGACTGGAGAAGTTTAAGGATGCAGTTACAGCCTGATCACGCTTGGGAGAAAAATAAGAATGCTGCATAAGTAGCAATGCATTTTCTCAGCAGGGATTTACATTTGACATCAAGTTGACAAAGTGGTGCTGAAAGGACAGCGACATTACCCAAGCTAGCTTAGTTAGCCAACTAACCACCCACCCATTAATCAGCTTAGCTTCACTCCCAGGCACACAGCTGTTCCAACAGACTAACTAGTAGCGTTAAAGCGCTTACAATGTTTTTAAGAGTCTTTTTTATCTGCTGGTGAACCCAGAGGCTGCTCCTACCCTGGTTAACCGGTTGTTGAACACGAGATTCAGGACTCCGGAGAGGGACCGCACAGACCGGGCCGTCATGTTCGCTTCACTGGCTGCGGATTGATGGACGGAACGGGGGCGTGCAGCGCGCTCACAGTTAATCTCAAACACTCTCTCTCTCTCTCTCTCTCTCTCTCTCTCTCTCTCTCTGCACCGACAGTATGATAAAAACATCCATTAGCAACACAAGACTCACGCTCAGTGGTTTCTGTGACATATGAGAAGTACTTTTCAAAGTACTGTTTAAAAATACAAAAATACACAGAGCTACCTAAAAAGTCACCTGGTTTATTATTGGAACAAATAAACCAGCCGTTGTCGTTAAGTTGGTGTGGACCATGCAAGTCCTTAAAGCTTGCTGGGTGTCACCATGGTAACAGACAGCCTCAAGGGCCCGATGGCCTAGTTAGTTTGCACCCCCATTTTTTTTTTCTCGTGGCACTTTTTCCCTCCGAGAGCAGTGAGTTCAACCACCGGGAGGCGACATACACACGAAGATTTAACATGAACGGGACAGCCAGCGTTAGCCATTCTACCTGTTACATGACTTGTTCATTTTTCATGCGCTAACAACGGCTAGCTAATTCATTGCTTTTTAAATTAACTGTATATGTTCACTACTGTGTTTCAGTAGCATCAACAGTGCCCTGCCATAACAGCAGCTAGCTAGAATATTAAAGTTATTCATATTTAAGAGGCGATATTAATAGCACCGGACAGGTAACTGACAAATAACAGGGTTTGTACTTGAATTACTTCAGGGACACTTGGAGAAATTTCAACTCTCCAGTTTTTTTTATCCCCATCCAAACCGTCGATATTCTCGTTCTGGTAGTTGTAGTTTCGTTCTGTTTCCCACCACGTCTGTTCAAGTCGGACGTGATACACATATTAGACTACTTTTCCCAGCGTTCCCCGCGACAGCGCCTCCTCCCTCCACTCCCTCCGCCTTCCCTCCCACTCAACTGGGCCGCGAGGAAGTCGCAAGATGGCTGATGTCGCTTGGAAGTAATGTTCCCCTCTGCAACATGAAGCCGTGAGTGTGGAAGAAAGCGAGGGAGGCACCATCGGGCTTTATTTTTATTTTATTTTAGTTACTTTTCTTTTATTTCGTCAAACATCCATCTCATTCCGCGTCGTGTCCGCCCCGGACTTGTCTTCGGGAGTTGACGCGTCAAATCACGCCGGGGACCCTGCCAGCAGCTAACAGCTAGCCACACAGCTAGCAAACGTTAGTAACGTTACAGCTAGCCACACAGCCAGGCACATAGCTTGTTAGTTTATTCTAATTAATATTCGGACACATGCGAGCCAACAAGCTACCGATACAAATATGCTCAAATTTGCCTGAGGTAGTGCAGAATAAATGTCCAATATTTTAGTTGCCAGATAATAAAAAAAAAAAAGATTTTGCAAGCTGCTCGGTTTAACATCATGTCCGCGAACTGACCATCTAGCCTGTGGTGTGCTAACTAATGCGCAGTATTGCATCTGTTTCATGTGCACAAACCAGCAGGAGAATTATTTTATTGGCATTTTTCAGTAATATCCACCACCTTGCTGCATTTCCGTTATTTGATGCCAACTACATTTTTGAAGCTGGTTATGTTAAAGCCAAATTATGGGAGCAGAATATGTGTTGAACTTTTTCTGGTTGTAGGTAGCTACACTGGCCTTGCTGGAATCTCACCAAAAATCCACAGGGATGGACACTAAACTGAGAACCCACGACCAAAACTGAGAAATTGGCATTTCGATATCTCGGAAGAAGTAACGATAAGTGACACCCGTGTACAGCGGTGTATGGTGACTCATTTCACTAGTCTGGGTGACAGATAAGTTGTTTTGCAGGGTTAACTAAACTACAGTTAGTCACTACATCGGAGACCAGTTAGCTTGCCTAAAGTGCATAGCTAGCTACGGTCTCGCCCCACACCACATTTCAAACACGGCGTACAGAACGTATTCAGAGCCTGCTCCCGGCCAGACACACCGGCTTAACAACACAGTCATGGGAGTGCAGGGCTTTCAAGAGTATTTAGAGAAGCGGTGTCCCGGGGCCGCAGTCCCAGTGGACCTCCTGAAGCTTGCCCGTACCGCGGCCCGCCAGCCCCCTCACCACCATCACCCACACCACCACCCACATCAACCAGGGCCCATGCCTCCCCCGCCCCCGCCTGCCAGGATCCTAATCGACGCTGACTCCGGCCTGCAGCGCCTCTACGGTGGCTACCAGACGGACTGGGTGTGCGGGGGCGAGTGGAACGCCATGCTGGGCTACCTGGCTGCCCTGTCACAGGCCTGTCTGTACCAGGGCGGCCTGGAGCTCGTCGTGGTTTTCAATGGCACATTGGGGAAGGAGCGCTGGCCCGAGTGGGCGCGGCGAGCTCAGGGCCAGCGACAGACGGCGCAGCTGATAGTCAACCACGTCGGCAGCAAGGCCACCCCGCCTCCCCGGGCATGGTTCCTGCCCCCGGCCTGCCTCAGCCACTGCGTCCGCCTCGCCATGTTCCGCTTCCGAGTGCGGGTGAGCAATGTTTGATCATGGTTGTGTGCAGTTTTTATTGTGTTTATATGGCGTGCTGTTCATTTAACACTTGCCCTTTCTTGTTGCACGCCCATTTAGCAGCTTACATCATCCAGGGCCGTTTTAACTCCTTCCAGTTGGGTAACAAGTGTAACTACCAACCCTAACCACTGAAAAGAGTCAATCTGGACATGTGTTTTAATATTATACATACAAACATACAGACCCGATCTGTCAAACTGGCTGTCTTGTATTGGCTGTTTTTAGCCAGCAGAGCATATATTCTGTCTCTGATGCCTGTAGCTGGCCTGCTCTGCTCTAATGGATGCATTGGTGTTAGCTCTACTGGGAGGAGAAATGTATTCTGGACATCATGCAGCGACTACTGGCTAAAACAGTCCATGTATTAGACCAACATGTTTTGTACAACATAACCTAGTCTAGCCTATATATTGCATAACATGAACTCATTGAACCTTTCATACATTGTTGAATAACTGCTGAGTGGATAGAGTATTTATAGATCCCCGTTGTGTGTTCAATGGTACATTTGTAAAAACTTATTTTGTGCATTTCAGTTTGTTGGTGATTGAGAAAGAGAAAATATGTTTTATGTATCTGACCTGTTAGCAATAGTATTTGCTCTTATATGAAATATAGAAAGTGGGTGTACTGTACCTGCCTTACACTACTATTATGGGGCAAAGAATATCTTGCATGTGTTTGAAGAAGGAAATTGGTCTCATAATGCGTCAAGGCCGCTGATTGACTCTCATGGTTCTCTCCTGTCAACTTTACCTGGCTGTCTCTTTTTGCTTCCCATCTGCTTGCGTGCAAACCACCATGCCATAGTGTATCATGAGAGAATAAAGAATAGAACAATCCCACCCACATTACAGTACAACGCATTCAGATGGTGTGTGTGTGTGTGTGTGTGTGTGTGTGTGTGTGTGTGTGTGTGTGTGTGTGTGTGTGTGTGTGTGTGTGTGTGTGTGTGTGTGTGGCATCATTACTCACAGTTCCAATGTGTAGTTTTTTCCTCCCTGTATTCTGTGAAACAGTAGTATTTCTTCTGCTTCAAGTATTTCACTTCTGCTTGAATTACACCTTTACTAAAGTATTGCTATTCCTCTTCATGCTGCTTTGGTGCCCTACTCAACTTTACATGTGCAGCTTGCAGTCTGTCCATTTGTAACCATTGCATATATATTATTCTGGTTTGTTTACATTCATTATTAGTTGTACTTTTATTATTGGTGAGTGGCACACACATATTAATCAATTTGAACAAGTCTGACTCCTTATGCCTGTTTCTTCAAAATCAGTCTTGCCAACGCTGCCACATGTTGCACTAATTTTGAAGACACAGATTTGATCTCCATGCTCATTAAATAGATTTTTGATGAAGTAACTGAGGGTAATGATTTAGTGTTCACCTGATTAACACCGATGTCCTTTTAACAAGATTAACATACCAATTTTGGCATACTTGTGAAGCTCTCCTGCTCCTCTTCTTTGGCATAACCAGGCATCTCACCCACCAATTGGGTTCCGCATGAGTGGGCTGTGAATCAATTAGGTTGCCGTAGGTCCAGGTATCTGCACCACCCCCAGTGATTCGGAACAAATGGTACAGCTCAAATTTCCCCCAAATGTATTTTTGCGAGGCCTGTGGAGCTTTAGTATTTTGTTGGTATACAGAGTGGCAGCAGCACAGACGTTCTGTAACCTATCCTCCTCATACATTGAGTATGTAGCTGCAAAGATTAATCAATTACTTGGCAACTATTCTATTAATCTGCAGCTATTTTGATAGTCATTTTTAAGATAAGAAAAAAATAACTTTAAGCTTGTTAAATGTATTTTCTAGTTTCTTCACTCTTCCGTGACAGTAAACTAAATATCTTTGCGTTGTGCACAAAAGGAGACAAAATTTGAGGACGCCATCTTGGGCTTAGGGATACACCAATTGAAATGTTTAACCATTATCTGACATTTTATAGAACAATCGATTAATTCCGAAAACAATTGACAGATTAATCGACTATGAAAGTAATCGTTGCAGCCCTAGTCGTTTGGTTTATAAAACATCAGAAAATAGTCAGAAATTCCCCTCAGTCTAAGGTGACTTCGTTATATAACTTGTTTTGTCTAACTAACAGTCCAAAATGCAACAGTGTTAAGTTCAGAGAAAAGCTGGAACTGGGTTACGTTTGGGAAAACTAAAACACATTTAAAATTGGCTGCAGATTCAAATCAGTCAATCCAAAGCTCTAAACTACTGTGCTGCTTTTACTCTAAACATGACAACTAAATCTAATACATAGCAAACCAGCATAGCAGGATGTTATCCATTTCCAAATCCATTTAGAGTTTGTTTTTATGACACAGCAGGTTTGAGTTTGTCCCCTCTGCATCTACAGGTTGTACAGACTTTGGAGGACCACCACCAGGAAGTGCTGTCTCTCTACAGGGACTTTGGATTCGCTGGCCTCATTGCTCAGGATTCTGAGTTTGCCCTCTGCAACGTGCCCGCCTACTTCTCGTCACATGCGCTCAAACTGAGCTGGAACGGCAAGAACCTGACCACACACCAGTACCTGCTGTCTGAGGCTGCCAGGCAGCTCGGGCTGAAGACACAGCACCTGCCCTGCTTTGCTGCTCTGCTAGGTTAGGAGCGCCACACTTTGCATACACTTTAAATACACACAAGCAAACATTTAGCCAACATTTCTTTGCCTGAAACACACACCCCTACTTGTAAATTGTATTTTTGGCACCCCATTTTGTCTGTTGTCCTTGTTCATTGACACAGCAAACATTTGAAAGAGTTTCTGTCTTGCAGGAAATCATATTCTGCCTGATGAGGACCTGGCTGCCTTCCACTGGAGTCTGCTGGGACCAGAACACCCACTAGCTTCTCTTAAGGTGCCATATTATTTCTAAACCAAAGTCCTCTGCAAACCACAGCTTAAGCTGCAAGAATAATGGCTCTAACAATCATGTAATATTGTAATTAGTCAAATAGTGACTTGAGCCTTGATTTACCTGAAATATTAACAGAACCAGACCTTACTTGGGACTTGATAAGTTTATTTTCAGAGAAGAGTGTTTTTCACAATAAAATCCTTTCAGTTAATTAGGGACATAATGCTTTCTGATCAATGGAAGGCTTTTATTGGGAAAAATGCAGGAAATGTTGACTTTTATTAATGACATCTTAAAATCATTACATTGATAGGAAGGATTGGTAGAAAATAGTTTTAGTTATCAGGAGAAAAAAGGACTAGACATAGCACAACATAATAAAATATATATTTTTGTCATCTTTGAACATCTTATTTCTAAATACCTACAATTCATCTGCAAACATGGAACTTGTAAAGTGTATAAACGTTGCATCTAAAGTCTATTGGCAAAGAGAACTCACTCCACTGCTTTCCTTTGCATTCCTTGCTGCCACTTTGTCTTATTTTCTTGTATCTGGACACCTTGTGTTTTGCTTAGCAATGACACCAGTCTTATGTAAATTCTGCAATTTAACAGAATATGTCAGTAACTAAAAAAGGAAAATGACATTGGCAGTGCTGATCTCTATGAATATTACAATATTGAGCTGTGATCCAGTCCTATAACATACACAGATTATGGGTAATGGTCTACAACAACAGAGGCACTTTTGTCTTTTCAGATGAATAGATGAATAAAATGATTAACTCTATGAGCCAGAATCAGACGCAGCTTATTAAGCCTGAATGTTTTAATTTTTCACATGTGGCTATGAGAGACCTAATGTCTAACTATAGGCATTAGAGCTGACCAGTACATTTGACTATGGAACTTCTGGTCCAGCCTTTTTAACTGTGGTCTAATAAGTAGCTTTACATTTTTTAAATTTTTTTTTACTTTCTCAAATAAAGTGATAGGTACCCCCACAGTTATCTTCATGCGGCTCTCACAGTGTTACTCTCCACCCAACCAGGTGTGTGTGGATTACAACCTTTGTACTGTTGCTGTTTCAGGTGCGAGCCCACCAGTTGGTGCTGCCGCCCTGTGAGGTGGTGATCAAGGCCGTCTCAGAGTACGTCTCCTCCATCAAAGACCTGGGGAACCTTGACGCCATCGCCAGAGATGTCTTCAAACAGTCACAGGTGGGTCAACACTGTCCCTTTGTCCGTCATAATAACACATTAGTTTTTATTGGGTTTAATTTGAGTTGATTGAAATAGGTTTTCCATGTTCCATTTCTGAGCGGACATTTTCTGGAGGTTAAATAGGTCGTCACTGTTGTCACAAGACCCTGAGTCAGCATCTGCACTTCCTCGCATATCAGTGTTAAACCATAGAAATGCACCACGCTCTATATAAATCTATGTGCTGAATAGGATTGTCTGGTTTTAATTTTCTGTGTCTCCGTTTGACAGTGTTTATTACAAATAAAAGGCATTTATAAAAGTTTTTGTTCTGTTATATTTCTGATTGAAATATTTGAGGCACACTGCAATATTAAATGGTCCAGTAAACAAATGATTGTGAGTTACAGCAGGACGTCCTTATATTCTATTATCAGTTGCAGGTGCCAGTTGTAGACCGATTTGTTAGACTTGGACTTTAAAAGATAAGTCTGGTGACACTCTGTAAGTATTGTCAGTGACCAAAAGTCTGAGATATCTTCTTCCTCAGTGCCGTAGAGCTCCATTGTTGTCTATAAACTATTAAAACACATTGAGTCCCTCTGTCGCTCTGGGTGACATGTTCCTTCATTATTATGAGCACGCACACTGCCGTTGATTTGAACTCAATCCCGCATACACAGCAGAAGGATTCTGCTAGAAGTACTCACTAGAGCACCACCAAATGTCTTCATACCCCAGCAAATACACCATTTACTCTTTTATCAGTAAAATTTTCGAAAAACTAAGTGGCCAGCTGTTTTTAGGAAATTGTTTAGCCTAAAAATTTTTATTAAACACGTTTAAAAAAAGATTTTAGGTTGCCAGAAGAAATGCATGGGTTTGTGGATGAGAGCCAGATCAACACATTGTTAGTTTAGATACTTCTACCCAGCCGTACTGATCCTGTAGTTTAATGAGTTCACTTTCATATTAAGACGCTGACACACCAACCCGATTATTGGCAATCGGACAGTCTGGTGGGGTCGGTGACTCGAGTCTGTTCGGTGTGTTCTGTCCTGTCGTCAGTCAGAGGAGCCGTCAGCCTTTATTTGGGCCAGTCAGACTCAATGACTAATCTGATTGGTGGAGTGCAAACCCCTGAAATGACGAACGGGATGAGCGTGACTAGAGCCTCTCAAAATCTGACAAATCTATATATTTTTTTTAAAGATTATTTTTTGCCATTGGTTGGTGTGTCAGAGGGTGACACAGGAGTCCGCTCCCATCCCAAGCCCACGAAAATACTCCCGGCCTGTCCCGATCATGTGACTGTCTCCCCAAAAACATCCTGTCCTGCGAGATCCCAAGAGAGACTACCAGATCCCGTCCCGCTCCCGTTTTGTTCTTTATGTTGTCTAAGAAAGTGATCAGACTCTGTTGCCCCGCTGTAGCATGTTTTTCTTTTATTCCAAAGTATGATTCCTGCGGGAGTCCTGAAAAATTGTCTAGTGTCAGAGCCTTTAAAGCTGAGTCGCTTCATACTCGTGTTAAGGCCAGATGTGTATTTCCCTCAGCTGGGCTTAACATTTTCACAGTCATCATCCCACCGTTAAATGCAGTCAACATAATGCTTTGTTTCCTTCCTTTCCAGTCTCGTATGGAGGACAAGGTGGAGCGATTCAAGAAAGCTGTAGACTATTTCTCAGCCGCCTCCAAACCTCGCTCGCCCAACATGGGGCCCTCCTCTTTTATCTGTGAGTAGTAAACAAGTTTAGACAATAGAACCAATAGTCTACAACATTATGTTATCATTTTTGGCTTACTAGTAAATATGTATTTATTAGAAGAAAATGTTCATTTAAATCCTTTTTTTTTTTTTTTTTTTTTTTTTTTTTTTTTTTTGCTCAGTACCTGGGTTTGGATTTGGGGGACCAGCTGGTCACATGGGACCTATGCAGCCTGGAAAGAATCAGGTAGATTCCTTAGCTTGGTAATCCTTTGTCCTCTTTGATGTGTGTGTAATCTGTTCTCTGCTCTCTTCATGAATCTACATGTAGCAGAGTGGATTAAGTTTGTTGCTCTCTGAAATCCCTTTGTGGCATGTGCAGAGGAAAAAACTGGCTGAGGGAGGAGGGAGCTTCACATCCCAAATCCCCCCCCATCCTTGATTAGATGCTTCTGGTTTGATCTGAAATAAATTAGGACAGAATCGGTTCACCCCCTTGTAACGACATTGCCCCCTCCCTCCCCTGTGCTCCTTCTTTTTCTTCCTTTTTCAATTAATTTTTCTTTCTTCTGTTCCTTCATCCTCTCTGTCCAATCACAGTTCCCTCCTCCCCAGATTCCCGGGGTTAAAGCCACCCTATCAAAATGCTCCATATGGACCTGGCTCCAACCCTCTGTTCCCGAACCCGCCGCCACCGTCCCAAGACTGCAACGATTCGCTGACGAGCAAGATGGGCTTCTCTGATTGGTCGGCTCCATATGATTCCACTCAGGGGGGGAAATCGATTACCCAATCATCACACCGCTACTCAGTCTGTTCCCTCACCATCTCCTTCATTGTCATCAGATGGAGATGAACCCAACGACAGCAACGCAAAGTAAGACCCAGAGACCGTGAAGTCGTGTTTCAGCTCTCTAATTATATTGAAGAGAAACAAGTATTTGGGCATTATAGCTGGCGCAAAACACATTTTCACTAATCACAAGGAGAGAAAAATAAAGTAGAAATTAATATGCCAGTGTGTGACTTTACTTTCACTTTAAAAAACTTGAAAGATATTACATACATTCATTTTTGTGAGGAAGAAATTGTTGACAGGTGTTGTTTAATTTTCACACATTTAGCATACAGCAGGACATTGTCCGTGTCATACCCGTTCTCACTGACTGGAAATACTCTGTTCGTTTGGTTTAGGCAATGGGGTGGTGTCCACATTTTTGTTCGACAAATCGTTCTTTCTTCACCTTCCGGTTTGGCGTCAGCTACATGATAGAAACATCCCCCACACGGCCACTCGCTCAGTGTGAATTTTCCGGACAATGAGCTGCTCTATTCACACACTGTCAATCGGACATTACACAGACTTTGTACTCGGGAGCTGGCAGAGTAAAGTCTGTTTGATGTCTGATCCAACTGATGTAAATGTAAATGGACTGTTTTTATATAGTGCTCTTCTAGTCTCAACAACTACTCAAAGCACTTTTTACATAGTACAGGAACCCATTCACACACATTCATACACTGTGGCCGAGGCTTTCGTACAAGGTGCCACCTGCTCATCAGATAAACACTCACACACTGATGGCGCAGCATCGGGGGCAACTCTGAGTTCAGTGTCTAGCCCAAGGACACTTTGGCATGGGACTGCAGGGCCAAGGATCGCCCGATTGGCAGGCAACGGCTCTACCTCTGAGCCACAGTCGGACATTTGCGTTATTACATACAGCTCCTCCGGGTAATTTCTAGATAAGGGTTGCAGTGCGTGTATGTGAAGTGGGCTTGTTCTTCCAAAAAAGGGTTTCAAATTTTTTAATAGGAATCCTTGGATGTGTATGTTCTTAAGTTACTACTTTTCTTAAGCTGCAATAGTAACTCTATCTGTGGAAACTCAAATATTATATAAACACATACACCATGATGAATGCCAGGCCAGGATGATTAAACTAAACCATAAACCCTCTTTCTCAGCCATTTGACAGACAAGCCCTCTCGGTGGGAGGATCCTGCTGGAAGGGTGGGCTCAGCCTCCGGAGATGGTTCCCAAGGCAACGGGAGCGTGTCACACATTCCGTCACTGCTGTCTATGGCGACGCGGAGTCACATGGACATAACCACACCCCCTCTGCCTCAGGTGTGGTTCCAACCAAATAACAGTTTTAGGTTGTGTTGAGAAGTTGCATTTTGTCACCATGTTCCTGTTTTTTTGCTCTTTCAGGTCAGTGCTGAGGTTCTTCGTGTAGCCGAGCACAGACACCGAAGAGGACTGATGTACCCCCAGATTTACCACATATTGACCAAGGTAAACCTTTTTCCACACTTAGATGTCATTCATGTTTAATTCGTGTTTGCATTTGTCTCTACAAGTGTGTATTCTGTAGGGTTGGGTACTTTTCGCATCCAAACCAATACTAGTCCCGATACGGTACGTGAAATTCAGTTCAGTTCAACAAATTAATTAATTTGTAAAAATAGAACATTATGTTTTTTTATTTAGAATATTTTACACTGACAGGAATTAGACAAAAGTAAAACCCCTCCCTCTCTCCTCCCAAACTCGTCCCTACAACCTCTTAAGTTGAATAATTATTAATTTCTTACTTACTGTAACTTTTATTCTTGTATTTGTATATTATATTTTAGCCTGTTTTATTTTCATCATGACCGTTTTTAATTGCTCTTTATTGTCTCATGTAAAGTACAACCTCAGCCTGTCAGTCAGTCCCCAGGGCATAGAAACCACTGTTGCACCTGCAACCACACTTGAAACTACTTTGTCATTGCTGTGCCTCACTGTGACTTCAACATAACTGCTGAGCAGACGTAGATAGGTGTGTGTGTGTGTGTGTGTGTGTGTGTGTGTGTGTGTGTGTGGGACCTCTGCTCTTTGTCATTATGCAGAGAGGATAGATAAGCATGCACTAACTCTCAATTTTGATTTTCCGTGAACCAATACTCTGTAGTACCAATGTGATTCGGCCGGTACCGGCAAAGGCGCAAGGTTCAGTACCCAACTCTAGTATTCTGTCATTGCAAGGCCCCCAAGTCATATTGTCTAGTTTAACAAGGGTTATAAAAATGGCAATGGAGGGGGTAATGTATCAACCTCGTCAGAGCCTCCCTGTAATCTCTCTGTCCTTACTTGTCCCCCTACCCACCACACCCCTCAGGGAGAGATGAAGATGCCAGTGTGTATAGAGGATGAGTGTAACTCCGAGCTGCCTCCTGCCTCTCTGCTGTTCCGCGCTGGCAGACAGTATGCCTACGGCGTCCTCTTTAGTCTGGCTGAAACACACCGCCGCCTGGAGAGGCTCGCTCTCCGCAAGAGGGCTCCCCTGGAAGGTAGGTCCTGGGACCGAGTGGACTGTATGGAGGACAGATTTATTCTTACATTTTTTTTCTGGAAATCCAGCCAGAGAATAAAGCTTTCCACAGATTTACAAAATAAAGATAACTAACTATATAGATTTCTTTTTTTGCCCTGGCCTCACCAATAAGGAATTATTGATCTCATTCATTTGTTTACTGATATATCTAAATGTAATGGAGCCATCCTTATTGGTATTGGTTACACTGAAAATATCTGCTGTTAGAAAGGTTCTGTTCTCTACTATTGGATTCAAACCTTTACTTTTACAACATTGATAGACTCAACGGCCTGTATTTCAATGACACACTGAACCCTTACCTGACCTCTCACTGTTAGTGGCTTTAGAGGAGTGTGTTAGCTACATGATGAGGATAATATATCAACGTTAGTATAACAGCCGGCCCTGCACTGAAACCCCTGTATTGTTGTCTCTAAAGAATCAATTGTACCAGCATCACATCAGTTTTTTTCAAACCATGTACACTTCTCATGCCTCTGTTTTAACAGTTCCTCCAGTGATTGTCAAAGAGTGGAGCAGCGGTAAAGCCAAGTCGGCCCTGACTCCGGAGCTGGTCCCGGCCCTGTGTTTCAGGGAATGGACCTGCCCCAACCTGCGGCGACTGTGGTTGGGACGTGCCAGTGAGGACCGCTCCAGGAGAACCAGGGCCTTCCTGGCCTGCCTACGCTCTGACTGCCCAGCCCTCCTCAACCCAGCACAGGTCCCTCAGCATCTGCTGCTCATGTGCTGCGTGCTCAGGTATGACTGTGTGTGTGTGTGTGTGTGTGTGTGTGTGTGTGTGTGTGTGTGTGTGTGTGTGTGTGTGTGTGCGTGTGTTCCTAAATAAAGTGTGAACTTTGCATGAACACCTCAGTGACAGTCAATAGTTTATATAACAGTAAATTGAATATTTGGGATAAAAACAAGGCATTGAACACAGCTATAAACTCTATGTAAAAAAAAATAAATAAAAATGTCCACTGCTACTAAATTAATTCTCTTAAGGCTATACAATTTGTGTGTTTCACAGCAAAATACTGTGTGTACAATCAGCTATGTTGTTTTTTTTAGTTGGAAGTAATTCTGTGATTTTCAAACTTTAGAGGGTACATCACTTAATGAATTAAATATTGGTTCCAGTAGCACTGTGTTGCCCCTGTGTACCGTGACACCATTTCCATGTTGTAAGTGGAGGTTTAAAGCTGGTGGATGCATTTTCTCTTACGAAGATCTGCAAAAAAATTAACTATTATAATTGATACATTGTTTAAGCCCCATAACATTCCCACAAGACTGGGTTAGGCTTTGTTTCAACTGCTTTGCATATTAAGCTTGTCTAATTGACCTACCGAGTCAGAAAAGGTGTTCACATCAGCTGTAGCTGAGTTGTCCACTTGGTTGAAAGAACTACAGGAGGTGTCAACAAACCAATGGCAAAATGGCCGCACAGCCTCGGTCTCTGGCAGTAACATCCAAATAAAATCCATTATTGAAACTAATGCAGTCATTCAACTCATTTTAAAAGGAGCTAAACACGCTGCAAACACTGCAAATATGGCTAACTTAAGGTATTTAAATGATGCTACTGCAAGACTAGAAGATAACCACTTTGAAGTCACAAGTGAACACTCCCAAGTCTGCCGTTTTCCTGCCCTTCCCATCCTGCAGACATTTTTGCCTTGGTCATAGTACTGTAGATAAAGCACAGCTGTTACTAATAACATTAACGCTGGATGCTGTTCTCTGCAGTGAGCCAGCATGCACAATACCAGGACCCTGAAACAGAAGCCGCTCAACTGCATTAAGCCGTCATCAAAACTTCTTTTGATACAAACTAAACAATACTGCAGTTTTACTACAGAGCAGTGGCTCCTCCTAGCTGCTGAACTGATTCTGGTTTCTTCTTAACATGACAAGTTAACAACAAATTTAATATTGCGCTAATCATCACAACATTTTGCTATTATTATGGGGCAGCTGTGGCTAGAAGGTAGTAAAGTAGTCTTCGGAGGGTTGGTGGTTTGACCGGGCCCCTGTGATCAACATGTCATAGTGTGGCGTCTACAAGTTAAAGTGTCCTTTGGAGCTCCCTGTGCCATTGGTGTGCCATGTTTGTTCCTCCCGTCCTGACGAGCAGGTGGCACTTTGCTTGGTGGCCTTTGCCATCTTTGTATGAATGTGTGTGTGAATTAGGGCTGTCCCAAACTATTCTTTTTTAGACGATTAATCTAGCAATTGTTTTTTTGATTAGTCGAATAATCTAATGATTAATTTTACAATTAGTGATTATTTTCCAATTGGTCACTTAACAATTTACACAAAACTAATTTCAATAAGGTTAAAATCTCTATTTATCAAAATGGTTTAACACTGCACTGTTAGTCAAATTAATTTGCAGTGCAACCTGAAGCCAGATCAATCAATCCAACAACAAATAATGTCCCTTTCAGGAGGAATACACAAATAAAAACTTAAAGTAAACAGAGCCAGTGCAAAAGGAGTAGCCTGTATTTGCTTTTTTTAACAGTAGTACCGTATTTTTTGCACTATAGAGCGCACTAGATTATAAGGCGCACTGTCATGAATGGTCTATTTTCGATCTTTTTTCATATATAAAGCGCACCGGACTATAACGCGCATTAAGCGGGGAAAAAAACAGTCAGATAAGTCAGTCAATCCCCTGTGGTGCTTATAGACACCGTTCTGGTCCCTGTTTTCTCCACAGTGCGGTTCACGGGGATATCAAAGGTGAGGGGAACCTCGTCCATGTTGGTGATTTGCTCTGGTCGGATCTTCTTTTCAGTGATCTTGTTTTTGCAGTATGCTCGGAAAATGACCAACTTTTCTTCGTAATCTTTTGGCAGTTACTGTCTATGTCGACATCATTGACTACGTAAATGACATCAACGAATCGTCCCAGCCCTAGTGTGAATGGGTGAATGCTGGCTTGCATTTTAAAGTGCTTTAAGTGGTCACTAAGACTAGAAAGGCTCTATATAAATGAAGTCCATTTACCTTAATATGTGAGAATATTGACTAGTATTAAAAATCATGTTAGCTCATCGGACACTGTTCTCATTCCTAGAGCCTTGTTATGTCTTTACTGCATGTGCATCTGCAAGTGCTAATGTTGTCACTAAACTGTAAACATCAGCACACTGTATAGCTCTGTGTAAAGTCGCCTTTGTTTTCCTTCTCTTCCAGGTATATGATGCAGTGGCCTGGAGGAAGGATCCTCCAGAGACACGAGCTAGATGCTTTTCTGGCTCAGGCTGTTTCCAGCCAACTCTACGAACCCGACCAGCTGCAGGAGCTCAAGGTGAGACGCCAGTCCTTACCCCGTCATTGTTGAATAATCATTGATCAGGGTTTTTCCACAAAAGACAGATATTTGATAGTTGATTAGGTCCCAGTGTGCAGTGCACGTTTGAGTTGCACAACCTTTTGATTTACTAGATAGATTTATTCATCCCGAAGGAAATTTTAGATACATTTTAATACACTAAACCTATTTGTTTTAAACAAACCATGTTGCTTTTGCCTGTTTTGTTCAGTTTGTGTGTGCTGATTTGAAAGCTGTCAGTCTGACCCTGTTGTGGACCAAAAAGCCAGATTTAGCCCGCATGGAAGGAGGGTTAGTCTGTTACCGGGAAAAGAAATGGACCAACAACATGATTTTATCATAGTATATGTGGAATTTTGGCATTATTTCAAAAGATAAACTAATATTAAATCCATATTTTGGCTTTGAACTTTAAAGTAAGTTACCTTTCATAATAAGTGATGTATGTCTCTATCAAGTTTTTTACGCACTGATCCGAGTCCTAATGCATCAAACTCTGTGGTACAGCTGCTGAAATATACCAAACTTACTGCTGTCTTTTTCTCTTTAAAGAATAATTTAAGGGATTTTGGTGTTAGAAGCTACATACAACATCTCATGGGTCTAAGACCTCATAATTCTCAACTCTTGCGCCATTCACTTCTTCTAGCTTTCCTACTCCTCATGTCTGCCTACAGTTAAAAAATAATCCCATTCGGTTTGCTGTTAGGTGGAGAAGGTGGATGCCCGCGGGGTGCAGCTGGCTTCTCTTTTCATGGCTGGTGTCGACACAGCGCTGTTTATCAATGATGTGTGCGGCCAACCGTTGCCATGGGAACACTGCTGCCCCTGGGGCTTCTTTGACGGCAAACTGTTTCAGAGCAAACTGGCCCCGGGCTGCTCGCGACCGAGCCGCCCTGCTGGACATGTGTGAAGGGCAGGTATGTATGTACATGTATTTAATCCTGTGGCAGAAATCAACCGAGGATGTGAGTGAATGTGTGTCTTTTTAAGTAAGTTATAAAGTAATAAAATTTAGTTCAAAAAGTATTTTAGTGCCTTGTTTAAAGGGCTCATAGACAATAGCTGCTAAGAAAGATTTTCGTCAGTAAGTAGAATACTTCTGATCAAGTTCTTTTGGTCCCGATCGGAGTCCTTTTTAATATTTGGTTTGCAGTCTGATCTAATACTTATTTATTCAGCATTAAGGTAAATATATTTATCTGACACATTGTAATAACATCCGTAGTCTTCTCTATTCCGCCCACCTTATTTTTCAGGAGCTACCTAGTCCAAATCCTAAAGGTCCTGATTCAAAATTATAAAGTTTATAAGCTTAAATAATTTATATGATATGAGTAAAAGCTTAACTTGGAGAATGCGACTTCTGGAACTGACGTGACACGATCTACTATAAAGTACATGATCTGGAGTGATCTGCCCTGATACCGGTCCGTAGAACCGACTCAAGACATTTCTTCCCCAGTCATAGTGTTATGTCTGCTCTGCAGGAGGAGCTGGTGTCCAAGGTGGAGAAGATGCGTCAGGCAATCCTCGAGGGCATCAACCTGTCCCGCCCTCCTCCCTCCCCCTCCTCTTCCACCTCCTGCCTTCCTCCCCCCCAGCCATGGTGCCCCCTTTCTACCCCATGCCTCCCCTCTACCCACCCCGCCCCATGGGCATGCCTCATCACCATCACCCACACCACCCTGCCCAACACAGACCCAGAGCCTTCCCAGGTACATACCTCTTGGTTTCTCCACACAGACCTTTTTATTGTAGACATCATCTTTGCTTTTGTCCTAGTTCCATACTACACACCAGTTCTAAGCAGCTTTTGAGTATGTTTTGTGTTTACACTGAAAAAGTGAGAAAATAAAGAACCCTCAAAAGGCAATGCGATGTATAAAAGGAAATGGAGGAGCTGTAGACAGTTGGAAATACTTAAAACTAATAGTGGATGGTGATGAAACTGCTGCAGGAACACCCCAGAAAACAAAAAGTAACTATTAGATAGTTAAGTTTGATTGGCAGTGCCATTTTTAAAGTCAGTTTTGAATGCCTTTGCAGAGGAAGGAAGGAACCTTATTTATATTGAACCTTTCAGCAACAGAAATTATATGTGCTTTACATAAGGCATAAAAGGCTATAGGACCAACTATAAAAGAAACACAATGCAATAAAGAGACACAAATTGTTTTAAAATTTATACAGTATATAAAAATATATATAAAAATCCCAGTGCACCTACAGTGCAGTCCAAGATATGAATAAATAGTCCCAAATATACTTAATTTAAACAGTTGATGCAGACCTCAGGTTATTTTATGTGGTGCTTAAAAACTGAAGCTGTGGCACGTGCATTGCATACTTTCCTGTAAAAGGTGCAGTCTGTGATTCTAATCTAATATACTCCTTTTTCAAATTCAGCAAATATCTTCTCACGGCCCACTAGCTCTGTAAATGGGAAACAAACAAAGGGCCGAGACACACAACAATATTCCGCTCGTGCACAGGACAGGGGAAAGGCCATTTATGTAAGAGAAAGGCGGTGGGAGTGAGAGGGACGATAAAAAAAAGAGCACTGACTGAAGGGGTATATTTGTTTGTGTGTTGTCAGACACCACCTTTTAATATAAAGCGGTAAAATGTCCAGAATTATGGTGTGCTAACTGCATAAAAAACATACATACGTATACATACTGTTTACAGTATGTAGTATGGAATTGGAACACAGCTATAGCTTGTTAATTGAGGCTTTACACCAGGAAAAGTCTTAGTAGTCACTCCTTCCCTTCTTTCTTCAGGCCT
This sequence comes from Etheostoma perlongum, assembly GCA_026937815.1. Taxonomy (NCBI): domain Eukaryota; kingdom Metazoa; phylum Chordata; class Actinopteri; order Perciformes; family Percidae; genus Etheostoma; species Etheostoma perlongum. The sequence continues at coordinate 1,370,939 of CM049377.1, read as the reverse complement.
TCAGTCCATTCCCCCTCAGGGAGGGAAACTGGAGATAGCTGGCATGGTCGTTGGCCAGTGGGCTGGCAACAAACCAGTCCGTGGGAGAGGGGGGTTCAACATGCAGGTGGTGTCAGTGGGAGCAGGGAGAGGGTAAGTAGAATGAAGACCTTTTTATCAATACAGCTTACAACTGAGAATGAAGGTATTATAGGGCTTTACTTCTCCAATTATTGTGTATAGAATCTGAAAAAGCTGGTGGGATCAAGCCCTAAAGCAGACTACTGATAGTCGTGTTCCACATTTGAGCCAAGCACCTTTCTGTTTCTCCATCACAGGAGGGGTAAAGAGATTCCAGCTAAAGTAAGGGCGGTGAAAAAGGCACCTACCAACAGAACACAGGTATGGCCTGGGCAGACTTTCAGACAAAGCTCTTACAATCTCGTACGTTTTCCCACATGTAGTAGTCACAGCTATAAATTCCCTCTTCGTCACGTTCCTTCTTGACATCATGGCCACTGCTGTTCTGTTAAAGTTCTGTCCGACTGTCCTCCTCCAGACGTCGCCACCCCCACCATCCAGCAGTCCCCCAAAGCCCTCAGAGGAGGCGGCCTCCACGCCAGAGGTTGCGACTCAGCAGCTGAACGGCAGCCCAGCAGCCTCAGCCATTGGCCAGCCCTTGGAGCTGGCCCCCCTGGCCCAGCCAATCCCGTGTGCCTTAGCCAGCAGAGACAACCAATCAGAGGGGGTGGAAGCGGAGGCCCCCTGTTGCCTTGACGACTGCCCGTCAGACGGAGCACTACAGAAGGAGGAGTGATGGCACCCTTCCCAGGATGCACTGCTCTGAGAGAGTTCTGTGTTTGACTGCCTTTCCCTGTTTTTGTAGCCCTGCCTGCTAGCTGTGCACATTATCACCTGGAGCAGGAGGACCTCCCTGCTGCTCCACGTGGTAGGCTAAAGCAGTTAGCTGTTACTTCCTTTTTAGTTTTCTCATGCGGTTTTACATTGTTTTATGAAAAGAGTTTTTCTCCATGAGTCTGTAAGCGCCCCACCCCTCAAAAATCCTAAAAGCCTCTCTCCCGCACTCCGAGTACAAAAAGCTTGAAGCCCCACCCCCATTACGACCCACCACCTAAACGATAACTTATTTTAAACTATATTGTTTTGTTGGAGTCTCTGCACGCATCTGTACAGCGTGCGGTTTTGGTGACAGATTGGATGTGGTTTTCCATGGTTACATCATCTTGGCCTGGCCGCCATGGTCGGTCGTTATGTGTTTGTTGCCATAGCAGTCTCATGTGAGGTTTGTCTTGCATGAATTCAGAGAGATGTTCAGAGTGTGACTCTGGATATGTGAGTAAGATTTTAACAAAGTGATTTACCATTCTTTTGTGCAGTGACCCCCGCCCTCCCCCACCGTAGTACTGCTAAAAACACAATGTTAGTATACTTACTAGCAACATTAATAGATTGGTAATTTATCACAGGAGCACTTCTGCACCACCATGGTATTAGCGTGCTATCTTACTTTGACCCATGTAGCAAAGCCTAGTGCTTAGCTGTGCTAAGAGACCCCATGAATTTATGCACCTTAAGCCCTGAAGTATGCAAGATATTACCCTGCTCCTCCAAAAGAAATGCATTTAATGAATTATATGTTCACCCTCCCTGCCCCTTTCTCCTAAAGCTTTGGTTATATTTCCCCAACAAAAGCACTTAATGTTGTATTTAAATATAATGAATTAGAGCATACAGGTGAATTGACAGTCTAAGAGGGGTGTCCCCTGCGCCTAAGTAAATAATTATGACATGTAGAACTACATTTATAGGTAGAGATCTATTTGAAAGACGTCAGAATGTGAACAGAGTGGTTTCAGACAAAGAAGCACTTTGTTTTAAAAATGTTAAACCACACTGGACAGTCTTCTACCAGGTGATAAAGAATTGAAAAACTCTGGGGCACCTTCTAGAGTTAAGGCCAAAAATACAACAATATATGCTGCCCAGAAAAGAAGCAAATGAATTGTGAGGGTTTGGGGAACTGCTGCCAGACAGTTCCCTTCAGACTGGGCTCACACATTCAGTCATGAACTTTGCAATGAAGCTGAAAGGACTCCTGATTCTCCACGTCAAGGATACCTGGGAATCTTTTCAGATTTCTAAAGTTATTTTCCAAAGTGTATTTAAAAGATAAGTGATATAAAAATGGGTGTGGCAAACAAAGCCTCAAAGGCACCCCTTCTTCTCACCCCTCCCCCCCTCCCCATCTGGTGGTGATTGCGTAACGGTTGTCATTTTGATAGCCCACCACCATGAGCTGTTGCCCCTCGCAGAGCTCTGGTGTGTCACTTTAGACCGGCAGGAAGCACTTTCCTGCCTTAAAGCCCCCTCGGCCCGAACTCGGCAGAGGCTTCATGGGTTGGATCACATGTAACATGACAGGAGAGAGGGAGACCTCATGGCGTACCGAAGTGTGCCGCCCACAATCTGAGACTTCAAAGATACTGAGTTGTTTTATTAGCGCACTTATGTTTGTAGAGAATGAGATGTGTCCCCCAAAGTAGGTTTCATCTGACTACGGAAATACAACTTACCAATAGCTGGTAGCACAACTGCAAATGTAAAAGCAGTAGACCGACATACTGCCTCAGAGATGCTGGCCATGAACATCGTAATCTCTATAAACTTAGTAAGAGAGGTTCAAATGAGCTCACTATGTTAAAAAAGGCAAGTCAACAAGAAGCACCTTATTTTCTTACTATGTTGATTGATGCTCTATCGTGTGCCACAAAATTGACATGGAAAAAGCTCTTATGAGATGCCGTTTTGAAGGAAAAAACCCTGACTATAGTATATATATGTAAGTGTTAATGTAGTTGCGTCAGACATCCCCTCAGTTCTAAACTCAACCATGACAGTTGACCCAGCCGTGAGTGTAGGCCTACACTCATCGTCAAAGGGCTGGGCCACGCCGCCGTCTCTTACACCAACACCAAATGAATTCAGAGGTTCGGACTTGTTAGCCGTTATTGGTAGGGATTAAGTATACGAGTGCTGTAGGTGTTCATAGGTTAAGAGTAGGTAACAGCGTCGGGCTTAACACAGGACTGTAATACACAGACACCAAGACTAGGCTAGAGAATATAGCTCCACTGGCCGAAATACTAAGTCTAGAATTACTAGGAGTCATATACTTAACTGCTTTCAACTTTTGACATTAGTACATATGTGTATCGCAACAGTACATTGTTAGAAGATTGCTTTTCTGTGGCGAGCCAGAGTGTGTTCTGGTATACGATGCCCTCTCTTGATTCGCTCGCCAGACAAACCGTTACACATGCACACACACACACACACACACACACACACACAACAAACAGGTATTCAGTTGCATTTGTTACCAGCAGCATTCTCTCTGCTTTTGTGCTGAAGTGATTTTGTGCAGTTTCAGTTCCCAGTGGAGTGGTCATCAGTTCATCAGAGATCATTTTGGTAACACATTCTACTGACTCTAAAAACAACAAACACTTTCAAGTTTTGCATGGACGGCACAGAAACAACCATCTATACACACACACACACACACACACACACACAACACATTAGCACATGACACACACAGATACATAGATGTTAAACCCTGAGTTACACAGTAGCTAGTATGGAAAAAAAAAGTCAACACAATACATGATGTAGTGTCCCTCTCTCGTCCTTGTCTGTTTTAGTTTGATAGATATTTGATCAGTGATTTTTTTATGCTTGTTATCCTAACCCCCCTCCCTCCTTGCTACACTTTTTCTAGCCCCCTCCCTCCAAAATGTTCATTTACTTCTCTTTACCCCACTTACAGGAGAATTTCCATGGATTCCAACACGTAGCTCTGTTGTCTGTAAATGTGGAGGTCTGTCAGAGAGAAAAACTAACCAATCGGTGCTGTCTATGCCGTGTCCCTCTGCTAGAGTTAGCACCCAAGAAGGTGAAACAGGGCAAGTTATAAAAATGTTTTTAGCCTCTAAACATGTCCAAAATGTCATTACCAGTGCCTAGCCATGTGCAGTGATTCTTTCAGAGGGAACAGTGAACCTGACTGCTGGAGATGTGACAGAAATGCATGAAAGTTGTGCTGTGTTTAGTTCCTGTGTTGATACTGTACGGAGTGCTTCAGGACCGTCATTTTTGACATTTTGAACATGTTTAGAAGCTAAAAACATGTTTATAAAACTTGCCCTGTTTCACCCTGTTGGGTGATAACTCTAGCAGAGGGATAACTCGGTGTAGGCAGCACCGATTGGTTAGTTTTTCTCTCTGACAGACCTCCACATTTACAGACAACAGAGCTACGTGTTGGGATCGACCGGAATTCTCCTTTAATCTTCCTTAGAGTATACACACACACACACACACACACACACACACACACACACACACACACACACACACACACACACAACCATGACCACTGATTCCCATTCAAAGCAGACACACAAACACACATATTTTACACAGTTTAACCCTCCCTTCACTTCTTGGATTTCAGTTCACTCTTTCACTCTTATCACCTCCCCCACCTTTTAGCCCTTTAGGACCGTTTCTATTGGCCGTTTTTCTCTTTCTCTTTGGGCTGCCCCGCCCCTTAATCAACCCAACTAACAGTAAAGGTTATATTAACGTTGATAATCAGTTTCTGTATGTATTTAGCCTGAGTCTGGAAAAAAAACAAGAAAAAAATCAAAACGGTTTTATTCAATTGTGCAAATGTGTTTTCTTACTATTTTTAATGTTATTACATCTTCTAATCTAATCCTTCTACCATTGCTTCAGTTAGTACTGAAATACGCTTAGCCAACCTAGAGATTTGAACTGTAATGATTGCGATTTTCCTTACTTGTATTTTATATGGCATCTTTAGACCACCGTTTATTATGTACGTAAGTAAATATTGCCCCTTTTTTTTCAAAAATTGTCGTCTGCACTATGTTACGATTCTCATAATATCCCTAATAACTTCTTCGTGGTCGACTCATATTTAATCTAAGCTGAACTCGCGCCCTTGCACAAAGCAGCGAAACATCTCTTGTAAACACCTGAGAACCAAAGTACACCTAGCATCCCCCTATAAAGCCCCCCCCAAATAGTTCCCTGACATCAATGGTTTGCCCCCGAGTAACAAGTTTTCTCATGAGTATGATTATATATAATGACATCACAGCACGTGTGATTTATCTGACAAGTCTGTGAGGTAACGGTGTTTTTAATAACACTGGTTGATGTAGAGACGCTGACAGACAGGGAAACAAGGAAGGAAGTGTGTTTGTGTGGACAGTGAGTGAGTCGGCAGGTTTGTTTAGGTGTTGTGGGTGAATTCAACACTCCTGTTCGCTCGCTCGTGTTACTTCTCATTGACTGAATTCAGGCCGTGTGAACCACTGCACACGCTCAGATCAACGCTAATACGCAGGAAGGAACGACACCCAGCGATTATGCTTTCAGTCATGCTGGGGTTTTGGCGCCCTCTTTTGCATTTTCCTTACATGTTATCGTTGTGCTCTCTCAAACTTGCCTTTAACTTCCCAGACTCAGACTGATGGAGCAACTTATTGCTGTACTGAGTCTCTAAATGTGTGGGCATGAAGCTGCTGAAAGTGGCTGAATTCTCCTCAAAACACAAATCTGAGATTACTTGGCCTCGCAATAGATGTCATAGAGCTTGCAAGAAATAAGTAGAAAATATACCACCTACAATTTGAAAAAGTAAAGTCAGCCAAAATTTCAACAAATCAATTTCTAAGTGGTCTCCAGTTTCTTGTCTAAATCTCAGCTGAAGTGTTGCGAAGAAAATTCACCTTCCCTGTGACTGAGGATGAAATCAGTTGTCCAGCGGATAAAAGCGTCCTGCCTACGCAAATGGGAGCGCCACTGAAGAGCTTGACAATGTTAAAAGAGAACCAAAAGTCCCAGAATGGAAATGGTCTATATAGTATTGTAGAAGTCAAACAGTATTATTGTCTGTCATACAGAATGTGGAAAGGAGTCATCAGTTGTGTTGTACCTGTTCTGATCTATTTGCAGGATTCTCACAGCATTTTGTCCAGTTTGAATAAAGGTCCCTCTTTTGTCTCTCTCTACACTGCCACTCCACCCCCCCTCCTCCCCCAAACAGCCCCCCACGCACCAGTATAACCCCTCCCCCCTCCAATGGCTGGGTCCTAGTAACCGGTTCAAGTTGATCATTATGAGCTATTTCTTGTGCCGTCAGCAACAAGTGTACCGGTGCATGTACTTCAGTACCCAGGGCCACATTAAACTACCTGTGCAGCAAAAAAGGGTTCAAATTGATCAATAATATTGTTATAGAAATATTATCATTATTGCTGTTATAATTATGGTTGGTATAATTTGTCATCATTGTTAGCATTATGGAAGCACCGGACTGTTTGTGGAAAGACGAGAAAAATGAAAGCTTGTTTTTTTTTTTTTTTTAAATTGTCTGGCTGTTGGTGGTCTGATCTCACAGAGGGAGGGGAGGAATGGTTCGGAAAGAGACAGATGGCAGTCATGTTTGTACTGGTTGGGAAATGACTTACAGTGCTGAAATAAAATTTATTCTTTTAGTAAAAAAAGTATATCTGGTCTCCAGTGTCTTGATTTGTATTTGTTTTTTTTTTTTAATGTAGCTTTGATTTTGAAAGCTTGAAGACAGATTGTATTAAGAAATTGTAAATTAACAAGAACTTAACACAAATGTAGTAGAGTGAAGTACTATAAAGTTGCATAAAATGGGTCAAATTTTTATTTGAGAAAATGGATATTGTTACATTTCAGAGGTCAAATTAAGAAGTAAAAGAACAACACTGCGTTTTAAGTAAATCTCCCCCCTGTATTCAAATGATTAACTCTGGCTGGAGGGCAGTGTGCACTTAAAGTCTCGTTCTGTGCGGGCTCCACAGATGCGTGAATCTCGCGGTTTTTAGGAACACAAGCAGCAGCGTACGCTGAGCCACGTGAGCTTATTGAAGGCCTGACGTAAACTTCGCTGCTGCTTTGCGTCATCACTGTGTGATGGGAGAAAACGCTGAATTAATGTGTTTAAGTGTTTTAAATGGTTCAGTTTTAGAAGCATTGGATGCCAAATGGCGCCATCTGCTGGCCGACTGTCTGGTGCATTTGTATGGGTGGATTCAGTCTGCTGTTACGGATCATTTTACACAGCTCTGATACTGAGGCGAACTTTACAAACAGGTTGGACACGTTAACATCTCTGCCGGAGTAGTAAAATAAAAAATCAATAAGAAGATACATTAAAGGTAGGCTACATAAACTCTAAATAATAAAACTAAACTAATAATTAGAAATGACTGGTCTTCCATTTGAATAAAGTCTTACTACAGTCACGCTCCTATATATTAATATACAGTCACATTGTAACAGTGCGTTTGCAGATTTTCATTTCATACGTTTCAGGGATTTACAACAATATTATGACACCTCTATGATACGACCGTGACGTAGCAAGGCCTCGAGTCGTTTGGGGGCGGTCACGTGACTTTTGGCGTGGTGAAGCGAGGCATCGAAACATCTCGCGGTGATATCTCTGCTACGGAAGGTCGGTACTGTGTCCTGGTAACGTCCGCGTCGAGGATTAACGTTGCTACCCGTTACAGACGGACCCCCGACAGCCGAGGGCCCGTGAGGACGTGTGGGGTCCCTGCGGACAGGACAGCAGGCAGACCGAGAGCTCGAGAACCGCCAATTCAAGCTAGCTGTCAGCTAGCTTGTCACCACTGTTAGCTAGCTGGCTATAGGCTGGTGCTGCAGTTAAAAGCTAACTACCTTGCAACGCGCTAGTTTTCGTTCTTTCTAGTTTAATAAATGGCGTGATGGCAACAAGGGCTTATTAGCTTAGCGGCTAACGGAGCTTGGGGGGGGGTCGAGGTAATACCCAGGTTAGCCTGTTAGCCTCACTTGGTCTAGGATACAAGCTACCAGCACCGCGGTCGCTCAGTTAGTGCTGTTTCATATGCGTTGGTGGTGAGGCCAGGTCGTCACGTCCTGCTCCTTTTTCTAGCATGCTTTTGTTTCGTTCTGTTCTCTAGGTACTTCTCTGGCAATTGAGACCCCCCCCCCACCCTCAAGGACAGGATGAGACACCCCCCCCTCAAGGACAGGACGCCTCTTGAGAAGTAGGGTACATCTTTTTCGGAGGATTGGTCACCTCTTCTGTTCTCTCACATCTCAGTCTTTCACTCGTGTGTCAGATGTGTTTCTTGGTTGTTTGAGTGCATTGCTGCCGCTGGTCCTGCTCCTTTTTGTAGCATGTTAGATCCCTAGCTTCTCCTCTGGCAGTGGTCGAACTGTCTCAACGTATTGACACGCACACATATCTTTTTCAATGAAATATTTTTTTTTAAAGCAAGCTGACATGCTTAATGGAAGAGGGTATGTGTCCAATCTGAAAATGTTGAATTACAGTACGAGACAGCATGTTCTGCATGACAACAGGCCACAGCTCAGGGTACTGGTGCCCCTCTGAGTCCCTGTGTGGCTGTGACAGGAGAGAGACAGCCACGGCTAGTTCTAAAACGGTGAGGTTGTCATACATTATCGCACTTTTGGCATTATTGATCATACAGATGGCATCATTATTGCACAAATATGATCATTATCGTACATCTGGCAACACTGCTGGACAGCCTCAGGGACAGGAAGCCTCTTGAGAAGTACGCTACATCGTTTTCTGAGGATTGCTCACCTCTTCACGTCTCGTCCTTTCACTCGTGTCCTTGTTAGAGAAACAGAAACGACCGAGATAACAGGGCTCATTTATTTAGCTGTAGTGTTTTTTGTTTCAATGTAAAGATGTTTAATGAGTTGGACTCCAGAGAAGAAGGGGGAGCTGTGGGATGAGGTAGTAGTTTGTATAGTTTTAGGATCACACCTGATCTGGGAGATAACTATACAGCCTACTGTCTTTCTCACGGCAACCCGAACCATCTCCTACACCACGGAGACCGCCTGCCTATCCACATCTTGCGTTCGGATGCCACCGTGACTGAAACCTCTGTTGCCATTGGTGACCAACAGTGCTCCAGAAATTACATTATGAACTAGATTGATTTCACCGGTTATATTCTGTGTATTGCTGTCTTGGCTGTGTCCCTGGTTGTTGAGAAATTGAACAGCGGCCAGGAGACAACGCCTGTCCCATGAGCTCAGTTTTTCTATTACTTGAGCTTCAGGTCCTCAACCACAGGAGAACCCCCTTGCCGCAAAACATGACACAGACATGCACTGAGAATATATTGCTCTGTGAAATTGCAGCTCAATTGTACACGTTTAAAATTGAGAATTTACAGTAGGATGGAACAAATGGAGGTCTGCCCTCCCACAAATCCACAGGACTGTTGAATTTTATCAATGGTGTCTAATCCCAACAGAAGTTGTGTCAGGACACTTTACAAATCGAGTAGGTCTAGACCACACTATAAGTTACAACGACCCAACAGTTCCCCCAGGAGCTTGAATTTGGTGCAATAATGGTGAGGAAAATCTTCCTTAACAGGCAGAAACTTGGACAGAACCTGTCTCTGGTGTTACTGTGTCCTCACCGTGTGCCAGGGCAGACGTGTCTGTAGCTGTGCTGTGCTGAGGTAGTAAGTTGTGTTGTTGTGGGGGGTGGGATATTGCGACCCCTATTTTGGAGATACAACTATACAACTTACTGCCTTCCACAATGTAGCAGCAAAATGCACTATCCACTATGCAGACCTTACAGTCTAGGGTGCACACATGTACATCCTTTCCCTCAGTGCATTGCATGATAAGTGTTTTGTGTGTGTGTGTGTGTGTGTGTGTGTGTGTGTGTGTGTGTGTGTGTGTGTGTGTGTGTATATATATATATATATATATATATATATATATATATATATATATATCTATATATATATATCTATCTATCTCTCAATTGACAGAAAATTAATCTGCTACTGTTTTGATGATTAACTGTTTGTTTGCTGCACCACTGAATTATGACTGCAACTAACCAGATGAATCTGCTGATTATTTTCTAGATTTATTCGGTCTCTGAAACTAACAATCTAAACCCCAAAGTATTCAGTTTAAAGTGGTATCATAAAGGCAAAAGCAGCAAATTTTCACATTGGAATGAATGGTTACTGCTTAAAAATGACTTTTCTGTCAATCTACTATTCTTTGCAGCTTTGAACTAAATACCTTTGGATTTGGGACTGTTGTATTATTTATTTATATTATATATATATATATATATATATATATATATATATATATATATATATATATATATATATATATATATATATATATATACTTTTTCTTTCACCTTGGAAATAGATGAAGTCTTGCCTGATTCATTTCATTGTAATCAGTTCTAGTCACATACTCTTTAGTTGATGGTACAAAGATCAGATGAGTTGTTATTTTATACACTGTATTTTTACTTTAAAATAAATGAGATCTATTTAATATCTTGTTTATGTGCTTTGCTATATGTCATGTGGGGATATTGTTTTGGGGTTTTGTAGGGTTGACTATTGGTGCTTTCACAAAATATGAACCCAATGAGAGTTTTGATAAATAATCACCAATAATGTGGATATAATGACTTAAGTGGGTAAAGGCAAGCGATAAAACTGCTAGTAAGACGGGTAAGTTCAGAAAATTACTTTATGGTAAAGCAGCCTTTAAAACTAGGAGAAGACAACACGTGTGTCCTATCACAATACTACGATATCCAAAGTTTAAGTCGATATCCAGCCTCATAATCAATGTTGATATAACATCAATATATTGCCCAGCCCCACTTGAATATTTCCATTTTATGCTACTTTAACTTAACTGTCTACTGCACTACATTTCACTTTTGGTACTTTAAGTATAGTTTAATGCTAATATTTTTGTACTTTTACTGGTAATTGAATTCATGACTTAACTGCATACAAAGTATTTCTTCGCTGCAGTGTTTGTACTTTTACTTGAATACAAGATCTAAGTACTTTGACCACTATATAAGTAGTTGATATGTCTTGTTAAAACCATGTACAGTGGACATATTGTCCCCTGATGCATCAGTTGGTTACCTGAGCTGACCTCGTGCAGCTGCAGAGCTGCTCTGATTGGACAACATGCCTCATTCATGCTGTATATCAGCCCGGAGGGGGCGTTCTCTGAAATGCGCACTAATTGGTCAACTCAGACCAAAATGGGCGGGGCGTCTGTGCTCGTCCAGTCCGCATCATCCACGCTAAGGCCAAAGAGGAGTCTCTCCCACTGGCTGTACTTCTAATGTCAAATGTTTGCTGTATTTACCTGGGCTCATAGTTAAGGTTATTCTTCACCCCAAATGAGGAGAAACGTTATTCCATAAAGCTCCCATAAACAGTCTAGATATAGATAGATTTCCTTTTCTCTTACTGTCTTTAGTATGACCATTAGGCTATCCACCAAAGTACATCTGATTCTTAGAATATCCAGATTAGGATTTATTAAATCATGCAGGACTAAACAGCACATTATTTAAAACAGGAAAACACAAAACAGGAAATTGTGACTTTAGCAGACAGTAAAACTATAGATCAGGGTTTAAAAAAATATATATATATATTTATTAGTCTCCCTAAGGAGAAATTTGTTCTGGACACTGAGTAACATTGCTGCAAGAGTTACAACAGACACACAACAACAACAAGCAAAGGGTTAAAACAATTAAAAGACAAATGTACAGTAAACATATGTGCTCCTCAAAGAGCTGTGCAACTTGTAGATTACAAATGACCATTTTCTATACTAAAATAAGATAAAAGCCATCCTTCCTACATTCTTCTGTTCACCCATACATGCCTTACAACCACTATCCTACTTCCATACACATTCATTCATTCATATCCATACGTACATTCAGTCACAGATATACCTTAAAAATCCATAGTCATACGGTCATCACTGCTCATTAATGAGCTTAACTGCGAGAGGAACAAATGAGTGTGAGACTGTGGGACTCCCCTCAGACAACGCTTGGAGCAAGAAGCACTCTCTACCTGCTTAGTTCAATTCATTTAACTGTAATTTCCCATTTTATTGGGATCAATACATATCTATCTATCTAGTTATGTAGTTTCACGTAAACCATACACTCAACAATAGAGCCCAGATAGCCTAATACTGCTGTCTGACGTAACTTCAGACTCAACCAAAGACATGACAAAGGTCTGTATAATTTATCTTCCATTCACTGAGCCTCCCAGTGTGAGCCGCACTTTAAAAACCTCCTCTGTAATGTCAGTCAGAGTTATTGCCAAAGTAAGTTTCCCTTGCAAGGAATTTGGTGCATACAATAAACTAATAAAAAGGTACTGCTACAGTCAAGAACATGAATACAGATTATTACAATAAAAAGTATATTAAAAAGAAGACACTATAACAAAAATGTACACTATAACTATGGAAGGGAAAGATGGAAGGCTGTGCAAAAATATTAATCAAGGAATGTACAAAAGTTCCCAGTATCTTTTATGTGAAATGGTCCAGGATGTGTGTGTTAATGTAATGTGTGTAATGACTGTGGGTGGGGGGTCAGGAGTCCCGAGCACTTAGTCCCAAATCGTTGACTTTCTGGGTTTTTAATGTTGATTCACTGTGAAATTTAGTCTAAGAGAGGAAACCTGATTTATTTATCTCTGTTTTTATCAAATGATATGTTATTGTTATTCAATTTTACTGTTATTGTTTATTTTGGAATCAGTAAGTGTGAACACGTGCAAGGAATACACATACGGCTCAAAACAAGGACAACACAGCATTTGACTAATATGTGCAGATATAAGTTGTGTAAAAAAAGTGTGTATGTGTACTTCATGAATGCAAAAGTGCAAATGGTGCTGGAATAAATAAAGAATTATTAATATTATAATAAATAAAAATAAAAACAGGTTGCATATATATTTGATCTATATTATATAATACCAGTCAAAGGTTTGGACACCTTTCCATCCAATGGTTTTTGTTCTGTACTGTATGAACGTATTATATGATTTAGCTCCAACACTAACTAACTAACTAACTAACTAACTAACTAACTATCTATCTATCTATCTATCTATCTATCTATCTATCTATCTATCTATCTATCTATCTATCTATCTGTCTATCTGTCTATCTATCTATCTATCTATCTGTCTATCTGTCTATCTGTCTATCTATCTATCTATCTATCTGTCTATCTGTCTGTCTGTCTGTCTGTCTGTCTGTCTATCTATCTATCTATCTATCTATCTATCTATCTATCTATCTATCTATCTATCTATCTATCTATCTATCTATCTATCTATCTATCTATCTATCTGTCTGTCTGTCTGTCTGTCTGTCTGTCTGTCTGTCTGTCTATCTATCTATCTATCTATCTATCTATCTATCTATCTATCTGTCTATCTGTCTGTCTGTCTGTCTGTCTGTCTGTCTATCTATCTATCTATCTATCTATCTATCTATCTATCTATCTATCTATCTATCTATCTATCTATCTATCTATCTATCTATCTGTCTATCTGTCTGTCTGTCTGTCTGTCTGTCTGTCTATCTATCTATCTATCTATCTATCTATCTATCTATCTATCTATCTATCTATCTATCTATCTATCTATCTATCTATCTATCACCCGCCCTTTACTCCCTACCACTTGGTGGCGGTAATGCACCTTTCCGTTGCCAAACCATAAACAGCTCAACAAGAAGAAGCCGAGCCGCGACTCCTCTAATACCAAACCAACATGGCGAATATTCGGTGTGTCAAGGTGAGGAACGACAACACTGCATGACTTCTAGCATATTCTCTGAGATAACATGATGCGTTTTACTTGGAACACGCTTGTGTCGGGATTCATGTAGGTGTTTTTCCTGGCTGCTAGCTAGTTTCCCTCCGAAGTTTCCTTATGTAGCTAACGTGTGTCCACACAGCAGCGCCCTCAGCAGTGTGTCGGCTCTCTGCCTTCACTCAGCTGTTTAACTGTTTTAAATGTAGTTCGGCAGTAGTTTTGAGTGGCAGTAGCTCAGTCGGTAGGGAGTTGGGTTGGGAACCGGAGGGTCGCGGGTTCAACTCCCAATATGGGTCAATGTATGGTGGTGGAGGGGTTCCAGTTAATAACCTCTTAAGCACTGCTAAGGTGCTTATGAGCAAGGCACCGAAAGTAACATAGGCAGTCTCCCCCCCCCCACAGTCTGACATCTCTCCATTTAATTTATTGCATGTATTGAACCTGATGTGTGTGTAATAACAGAGTGTAAAATGTAATTTACACTTGTGGGATTAATAAAGAATACATTATTATTATTATTATTATTATTATTATTATTAGTATTAGTATTATCTGGCCTTGCAGATGGGTCTGGTTTCATTTGCCCTGGTTCTGGTTGGGAAGTAACTTAATAACGTTACATCAGTTTAAATACAAACATAAATGACGTTGTAATGTCTTTAAATGAGTTTAACGGTGTAAAACTGAAGTGTAACTTCTTACCTTTCTAACATATTATCATTTGAACCATTTACTTTAGCTTTGTATTCAGTCGACTAACCATAAAAGGATAAGATAGAATGACATGCTTCAACAACTCCAAATTATTCAGTAACAGCTCCTTCATTTTCACTATGACCGCCAACCTGAGCATCAGCCTTCTTAGTGCTTTCTCTTATCAAAGTCCCTTTTGTATACTACTCATACATTTTAATGTACATGTGAAAATTCACACGTATATTGTTAGATGCAGATAGAAACATCAGCGCGGATGTGTCCACATATGGCCAATAACTGCAAACGCTTGTGTTACTCTGCTTAAGTATACATTCAAGTTTACGTTACTTGTACTTTACTTGAGTATTTCTTCTTTATGCTATTTCATACTTCTTCTCCACTACAATGTAGAGGTAAATACTCAAGCAGTAGCTCACGACAGGCGGTGATATACAAGTCCCCCAGCTGTCCAACTCCCAAATGCTGAAGTGATTTAACTTGTTTAAATTTTTTCCTTTTCCTGTACTCCCCTCCTATGGTCTGTGTGTGTGTGTGTGTGTGTGTGTGTGTGTGTGTGTGTGTGTGTGTGTGTGTGTGTGTGTGTGTGGATAGGGTATGGTTGGCCTGGTAACGGGCGGTGCGTCCGGTCTGGGCCGGGCCACTGTGGAGCGGCTGGTCCAGAACGGAGCGTCTGCGGTGATCCTGGACCTGCCCTCTTCTGATGGACCGGCTCTGGCAGCCAGTCTGGGGGACCGCTGTGCCTTCGCTCCTGCAGACGTGAGTCAAAAAGTCACCAGACATGACATCATTGCTATCATTGTTGTATGTATCATTGTTGTTGTAAACGGTGATTTTGGTATTTTTCAAACTGGACCCTATTTTTCCCATGCATTGGTGTCTAAGTAACTAATATGAAACAGAAAATTGGTCCAGTATTGGTGCGAGAACGCTGTAGCTGCAAAGCGGGCTGATATGCAGGCCTATCGGGCAATTGCGCATCGTTCATTTTTGTCCACTAAAAGTGCGTTTTTTGCCACGGCTCAGATTGTTTTTATAATATATACATGCATCACTGATTATGAGCAATCTTTTTGCCCAATACTCACCAAAGTAGATATTTTGGACCTATTTCTCACACGCCACATATCTCCACATTCCAACACTAAAGTTTTCCAGACGGACACATCAGGTGAAAATGAACTTTGAGTAACACCTGTTTCCGTCTCAGTGGCAAACTCTCGCGAGATCTGGCAACACAGAGAAGCTAACGTCAGCTAACGTTGGTGACCGCCCTAACCATACTAATCTCCCGGATGCTAAATATGTCTTTTAGCTGTGTAAATATCTATTGTTAGCAAAAGAACTTATTAATAAATTATTCGAATATAACTTTTCATTCATCCACATGCCGTTCACTACACGTTCAAACGAGGCCACGCCCTTTTAGGAGACAGGAAGTGTGTACAGTTTTATACCATTGGTGATGCATGTGCTATCTTTAGTATAGCGTTGCAATATTATATTATTATATTTTGCTACTAAATTGTTTATATTGTAACTGCTCTTGAAAAAGACATTTCCTGTACTAATTGACTGCGTTATAATTGTAATATTAAAAACTACGGCTGCACAATTAATCACAATTTTATTGAAATCGCAATATGGATACTGCAATAGCCAAATCACGGGGGGGCACAACATGTGTCGAACACTTCTGAATGAAGTATTGTGGTGCTCCTACTAATGGATTACAGCCAAAAGAAAAACTTATTTTGTACAGATCCTTGAAAAAAATATTATCATTTAAATTTGTTTTAATTTTATTATTTGTCTAGGAAAATAAGAATAATGATACAACAATAAAATTCCCTCCAATATCGTGGAATATCAGTCAAAAATAATCGCAATAAGATATTTTCCTCAAATCATGCGGCCCTAATAAAAGCCATGACATCCAGTTGAAGGCTGGAACTGGAGCTTTAATACCCCCCCCCACATCGTCCAACACGCCAAGTTCAAGCTCCACATTATTTATCCCTGACCTTTCTCTAGTTCTTGAATGCAACATGAACAAACAAAAAAAGAAAAAGAGCTCTTCATTTGGTGGATTTCCACATGTATGTTTGGTGATATTTGTGTCGTGGCATTGTCGTTTCCTAGGTGACGTCGGAGGCGGACGTGCAGTCAGCCGTGTCCCTGGCCAGAGAGCGCTTTGGGAAGCTGGACCTGGCCGTTAACTGTGCCGGCATCGCTGTCGCTGTTAAAACATATAACTTCAAGAAGGACGTCCCTCACAGCCTGGAGGACTTCCAGCGTGTAATCAATGTAAGATGTACTAAAAAACAGATGGACATTATACCAGTCGGTGGGAAGTAACTCAATACAAAGTACCAATTCAAGGTACTTGTACTTTACTTGAGGGTTTGTATTTCATGCAACTTCATACTTCTACTCCACTACATCCCAGAGGTTGATATTGTACCTTTTAATGACAGCAGTAGTTAATTTTTTTAGATTACAGTTTCTCATCCCCTTCCTGTCCATTGAAAGCCATGTATCTCCAGATGTGATGATGTTGAATGTTTGTGATAAACTGAAGGATGAAAGTTCTCCTTCTCCTAAATAAAGTCTTTTAAAAGCCTCCTGGATAGCTGGAAAATACACAGTCACAAAGCTGAAAACAGGGCTGTTTTTTAAAAGTTTTAAAGATACGTGGTTCTTATAGGACAGTGATGCTTCAAACATATGATCTTATAGAATATGATGCATGGCTGTAGATTAAACTACTATTAAACTAACAGTATATAAAGGAGTTCAAATGAGCACAACCTGAAACATCTACAGCAGTAAAATACAACATAGACATGAATGCAGCAGGAATATTAATAATATTAATCCAGAAACATCAGATCAGGGAACCCTTTACTACATGTCATACTTTTATTTTTCATACTTTGAATTGCATTTTGCTGATAATACTTTGAGTAAGTTATTTTGAATGCAGTACTTGTGTCTTGTAGAGGAGTGATGTATTAGTATTTAACGTATCTGAATACTTTCCTGCAGGTGAACATTGCAGGAACCTTTAATGTGATTCGCCTTGCTGTGGGTGCGATGGGGAAGAACGAGCCTGATGCAGACGGACACAGAGGCTGCATCATTAACACGGCCAGTGTGGCCGCCTTTGATGGACAGGTCATTTGAAACACACACGCAAAGAAGAAAAAAGGAATAAGTTGTCGCTCCGTTATCAACTTCATTTTTTTGCTCTTCTCTTTCTCCCCAGGTTGGCCAAGCAGCATATTCAGCTTCTAAAGGTGGCATCGTTGGAATGACCCTCCCTATCGCACGAGACCTGGCGCCCATGGGCATCCGAGTCATCACCATAGCACCCGGTTAGTGGACTTTACATACAGTACATATACTCACTCTTGTAAGATACTGTTCCTGTAGAGCCAAAGTGTGCAACATTATTTTCTTATTTTTGGTGACATTTCTATGATATTTATGTCGTGTGTTTTCATTTCCAATTATTGTGGCATTCTATCCCTGTCTCCCATGTTCAAGCATATGATTGGAGTTATCTTATGATCGGTGGCTAAACCTCTCTCCCCCCAGGTCTGTTCTCCACGCCCCTCCTGGCTGGTCTTCCAGAGAAGGTGCGCTCCTTCCTCGCCCGCCAGGTGCCCTTCCCCTCGCGCCTGGGAGACCCCGCTGAGTTTGCCCACCTGGTGACCGCACTGGCTGAGAACCCCATGATTAATGGAGAGGTGATCAGACTGGACGGAGCCATTCGCATGCAGCCCTGAGACGGACGGCGTGTGTGTCTGCGGGGCCACGATAACAAGGCGTTGATCACCACCTTCCTCAAATTAAGAACACTTTTATGTCTGAGTGTGCGTGTGCCTGGCTACCTGGTGTAGTTTTGTTGTAGAAAGCTGCTTACAGTAAATATAAACTACAAAACACCATTTATCAAGTTTGTGTGAGAGAAAGTGTGTAAAAATGTCTACATCATTCAGAGCATTGCAGTACTTTATGAACTCCACCTTGGTTGTTTTATAAACTAATTCAGATAATAATAAAGCTCCGATGGGTTTGATTATTTATTTCAGAAAGTGTAGAAATTTTATTGGCATACATTCAAATCCTCCTGATCACACAACTCAAATGTTTGCATTTCAAAAAGAGCATAACAGCTGAGGGTAAGAAAGGCTAAGATGTGAGCAAAGATGAAATATTCCACAGTGCCGACCTAACAAAGGCACATACGCAATCACAAGGAGCTTCATTTGGCTGCCCTCTACCATAAGTTAAATTCAATCCCAGTGCCAAACACAGAAACACCCATAGTACGGCCGAAGGAGAAGCCAGTTCCCAGCACCTTTGCCTCTACACCTGAAGGACCGACACCGATGCCGGTGTCTGCTGCCAGACCGACTGTGGCTTTCACCGGACCTGCAGAGGCTGAAGCGCTGGCCACTTCTGCTTTGGCGAAGGCTCTGGCACTAAGAGAGGCCGCAGAGGCTATTGCTCCTGCGCTGGCGTTGGGCCCTTTGGCCTCAGCTTCAAAAATGCTCCATTCAGCACGAGCCAAGCCCACTCCTGCACCAGCATACACTCCTGCCTTGGGAATACGCTTCCCAGGTTTATCCTCTAAACCATCTGCAAATACCCCGGCATCTGCGTAGGTACCAAGAGCAGTAGATGAACCAGGCCGGTCAAAGGTATCGATCATCTCCACCAGCCCTGGTACTCCAACAGAAGCTTCTACACTTCCTCTCACAACTGCATGGGCTGCAAATAAAGAGATCCTACATTTAATCTCAAGGAGGACTGAAGATCAAAATAACTATATGTAACTATTGGAAGCAGTGAAGTATATGATGTATTAAGTTGGGGGGGCAGTAGCTCAGTCTGTAGGGAGTGCGGTTGGAAACCAGAGGGTTGCAAGTTCAATCCCCTCCACAGAGGTCTTGAATTTGACTCTGACCTGCAGGCCTTTGCCAATTGTTATTTTTATCTCATAACCTTTGCTCTCTCATATTCAGACTTTATTCTCATAGATATTACAACAGTTTCTTCAGACGTCAACACTAGTCCTAAAATAATCAACAACCTAGTGTAGTAACAAAATTAAAAGATGTTTTGTACTTACCCTGACAGTTCATGTCTGAAAGACAAAAAAGGAAACTTTGTTTTTTTCATATTTAGGCAAGTTCATCTTTTCCTTTAAAATCCACAAAGGTCACGTTAAAGGTCACGTAAAAGCGTTACTACAAAAGCTCCAGATTTATAGACTAAAGTTTTTCCTGTGGGAACTGTCTCAAATGGAATAAAAGTAATGATGGTAATGTAGATATTCTGTAGAAATTGTGTTATAGTTTTTTTGATTGCTAAAAAGTCCTT
Organism: Etheostoma perlongum; assembly: GCA_026937815.1. Classification (NCBI taxonomy): domain Eukaryota; kingdom Metazoa; phylum Chordata; class Actinopteri; order Perciformes; family Percidae; genus Etheostoma; species Etheostoma perlongum. The sequence continues at coordinate 1,351,011 of CM049377.1, read as the reverse complement.
CTATGGAACTGTCCATATGACTTTATATTAAAATATATATTTCTTTCAATACATTCATTTCCTTTTATTTTGCTTTAGATTAAGTTACAGAAAAATAAAAAGTGTGAATGTTGTGGGAACGTGCACCTTTCTACCATAAAATTGATTTTGTTGTATTTTACAATAAACTTTAAACTGCCTTCCCAAAACTCAGTTTTAGGACTTATGGCAAAAGTAATTGTACACAGTAATCGCTTTTGGAATGCATTAAATTAAAAGGAAATTAATTTATTGAAAGAAATATATATTTTAATATAAAGTAGAATGGACAGTTCCATTGAAGGACTTTTTAGAGTGTAATGTTTGAGTTAGAAAAGCAGAAATTAGGAATTATTGAGACTAAAATTAAAGGAATGGATGTTGATGATAATCACAGACTGGAATATGTCAACTTTTACTCAATACTATTTCAAAAACACTTCCATTTGTTTTACAATGCTATAAAATTGAATAAGACGCCCCAAAATGAATGAAAGTAGAGATTTGTACTTGGCAAAGAGCGTTGGGTGGAATCAATCATGTTATTTTGGGGAGTTAAAAAGAACATTGATATAGGACAACATGAAGACAACATGAGGACAACATGGGGACAACATGAGGACAACATGAGGACAACATGAGGGTTTAAACAAGAAATACATGTGAATAAGATTTCCTTATTCTGAACTGAATTAGAAAGAAGTATAAATCACTGATACATACTGGACAATAGTTAATTAAAAATATGATTTACTGAAACAAACTAACATTTTGTATATTTAGTAAAACACCAGTATTACCATATACGTACGTGTATACATTTCACATGAAGGATTCCTTACCTGAAGGATGTTGCTCGGGCTACAGGAGATGTGTGTGTGGAACAGAAAGTAAAAAACTTCTTCATATACAGTTTGGAACAAAGGGCGACAGAGAGGAAGTGGGTGGGGTCGTTATCGTCCTCCCAGCACTAACACTCAGTTAGGGGGGACAGGGTTTTCAAAGGTACTCTTTTGCTGGACCGACAGTTACAGAAGCAAAAGTAAAAACTTCATGTAAATTGTCGGCTTTACAATAAGTCTTGCATGTGAAAAATACCACAACATGGATTGTTGTCAACTGGTCTTGCTAACATTGTTGTTGTACATGAATGATGAGACAGTTTAAAAGTCAATAAAATACAATTTTTATCTTAAAATGGATCCTTGGCGAAATGATCTGTTGTCAAATGAGGCAAAATAGTTCCATACGTTGACAAAATTACACTTCTGTTGAAATAACTTGAAACTGACTAAATAATAAATAATAAAAATGAACTGAAATTTTTTTGGTTTTGGACATCATTTGACCATAAGGGGAAATCAGGAAAATTGATGACAAGTCAAAGAGGCTGATAATGCAAATGATAACCAAAGATTATGCGTCTCTGCGATTTGTCTTGCAGCCACCTCCAGGGAGGTTGCTGCACTCTTGTGGACCGTAAACTTGTGAATATGTGGAGCTGCAGTCAGAGGAACATCAAGCTGCTTGGAGCAGTCTCTTAGTGGTCATCAATGTCTGCAGGATGTGTCTTTATAAGATCCTTTGAGGACAATCTCCCAGTTCCACTGGCTGGAGTCCCATTGCTATATTTGCACATTCTATGACATTACACTGACTAACTTTACATCACGTTACCTACTGATCACAGGTACCTGGCTGATGCCACTCAAAAACACTCAATTCATTTGTTTTCAGTTGTCACCGTCCCATTGTGAGATCATTTAGATCTGGTGTTTGTGTTGTTGGTTCTTACCTTCTTCAGAAGATCCATTTGACTGCTGGTAAGTTAGTGTGAGGTGTGCAGGGTGTGTTGTGTGACAATCTGGGTTGAACTGTTTGGGGTTTAGGAGTTATTTAGACATGGATTTGGACATTAGACTTATTGGCATCGAGAGGAAATTATTTTTCACAACACAAAACAAAAGTACAAACAGATTGGCATATGGGGAAATAAAACAGAGTGGCAGAGATGTGTTTTCTTGGTATCTTGTTTAGGGTTGCTATGGCTACAGTCACCAAACGTTTGCCATGGCCAACTCCCTGGAACCTCAGGGTCCGTAGGGCAGAATGGTGAAATGGCTGTTGATTTGTACTTCTCTCAATATTACAGATTATGTATTCACCAGCTCAAACACTTTGGTTTGCGAAGATATATCTGCAAAACTAAAGACGTTCCCATTCAGTGCAATATAGCAAATGCTTTCATGCTAATACACTTCCTACTACTGCAGATACAGGCTTATTGTAAAAGCTCCAATTTCCCAGAAGTAGGTTTTTCTTTCACTTACAGGTGCTGTATTTTTCCGTCCTGCATAAATCCATTCAATTATAGTTAAAGGATAGCAGTTACTGTACAAGTGTGCGTGTGTGTGTGTGTGTGTGTGTTTCGGAACAAAAAACAAAAATGTTAATGTTACACTCATGGTAAGGCACATGTAGATGTTGGCAGGAAATTTCTGAGGAGCCAGCATCACAGTAATACAACCATCACAGTGAGATGACACCGTATGTAAGTAATACACAAAGATCAAAGAAAGCAATATCTTTTATGTTTATTACCGTGTAATCTGATATATGTAGGGTTACATATTAAGTGTATGTCCAAAGCCAGGAGTTATCTACCTCCAAAACACAATAACTTCATATTTTTTCATATTTTCCAAACGGTGAAATATGGTCCCGTTCTGTCCAGCTGGGACACTCTTAATTTGGGTTTTGGTAAGAGACATCTCAGAGACTTGACAGCTCTGATCTACTGGTCCTGCATCTTTGCACCAGGTGGAAGCAACCTGAACTTAACAAAGGTTGACTAAGGTTGGCCTTCTTTGGGACTGGGATGTATTATAACATTCTCATAAAGGTGGTGGCAATGCTTCTGATGAAAGTGCATGCACAACACCAGTATTAGGTTTGAACAGCAGGAATAGTAAGGGGGGGGGGGGGGGTTGGGGGTTGGAGGCTTCTTCCTAAAGTCAGTTTTTATTTTGTTTTAAATATGTTTTCATGTTAAAGAAGATACATGTCTGGAGCAATGCACCATGGTCAGTTTCATCTTCACTCGGTAATGACAATAGTACAATTATCTTTTTTCTGCACTTTATTGTCAGCATGACAAAGACTGCTACATTTTCTACTATGTGCATTCTGGTATTTAAAAGCAGCAGACACGGAGAATCACTTCATCATGTAGAATGTTAGATCTGCAGTGACGTTAACACAGGATACAGGATAGAGGACCGATATCTGGGTGGAGTTGGAAATGTCCGAACCAGTTTCATTTATAACGCTGCTCATTTCAAGTTCTTTCATTGTTTTATTGTTGTCATAAAAGACATAACACACACTCACAAAGAGCTGTGTTTGGTAAAAAGCAGCAGTCTACCATAATTTGAATTCAAACCCAGTGCCAAACACAGAAACGCCCATAGTACGACCTATGGAGAAGCCGGTTCCCAGAACCTTTGCCTCTACACCTGATGGACCGACACCGACGCCGGTGTCTGCTGACAGACCGACTGTGGCTTTCACCGGACCCGCAGAGGCTGAAACACTTCCCAGTCCTGCTTCGACAAAGGCTCTGGCCCCCTCTTCACTAGAGAGTTCAGCTTCTGCGCTGGCGTTGGGCCCTTTGGCCTCTGCTTCAAAAAAGCTCCCTGGTGGGACAGGTTCCAAACAAAGAGACGCTACATTTAATCTCAAAGAACATATTTGATACACTTGAGAATAACATTGTAAAAACATTATAGAAATAATATTCCAAACAGATATCATCCACAGACACTCTGATATACTTCTTTACAATGTGTTGGGTTGATCAAGCCTGACTGTATTGATGGTATAACACCTTTTAATAACTGATGTTTCTTCTTGAGGAAACAGGTTATGATAAGAGATATCTGAACTTATACTGCAATATGTTAACTCCCAAACCCTTGTCCGTTAAATAATACCACTTAACGTTGTTTTTATAGTAAATACTGTGTATTTATACAGCATCAAGATACTTCAATAACCCATTGTTCAATAAAAAACAAAGTATGGACATTTTTATCTGACAGCTCTATGTTCTGCTTCTAATCACTGAAGTTAGAAATTATTAGGAACTAAAAGTGTATCAGTCCTCAATATACTATATTATTATATACAGTATAGAAGGAATGCTCTGCTGCACACGGTTGGTGTTTGCCTACCGGACATCTTCAGGAAGAGTAGTTCACTGGGAAAGAAAAAGAGGAAATGTCAGCAGCAGATTACAGCTGGAGATTCTCTCGACTGCCTCAATAAGATCTGCAGCAACTTATACTTATATTATATATTACTTTACATATTGCATACAAAATGGTAACTGTTCATTAATGATCATCAATGTTACTGAAGATTCAAATAACATTTGATCATTCTGTACTGAATACAAACAGTCAATACAAATTTAAATTACAGATACAAACTGCAGTGCAAAATACTAAAAATACCATAAAGCATGCATACATTGTTGTTGGCATAACAAATATGTCTTGCTTGATTAGTTACCTAAACGAGGTTGTTGTCTGCTGCGTGCTCTCAGCTTCTCTGCTGGACGGCACCCGTTGGGGAGGAATATATACAGGAAGTCAATGTTTTACATTCACTTTCAGAACAGCTCAGAGGGGTTCCCCCCCACACACACACACAGCCTGTGAAAAACATTATAAACAGCAAACTTTTATAATGTTTTGAGTGATTATCTCTTTTATTCCATTTCTTTTCTTCTCCCACTCAAGATAAGTCATGACTGTCCTGTGTGGTTTTCTTCTCTTTTTTTTTTACAATACAAAAATAGTTATATGTTGTTATCCATCTGTGGAGGAAAACACTTCTCTGTCTGCCTTTCACAAGACTATTAATATGTTATCTGAGGTTTTAGTTCTTTCGCTTTCTGTTTAACAGGGTGGAGAGCCCCTAACTCAGAATGAAACTGAAAGCATGTTATCCTGTAAGGACACTGCATCTCCTGTTCCACTTGGATTGAACTCTGAATTCCCATATTCAGAACTCTTCACACAGACAATGAGACAAAAGTCTTTGTGAACCAAATTGTGATTTAAAAAAATAGTTTTCACACAAAATGCTTTCAATGACCAGATTCAACTAAATCCATCAACTTTTATGTCATTTATAAGTTATTTCTGGCAAAATACTATATATCTGAACACATTCAAAGCAGAAATGTGTTTCGGTTTACCTACACCACCCACCAAGAGCCTGGGTCTGTCCGAGGTTTCTCCCTAAAAGGGAGTTTTACCTCGCCACTGTCACACTAAATGCTTGCTCTGGGGGGAACTACTATTACTGTTGGGTCTTTGGAAATGATAGAGTTTGGTCTAGACCTACTCTTTCTGTAAAGTGTCTTGAGATAATTTTTTAATACTACAAATAATTCACTAAAATGGACCACGCCACAACCATGCGTTAGTTAAAGATTTAATGAACATTATGAATGTGCAGATGAACATTATAAATGTGCAAAATTGATGTGGATGTCGTCTGATGGCTGGTCTGGGAGGATGTGTGATGGAGGAGACTCAGAGTGGGGCTTCCCTCTCAGAAGCAATTTTCGCCATAATAGTTTACAGACCCCCAAAAGTGTCAGATTGTGTAGAACTGAGTTGTGCGTGGGCTTGACTGAGATCGTTGATTGTTTGTGAATGTAAGATCAGTATGCCTGGGATGACCAGTGGCCTGGGAACTGAATGGTTTGGTCGGAGATGCCTGATCTGGCGGCTGTGGTTGCTGCGCTGATGGAAAGAGTGGCTGGAATAATGTCTGGGTGATATGTCTGAAATGCACAGAATGCTGTTCAGATGTTACTGAAACCAGAGTCAAGTGGTCATTTTGGAATAGTGAAAAGTGGGTGTTGTGGAGATGACTTGGCGGCGTACCTGGAGCCGATGTATTTGATTAGTGGCTCGTAGGGTTGAGGTAGGAGCTGAGGTGAAAGACAAATGTGGAAGGAAGCTTCTAAGTGTGAATATGAGAGAGTTTGAAGTTGTGGGTGGTGATGTCTGATAAACGATGACGAGAAGGATTATCGACGGATGAAGTCGGTGCAAATTCTGAGCCCCTCAAAAGCTGAAAAAAGCGTTGAATGGAATGAGCATGGGAGATGAAATTGCAGATGGACGTAACGTCCAGAGAGGGTAACGGAAGCTGATATGTGGCTTGATGTACCTTAAAGCAATTCCAGCCACTAAAGTAGGCTGAGAGAGTGCTGGGCAAGACTGTTGATGATGGCGTCTTGTGAGGCGTAAGAAGTTTCTCAGCTGGTGTGTTAGTAGAACGTTGTGGCTAAAGACTGTGGCACTGGTGAGGGGTGAATGTCTGATTCTGGAGCCGAGTGTCTGAATTTCTTTATTTAAGATGTCTTCTACTGCTGTTTGAGTAAATGAGTATGGACTTGTGACCATTTGTGCCCCCAAAAGTAAGTTAGCCACGACAATGGGCTATAGGTCATGGAATGTTGATGAAGGTTACTCGGACTCTGTGCCGATCACAGAATTTCGAGAGAGGAGCGAAAGCGAAGCAGGAACCCAGCAGCAACCGCCAATCCCACAGAGGGAGCTGCGTCGTGTACAGCTAAATGACAGTCCACGTAGAAAAAAGGAAATGCTGTGGCGAGAAGCCAGCAAATGCCGCCACAAGTGCATTTGCACGCCCCGTCCAAGACAATGCCAACGAAGAATTGGAGGGGATGGCAGCGGCAGTGGACGAAAGGTTAGACAAGAAGGAATTTGCTTACAGAACTAATCAAATAGCAGAATTGAGATGTTGAAGGAGCGTGAATAACAGACGCTTGGAGCATCTGACTGCTACAAGAAAGTTTGACATTAGGCTAGCAGAATGATGTGCTTCCCCTTCCGCAGCAACGCCAGGAATGATAATGAATCAGGTCAATGCCCGAGAACTCAATCTAGGTGCCAGGCCCAGAGGTTTCCTCATTGGAGAGAAGGATGGCAAGATTGTGGAAATCATTAACAATAGCGCAAGGCCCTAATTGCCAGAGAGAATAAGCTGGTGCAGAGCAGGTCATTTGAAACTGACCTGAACCTTCTTGCTGAAACCATCGATCGCCATTACATGGGTCACTCCAACATAACAAGCTTTAATTCTGATCTACATGCAGCTTGTGCATTGTAGGGTATGGGGTTCAGATTTCGGGCACCCTAAAATATAAGAACGACTTTATTATAAAATCTCAGTAATCCTCAATTTGTATGATAAGATTCTCCTTCACCTAAGTTCCAGTGGGGTCCACACATCTGAGACCCTGTTTCAGCTGAGCTCTGAGTGACTAAACCTGAGATGGGAAAGTCCAAACAGCTGAAAGAATTAGTTCTATCAACTCGTTAAACTGGATGGAAGCATGTTATATACAACAATTCACCATGGCAACGGGTAAATAAAGAGCAGAGCCTCCAATCTAATCCGGTGGCACTAGAAATATAAATGTGTGCCAATGCAGACCATGATATTTATCTTAAAAAAACAAGTGTGGAGGAAGGCTCAATAAGTTAAAATGATAAACTTGTATTCAGCGTATTCCACTCCAGATCATTCATCAGACTTCAAGCTCCTTAATGAATAATAAAGTGTTTGAATTCTCCTATATTACATTTGATTTTAGTTAGTAGTTAGTACCCTAGTTCAAGACAATCTTGTAGCGGGAGGGTGACAGTTTCACAGGGTTGGGCCAGCTTGTCGCTCCGGAACCTAAGATCTCTCAGAGGAGGGGCGGGACTGTTGAGGTCTATCGAGCAACAAAATACATGTCTAGTGCCCCCCTCTAAACTGTAGCCACGCCCCCTTTCATAACTAATGAACTGTTTGACCAAGATGAAGAAGCGAGGGCCCGTCTGTCGCTGCTTGCAGCTTTTAATAAATTTTGTGTGTTTTTTTTATAGAAATGGAGGAAATCTGCCCACCACCCCCTCCTGTTCTGTGCCCTTTTGCTCTGAGCTGTTGTAAAGGTGAACTTCAGACTTTCAGTATCTGCTGCAGTGGGGGATATATTCCTCCCCAACGGGTGCCGTCCAGCAGAGAAGCTGAGAGCACGCAGCAGACAACAACCTCGTTTAGGTAACTAATCAAGCAAGTCATATTTGTTATGCCAACAACAATGTATGCATGCTTTATGGTATTTTTAGTATTTTGCACTGCAGTTTGTATCTGTAATTTAAATTTGTATTGACTGTTTGTATTCAGTACAGAATGATCAAATGTTATTTGAATCTTCAGTAACATTGATGATCATTAATGAACAGTTACCATTTTGTATGCAATATGTAAAGTAATATATAATATAAGTATAAGTTGCTGCAGATCTTATTGAGGCAGTCGAGAGAATCTCCAGCTGTAATCTGCTGCTGACATTTCCTCTTTTTCTTTCCCAGTGAACTACTCTTCCTGAAGATGTCCGGTAGGCAAACACCAACCGTGTGCAGCAGAGCATTCCTTCTATTAATAGAAATATGGTTTATTGAGGACTAAGTTAATATCGAAAGTGGAACAAAGAGCTGCCAGATAAAAAAAGTCCTTCCTTTGTTATGAGTGTTGAAGTATCTTGAGGCGATATAAACCTTGTATATGTGCAGAGTCCATCACTCTGTTGTTATGACTGTTATGACGTTATGATTTCCAAAGAAAGATAAATGAACTTTGCTGGATAAGCATCCAACTCATTTTCCCCTTTTCTTTTTTTCAGACCTTGCTGATAACAGTGAGTAAAGAAACATGTTGCCAGTAAAATTGAACTTTGAGTCCAGTGGGCTGTTGATTATGAGACATTTTGTCCAAATTTACAGATTTGTTTAATTCTAAAAACAAACTAAAGTGGTATTTATTCGAGTTAACATATTGAAATATGAGTTAGGTGTCCCTTATATTCACATGTTTCCTCAAGTAAAAAAAAAAGATTTTAAAAGATTTTATGTCAGGCTTGATCACCCCAACACATTATAAAATGTTATTTTTGTAATGTTTTTACAATGTTATTCTCAAGTACATCTATTTTATTTTCAAATATCTTCTTTGAGATGACTGCAACTGTGGAGTATCTTTATTTGTAACCCATGCAGTAGTAAAAGGAGATCTAGCGGTTGGTACAGGCGGGAATCAGACACTGATCCACGCCATTGACCGGCCCGGTAAAGCTTTTGCTGCTGGTACCTATGCTGGTGCCGGGAAATTCGAAGATGAAATTGATGAGGAAACTGGAGTGTACGCTGGTGCAGGAGTTGGCCACGTTCGTGCTGAATGGAGTTTTTTTGATGCAGAGGCCAAAGGGCCCAACGCCAGCGCAGGGGCCGAAATCTCTAGAGCAGTGGGTGTCAGAGCCATGGCCAAAGCAGAACTGGCCAGCGCTTCAGCCTCCGCTGGTCCGGTGAAAGCCACAGTCGGTCTGGCATTAGACACCGGTGGCAGCCTCGGTCCATCAGGTGTAGAGGCTAAAGTACTGGGAACGGGGATTCTCCTTTGGTCGTACTATGGGCGTTTCTGTGTTTGGCACCGGGGTTGAAATTAAATTATGGTAGACTGTGGCTTTTTACCAAACACAGCTCTTTGTGAGTGTGTGTTATGTCTTTTATGACAACAATAAAACAATGAGTGAACTTGAAATGAGCAGCGTTATAAATGAAACTGGTTCGGACATTTCCAACTCCACCCAGATATCGGTCCTCTATCCTGTATCCTGTGTTAACGTCACTGCAGATCTAACATTCAACATGATGAAGTGATTCTCCGTGTCTGCTGCTTTTAAATACCAGAATGCACATAGTAGAAAATGTAGCAGTCTTTGTCATGCTGACAATAAAGTGCAGAAAAAAGATAATTGTACTATTGTCATTACCGTGTCCCTGCTGAGTGACGATGAAACTGACCATGGTGCATTGCTCCAAACATGTATCTTCTTTTACATAAACATATTTAAAACAAAATAAAAACTGACTTTAGGAAGAAGCAACCCCCCCCCTTACTATTCCTGCTGTTCAAGTTGTCCAACAGTATATCCGTGGATAATTATGGATAATAACATTTGACCGTAATAGAAAGGGACCATATTTCACTGTTAAATATGATAAAGTTATCCAGTTTTGGAGGTAGATTACCCCTGGCATGGGGCACACGCTCAATACCTAACCCTACATTTATCAGATTATATGGCGATAAACATAAAAGATATGGCTGCCTATTGTTTTAAGGCTGGCTTTCCAACACACCTCAGGAATAATAAAGATGATCTTACCTTATCAGATGGCAGCATTACCTCAATTGTTCCATTTCCTGCCAGCTGGGCATGTGAGAAGGACATGTAATGCTACACATAACAGCGTAACTTTGCGTGTGACATTTCTTAAATCCAAGGATTTTTGTTATGAAATGCTTTCTAATCAGACTTGTATTTGGAATAATCTTTTAAATAATTTTCTGAAGAGACTAGAGGAGGGTGTTTGATGGTAACATACACACAGACACACACACACACACACACACACACACACACCTTTGGGATTTGTTCTTGGCATCATCTCCCTGACCACCCTATCTATCTATCTATCTATCTATCTATCTATCTATCTATCTATCTATCTATCTATCTATCTATCTATCTATCTATCTATCTATACTGTATATATATATATGGAAAGCTCAAAAAGACTTTTTCTGTAAATAAAGAAACTAAAATAAGAATGAAACAGTTATGTATTGTATCGTTTGAGAGAAACAGTGAACAGATAAAAGAGCAAAGATACCAATATGTCCAGGTAAGATGTCTGAGGTTATATACACAGCTATAAAACAGGGGAAAAACACTTCCTACAGTGTAATAAAACGGCACACTTACTGTTCTTCAGAAAGTAATGGAGGTGGAAGCAGTGGCCACTCCATTTCTTTGTATTTCTACATGATGCAGGTGCATGGGACAGCCAATGAGGTGTTGATGAAAACTGGTCGCATGACGCTGAAGAGAGGCAGGAAAAGTCACACTCCTCTTGGTTACTATTACGTACCTTTAGTTTGTAACTTTGAACCACTGTCATTAGCAAATGGAACAGAAAACATCAAGTGTAAATGAGTTAAGAGTAAGTAATAAATAAAGTATAACATGTTTTTTAATGGTTTTATTATAAGGTTATTTCTGCAGTACCGACAGTTACACTAGGTGAAAGTAAAAACCTCCTTCAGGGAAATTGTAGCTTTTACATGAGTCATGTACTGTATCTGCAGTAGTAGTACTGTATGTGTATTAGCATGCAAGCATTTGCTAATGTCCACTAAACATAAAGTACAGCTGAGGCTGATGGGAATGTATTTTACCTGTTGAATGGATATACTGTAATATTCTGAGAAGTACAAATGAATGGGTTAATAAAGATGCATTTATTCAGTAGACACAAACATTAAAAGCAAATGTACTTCATCAAAGTACAAGTGAAAGAAAAACATGTGTATACTATATAATTTCAAGAGGTGTATATTTAATTGTAATTCAAAGAAAAAATTAAATGAGTTTATTGTAAGAAAAATCCCTACCCTGCTGGTAAAAATATGTGTCCTTAATAAAGAACATCTTCAGTGAAAGCATACAAGCAGCGTTGCAAATACATTCAGAAGAAGTGCAAACATACAGTGAGCAGTAATTGAGCATGAGTAAAGGATCAATATATACTATATAAAAACACTCAAATGTTTCCAATAATATGTTGTTTTACCATTATTTTAAAAAAAATGTAATTTTTTGATTACATAAATTCAAAGTATATTTTTACATATGCAGAATTTTTTTCATAGAATTTTCCAATTTTATATGGAGCCCCTACGGGGGACATTTTTCTTGCAGACTTTCTGGTGTGCACGCAAAAGTACTTTGTACTCACAGGAAACCAATTGAAGGCTAGCAAAATGATGCTAACGAAGTACTGCTAACATTCTGGGGCTAAAGTTAGTATTTCACATTCAAAGCATGAAATCAGTTGACAGTTACCTTATCATCTATCAGGTACATTTCATTACATTTTCAGGAAGATGAATACCTTCTCCTCGCCAGCCATTCTGAATACTCATACTCAGTTTAGGGGCTCCATAATTTTATTCCCCAGAAGAAAATACACTTTTTCCACATCTACATTCATCTGCCAGCTGGAGTTAGTTTACATATTAAGATGAATGTATAATATATTATACTGTGCAGAAGTAAGTAAAAAGAGCTCCACCTCCACCAGCTGTAACATTACAGTTAAATGCTATTGGTGTGTTAAAGCATCAGTAATATTATAATATACTCAGTGTCTTAATTAAAGCCAAAAGATGTCAGTATTCAGCAGTTCCATGATATGAGAATCACATGTGTTTTGCATATGTTTATATAGATACATATATATCTCATAGGGGGTACCCCTAATAGTTGACTATTCAATGTTTTGTTCTAAGGAGCCTATATCGACTGCCAATCTCACCGTTGAATTGTCGCAGTGTCTAAAAATGTACTTATGAAACAAAGTATCATTCCATTTGGCTATATGAGGGTGCTGAGTATCTGATTTTACTTAGAAGTGCTTGGTTTCAGTCCAGCCAGTGGTTGTACTGCTGAGTACTGACCCATTTCAGGCACTGGGTGTAATAATATAACTCAAGGGACCATTAGGCCTACTTTTACTTTAATAATTGAAGTATATTTTGCTGTTACTGTTGTACTTTTACGTAACCCTTGTGTTGTCCTCCTCGGTCAAAATTGAACACTTGTTGACTTTTTTTTGTCACTTATTTTGCTGCTTTTTAAAATGATTTTGCTGCTTTTTCCACCTTTTCTTCCAATGTTTTTGTAGCATTTTTCAGCATTTTTCATGTAATTGTTGCAGTAACCAACTGAATGAAATCAAGTCAAAGGTTGGAGGTTAGTAGAGTTTGTCCTGATCGCTGCTGTTCTCATATATAACCAGGGACATGGAGTCTTCATGTTCACAGACCGGAGAAGACTTCTCATAGGTGGTAGACTGAAAGAAAAGGGCCTTTACTGAAGCAACCTGTTCTCACTCCCAACTCTGCTGATACTTCTGTATTTGTAAGTGAGAGTTTGCAGGACTTATATAATGGTAAGTTTTGCTTGAGTAAATACTCTAAATTCTTCCTCCACCCCTGGTACAAACACATGATCAGTCAGACATTGCGAAGCCTGAAGAAAGTCACCTGTGTGTTCCTGTCGTCTGACCGCCCTCTGGTGTTCCAATCTGAGGAGCACAAAGAACAAAAACACTGATTTGTTTGTGTATGTGAATGAACATTTACTGACAGGATAGCAGGAGTTGGAGGGTAACTCACTGGTCTTCCATTTGTAGAGCAACACGCCAACAGCACACAGCACAACCACAGAGACACATACAAACAGGGGCAGGACGTAACCTAGGCAACATGCTTAGAACCAAGAGAGAGAGAGAGAGAGAGAGAGAGAGAGAGAGAGAGAGAGAGAGAGAGAGAGAGAGAGAGAGAGAGAGAGAGAGAGAGAGAGACCTTGTTAATTGAAAAAAACTGACACAAATCTTGAGACTACAAGTAGCACAACTGGAAGATAAGTGGGCATAAATCAAAGGGGCTCTTAAAGAGACAGGCACTAAAACAGAGCGTTTCAGACAGAGGGTGAATATATATGTGAATATATATTCAGACCAACAGAATTAGATAAATAATGTGTTTTTTTAAACCTTAAAGCATGTAAACATGTTCTAGTAGAAATCTAAACTCCAACTATGAACCTAATAATTAGCATGATATGGGCCCTTTAATATATAAAATGAAAGAATTTCTAAAGATTTGAATCATTATCTATTTGTGTATCTATTTAACACTTTTATAGATTCAAATATCACATTTAACATGTTAATATTCCAGTTTTGTTGACGATAGAAAGACAAACAAATTGATTGGCAGGTAGATGGACAGAGTTTCAGCTCTGCAGGTTTGAACCATTACCGCTGGGCACTGCACCCGCTGCAGCTGTTTCATGCTTCATGGCCTCAGGGAAAGTCTTTGGAGCTGTGGATCACATATACATATTAATACTGATGATATATGCACAGTAGTTCTAAGCATTTTCTTTCCTCATTTACACCAATGAAAACATACAGCGCGTGTGTGTTAAAATAAACGTGTGCTGATATTTTAAGCATCAGCAGAAGTTTCAGAGAACTTTCCTGCAGATGCCAAAAACTGGAAATGAAACGAGACAAAGCGGAGTAGTGCCGCCTCTTGGTATCACCATCCACCGCCACCAACCACCGTCTAAAGACAAGGCTCGCTGCATCACTGGCTTCTGTTGCAATCACTTCTTAAAACACATTTTTATAGACTTGCTTAAATGTGATGCTGTCTTTTTATTGTCTTTTTATCATCTTTCTTTCCCTGTCACCTGTTAATTTCATGTATTACATTGTAATTTTTACTGTCCTTTGAAGGTGTCCCACCTTCTTTTTTAACTACTACAATAAAGTGTGTGTGATGTGTGACAGTAAGTTGCGTGGTTATGACACGATCGTTCAAACTATTTTTCCAAAAACGTCTGCTACGGAGTCATAACGTGAGCTACAAGGTAACAGAGCCTTTTATACATTGTCGTGTTTCTCTAGAAATAAACAACGCACAAATAGAGTCTTTAAACACTTCAGATGTAAAGTAATTTTCTGTCAAAGTGGCGCCAAAATGAATGGGAGTCAATGGGATGCTAACTGCAGGTGATGGCTACGTAGCATTAAAATGGTGCCATATTACGCCATATTTACATAAATAAAGATATTTGCACCATAAAAAGTTGCAGAAAAATTTAGCAGAATGCAGGAAAGAAAGTGTTATGCTCAAAATTTTAATTTTGCTCAAAAGTAAGACTCAACCCCCCCACCCCCTCAATGGTAAACCCAAAGTTGAGCCCTTGGAATTAACCCAACATGCAAAGCATCTGCGTACAAACTCACCGTCTGTAACTCTGATCTCAAACGCCCAGTATGAATCAGGCAAAAAAGCTCTTTCCAACCCACACCTGTACCGTCCCGAGTCCGACTTGGCCAGCCGTGTGATGCTCACATACACAACTGTCTCCGATACTGGAAAAGTTCCTCCTTGATAGAAGATGCTGTATCTGCCACTGTGAGCGGCGTCTCCTTCTGTAGCAATGAGAATGTCTTTGTCTTTACATTCGTCCTTACAGAGGAACTTTTTTCTTCCAGAGACGCTGAAGGAGCATGCGACTCGGATGCTACTCCCCTCAGTGGGGGTCAGTGGGTCACCATCACACACAGCTGTTGAAAAGATGAGCAGTGAACACTGGTGATCATGACTTGCCAAACAGACTGCAGACATTACATTTACCTTTTCACATGCAGTACTTGCAGTTGTACAGTATCTGCAGTTACAGTACTGCCCAGCAAGTCTAGTAGGTGATTGTTGGAAAAGGAAAAAAACGTGTACATGTACTGTATGTGTGTATGCATTTGTGTTTCTGTGTATATGGGCCTACAAGTATCTATAAATGCATGCATGTGTATGTATCCTGTACATGAGAATCCTTATTTGAATCACTAACAATAATTGTGAAATATATTTTTGCGGCGTATTTAGTTTTTGTTGGTTTTTCTTCCTTGTGCTCAAATGAACATAACACGTTCCAAAGTAGTAGCAGTGTCTTTTTTGGGTAACTTAAAGGATAGGTTCTGCCTTAAAAGCATTACTCACACTCTGCTATGTACATTCTTCCCCAGAAACACATGACTTATATGTAGACATGTTGTTGGTTATTGTTTTTACTGCATGTACACCTAAGTTTTGTGCAGCTTTGTTGTCCATGTTTCATCTGTAGGTCTATTTCTAGCTTCCTCTAATATGTTCTGTATGGAACTTAGGTTCATTGAGAGTTTGAGAGCAACCTAAGACTCATAAGACAAGAGTCATATTCCTTGTATGTGTACATTGTGTACATATGTACAGGGTTCTGTTCGTGGGCCTGGCTGTACTGTATAGAAAGTCATAATCTAAAACATCAAATTATTCCTTTCACAGGCAAAAACACTTTTCAACAATGATCACTGAAATAAGTCATTTACATCATAATACTGCACTAAGTGCAACTTGCACAGACATAGTTTATACTTCCACCTTTATAAATACTGTTTAAGTAGGTTGTACATTTTTATTCACCACTTCATGAGTAGTTAGTAGTATGTGTGTATGTGTGTTGGATATTTTGCTGCTGTAGCACTGAAACTTCCCGATCAATACAGTCCATCTAAACTAATCTAATGTAAGAAAAGTTCTGTTGTTTCTCCTGGGACATGGACCCGACAGACATGGAACCAGTGCTCACCTGATAAGAAGCAGAGCAGCAGAACATGCTGGATGTTCATTCTGAATTTAATCCTGATGATGAAAAATCACCAAACTGCAGGAGAAATGTTTTTATCACTTCACTCTTCCAGTTAGTGTGTGATCATTCAGGAAGCTGCTGCGTGTGATTTCTCCCCTCCTCTCTGCTTTACACACCTCTATAGCGTCATACACCCCCAGTATAATGATGACGATGGTGATGATGATGGTGATGAATGGTAGTTTGTTTTCATCTCACATTATTGTTTTATTGTCTGGTTTTATTCCCTCACTGCAGTCCTGAAGTATTTTAATGCTGGCTCCACCTTGTAAAGACTTTGCTTTACAATTAGCTTTTAAGTTTTATATAATAATTATGATTGTTATATGGAAATGTTATGTGAACTTATTGAGGGTGAGTAGTTTCCTGATGAAATTGCTGTGAAGCCCCTTTGACACAGCAATGAATATTGACTTTTAAAATCCAAAATCCCGTGTAAAGTAAAGTTCCAGTTCAGATGTAACAACAGGCCAATCAGAGCCGTATAGTTTGTATGAAGTCTTTCTTGTATCTAAATTCTTTTTAACACATGACTGCAGCCACAAAGGTCTCTGTCACCAGCTCGACCATGGGCCATGATTTAAAACGAGATCAAAACGACGTCAGGTGTCTCTTCCACAGTTAGTCGCTTCCTTATTGTGGTGTTACAACAGGAAGAAGTGAAAGCTTCATTTATGGAGCAGAACTAGACTGCTAAGAGTAGAATTAAAAAAAAACAGAAGTTATTAATCAAAGTTCTTACAACTTACATTACATTTAAAAAAGCTGTCTTAACCCTTGTGTTGTCTTCCCTTTGACCATGAGAAAGTTTTTCCCCTTATCTCAACGTTTTGTTGCTTTTTACACAGTTTTTTATGAAGTTTTTGTATTCTTTGGTATTTTTGATTTTGCTGCTTTTTCCAACAGTTTTCACCCGTATTTCAACTTCCTTTATTTTGGAAATAAAAAAAACTTTGAAAACGGGTCAAATTGGACCGGAAGACATCATGAGGGTTAATTAGATCCTATTTTGCTATTTAGATATTTAGAAGAGGTGGATTTGTCCCCCTCAAAAGGGAAAAGATAACCGTTAAGGGACTCCAAACCAACGAGAATTGTGTCTACTTTGATACATCGGTGGTTAAAGAACACAACTGGAGCGTAAAAATAAACTAAAAATCTTTTTTTTATCTATCTTCCTTTTCATTTATTTTTGAATCTTTTTTCTTTCTATCTTTATGTCATTGTTTCTTTGTTTTTCTTTTTCTTTTCTTTCATGTTTTTTGTAATTATTTGTTTAACGCTCAACATTTCCAGATTCCCAGAGCCCCGCGGTTATGTTTTCGCCCATAAGTTATTTATTGCTGCCAATATATGTATGTATATATGTAAATATACAGTATATGTAAATATATATGTATATGTATATGTACAGTATATATGTATATATGTATATACTGTTTATGTGTAAATATATATGTATATATGTATATGTACTATGTATATGTATATGTACTATGTATATGTATGTAAATGTGTATATATATATATATATATATATATATATATATATATATATATATATATATATATATATATATATATATATATATATATATATATACACTACCGGTCCAAAGTTTGGGGTCACATAGAAATCCCCATTGCACTCCATTGTAGACAGAATGCCAGCTGAGATCAGTTGCATTGTTTTTTTAACCAGGGCAGTAATCAGATTACATTATGTGCTTACATAATAGTAAAATGGTTCTCCAATGTTTTTCTAGTTTTTTATTTTTAAATGATAGATTAGTACACAGAATGTGTCTTTGGAACATTGGATGAATGGTTGTTGATAATGGGCAATGTAGATATTGCATTAAAGATCAGCCCCCCCACCCAAATTAGCAGGTATTCTGTCTATAATGGAGTGGTATGGAAATGTAGAAGTGACCCCAAACTTTTGACCGGTAGTGTATATATATATATACAGTGAGGAAAATAAGTATTTGAACACCCTGCTATTTTGCAAGTTCTCCCACTTAGAAATCATGAAGGGGTCTGAAATTGTCATCGTAGGTGCATGTCCACTGTGAGAGACATAATCTAAAAAGAAATATACAGAAATCACAATGTATGATTTTTTAACTATTTATTTGTATGATACAGCTGCAAATAAGTATTTGAACACCTGTCTATCAGCTACAATTCTGACCCTCAAAGACCTGTTAGTCTGCCTTCAAATGTCCACCTCCACTCCATTTATTATTCTAAATTAGATGTACCTGTTTGAGGTCGTTAGCTGCATAAAGACACCTGTCCACCCCATACAATCAGTAAGAATCCAACTACTAACATGGCCGAGACCAAAGAGCTGTTCAAAGACACTAGAGACTAAATTGTACACCTCCACAAGGCTGGAAAGGGCTACGGGGACATGTCCAAGCAGCTTGGTGAAAAAAGGTCCACTGTTGGAGCAATCATTAGAAAATGGAAGAAGCTAAACATGACTGTCAATCTCCCTCGGACTGGGGCTCCATGCAAGATCTCACCTCGTGGGGTCTCAATGATCCTAAGAAAGATGAGAAATCAGCCCAGAACTACACGGGAGGAGCTGGTCCATGACCTGAAAAGAGCTGGGACCACCGTTTCCAAGGTTACTGTTGGTAATACACTAAGACGTCATGGTTTGAAATCATGCATGGCACGGAAGGTTCTCCTGCTTAAACATGTCACATGTCAAGGCCCGTCTTAAGTTTGCCAATGACCATTTGGATGATCCAGAGGAGTCATGGGAGAAAGTCATGTGGTCAGATGAGACCAAAATAGAACTTTTTGGTCATAATTCCACTAACCGTGTTTGGAGGAAGAAGAATGATGAGTACCATCCCAAGAACACCATCCCTACTGTGAAGCATGGGGGGGTAGCATCATGCTTTGGGGGGTGTTTTTCTGCACATGGGACAGGGCGACTGCACTGTATTAAGGAGAGGAGGACCGGGGCCATGTATTGCGAGATTTTGGGGAACAATCTCCTTCCCTCAGTTAGAGCATTGAAGATGGGTCGAGGCTGGGTCTTCCAACATGACAATGACCCGAAGCACACAGCCAGGAGAACCAAGGAGGGCTCTGGAAGAAGCAGATCAAGGTTCTGGCGTGGCCTAGCCAGTCTCCAGACCTAAACCCAATAGAGAATCTTTGGAGGGAGCTCAAACTCCGTGTTGCTCAGCGACAGCCCAGAAACCTGACTGATCTAGAGAAGATCTGTGTGGAGGAGTGGGACAAAATCCCTTCTGCAGTGTGTCAAACCTGGTGAAGAACTACAGGAAACGTTTGACCTCTGTAATTGCAAACAAAGGCTACTGTACCAAATATTAACATTGATTTTCTCAGGTGTTCAAATACTTATTTGCAGCTGTATCATACAAAGAAATAGTTAAAAAATCATACATTGTGATTTCTGGATGTTTTTTTAGATGATGTCTCTCACAGTGGACATGCACCTACGATGACAATTTCAGACCCCTCCATGATTTCTAAGTGGGAGAACTTGCAAAATAGCAGCGTGTTCAAATACTTATTTTCCTCACTGTATTAACAACCTTGCCTTAAAGGCTAATTTCGGGTATTTTTCAACCTAGATTGTCCCATGTTTTGTGATTTGTGACTTGTTATTGGTCCAGTATTAAGCGTGAACACTGTAACCAGCAGCCACAAAGTAACCCTATGGGGCAAATGTGTATTGTCAATTCCGTCTACTAAAAGAGCGGTGTTGTTGCTGCTGACAGCCTCAGATTAATACTCTAAGTGTCTGACAACATTATAGAAAGGAGCCCTTCAGATATAGACCTTCAAAACTTCTTTGAGACCTTTCTGTTTAACCACAAACAGCGCTGAACTCAGCCGTACTTTTAGCGTGTATAGAAGCAACATATTTTCACATGATTAAATCATTTCATTAAAAACTAGAGTTGTGATGGTTGGAAAAGTGGAAAGATGACCCAAGACGGATTTTCATAAATTGATTCAGTTTCTTTCAACTTTAAATTAAGTGTATTTTACAATGCTAAAATGACTGTTAATTTACATGGAGTCTGGTGGGTTCAGCGAACGCGATTTTGCAGATCTTTTAATGCTAATGCGATCTTGTTTAATACTGGACCAATGTCGAAGATTGTTGTTCCCATCAGACACTGATCCACAAAAACTAATAGGAAATAGGGTCCAGGTTGAAAAAAATGGTAGTTACCCTTTAAAGTGACTCTTGAGTTTTATCTGTCCCAAAAATTGAAATGTCTTTTAGATAATATCTACATTTTCATCAGCGTTAGGTTTGATAATTTGTTAATTTATATTGAAAACGGGTTAACTAGGAGATTTTTCAATTAGTTTTTTAAAGAATTACAAAAATTTGTTACAAGGATGATGATTTTTTGCAGTGAAAAAAACATGACATTAATGAAACTTGGTCAGTACAATGTCTTTGGATGAATCAAAAAATGTGATAATTTAAAGTTTGAAACTGTTATTTTTTAAAAAACATCAAAGACTCAACATAAGACTCAGAAATGTGTCAACAAGGTAGAGATTTTATAGCCCTACATTGTTTTTACACAAATATGACTTCCCACTTAAAGATACAACCATGTCCAGTTTTAATGAAAAATCAGACATAAACTGTCAGATTAAAGAAAACACTTAAGAATAAAGGGTGGAGGAGAGTAGAGGGGGGGGTGATGTGTTTGGGGGGGTGGACTCCATCATTTAGAGAAGTGAACAGTTCCTGGTTTACCAGTGAAGAAGAAAGAGAGGCAGCGTTAAACCATCAGATCCTCCAACATGAACGTGGGTCAGTCTCTGATCTGCTTCTTCTTCCTCAGTGAGTAAACTCAGCTTCTACTTCTATCTATCTAGTTTAGTCTGCAATTGTTTTTTTTTAAATTCATTTACAGTCGGTCAAAACTTTAAACTTTAGGTAGCAGTTGTCACGAGTGGACAGTTTCGTAAATCTTGTGACTTCTGTTATTAAACAGGATGTGTAGAGTTTCATATGAGTTCCTTTAAAATATAATTCATTAAAAGTACTAGTTATCCACTCTGAATGACTAAAGGGAAACAAAATGTCAGTTCAGTAACCCTAAATTAACCCTAAATGAACTAAAATATAAGTGTAAACTGTAGAGAATCTTTTATTCATATATATACATAGTATGTGTACAGCATATATTTTTTGCACAAATCTTTTTGAAATAACAAACTGAAATAAATGGTTGAATAAGACATTTCATAATCATTCTTTCTTGACAGAATCCAATTTGAATCAAATTGCTGTGTGAAAGAAGCAGCTCTCATTGTGACTGTCAAAGTAGCTAAAAGAAAGATAGTAACTATTGATTGTTCATCTTTTCTACAGCAATGCAGAATGGACACATTGGTCTTACCAATGCACAAATTCCCACGTACGTGTATAAAGGAACTAAAGGAGGAGACATCACAGTTAGATGTGCCTTTAATTTCCCTGGATATAGGAAAATCTTCTGTAAGGATGACTGTAAAGAAGAAGACATTCTCATTGAGACACAAGCGATCACAGCTCAGAGAGGCAGATACAGCATCAGATATGAAGAGGGAGATCTAGGATATCCACAATATCAGACAGTTCTGAATGTGAGCATCAGAAACCTGACTCAGTCTGACTCAGGACGGTACAGATGTGGTTTGGACAGATCTTTCTTACCATCATCATACCATGAGATTGATCTCCGAGTTACAGATGGTGAGTTTCTACTGAGAGTCATGTTATTAACTGTTCACTGGATCTTTACAATCACTCTCTGACTGTTTGATTGAGTTTTTAATGTTTCACAGCTCCAACCTCTCCTCCCAGACCTTCTCCACCATCAGTCCCATCAGCCCCCACACTGATGACATCACAGACAACATCTTCTCCTGTCCGCCGCATTAAATTTATTTTGAGTGAGTGTTAATGGGGGCTGGGGAAAAAGGGGTTTACATTAGCAAGTTTTAAATTAGAAATGAGTCAAGTTATTGTTTTTTTATTTTACATCCAACCACAGCAATGTTAACACATAAATCAGACAATACACAGGCAATTTCTCTCTCTCTCTCCTCCAGATGTCCCCTTGGTTTTGGGTGTGTGTGTCCCTGTGGTAGTGGTGGTGGTGGTGCTGTCTGCTGTTCTGCTGCTCTTCTACAAAAAGAGGACTGAGCACTCTGATGGTGAGTTATCTTTCAACATGATCCTCACCGTTTCAATAATTACTCATTCCAGAGAGAGAGAACCACTTTGTCTGTTCCTCAGGTTCTAACAAGAGAGGAAACACAGACATCACCAGGACTGAGGTGACTTTCTCTATCTCATCTATCTTTGATAACTCTCACTGTTATCTTTAATATGGCTGCTGATGCACTGTGACAAGGAAAGGAAACAGCAGTTCAATTGACCAGTTTGCAAAACATGTTCTGTAAAACTACAATCCAAGATGTTAAATTCAAGTGCACTACCACCAGTAATAAATAAGTAAGTGCATGTTGTCTGAGAGGCTCAGCGTGGAAAGGTGTGAACATTTAGCATCTTTAAATATTTTATTTGTGTAGCGATGTTGCACTAAAGTCTGAAATAGATACGTTTTTGAACCTGGGGTCTCGGAAACAAGATGTGAACACCCCTTGGACGTTATTATCTGCACACAGTTGCTTTTTTAATCCAGCAGTTATAAAGCAACATGCTGATGCGTTTGGAGACATGTTTCTGTCCACCTGAATGAAACAAAGAGCAGACAAACACAGTTAAAGATGGTCAACATAGTGGACATATATCATCTAAAGAATCAATATTTTTTGCAGAAATTGTTTAAGATGAAAACCAAGCGTAACACAGAGTTAATATTAACCTTGTAGCTTATTCCATTGTGCTAAATAATCCAACATGAGATAGTTTGCTCTTCAGTGGAACAGCTGTGGTCGGCTGGGTGTCACAACAGCTGACCACAGAACTCTAATAGTGACATCTTTAATAGAGGAAAGAAGTGTCAACAGAAACCTCTCCCACCACAGCAGCATAGTCCATTTCTTTCTATACTCAGTATGTTCCAAACACTCATTACCTACTAACACTAACCCTAACACTCATTACCTACCAACCACTAACCCTAACCCTAACACTCATTTCCTACCAACCATTAACCCTAACACTCATTACCTACTAACACTAACCCTAACCCAAACACTCATTGTTCCACCAAAATGCAGATAATTACACAACTTATGTTTCCCTCTCATGGACAAATCTTTTGCAGTTTGGAAACTTCTGCTTTCACATCCCAAAATTATATTTCCAGGCTGGCTGTCACAGTGTATCATTGTGGTTAAGTTGCTGTTGCTGTATTTTGATTGTATTTTTGTGTTCAGATTGACCTGTATGAGAACTGTCCTCCACCCTCCACCCGTGCAGACTCCACCTACCAGAGTCTGGATCCAGCCTCCAGGGATCCCGGACCACATCTACTCTACTCTCTCTTAGATACAACACCAATGAGGACGTCAGCAAGAGTTTCTGGCAAAACCTTCACTTTATGCCTTTTGATGTAATCCACCGTGGATTTTGAGGTGTGTTTAGGATCATTATCCATTTGTTGAAGCCATCCTCTCTTTAACTTCAGCTTTTCCACTGATGGCATCAAGTGTGACTGACCCCCCCCATCCTAACAGTTGGACAGAAGTTCTTTTCATTAAATTCTGTGCCCTTTCTTCTCCAAACGTACCTTTGCTCATTGTGGCTAAAAAATTCTACTTTAACCTCATCGGTCCACAGAACTTGTTCCCACAATTCATCAGGCTTGTCTATATGTTCATTTGCAAACTTCAAACGCTGATTTTTGTGGTGAGGACGTAGAAGAGGTTTTCTTCTGATGACTCTTCCATGAAGACCATGTCTGTCCTAGTGTCTCTTTTATAGTGGAATGGTGTAGACCAACTCCAGTGTCTGCCAGGTCTTTCTGGATGGATCAAGCAGTCTAACGTGGGTCTGGACTTGCTTTTCTCCCAATCCTGCGAGCTGTTCTCTCTGATATTTTTCTTGGTCTTCCAGATCTTCCACTGTTCCTGATGACGGACCTTTCTTAATTACATTCCCACCAGAGGATATTGGCATCTGAAAACGCTTTGCTATCTTCTTCTAGCCTTCTCCTGCTTTGTGAGGGTCAACTATTTTCAGTTTCAGTTTTCTAGACAACTGCTTAGAAGAAGCCATGGTGCTGATTGTTGGGGGGTCAGATGAGTCTGGGCCATGGTGCTGATTGTTGGGGGGGTCAGATGAGTCTGGGCCATGGTGCTGATTGTTGGGGGGGGTCAGATGAGTCTGGGCCATGGTGCTGATTGTTGGGGGGCGGTCAGATGAGTCTGGGCCATGGTGCTGATTGTTGGGGGGGGTCAGATGAGTCTGGGCCATTTGATTGTTGGGGGTCAGATGAGTCTGGGCATTTAAAACCTTAAGACTGACATCACCTGGTCTTTCCAGACGATGATTGAGAACAATCCATGATCCACTGTCAGGTCTCAGCTTTCCAAAGGCAGGGGATGCATGCTAGAAACTCTGCAGGGGGCCCAAACTTTTGCAGACGCCATTTTTTTGTTTTCAGTTATTTTGAAAATGTAAATGATGAAATAACATCTAACTTTTTGTGACATATAATACAAATGTCTGATCTGTCATTTGATGCCTTTTGGAGATTTTTCCATCTTTTCTTGGCTTCTTTAAGCACATTAATACAAAATTTTTACCTGGGGTGTCCAAACTTTCGAACCCCACTGTAAATAACATCCCAGAGCACGGTCTAGACCTGCTCTTTTATGAAAAGCGCTGTGAGATAACTGTTGTTGTGATTTGGCGCCATATAAATAAAACTGAATTAAATTGAATTATTACCAGTTTGACCACACTTGGTCTTTCTCAAGAAACAAGACCTGAGAAAAAGTGTGGTTGAAAACGTTAGTAATACAATCCCTGGAGCTCAGTGGCTTGTCTATTACTGTGCAGGTTAATGTTCCAACACAAGGGCATAATATGACTTGAAACATCAATTAATTCTCAACTTTATTATAAGAAATAGCCTTCATACAGTAATCCACTAATGTAAAACTAAATAAATGAACCAGATGAAACAATAGATGAATGAGTGATTTGAGAGTTGCTCAATGGCTTCATCTGGTGGTGATACAGCAGTACTGAATTACATCCTGTTAAATAAAATAATGAACGTCTGTTACATCCAAGCCATTGTCAAATGAGTTTCTACAAAGCTAATTAACAGATCCACAAAACTCTTTAGGAAAAAGGAACTTACTCTTTAACATTGAGGTCGACCTCCAGCCTCGGCCACAGTGTATGAATGGTGAATGTTTCCTGTATGATGTAAAAGCGCTTTGAGTAGTCGTTGAGACTAGAAAAGCGCTATATAAATACAGCACATTTACATCCATGCGCTTTCTGCCCAATTAAAGCACAAGGCACATATCTACACATGTTCTGGGACTGTGCTCCGGTTGGTCAGTTCTGGAACCAAGTTGCATCCAAAATCTCTGACTTGCTTAATGTTACTGTGCCTGTTACTGTTAAGGTCTTGATTCTAAATGACCTGTCAGCCTTTCAGCTCTCGGACTCAGAAACGTGCTTTTTGCTGATCTAACAGCTGCTAACAGAAAGATTGAAAACTGTCACTTCATGACATGTCTATTTGTGCGTGGACCCTTGCCTTCTTGGATGTTGTGGACATGGAACTGTCAAAGGGCTTTTTAGGAATATAAGATTCAGCCTCCCTCCCATCAAAATAATTTGATTACAGTCCCTAAAATAGCCGACAAAATGAAACATTTGATTTTATATATTAGTATGTATTTATGTTTTTTTCTTCTCCTTCACCACTTCTCATATGAGAATGACGTTGGTGATTTTCTCTCTTGTGAAATTAGGTTTTGCTCAACATAAGACTGTGAACATCCTGTTAGACCAGAAACCAACATGTTGTAAGACGAGAGGTGATGAAACCCAGTCCATCAATAAGAAACTGTTTCCCTTCTGCTGCAAAGAGAAATAAATAAGAAATAAAAAGCTGAGTTTACTCACTGAGGAAGAAGAAGCAGATCAGAGACTGACACACGTTCATGTTGGAGGATCTGATGGTTTAACGCTGCCTCTCTTTCTTCTTCACTGGTAAACCAGGAACTGTTCACTTCTCTAAATGATGGAGTCCCTCCCCCAAACACATCACCCCCCATCTACTCTCCTCCACCCTTTATTCTTTATTAAGTGTCTTCTTTAATCTGACAATTTATGTCTGATTTTACATTTAAACTAGACTTGGTTGAATCTTTAAGTCATATGTTTGGAAAATCAAATGTATGACTATAAATTCTCACTTTTTGATTCTTATAGATATTATACTCACCGGCCACTTTATTAGGTACACCTGTCCAACTGCTCGTTAACACTTAATTTCTAAGCAGCCAATCACATGGCGGCAAGTCAGTGCATTTAGACATGTAGACATGGTCAAGACAATCTCCTGCAGTTCAAACCGAGCATCAGTATGGGGAAGAAAGGTGATTTGAGTGACTTTGAACGTGGCATGATTGTTGGTGCCAGAAGGGCTGGTCTGAGTATTTCAGAAACTGCTAATCTACTGGGATTTTCACGCACAACCATCTCTAGGGTTTACAGAGAATGGTCCGAAAAAGAAAAAACATCCAGTGAGCGGCAGTTCTGTGGGCGGAAATGCCTTGTTGATGCCAGAGGTCAGAGGAGAATGGCCAGACTGGTTCGAGCTGATAGAAGGGCAACAGTGACTCAAATTACCACCCGTTACAACCAAGGTGGGCAGAAGAGCATCTCTGAACGCACAGTACGTCGAACTTTGAGGCAGATGGGCTACAGCAGCAGAAGACCACACCGGGTGCCACTCCTTTCAGCTAAGAACAGGAAACTAAGGCTACAATTTGCACAAGCTCATCGAAATTGGACAATAGAAGATTGGAAAAACGTTGCCTGGTCTGATGAGTCTCGATTTCTGCTGCGACATTCGGATGGTAGGGTCAGAATTTGGCGTCTACAACATGAAAGCATGGATCCATCCTGCCTTGTATCAACGGTTCAGGCTGGTGGTGGTGGTGGTGGTGTCATGGTGTGGGGAATATTTTCTTGGCACTCTTTGGGCCCCTTGGTACCAATTGACCATCGTTGCAACGCCACAGCCTACCTGAGTATTGTTGCTGACCATGTCCATCCCTTTATGACCACAATGTACCCAACTTCTGATGGCTACTTTCAGCAGGATAATGCGCCATGTCATAAAGCTGGAATCATCTCAGACTGGTTTCTTGAACATGACAATGAGTTCGCTGTACTCAAATGGCCTCCACAGTCACCAGATCTCAATCCAATAGAGCATCTTTGGGATGTGGTGGAACGGGAGATTCGCATCATGGATGTGCAGCCGACAAATCTGCGGCAACTGTGTGATGCCATCATGTCAATATGGACCAAACTCCCTGAGGAATGCTTCCAGCACCTTGTTGAATCTATGCCACGAAGAATTGAGGCAGTTCTGAAGGCAAAAGGGGGTCCAACCCGTTACTAGCATGGGGTACCTAATAAAGTGGCCGGTGAGTGTATAGTCTTTTATGTGTATTCTATTTTAATCTACCAGTTTAACCTGCTTCAGATGATCAACTTTTTTCAAAAACCCGTTTAGTCATTGTGTTTTATCAGAAGAAAAATTAAAGTGTGGCTGATTTTTTTTTATTGTTTAATTTCATTTTCCTGTAGAAAACTGCTGCTTTATGCAACATGAAGAATATGATTTCTTATTATTTTAAGAGTTGTTACAGCGTTGTGTCTATAGAAACTATGCAGTAACAGTTGGTCAGTGTCGTCCCGAGATGTCCTCTCATAATTCAGACTGAAAACACACCTGCATTAGAAATGCATGTTGTTAAAAGTCTAGTTTTCTGTCAGAGCACTTGAATTAATATGCTAAAATATGAGGGGAATATTGGAATGGATATATGGAATATTTGCCTAATACCGCTCCAAAATATACTGCCTATCAAAGCTTCAAAGGTCAGCATAATAATGTCTAATTAGGGTGTGACTGCGTTGACAGGTGGGTAACCTAACAGGTGGCTAGCGTGTACAGGCCATTGTTGTCATGACGACTGGATTCAAACCTAAATACATCCACTATAGTTTGAAAAGTACAGAATAAATACTGATATAATAATATAAAATATAAATGCTATAAAACATATACATTTGTGCAAAAGCAATAAACACAAAGAGCTAATTAAAAAACATTATCTTTAAATATATATATATATATAATGTGAGCTGTAACTGCCAGTTTCCCCCAATAATGATAAAAACAGATTTCTTTGAGTGAATGTGACTCATTCAAAGCACCGTGTGGCCCCTGGGGGCCCCTGAGAGAGTACATGGGGCGCTGACAGCGTTGAAGCTACACCTGATGTAAAGTAACAGTAGAGTACAGAGGAGGTGAAGCGTCTGGGGCGGGGCTGCCGGCCCAGCTGGCTTCTACCCGAGGAACAGAGTAGACCACGGTATCTGCGTCACCACAGGGGGCGCTGTGCAGCGAGGCAGCTGGACCGCTGGGGACATTCAGCTCAGAGTAGGTGAGCTCGTCTTCAGTCTGCAAGAAAACACAAAGCTCAGACTTTATCACCTGACTTTACTCGCCTGCTTCTTCACAGGAGCAGCATTTCAGCAGGAGCTGCTTGATGGAAACTGTTCACAGGGTTGGATCTCTGAATCTATTGTTTACCATGAATATCTGTATCAGTGCCACACCCCCCCCCTCTCTGTTCACACTTCCTCCTCAATGGCTTTAGATATAGTCCAGTATGATCATGGCCTGGTTCCTGTTTTTTTTTTTGCTTTTCTCTCTTGATGAACAAAATAGACAGATGCAAGTCCTCCTCTGACTATATTGATTTAACTTAACATTCTCTGAGTAAATAACTGGATTTCCTTATAATGTTGAAACCATTAAGCTCATTGTCCACAATCTTCTTTCTATTCTGACATTGTGAAAAAAGTCCTTTGCTGTACGATAACATCTTCATTTGTCTCAGGCCTCGTCTCAAAGCCTGCATCCAAACATAAAAAGCCAAATGAACATTATTACATGACTCATGGTCACCAAAGATAGGTAGGTGCTAGGGATAGAGAAACAGCTGTGGGAATAAAAACTAGTACCTATCAGCTGCAGCCTGAAGGGGTTTCCTGACCCCTAAAAGCCAACCACACCCTTGACTTACTTTCATCTGAGAAGTGGGTGCAGTGACTAAGCTGTAGTCCTCTGTGGTTTCTACTCCAGCTGGTTTGGTGTATTTGGCGTAAGTGTAAACTGTCGACACTTCTACAGGAGGAGATGTGCTCTGTCTGTCCTCTCTGATCTCCTCATACACTGGGTTGGCCTGCAGGAAGAGATCAGGGCTTTGTATTAATATCAGCTGGTTGATCCTGACACTAATGATGCTGAGATGTCCAGATGAACCCAAACGCACCTTTGTAACATTAGAGTACTCAGTTTCTACAGGAGGTTCTGAAAAACATGCAGTTCAGAGGATTAGAATAAAGAGATGACTTTATAAAAACCTTTGTGACTTCATTTAAACAATGATCTTTCTAAACTTTCTTGGCCGACCTTAAAGCTTCTATATATGAGATTTAAAACATTAATATAGCAGCCAACAACCAGCCTGTATGAGTCCTGAGCAGAGCATGAAGTCCCAGTGGGAGTGGTTCTCAGAGCTTCTCTGGTCTTTGTTAGGGTAGCCGGGCCGGCCGCGTGCCTGTTAGAGCATGTGAGTCCCTCCCTTTGAAACTGTTGGCCCTCCCCTCTGTATTAAAGAGATTTAAATATGTTCCATCCTGTCTGGACGGTGTGGACGGTCCCTGTGAACCTCTGGTCCTTCATACTGACTGTGGTTACAGAGTCTCCAAGAATGGACCTCGTCTCTTCTGTCTCTGTTGCTGTGGATTAGTCTTCTCTTTGGAAACGTCTCCTGAGTATAAGCACTTCGGAGGACTGTAGCCAATCATTGGAATGGAGTCTGAGAGACCCTGTCCCCGTTGTTACAAAAGACCCTCGGTCACCCAGGACACAGTCTGCCATATGAACATCCCCCCTGCCTGAGATGGAGAGCCCTACGAGCTGTTTCTACAAAGGTCTTTGTCTCTGTAGTGTGTTAATGGTTGGAATAGGACTTCACTGAGTGTGTGGGTGTGTGTGTGTATGTCTGTGTGTATTTCCTGTAGTCTCACCTTTGGGTTTCCTGGCTCTCTTCTTGCAGAAAATCAGCAAAGCTGCTGATAATATGATGACCAGGAGGACCAGAGTCAGACCCACATACAGCAGAGCTCTCTGGGCTGTTGGAGCAGAAGAACACGTTGGTTTTACACTTCCTGGTCCATTATTAAATATATCTGGCAGCAGAAACTGGACTCCAAGGTACATGAGGGACCTGAGAGATCATTCATGCTGTGTTGGCCAACTAATAGTAACATCAACTTCAAATTTTTAAATCAATACTTAAACCAATAAATATATGTTCTATGCATACAAGCATACACATCCATGTACTGCTGTAACAGTATATTTCCATACACACAACAAAGTAACTGTACCTGGGGTTGGGTGTTTCTGTTGAGGCTGCTCGCTGGCTTCAGGGGAGGATGATGAAGGTGTGGAGGCTGATGGGACTGATGGTGGAGAAGGTCTGGGAGGAGAGGTTGGAGCTGTGAAACATTAAAAACCCAATCAACCAGTCAGAGAGTGATTGTAGAGATCCAAAGAAGTGGTGATGACCAGATGCTCCCTGCAGAGAACTCTGAGCTAACATCCATGTGTTTTAATCCCACAGCTAAATGCACAAGGTCATCAATGGGTTTGGTGCAACAAGACTCCAATCAGCTGCAGTGGGGGACCGTCTGAGTTCATCACATATTTTACACATCAGCTGTTAAAGGAGCATTCATCAGAGTTCCCAATGATGGAAATATGCAGCTCTAAATACAACATGTTGAGTTATTGGAAACATCAGCAGCTGTCAGTGAACAGTTAATAACATGACTCTCAGTAGAAACTCACCAGCTGTAACTCGGAGATCAATCTCATGGTATGATGATGGTAAGAAAGATCTGTCCAAACTACATCTGTACCATCCTGAGTCAGACTGAGTCAGGTTTCTGATGCTCACATTCAGAACTGTCTTAGAAAAAATTGAATTTTCATATCTGATGCTGTATCTGCCTCTCTGAGCTGTGTCCTTTTCTGTCTCAATGAGAATGTCTCCTTCTTCACATTCATCCTTACAGAAGATTCTCTTCTTTCCAGAGAAAATGAAGGAGCATGTAACTGTGATGTTTCCTCCTTCAGTTCCTGTAGTCTTGATGATTTCTGCATTGATGAGACCGATGTTTCCATCCTGCAGTGCTGTTAAAAAGATGACCAATCAATAGTTACTATGTGTACTTCCTGTAAGATGTTGCAGTCTGATTTGTTTCACATTTCCATAAATCAAACATAGATCCCCACAGTCCTACTGGGAGCTGCCCAGTTCAACCAGTCTGGGACTGAGGGGTAACACTTTAAAACAACAGAGATCTGGATTCTTTCAGATTTCAAGCATTAAAATAATCTCACAGTCTGACTCAGATTTAATGTTCCCCAGAGAATAGTTTATTAGCTAGTTTCCTTTTTCTGATCAATTTCTTTTTAAACCAAAGTGTTGGGATGGTTCCAGGTTTGTTGAGCCTCACAGAAAATCAATGAGTGGCATCTCATCTGATTATTAAAAGAAAACATAAAGTCAGAGCCTGTTGTGGTGAGTTGATCACCTTCCTTCCTCCTTCCTCCCTTCCTTTCTCTCTGGTAACCTCTACAGGTTTAGATCTGTGTAGTTTCCTGTGATGTGAAGCTACAACAGACTGTAGTCAGGGTGGAGCAGCAGAACTATTCCCTCTGTTACAGTTAGAATATAACATTAATAACTGCAGGGCATTGGGATTAGAAAACAAGTCCAGCACAACAACAGGCACAGGTCAAAAGTCAATTAGATTAATAATAAATAAATAAAAAGTTAACTAATACCCAAAGTATGTAAGTATTTAAAATGAGCTCCAGCTCTCCCAGCTGTGATATTAAAGAGATAAACACTTGAATGCATCAACAATTATAATATTGTAATCTGCATTATTCTGAAATGAGCCATTCTGCGTATTGAGAACTTTCACTTTTGGTACTTTAAGTACGTTTTGATGATAATACTTGGTAAAAATGTTGCAGCATTGAGTTTTTAACAGTGTATTTCTACTGTTATTCAGAGTAAAAGGTCGAAGTATGACTGTCACCACTCATCACATCCTGTTAAACCACAGAAACCAACATGATGGTGGACTAATACAACATGTGTGGTGACAGAGTCACTCATGAGAAACTGTTTCCCTTCTGCTGCAAAGCTGAACCGAGCGACTGTAAATGAAGAAAATAAAGAAGAATTTCAGTAAAAAGAGAGAGAATGCTAGAAGTAGAAGCTGAGTTTACTCACTGAGGAAGAAGAAGCAGATCAGAGACTGACCCACGTTCATGTTGGAGGATCTGATGGTTTAACGCTGCCTCTCTTTCTTCTTCACTGGTAAACCAGGAACTGTTCACTTCTCTAAATGATGGAGTCCCTCCCCCAAACACATCACCCCCCTCTACTCTCCTCCCTTCTTTGAGTCTCTCTGTTTAGAACTTAAAGAGGCATTAATGTCATATTGATGTGTACACTAAAAGAAATCTCCATCTTTGTAAATGTTTTTGTCATGTTGTCATTTTTGTCAAAGTTTAACCTGTTAAAAAAAAATCAACTCATTTCAAGATGTTTCTAAAGTGGACCTGTTGTATTTTCAGGTTCATACTTGTATTTTGTCCCTTTGTGGGAGAGAAAAATAATGCACTTTAAATTAAACTTTTTTTCTTTGTGACAACAATTTCAACCAAATAAGTTGAAAAGTCAAACCCTAAAGAGATGCAGACTGATGTCCAGGGGAAATGCCTTTCAGTCTGACTTGAGCTTTCTGATCTAACAGGCTGTCATTGAGTGCTGATGTCACCACCTGGGGGAGCCATTGACCATGACCCCACAGGGGGCTGTGGAACGTCTAGCCCCGTGGTGGAAGGAGGAGAAATGGACTCAGGAGTTCTTCACCTGGTGCTTCGATTTATTTCTTCATCAATCACATGAAAGTGCAGGATTGCACGGGTCACTTACTGCAAATATATGAAAAAATTTAAAAAACAAACACTAAACTAAATACTAACAATCAATTTATCATCACAAACTGATATTAAACAAGATGAAAGGCTGAATCAGGCCCTGACTAATGGGCTCGAGCACCTGCACCCTTCCAGGCCAAAGCTGTCCTGCCCAGAGGAGCCTGGGCCTCCTTCCTTTAGACCAGAACACAGATCAAACACCATTATGTTAATTCACCATTCCCAAACATTTCTGACTACATTAATACACCATTTATATCATCAACAATGAAATGTTACATGCTGAACAAGCTTCTTAAAACAGAACTCTAGGCCTTCTGTACACCCCTCTGTACTGGCTGACACTTGGACCATTCCAGGTCTTCCCCTCTATAAATTTCTCCAGACTCACTTCCTATTTACCACTCTGACCCAGATCCCTGCTTGAAGATGAGACCAGGTGAATGACACCTTGGGTAAATCCACTAAGCTAAAATAAATGACTTGAAATTAACTGTGTGTGTGTGTGTGTGTGTTGTATTTATCCAACCATTATTTGTAGTCTTTTGATACTTAAATACTTAGTACTTAAATGAACGGAAATAAAATGACAAGCCATTGTGTTCATTGATGCAAGCCCACATGCTAATAATAATGCTCCTGCTAACTGTCCTAATGCTACTGCTCATACTAACGTTAGCTTAGCATGATAAGACATGCTCCCACCGGTTTAAATGAAGACATGAGCTGGACTAGAAGAACAGCTCTCAACGCTCTCATTCACATATTATATTATTTCATCTCAATAATTCACTTATTTCCACTAGTGGATTACAGTATAAAGGCTTTTCAAGTAATGTGGAGAATTAAGGGAGCGCCTCTGGGGGACCCCGGACCTCTGGGGGCCTCACGCCTGCCTGGTTTGACATCATGCTTTTTTCCCTCTTTCTTTTGTCACTGATTTCAGAAACACTGGACTACAAAGACTTTATTGCTGAGTTTGCAGACAAGAAGGCAAGGACAGTGCCTTTCACTTCATCCGGCATGGTAAGTTAGAGTCTTTTTAAAGCGATAGAAAGAATATAACGGGACATGCAGCTGAGCTGCCCAAGCTGTAGGTCAGACGGCCTAGTGTTCTAACAGCTAAATATACCGCTATCTCTCTTAGCACCAAAATAAAAATACTACTATCTCTATGGCAACGCCTTTCAGCCTATTTTGGCATCTTTCAGCACCATGGACAGAGGTACACACACACAACAAGGCACACAAGAACACACACACACACACACACACACA
The DNA here is from genome assembly GCA_026937815.1 of Etheostoma perlongum. Lineage (NCBI taxonomy): Eukaryota > Metazoa > Chordata > Actinopteri > Perciformes > Percidae > Etheostoma > Etheostoma perlongum. The sequence continues at coordinate 1,315,896 of CM049377.1, read as the reverse complement.
CACACACACACACACACACGGCAAGACTATATAGCTGTCTAAATGATGGCAGGTCCTGTGGGGGTTTACAGTCTACTTACGCGTGCATCACCCCCACACCCCGAAAGGGTTCTGAAACCCGGAGCCTGGATTTGGTGCATCCCTGATTTAAATGGGTCCGGACCAAGCCCCGGACCTCCTAAAGTCCTAAAAATGCTTCTGGTTGGTAATAAAATCCTTCACTGCCATGAGCAGCAGCCAGGCTTCGCTGTGCATTCAGCAGAAACTCTTGCTGATGTCCTCATTGGTGTTGTATCTAAGAGAGAGTAGAGTAGATGTGGTCCGGATCCCTGGAGGCTGGATCCAGACTCTGGTAGGTGGAGTCTGGACAGGTGGAAGGTGGAGGACAGCTCTCATACAAGTTAATCTGAACACAAAATACAATCAAAATACAGCAACAGCAACTTAACCACACATGTCAAACACTGTGGCTCCACGTCTGGATATGTAATCGTGTGATGTGACAGCAGAAGTTGTCAACATTAAAGGAACACGCCAACTTCTTAGAACTTTAGCTTATCACCGTTACCCCCAGAGTTAGACAAGTCCATACATACCCTTCTTATCTCAGTGCTGCTGTAGCTCTGTCTGACTCCCCCAGCATTAGCTTAGCCTAGCACAGATGCTGCAGGTAACCGGCTCCAACTATCTGCTGCTCCCAGTAAGTGACAAAATAACACCAACATGTTCTTATTTACATGGTGTGATTTGTATAGTCAGAGTGTGTGTAAATAACAAGGTCACATGACACACAGCCATCTTCTAACCGCATACTAACTGGGAACTATATTCTCAGAAAGGCAAAGCACTGCTACTTCTGCTACTTGGGCAGAGCGATTTGCTCGCAGCACCTGAGAAGCCTGGTCACGGAGCAGAGAGTTCAGCTGGAGTTTGCTCAGATTTGGAGTAATAGAGTCAACAATTACTAAATCCTAAAAGCATAGTTAACCATCATGGGTGTTTGCTGAGACAATTAAAAGGGGAGACCAGGTAACACCATGATGTTTCATAGAATTCTGACCAAAAACGTTGACCGCTGAATCTATGGACACTTGCTCTGGATATGGATCCAAATACACCTGTAGCCACCTTCAAGAACCACCAACATTTCACTGAGGATTATTATTATGAAAAAATGAAATTGGCCACACGGACACATGGCTGTGTGTCATGTGACCATGTTGTTTGTACACACTCTGACTATACAAATCACAACACGTAAATAAGAACATGTTGGTGTTATTTTGTCACTTACTGGGAGCAGTAGATAGTTGGAGCCGGTTACCTGCAGCATCTGTGCTAGGCTAAGCTAATGCTGGGGGCGTCAGACAGAGCTACAGCAGCACTGAGATAAGAAGGGTATGTATGGACTTGTCTAACTCTGGGGGTAACGGTGATAAGCAAAAGTCCTAATAAGTCGGCGTGTTCCTTTAAACATTTCTATAGAGGGAAACAGAAGCTGTGTATGTATCTGCATTTTGGTGGAACAATAGGTGTTAGTGGTTAGTAGGTAATGAGTGTTTGGGTTAGGGTTAGGGTTGGTAGTAAATGAGTGTTTGGGTTAGGGTTAGTAGGTAATGAGTTGATCATAATTGTGTTTGGCGGTGCTAAGAGCTGGATGGAGCTACAGTGGCTCTGCAAAACATACTCGGGAAGGAACTTTGTTTAAAAGTTGTTTTAGTTTAACAGAAAACTCAGATTGGACAGATAGTCTAGCTAGCTGTCTGGATTTACCCTGCAGAGATCTGAGGACCAGGTAACCATAGTCCTCAGATTGGACAGATAGTCTAGCTAGCTGTCTGGATGTACCCTGCAGAGATCTGAGGACCAGGTAACCATAGTCCTCAGATTGGACAGATAGTCTAGCTAGCTGTCTGGATTTACCCTGCAGAGATCTGAGGACCAGGTAACCAGAGTCCTCATGAATCCAGTTTAGAAGGCCAAGACAAAGAAAGAGGAAGGTAATGGACATATGAAAAAGACAGCAATCCCGGATGTACAACATTGTGGATATAGACTAGAGTGGTGTTCACAACTAGTTTCCAGTTAAAACCCTGTTCCTATTTCAGATTTTAGTGGAATATCACTTCATTGATGGCATGACAAGACTCTCAGTTTCTCCACAAATAAACTACAACATAAAAAGTTCCATCTTCAGCACAGTGCATCAGCAGCCATATTAAAGATAACAGTGAGAGTTATCAAAGATAGATGAGATAGAGAAAGTCACCTCGGTCCTGGTGATGTCTGTGTTTCCTCTCTTGTTAGAACCTGAGGAACAGATAAAGTGGTTCTCTCTCTCTGGAATGAGAATTATTAAAACGGTGAGGATCATGTTGAAAGATAACTCACCATCAGAGTGCTCAGTCCTCTTTTTGTAGAAGAGCAGCAGAACAGCAGACAGCACCACCACCACCACCACCACAGGGACACACACACCCAAAACCAGGGGGAGAACTGGAGGAGAGAGAGAGAGAACAGAGACAGGATGACATGAATTTCATCTCATCAAGTAAAAAAGAAAGAATTTTAAAAATCCTTGAGAATCTTCGTCATGATGTTGACATGACTAAAATAAAAATTGAATGTTAAACTTTCTCTTGTTGTTGGCCGTTATGTGATGAGCTGAAACAAAAATATAAATCATAAATAACTGTACCTCAAGGTACTGAAAGCCTCTGATAAAGAGGATTCAGGACTTGATTTGAAGACCCAGGAGGTGTAGCTAAATGCTCTGTGCATTTCTGTAACTGGATGTAAAACTTCCTTCAGATGCAACCACTAACTGGACTTGTTACTGTTAACCTTCTCCCCGGCCCTCCAACACACATTCATAAGAAAGAGAAAGCAGGAGACAGGAGAAGCTCTGGGTGTCTGGTCTGGTCTAGTCCGGTCTGGTCTTGACTCGGTCTGGATACACTCTGGTCTCGGTGTTGACTTGGTCTCAGTTTAGTTGGACTTAGTCTATATCCATGCTGTCCACTACTGGGATTGCTCCGGCAACGTCAGAAATCTCGCTGGATGTCCGTTACCTTCTTTTTCTCTCTGTTGCCGTTCTAAAGTCCGGTGGATTCATGAGGACTCTGGTGACCTGGTCCTCACATCTCTGCAGGGTAAATCCAGACAGCTAGCTAGACTATCTGTCCAATTTGAGGACTATGGTTACTTGGTCCTCAGATCTCTGCAGGGTAAATCCAGACAGCTAGCTAGACTATCTGTCCAATCTGAGGACTATGGTTACCTGGTCCTCAGATCTCTGCAGGGTAAATCCAGACAGCTAGCTAGACTATCTGTCCAATCTGAGGACTATGCTGTCTGCAGGGTAAATCCAGACAGCTAGCTTAAGGTGACCAGATTTCTCAGACAAAATCCGGGGACATTTTCAGCTCAGAAGCGTATATACCTCCAAAACACGTCATGGGTTTAATTTTTGTAAAACTTAAAACTAGGACACTAGACCTAGAGATGAGTATCGGATATAAATATAAACTATTGAGGAAAGATTTTCCTTTGACATTGATGCAGTATGAAACGAGATCGCTGCAAATGTTAAAGATTAAGATCATTTTTTAAAACATAAATGTCTGCAAAATTGCGTTGGCTAAACCCACCAGACTCTATGTAAATAATCAGTGATTTTAGCGTGTATAGAGCAGCATATCTCCACCAGACTCCATGTAAATAATCAGTGATTTTAGCATCGTAAAATACGGCTTTCTAAAACATCTCTGAGCTCTGAGCAGCGCTGCTCGATCGGCTCCGTTTCGTCATAGTTTTCTTTCTTTCATTCCAATTTTGGGTCTGTCAGTCACAGTGAAAACCGGGGAAATTTCCTGGGACAGATCCAGCCGGGGACAGGTCACCAAAACCGGGGACTGTCCCCGGAAACCGGGGACTGTCCCCGGAAACCGGGGACGTCTGGTCACCCTAAGCTAGCTAGACTATCTGTCCAATCTGAGTTTTCTGTTGTGAGACTAAAACTACTTTTGATCGTACACATGTTCCACCAAAAGAAGTTCCTTACTGAGACTATGTTGCAGAGGCACCGTGGCTCCGTGCAGTGCTTAGCTCCGCCCAAGACTATTATGATTGGTTTAAAGAAAGGCAGATAAACCAGAGCACGTTTTTCTCCCATCCAGGAATGCTGTGTGGACTAGACAGACCCCCCTTTGCTGCGCTGTGGAGGAAGGTCTGGCAGAGAACACTGCTCCACATACATATATTACAGCAAAAAGAGAGCTGCACAGTTTTACACACCCCCTCACTCCCCAGTCTCTTGGTCCCACCATTGTTGTAAATGTACCTGAAATGGCTGCTGGGGTCTGTGATGTCATCAGTGTGGAGGCTGATGGGACTGATGGTGGAGAAGGTCTGGGAGGAGAGGTTGGAGCTGTGAAACATTAAAAACCCAATCAACCAGTCAGAGAATGATTGTAGAGATCCAAAGAAGTGGTGATGACCAGATGCTCCCTGCAGAGAACTCTGAGCTAACATCCATGTGTTTTAATCCCACAGCTAAATGCACAAGGTCATCAATGGGTTTGGTGCAACAAGACTCCAATCAGCTGCAGTGGGGGACCGTCTGAGTTCATCACATATTTTACACATCAGCTGTTAAAGGAGCATTCATCAGAGTTCCCAATGATGGAAATATGCAGCTCTAAATACAACTGTTAGACTAAACATGTTGAGTTATTGGAAACATCAGCAGCTGTCAGTGAACAGTTAATAACATGACTCTCAGTAGAAACTCACCATCTGTAACTCGGAGATCAATCTCATGGTATGATGACAAAGAAATTAAGAAAGATCTGTCCAAACCACATCTGTACCGTCCTGAGTCAGACTGAGTCAGGTTTCTGATTCTCACATTCAGAACTGTGTTTGATAATGGAAAAAATCCTTCTTTATATTCAATACTGTATCTGCCTCTCTGAGCTGTGTCCTCTTCTGTCTCAATGAGAATGTCTCCTTCTTTACATTCATCCTTACAGAAGATTCTCTTCTTTCCAGACAAATTGAAGAAGCATCTAACTGTGATGTTTCCTCCTTCAGTTCCTGTTCTCTCGATGATTTCTGCATTGATGAGACCGATGTTTCCATCCTGCAGTGCTGTTAAAAAGATGACCAATCAATAGTTACTATGTGTATTTCCTGTAAGATGTTGCAGTCTGATTTGTTTCACATTTCAATAAATCAAACATAGATCCCCACAGTCCTACTGGGAGCTGCCCAGTTCAACCAGTCTGGGACTGAGGGGTAACACTTTAAAACAACAGAGATCTGGATTCTTTCAGATTTCTGTTGTTTTAAAATAATCTCAAATGACTCAGATTTAATGTGTAAAAAAAAAAATGCAATGTAAATGAACGACATGGGAACATTACTGTGTTCAGACTGAATGGGGGGGGGGCAGTTTTAGAGGCAGCACGGTTACATACAAAGTCAAAGTTTGACTTTATCCTGGGCTTTATGAATCTGCCTCCAAACACATCCAGACACAGGCAGAAGGACAGAACCTTTGTTTGGAGCAATGTATGAATGATACATATGATGATAAGCATAAACACCATTGAGTGACAGTTATGTCAGACTGATTTTGATTGATCATAACTTGTCTGATTGTTTTCTAAAGATTGATTTTCTTCTCAACTATCTGCAGCTGTAGTCAGATAGCAGCTCCACTCGGGGCGGGTGGAGCTACAGAGCTCAAACAAACGCACCTTTTAGTTTTATCTTTTATAATTAGATTTTCCTCTGTGAAACACTGAAACTTAACTTCTCTCATCCCACTGACCCACCACTGGTCAGTTATTCCAGACTCAGCTGATCCTCCAGACATGGTTCCCACAGAGCTTTAGTTTGGCCCGTGAAGGAAGAGGACGTTTTAATTGGTAATCCCACTTCCAAAGCTCTGATTGGTTGTTTCTCAAACCGTCAATGTTCACATCACCACCAGAAATATTAGAAGTACTGAACCAACTGGAGTTTAAATATGTCTCCAACCGGACTACACTAGAGTGGAGAACGTTCAACACACCAATACATAAAACCAGACTGTCCCATAATACTCATGGGGGAGAAGGGTGAGGAAACGGGGAGGGGTGTGTGTTCTGTTCTGCTTGGGGAGTGTAGTCTATATTATCAAGGGGGGGGGGGTCTTATCTTTGACTCATCCCATGATTATATTTTTCTCATTTATTCTGACTAAAATATATTGAGGTGCTCAAGTCCATCAGCACCAACAGAGTTGTCGCCACGGCAACATGCCAAACCATTGAGCATCTCTATCCAAAAATAGAGCCCTCTTTTTTAATGTTGGCCTTAAACCTATTGTTTTCATAAAATGTTGAGAGGGTGATGAACCAAAGAAAAAGCTGAAGAGACTGCAAAGGGCTTTTTAGGAATAGAAGACTCAGCCTCCCTCCCACCAAAATAATAGGTTTACAGTTCCTAAAAGAGCAGAACAAAACCTGTAAGATATCATACTGTCCTTTAAGATATGAAAAAGAACCGTTACAAATGTTATTTAGACAAAATGTAAACCTATGACACATTTCATTTAATGTATTAGTTTATAATTATGTTTTTTCTTCTCCTTCACCACTTCTCATATGAGAACGACGCTGCTGATTTTCTCTTGTGAAATGAGGTTTTGCTCAACATGAGACTCAGCCCGACTGTGAACATCCTGTTAGACCAGAAACCAACATGTTGGAAGACGAGAGGTGATGAAACCCAGTCCATCAATAAGAAACTGTTTCCCTTCTGCTGCAAAGAGAAAGAAATAAGAAATAAAAAGCTGAGTTTACTCACTGAGGAAGAAGAAGCAGATCAGAGACTGACCCACGTTCATGTTGGAGGATCTGATGGTTTAACGCTGCCTCTCTTTCTTCTTCACTGGTAAACCAGGAACTGTTCACTTCTCTAAATGATGGAGTCCCTCCCCCAAACACATCACCCCCCCCTCTAATCTCCTCCCTTCTTTGAGTCTTTCTGGTTGGAATTTAGAGCCATTAATGTCATATTGCAGTGTACACTAAAGAAATCATCTTTGTAAATGTTTTGTCATGTTGTCATTTTTCTCAAAGTTTACCCTGTTTCCAAAAAAATCAACTCATTTGAAAATGTTTCTAAAGTGGACCTGTTGTATTTTCAGGTTCATACTTGTATTTTGTGGTTCTACTAGAACATGTTTGCATGCTATTGTTGAACGTCCGTTACATTGAAGACATTATTAAGAATATAAATTGTAAATACTACATTCCAGAACAATTAAAAAGCTTGAATTATGCAAATAACTACTCATTTATGCATCTTAATATTAGAAGCTTGTGGAAACATCATGAAGAATTAGCTACCTTACTCTTGAACTCTGACTGTAGCTTTGATGTCATTGGTTGCAGTGAAACCTGGATTAATGATAGGACCTTTACTGATATTCTTAACTTTAAAGATTACAAACTAGTTACCAAAAACAGGCTTGGCCGCCCTGGTGGTGGTGTCTGTTTATATGTGCACTCTAGACATCATATAAGTGTTTGTGATGATATTGTGGTAGATGATAATCAGTGTGATTCCCTTTTTATTGAGATAAATCTTACAAATGCTAAACAACTTATAGTAGGAGTAATTTATCGCCCCCCTGACTCTGACTTTGATACTTTTAAAATTAAACTGGAAGACATCTTATTCTCCATAAACAGGAAAAACAAAGATTGTATCCTGCTAGGGGACTTTAATATTGATGTTCTCAGAGAAGATGTTATCAAAAATGATTTCATTAATACTCTACACTCTTCTTCCTTTTTTTGTACCATAAATCATTTTACCAGAGTGACTCACACCACTAGGTCAGCTATTGACAATATCATCACTAACATTCGAAACGCTAGACTTTAGTCTGGTGTGGTGTTATCAGATATTACTGATCATTTTCCAATTGTATTATTTCTAGAACTTGTCAGTAAGATTACATTACAGAAGCAAAAAATTAGAACTAAAGTCCTAAATGAGAGAACTCTTGAACAACTGAGGGGTAGCTTACAGACAAAAACTTGGGAAGTAATTTATGACTGTAATGATCCAGACACTGCTTATGACTACCTATTAAATGAAATCACAAACTCTATTTATCAAACCATTCCTGAGAGGATTGTAAACTATGGTGCAATCGGTCATAACTCCTGGCTCACAAAGGGTATTTTAAAATCTATCACACATAAAAATAAACTTTACAAATACTTTTTAAAAAAACCAAGTGCCAGGAATAAGAAGATTTACAGTAATTATAGGAATAAACTCACACATATAATAAGGAAAAGTAAAAGTAATCATTATGCATATCTCATTCAAGCATCCAAGGGTGATTCCAAGAAGTCTTGGAAAGTGCTAAATGAAGTACTTAACAAGAGCAAAAACAGTACTGTACTCCCAAATATTGTTAATAATTCCACAAATGACATTGATCTAGCAAACAACTTTAATAACCACTTTGTCTCCCTTGGGGAAAAACTCTCAAAGAACATAAACCAACCTCAGGGTATCTTTCCAAATCATTACTTGCAAGGCAACTACATCAACTCTTTCTTTTATGAAGCCAACTGACTGCAACGAAGTTCATAAAATCATCTCAGATTTAAGTTCGCACACTGCTGGTGAGGATGAAATCTGTAGCAAAATTCTGAAAGCCATTGCAATTGATATCATTGAGCCTCTTACTTATTGTATAAACCTTTCGTTGCTCTCCGGAATTGTACCAAAAGGGCAAAAATTGCAAAAATCATACCAGTTTTTAAATCCGGGATAAAAATGATTTGAGTAATTATCGTCCCATATCTATTTTGCCTACAATCTCTAAGGTTTTAGAGAGAGTAGTGTACAAGAGGTTAAATGAATATCTTGATAAGCTAAATATTATTGTTTCTTCCCAATATGGCTTTAGGAAAAGAAGTACCACATGTATGGCAGTACTAGATCTGATTGAAAAGATCAATGATGCCATTGACAAAGGTGAATATGGTATTGGTATTTTTTTAGATTTATCCAAGGCATTTGATACTATTGATTTTGATATCTTATTGAATAAATTACACCATTATGGAATCAGAGGACTAGCACTTAGCTGGTTCAAAAGTTACTTATTTGGCAGACAGCAATTTGTAAATGTTAAGGACCAAATTTCAATAAGAAAGCCCATTAAATTTGGAGTCCCTCAGGGATCTATCTTGGGCCCTCTTCTGTTTTTACTATATGTTAATGATTTTGATAAGTCCACCATGGTCTTACACAAAGTTTTATTTGCAGTCACATAATAGTCCATTTAGACTGCAAGAAATAATAAATAAAGAGTTAAGAAATGTAGAAATTTGGTTTCGGTGTAATAAACTATCTCTTAACATTAAAAAGACTAACTACATTGTGTTTCATTCCAAGAAAAATCAAATAGTAAAGAAGCATTTTTGTCTTAAAATAAACAAACAAATTATTGAAAGAGTAAATGCCACTAAATTCCTTGGAGTTTATATTGATGAATATTTAAATTTCAAATGCCATATTGATCATCTAACTAAAAAATTATCAAAATATGTTGGACTATTTTTTAAATTAAGGTATTTACTTCCACACTTTGCATTGCTCACCTTATATAAAACCCTATTTGAACCACATTTAATCTATTGTAATACTATATGGTGTAACACTTTTCCTAGCTATTTGGGAAAACTACAGATTTTACAAAAAAAGTAATACGGGCATTAATGTGGTCTGAGCCTAACACCCCTACTCGTCCTTTATTTCATCGTCTCGGTTTACTGAGGCTTACGGAACACAATGTATATCAGAATGCCTGCCTGATGTTCCAGGTTGTTCACAGGTTAAATGACCAGTTGTGTGACCTTGTCCCAATCAGCCGTCCCCTGTACACTTACGACACAAGGGGAAAACACTGAATTATTGGTAAAAAACGTCGATTAAAATGTACGAGCATGAGTATAGTTTATAGGGGACCACAGATTTGGAATGAGCTCGAGGAAAACCTAAAATTATCGCATTCTGTCTCCATCTTCAAGAAACATCTCAAGGAAAAATTGCTTTCGTCTTATTGTTGATAACTTTGTAAGTGTTACTATTTATGCTGGGATCGTTTATTTGTTGTTTTGTTTGTTTGGGTTTTGTTTTTTGTAAATGTTTTATTTTGCTCATGTTAAATTGAGTTTTTGGTTGGTATGTTAATTGTTTGTTTATTGTTTCCGGGCCCCCTCTGAAAAGCTTTTAGTAGCTTATTTGGGGTTCCCTATTTCATGCGTCCTGTATATGATCACTGTACCCCATGAAATTGTGTTAGAATGTAAAATGATGACGTGTGAAATAAAAACGAAACGAAACGAAACGAAAACATTGCCAAATGAGTTGATACAAAGCTAATTAAGACTATCAGCTCTACACAACTCTCTCTGGAGAAGATTATAACTTCTTCTGAGGAGTACATCATGTTTTTTCAATTCTCCGTGTCCTCCTTGGTTACTAGCCACTGTGTGGAGTAGGGGGAGGGTATGATCACACAAGCTTTTTATCATGGATGCACCGACAGTTTTGTTGTCATTCCTTAAAGCTGTTTAATGCGAAGCGAACGGCGATACGACGCAGACGCGGCCTGGGCGACAACATACGCACCCTCACGATTGTGTAACAATGTGGACGCGGTTGCATAGACAGCGTTGCAATGATTGGCTACAGGAGAGAAGAAGTCTGCTCTTTGAGACGCTCTGAGCACAGATGGTTCACACAAGCATGAATCTGTTATGTGTGGAACTAGGTTGAGCCCAAATGCAGACAAAGATTTTAGTTTACCAGGTTTATTCCAATGTCCAACTTAAGGGATACAACAGGAAAAAGCCAAGTCCAAAATTCAATTGGAATCTGGGGTACAGAGCATGTGTGTTTCTGAGGGTCCATGTCCAATAATCCAGAGATCCAGGGTGGAGAGCAGGAGTGAAGTGGCAGCAGGAGTCAGGTTCACAGAACTGTGGCAGACAAAGAGTCAGGACAAGCAAGTATGACAAAGACTCGTCTCAGGCTGCGGCGGGCGGCGGCGGGCGGGGCGGCGGCGGCGGCGGCGGCATCGGTATCGGTATCCCTAACGTAGTCGTCTTGACTATGATTGGATGAGGAGTGGTAGGTTGACCGCGTATTTGAAGCAGAGGTGATTAGTGTTGATGAGCTGCAGCTGGAACCCTGACTCCTGCACACCAGGCTTCACTCCTGCCATTAAGGACAGACAGGGGGGGGAGGATTTATACGCATTTTAGATTTAAATTAAACTTTTTTTATTTGTGACAACAATTTCAACAAAATAAGTTGAAAAGTCAAACACCAAAGAGATGCAGACTGATCTAACAGGATGTAAACGAGTACTGATGTCTGTGATACCGCTGCATCACCACCTGGGGGAACCATCGACCACACAGGGGGTTGGACTAGAAGAACAGCTCTCAACTCACACAAAATTAACTACACTCAATTACATCCTGAAACATTATTACCTCAAGTCAGAATGAAATTGAAACAGGTTTTTTGATGGAGATCAGTACGCATGTCTTTGGTGTTACTTGGTCGAAGTTGTTGTTGATGTTTTATTCAATTCTGCAACTTAATGATACATTTTCTTATTGAATTTGATATTTATTTTTACAAATAATTGTTTAACTGTTTTGTTTTATAAATGTCAGAAAATGTGTTATAATTTCCCACAGCCCAACGTGATGCCTTCAGGTGTCTTTTGTTGTTTTGTCTGACCAAATATTCAGTTTAATCTCAGTTATGACATACGCAGCCATAAAATCCTCCATTAGAGGACGAGGAACCAGCACTTTGCATTCATACTTAGTAATACAAATTTCAGTTCATCTAAAAAATGTCAAATGAAGTGCAATTAAAACAATATAGGGAACAATATAAGAACATAAAGAGAGTTAAATGACAATAATCAGACACCAGGATGTAAACAAAAATACATAAAGCAGAAGTTAAGGAATCTAAATAAGATAAATAAATCAGACAGTCAGAAGAAGTGGGCCGATAAAGAGTAAAGAGGAAATAAGAGATAACAGGACAATGTACTGTTGTTAAGATGACTCTATAAAACTATAGACTGAATACTAAATAGATTCCCAAAATCTACTGCTATTATCTCAAAACTTTAACTATTATTATTATTGAGTTCTATTTTTAGTGTTTTCAGATGAAATGTGGGAACAAATGACTGAACCATTTCTACAGACTGGAAGAACTTTTAATAGTTCATCCCCTTGTTATGCTTTACAGTATGAATATGTTACATGAATTATATTTTTGTGAGTACAAAATAAAGAAAAAGATAAAACATCAGCCTGTGCTGCATTAAAAAAGGGACATTTCCTTTTATTTGACTGCATCAGTCTAACTGATTCTGTTGAGAAAATACAAAAGGTTATTTAAGATCAACTATTATGCTTTTCCATATTACCTGTCATATCTATATTGTCATAATGTTAGATTTTAACCCTTGTGTTGTCTTCCCCTGAAAAAAACCCTGTTTTGTTCACTTTTTTCAACATTATTATTGTTTTATCTGCCATTTTTTTGACACTTTTTCAACGTTGTGGGTGCTTTTTTGATGTTTTTGCCAAAGCTTTTTGATATTTTTAATGTTGACATTTTCAGCGCTTATTTCGACACCACATTTTTTGTGCAAAAAAAAACTGAAAACGGGTCAAATTAGACCCAAGGACAATATGATGGTTAAAGAATGAGGTAAACATATTTCAGAGAAATCCCAGTGAGCTAAAACCTTCAGATATTCAGCTGTTCTGAATGCTCCAGTTTCAACAGTTTTTTTTCTACTCTCAGTTAAAGGGTAACTACCGTTTTTTTCAACGTGGGAAAAAAATCTTTGAATTTGTTCCAGTATTGAATGAGATCGCAATGAACCGAGCTACAATGTAACCTAATGGGGCAAACATGGAGCCTTGCTTATTTTCCAATAAAAAGTGATTCCTTCTGGTACTGACAGGCTCAGATTGTTACATTTTCAATATTTAAATGATTTAGACAATGAGGTTAGCCTATACTCTGTCTCAAATGAATACAGACGGACATCCAATTATAACGACCAAAATCGTTTAAATATTGAGCCATAACATTGGAAATCTTTTAGATGACAGGAGCCTATCGTTTCTGCAGCCCACTCCGAAACAACAGACTCCCAGAATGCCTTTTTCTTGTCTCGCTTTTCGCTCTCTACACCGCTGTCTATGGACATAAAGTCCCATCCTGATATTGATCGATAGCTTTTAGTAACAATCTGAACCAGTCAGTACCAAAATAAATCATTTTTATTGGACAAAATGCAAGGCTCCACGCTTGCCCCCATTAGGTGACATTGTAGTTGAAAAAAAACAGTAGTTACCCTTTAAGTGTTATGCAACTCTAAGCAGACCTTCTGTAATTGGTCATCTGCTCCAGGTTAGCAGGACTGAAGTGTGTTTCTTTAAAGGAAAAAAAGACAAAATGGCAAATATTATTTAGAAAGATGGAGATTTGTTTTAGTGAAGAGAGAATTGTCTAACTATAAATCAAGGAATCTCTGTGAGTTTTAGCAGTGTAGACAGAAAAATTATATTTATACCTCTTTAAGTTCCAACCAGGAACCAGAAAGACTCAAAGAAGGGAGGAGAGTAGAGGGGGGTGATGTGTTTGGGGGAGGGACTCCATCATTTAGAGAAGTGAACAGTTCCTGGTTTACCAGTGAAGAAGAAAGAGAGGCAGCGTTAAACCATCAGATCCTCCAACATGAACGTGTGTCAGTCTCTGATCTGCTTCTTCTTCCTCAGTGAGTAAACTCAGCTTCTACTTCTAGCATTCTCTCTCTTTTTACTCTGAAATTCTTCTTTATTTTCTTCATTTACAGTCGCTCGGTTCAGCTTTGCAGCAGAAGGGAAACAGTTTCTCATGAGTGACTCTGTCACCACACATGTTGTATTAGTCCACCATCATGTTGGTTTCTGTGGTTTAACAGGATGTGATGAGTGGTGACAGTCATACTTCGACCTTTTACTCTGAATAACAGTAGAAATACACTGTTAAAAACTCAATGCTGCAACATTTTTACCAAGTATTATCATCAAAACGTACTTAAAGTACCAAAAGTGAAAGTTCTCAATACGCAGAATGGCTCATTTCAGAATAATGCAGATTACATTATTATAATTATTGATGCATTCATGTGTTTATCTCTTTAATATCACAGCTGGGAGAGCTGGAGCTCATTTTAAATACTTTCCATACTCTGGTTATTAGTTAACTTTTTATTTATTTATTATTAATCTAATTGACTTTTGACCTGTGCCTGTTGTTGTGCTGGACTTGTTTTCTAATCCCAATGCCCTGCAGTTATTAATGTTATATTCTAACTGTAACAGAGGGAATAGTTCTGCTGCTCCACCCTGACTACAGTCTGTTGTAGCTTCACATCACAGGAAACTACACAGATCTAAACCTGTAGAGGTTACCAGAGAGAAAGGAAGGGAGGAAGGAGGAAGGAAGGTGATCAACTCACCACAACAGGCTCTGACTTTATGTTTTCTTTAATAATCAGATGAGATGCCACTCATTGATTTTCTGTGAGGCTCAACAAACCTGGAACCATCCCAACACTTTGGTTTAAAAAGAAATTGATCAGAAAAAGGAAACTAGCTAATAAACTATTCTCTGGGGAACATTAAATCTGAGTCAGACTGTGAGATTATTTTAATGCTTGAAATCTGAAAGAATCCAGATCTCTGTTGTTTTAAAGTGTTACCCCTCAGTCCCAGACTGGTTGAACTGGGCAGCTCCCAGTAGGACTGTGGGGATCTATGTTTGATTTATGGAAATGTGAAACAAATCAGACTGCAACATCTTACAGGAAGTACACATAGTAACTATTGATTGGTCATCTTTTTAACAGCACTGCAGGATGGAAACATCGGTCTCATCAATGCAGAAATCATCAAGAGAAGAGGAACTGAAGGAGGAGACATCACAGTTACATGCTCCTTCACTTTCTCTGGAAAGAAGAGAATCTTCTGTAAGGATGAATGTAAAGAAGGAGACATTCTCATTGAGACAGAAGAGGACAAAGCTCAGAGAGGCAGATACAGTATTGAATATGAAAAGAAATTTTTTCTCAAACACAGTTCTGGATGTGAGCATCAGAAACCTGACTCAGTCTGACTCAGGACGGTACAGGTGTGGTTTGGACAGATCTTTCTTACCATCATCATACCATGAGATTGATCTCCGAGTTACAGATGGTGAGTTTCTACTGAGAGTCATGTTATTAACTGTTCACTGACAGCTGCTGATGTTTCCAATAACTCAACATGTTTAGTCTAACAGTTGTATTTAGAGCTGCATATTTCCATCATTGGGAACTCTGATGAATGCTCCTTTAACAGCTGATGTGTAAAATATGTGATGAACTCAGACGGTCCCCCACTGCAGCTGATTGGAGTCTTGTTGCACCAAACCCATTGATGACCTTGTGCATTTAGCTGTGGGATTAAAACACATGGATGTTAGCTCAGAGTTCTCTGCAGGGAGCATCTGGTCATCACCACTTCTTTGGATCTCTACAATCACTCTCTGACTGGTTGATTGAGTTTTTAATGTTTCACAGCTCCAACCTCTCCTCCCAGACCTTCTCCACCATCAGTCCCATCAGCCTCCACACTGATGACATCACAGAGTTTCAGCTCCACACCTTCATCATCCTCCCCTGAAGCCAGCAAGCCTCAACAGAAACACCCAAAACCAGGTCCAGGTACAGTTACTTTGTTGTGTGTATGTGAATATACTGTTACAGCAATTACATGGATATGTATGTTCATATGCATAGATCATATATTTATTGGTTTAAATGTTATAAAATGGTTTAAAGTATTGATTTAAAAATATGAAGTTGATGTTACTATTAGTTGGCCAACACAGCATGAATGATCTCTCAGGTCCCTCATGTACCTTGGAGTCCAGTTTCTGCTGCCAGATTTATTTAATAATGGACCAGGAAGTGTAAAACCAACGTGTTCTTCTGCTCCAACAGCCCAGAGAGCTCTGCTGTATGTGGGTCTGACTCTGGTCCTCCTGGTCATCATATTATCAGCAGCTTTGCTGATTTTCTGCAGGAAGAGAGCCAGGAAACCCAAAGGTGAGACTACAGGGAACACACACACACACACACACACACACACACATCACCCACTATATCAGCAAAGTCCTATTACAACCATTAACACACACACACCTTTGTAGAAACACAGGGCTCTCCATCTCACAGGGGGTGTTCATGGCCAGTCCTGTGTGCTGGGCGACCAAGGGTCTTTTGTCGGGACGGGATCTCTCAGACTCAATTCCAATGATTGGCTACAGTCCCCGAAGTGCTTATACTCAGGAGACGTTTCCAAAGAGAAGACTAATCCACAGCAACAGAGACAGAAGAGACGAGGTCCATTCTTGGAGACTCTGTAACCACAGTCAGTATGAAGGACCAGATGTTCACAGGGACCGTCCACACCGTCCAGACAGCATGGAACATATTTAAATATCTTTAATACAGAGGGGAGGGCCAACAGTTTCAAAGGGAGGGACTCACATGCTCTAACAGGCACGCGGCTGGCCCGGCTACCCAAACAAAGACCAGAGAAGCTCTGAGAACAACTCCCACTGGGACTTCATGCTCTGCTCAGGACTCATACAGGCTGGTTGTTTGCTGCTATATTAATGTTTTAAATCTCATATATAGAAGCTTTAAGGTCGGCCCAGAAAGATTAGAAAGATCATTGTTTAAATAAAGTCACAAAAGGTTTTTATAAAGTCATCTCTTTATTCTAATCCTCTGAACTGCATGTTTTTCAGAACCTCCTGTAGAAACTGAGTACTCTAATGTTACAAAGGTGCGTTTGGGTTCATCTGGACATCTCAGCATCATTAGTGTCAGGATCAACCAGCTGATATTAATACAAAGCCCTGATCTCTTCCTGCAGGCCAACCCAGTGTATGAGGAGATCAGAGAGGACAGACAGAGCACATCTCCTCCTGTAGAAGTGTCGGCAGTTTACACTTACGCCAAATACACCAAACCAGCTGGAGTAGAAACCACAGAGGACTACAGCTTAGTCACTGCACCCACTTCTCAGATGAAAGTAAGTCAAGGGTGTGGTTGGCTTTTAGGGGTCAGGAAACCCCTTCAGGCTGCAGCTGATAGGTACTAGTTTTTATTCCCACAGCTGTTTCTCTATCCCTAGCACCTACCTATCTTTGGTGACCATGAGTCATGTAATAATGTTCATTTGGCTTTTTATGTTTGGATGCAGGCTTTGAGACGAGGCCTGAGACAAATGAAGATGTTATCGTACAGCAAAGGACTTTTTTCAGAATGTCAGAATAGAGAGAAGATTGTGGACAAAAATAGGATTTTAAATGAGCTTAATGGTTTCAAAATTAAAAAGAAATCCAGTTATTTACTCAGAGAATGTTAAGTTAAATCAATATAGTCAGAGGAGGACTTGCATCTGTCTATTTTGTTCATCAAGAGAGAAAAGCATAAAAAAAAAAACAGGAACCAGGCCAGTTAGTGATCATACTGGACTGTATCTAAAGCCATTGAGGAGGAAGTGTGAACAGAGGGGGGGGGGGGGGTGTGGCACTGATACAGATATTGATGGTAAACAATAGATTCAGAGATCCAACCCTGGGAACAGTTTCCATCAAGCAGCTCCTGCTGAAATGCTGCTCCTGTGAAGAAGCAGGCGAGTAAAGTCAGGTGATAAAGTCTGAGCTTTGTGTTTTCTTGCAGACTGAAGACGAGCTCACCTACTCTGAGCTGAATGTCCCCAGCGGTCCAGCTGCCTCGCTGCACAGCGCCCCCTGTGGTGACGCAGATCCCGTGGTCTACTCTGTTCCTCGGGTAGAAGCCAGCTGGGCCGGCAGCCCCGCCCCAGACGCTTCACCTCCTCTGTACTCTACTGTTACTTTACATCAGGTGTAGCTTCAACGCTGTCAGCGCCCCATGTACTCTCTCAGGGGCCCCCAGGGGCCACACGGTGCTTTGAATGAGTCACATTCACTCAAAGAAATCTGTTTTTATCATTATTGGGGGAAACTGGCAGTTACAGCTCACATTATATATATATATATATATATTTTTTTTTTTAAAGATGAAATGTCTTTAATTAGCTCTTTGTGTTTATTGCTTTTGCACAAATGTATATGTTTTATAGCAGTTATATTTTATATTATTATATCAGTATTTATTCTGTACTTTTCAAACTATAGTGGATGTATTTAGGTTTGAATCAGTCGTCATGACAACAATGGCCTGTACACGCTAGCCAGCTGTTAGGTCACCCACCTGTCACTCAACGCAGTCACACCCTAATTTGACATTATTATGCAGAAATATGAAGCTGTGATAGGCAGTATGTTTGGTGAATTATTAGGCAAATATTCCATATATCATATTTAAGCATATTGTAATAAAAGTATTCTGACAGAGAACTAGACATCTGCTCATCCTCTTGGTTCTGTTTTCAGGTCTTAGAGAGTCTAGCCTGTGACGGGAGACTTTGGCCAATCACAGGTCATCTCAGAGGGAGAGTTCCTATTGGCTGTTCTGTTGCATGCATTGCTGGGCGACAGAGAGGGGAGAGAGAGAGCTGCAGGAAGAGGTCTCACTCTACTTCATATTCTGGCATTTCATCTTCTCTTCCTGCCCCCTGCAGCTTTAAGCTCTCATATAATTTCTCATACAGTTGTCATGAACTTAGCTTTGGAGACCAAAACCATTTTTTCATCCCGGGCTGTAGACATGTTTATTCCTGCTGTAGACGGGGGGGCTTCATGTCTCAGCCCCGCAGGTTTCTGCTTGGTGAACGCTGAAGGGACCGCTGATTTCTTCATCTCACCTTTACCTGAAATAACAACATGCATTTCTAATGCAGGTGTGTTTTCAGTCTGAATTATGAGAGGACATCTCGGGACGACACTGAACAACTGTTACTGCATAGTTTCTATAGACACAACGCTGTAACAACTCTTAAAATAATAAGAAATCATATTCTTCATGTTGCATAAAGCAGCAGTTTTCTACAGGAAAATGAAATAAATAAATTTAAAAAAAACAGCCACTAATTTATTTTTTCTTCTGATAAAACACAATGACTAAACAGATTTTTGAAAAAAAGTTGATCATTTGATCATTTGAAGCACGTTAAAACACACACACACACACACACACACACACACACACACACACACACAAAACTGTATACGATATACTGTATAAGGATATAAATGTGAGATTTTATAGTCATACATTGATTTTCCAAACATATGACTTAAAGATACATCCAAGTCTTGTTTTAATGTAAAATCAGACATAAACTGTCAGATTAAAGAAGACACTTAATAAAGAATAAAGGGTGGAGGAGAGGAGAGGGGGGGTGATGTGTTTGGGGGAGGGACTCCATCATTTAGAGAAGTGAACAGTTCCTGGTTTACCAGTGAAGAAGAAAGAGAGGCAGCGTTAAACCATCAGATCCTCCAACATGAACGTGTGTCAGTCTCTGATCTGCTTCTTCTTCCTCAGTGAGTAAACTCAGCTTTTTATTTCTTATTTCTTTCTCTTTGCAGCAGAAGGGAAACAGTTTCTTATTGATGGACTGGGTTTCATCACCTCTCGTCTTCCAACATGTTGGTTTCTGGTCTAACAGGATGTTCACAGTCGGGCTGAGTCTCTTTAAAATGTCCTTCTTTAAAAGTGATCTACTCAGATCAGCCTGACGAGCTGCAGTCAGCTCTTGATCTCCTGTCCTTGGAGTTTCACACTACATTTCTATTGTTTACACTGTTTAGTAGTTATATTTAATAGTGGTCATCTTTTTAGAGCGGAAGAGAGAAAATAATGATTTATAATGATTTTAACTGAACCAGCTCCAGAAGTAGAAGTGCAGCAGTAAACATGCACACCAAACCCCCCCCACACAAATAGAATACAGGAAATCCCCAACGTCGTTCTCTTATGAGAAGTGCTGAAGGAGAAGAAAAAACATAAATATATATTAATATATAAAATAAAATGTGTCTAAGGTGTTATGGTACGGTGCGGTGAGGACCCAAACGCAGAGCGGAGGAGGCAGGCAAGAGTGGATACACAAGGGCTTTTATTGTCCAAAACACAAGGTAAGCCTTGATGGAACAAACCATCCAGAATCCAAGGAGGAAAAGGCAAACATCCAAAAGATACAAAACATACAATCGCCAGGGCCAGGAAACAGGGCCAGGAAACAGGAACAAAAACCAGGAACACTGCGACAAGGTGACATACAGACAGGCGAAGGAACTAGAATGGTCTGACAAGAGACAAAGGGAACACAGGGGTTAAATACAAGAGGTAACGAGGTGATGGGGAACAGGTTTCTCTGGGGATCATTAAATCTGAGTCAGCCTGTGAGATTATTTTAATGCTTGAAATCTGAAAGAATCCAGATCTCTGTTGTTTTAAAGTGTTACCCCTCAGTCCCAGACTGGTTGAACTGGGCAGCTCCCAGTAGGACTGTGGGGATCTATGTTTGATTTATGGAAATGTGAAACAAATCAGACTGCAACATCTTACAGGAAGTACACATAGTAACTATTGATTGGTCATCTTTTTAACAGCACTGCAGGATGGAAACATCGGTCTCATCAATGCAGAAATCATCGAGAGAACAGGAACTGAAGGAGGAAACATCACAGTTGGATGCTCCTTCACTTTGCCTGGAAAGAAGAGAATCTTCTGTAAGGATGAATGTGAAGAAGGAGACATTCTCATTGAGACAGAAGAAGACACAGCTCAGAGAGGCAGATACAGTATTGAATATAAAAACCCATTTTATGTGAGCATCAGAAACCTGACTCAGTCTGACTCAGGACGGTACAGGTGTGGTTTGGACAGATCTTTTTAATTACCATCATCATACCATGAGATTGATCTCCGAGTTACAGATGGTGAGTTTCTACTGAGAGTCATGTTATTAACTGTTCACTGACAGCTGCTGATGTTTCCAATAACTCAACATGTTTAGTCTAACAGTTGTATTTAGAGCTGCATATTTCCATCATTGGGAACTCTGATGAATGCTCCTTTAACAGCTGATGTGTAAAATATGTGATGAACTCAGACGGTCCCCCACTGCAGCTGATTGGAGTCTTGTTGCACCAAACCCATTGATGACCTTGTGCATTTAGCTGTGGGATTAAAACACATGGATGTTAGCTCAGAGTTCTCTGCAGGGAGCATCTGGTCATCACCACTTCTTTGGATCTCTACAATCACTCTCTGACTGTTTGATTGGGTTTTTAATGTTTCACAGCTCCAACCTCTCCTCCCAGACCTTCTCCACCATCAGTCCCATCAGCCTCCACACTGATGACATCACAGAGTTTCAGCTCCACACCTTCATCATCCTCCACACTGATGACATCATCCTCCACACCTTCATCATCCTCTCCTGATGCCAGCGAGCCTCAACAGAAACACCCAACACCAGTTCCAGGTACAGTTAGATTATGTATTTCTTAATTCTAATAAAGCTCCCCTGAGGATGGTTGTGTATTTAGAGTTGATAATGTGCATCTATAAAAACAGAATCTATTGTCGGTTTGAACATCAGGGGCTCCTGTTACTGATGTTGTTCTGCGAGTGTGTACGTCGGAGCCAGAAGATGTTCTTTAATTAACAGTAGTAAGGTTTACCATCACATTCCAGAGAGGTGTAAAACCAACGTGTTCTCCTGCTGGCACAACCACAGGGCTGGTGCTGTATGTGCGTCTCCCTCTGGTCCTCCTGGTCATCATAGTATCAGCAACTGCTCTGATTGTCTGCAGGAAGAGAGCCAGGAAACACAAAGGTGAGACTATAGGAAACACACACACACACACACACACACACACACACACACACACACACACACACGCACGCACACAAACAACAGAAGTAACTGAACATCCAAAACTCACAGAAATCCTGAAACAACACACTTTCCTGTGACTAATCCTCTGCACTGCATGTTTTTCAGACCCTCCTGTAGAAACTGAGTACTCTAATGCTACAGTGGTGAGTTTGGGTTCATCTGGACATCTCAGCATCATTATAGACCATAAGGTGAACTAGGAAAAAGTGGCTAGAAAATGATTTTCGTTCCCAAACCTGGGCACTGCTTTTTAAATGAATTACTGCATAGACAAAACCATTATCGACTTCATGTTAAAAGTTCTCTGCAAAATACCCTGCGGTGTTTTGTCCCAATCAATAAAATGTATATAATTGTGAATTTAAAAAAAATATGCTGCTGGTTTTGTTTGTAACTTTCTTTATATTCATTTTATCAACACAAAATATCTCTCAAACTGACATTTATACATGTACCTAATCATTTGAGTCAGGTTTTAGTGCATTATATACTCAAGTGTTAATGTAAACCTTGAAATTTGGCACATTTGTAAAAAATATGCTTCAACTTCACGGATTGGCACCAAATTAAATTAAACATAAACATTATAAATTTAGCAAAACAGTGATGTTTTATATGCCAGTAGGTACTATGTAATCACAGAAAGAAAAAGTTGTTGAGAGTCCAGCTGAGAGTAACACCAAGCCCTGATCTCGTCCTGCAGGAGACCAGAGAGGACAGGCAGAGCACATGTCCTCCTGTAGAACTGTCGACAGTTTACACTCTCCACCGAAGTCAGATCTCAGAAGAAAGTAAGTCAAAACTGTGCTGGATTCTAGCTTTGGGTTCAGGAAACAGGGTCTTAAACTTTAATTTGACTGGGTAACATCTTCATCGTACAGCCGAGGAAACATGTTTGCAGTGGCAGAATACAGAGAAGAGTGTAGTCATGACAACAAAGATGTGGTTTCACACTTTATGTCTCTGAGTAGTCTGAAGAAACAGGAAGCAGGCCAGTCTGGGCGTCCACTCTATCTAAAGCCATAAACGTCTGTTGTTTTTAGGAGGACGTCCTCAGACTGACAGTTATATAAATACAGATGTTCTGATCAATATTAGACAATAGATTTGGAGATAAAACCCTATCTTCAGACTTTAACTTGACTGGGTAACAACTTCATCGTAGAAGATGGTGGTCCCGTTCTGTAAATGTGCTTTTGAACTAACTTTATGTTTCCGAGTAGCGTGCTGCCTTCTTAAGAAACAGGAACCAGCTCAGTTTGAGATAACGTCTTATACTGTGGTTGTTTTGTGTGGGCGTCTTCACACTGAATGTGTGAACAGAGACAAATACATATAGTTTGATATAAAAAGATATATTTGGAGGTAAAACCCTGAGAACGGTTTACATGAAGCAGCCCTGAACTGATGTGAAGAAACAGGCGAGTTAACGTAAGAAGAGTACGTTCTGACCTTGTCTTTGTTTCCCTGCAGACTGAAGAGGACTCGAGGAAACTAAATACTGTCAGGTGGAGTTAGTTTGCCCCAATGAGTTTAAAAGGAACAAAAATGACTCAGATCAGAACAGAACCAGTAATCTATATATATATATTTTTTTTTTTAAAGAAAATGAACTCTGCATGAATTAAAAATTGACCGTTTTAACACCATAGGGACTTTATCTTTTACAAAATACTTTTAATAAATATTTTCCTCCCCTCATCTCCAAGCAGCTGTTGGCGTGTAGTAACTTCATTATTAGTCACTGAAATTTACTTTGCGTTCCAGAGCGGCTGCTCTGGAAAAAAAGAAAGGTACAGTACACACAAAGTTAACCCTCGTGTTGTCTGCCCGTCCAAATTGCAGATCACTTTTGTTGAAGCTTCTTAATCAATGTTTATATCTTTTTCTTACTTTTTTGTCCCTTTCTTCAACACTTTTGATGTTTTTTTAATGTCACTGTTTTACTGGCTAAAAGCAGGAATAGCTCCACATGTTTAATGGACAGTATAACAAACTTAAAATGGCATAAACGTAACAAAAAGGAAAAACATAAAAGTTATGTATTTTAAAACTTATTTAAAAAATATTTGAAACAATTTAACCCATTTCTTAAGGGAACACGTGTATATACAAAAAGAAATGTGGCTGTAAATAATTCATACAAAGAATTAGTTACATTTTTACAAAAGTAACACCAGTGGTGGACTGTAACGGCTTTAGTTACTTTTGCATTGAGTACTTTTACTTTTAATACTTATCCTACATTTTCTTGATGATACTTATATACTTTTAATGAAGTAACATTTTCAATGAAGGACTTGTACTGTAACAGAGTGTAGTATAGTACTTTTACTTAAAGGTCCCATTACATGGTGCTCTTGGATGCTTTTATATAGACCTTAGTGGTCCCTAATACTGTATCTGAAGTCTCTTTATATAGACCTTAGTGGTCCCCTAATACTGTATCTGAAGTCTCTTTTATATAGACCTTAGTGGTCCCCTAAGACTGTATCTGAAGTTTCTTTTATATAGACCTTAGTGGTCCCTAATACTGTATCTGAAGTCTCTTTTATATAGACCTTAGTGGTCCCCTAATACTGTATCTGAAGTCTCTTTTATATAGACCTTAGTGGTCCCTAATACTGTATCTGAAGTTTCTTTTATATAGACCTTAGTGGTCCCTAATACTGTATCTGAAGTCTCTTTATATAGACCTTAGTAGTCCCCTAATACTGTATCTGAAGTCTCTTTTATATAGACCTTAGTGGTCCCCTAATACTGTATCTGAAGTCTCTTTATATAGACCTTAGTGGTCCCCTAAGACTGTATCTGAAGTTTCTTTTATATAGACCTTAGTGGTCCCTAATACTGTATCTGAAGTCTCTTTTATATAGACCTTAGTGGTCCCCTAATACTGTATCTGAAGTCTCTTTTATATAGACCTTAGTGGTCCCCTAATACTGGATCTGAAGTCTCTTTTATATAGACCTTAGTGGTCCCCTAATACTGTATCTGAAGTCTCTTTATATAGACCTTAGTGGTCCCTAATACTGTATCTGAAGTCTCTTTTATATAGACCTTAGTGGTCCCCTAATACTGTATCTGAAGTCTCTTTATATAGACCTTAGTGGTCCCCTAATACTGTATCTGAAGTCTCTTTTATATAGACCTTAGTGGTCCCTAATACTGTATCTGAAGTCTCTTTATATATAGACCTTAGTGGTCCCTAATACTGTATCTAAAGTCTCTTTTATATAGACCTTAGTGGTCCCTAATACTGTATCTGAAGTCTCTTTATATAGACCTTAGTGGTCCCTAATACTGTATCTGAAGTCTCTTTTATATAGACCTTATTGGTCCCTAATACTGTATCTGAAGTCTCTTTATATAGACCTTAGTGGTCCCTAATACTGTATCTGAAGTCTCTCTTTTATATAGACCTTAGTGGTCCCCTAATACTGTATCTGAAGTCTCTTTTATATAGACCTTAGTGGTCCCCTAATACTGTATCTGAAGTCTCTTTATATAGACCTTAGTGGTCCCCTAATACTGTATCTGAAGTCTCTTTTATATAGACCTTAGTGGTCCCTAATACTGTATCTGAAGTCTCTTTTATATAGACCTTAGTGGTCCCCTAATACTGTATCTGAAGTCTCTTTTATATAGACCTTAGTGGTCCCCTAATACTGTATCTGAAGTCTCTTTTATATAGACCTTAGTGGTCCCCTAATACTGTATCTGAAGTCTCTTTTATATAGACCTTAGTGGTCCCCTAATACTGTATCTAAAGTCTCTTTTATATAGACCTTAGTGGTCCCTAATACTGTATCTGAAGTCTCTTTATATAGACCTTATTGGTCCCTAATACTGTATCTGAAGTCTCTTTATATAGACCTTAGTGGTCCCTAATACTGTATCTGAAGTCTCTTTATATAGACCTTAGTGGTCCCCTAATACTGTATCTGAAGTCTCTTTTATATAGACCTTAGTGGTCCCCTAATACTGTATCTGAAGTCTCTTTATATAGACCTTAGTGGTCCCCTAATACTGTATCTGAAGTCTCTTTTATATAGACCTTAGTGGTCCCTAATACTGTATCTGAAGTCTCTTTATATAGACCTTAGTGGTCCCCTAATACTGTATCTGAAGTCTCTTTATATAGACCTTAGTGGTCCCCTAATACTGTATCTGAAGTCTCTTTATATAGACCTTAGTGGTCCCTAATACTGTATCTGAAGTCTCTTTTATATAGACCTTAGTGGTCCCCTAATACTGTATCTGAAGTCTCTTTATATAGACCTTAGTGGTCCCCTAATACTGTATCTGAAGTCTCTTTTAGTGGTCCCTAATACTGTATCTGAAGTCTCTTTTATATAGACCTTAGTGGTCCCCTAATACTGTATCTGAAGTCTCTTTTAGTGGTCCCTAATACTGTATCTGAAGTCTCTTTATATAGACCTATTGTGTATATATGTCATAAAATATAATAGTTGAGTATGTAAAAAAATGCCAAAGTATGTCAAAAACAGTCATAGTATGTATATGATAGATAATTACACAGATTTGTTGAATACTTGATTCTGATTGGCCAATTATTGCGTTCTGAATAACAACTGTTGCTAGTATAGCTAATATTGCTGTTGCAATATTAACGACCCGCTCGCTCTATAGTATCTCTTACATACTATACCATGTTAAGTGTCATAGTACAGTATGTAAAACATGTTTTGAAGTATTTCTTTTTGTATTTTCATATTTTCTATCATGTCTCATGTTTTGTTTATTGTCATGCACCGAAGACAAGACACCTTTCTGATTATGTCATAAATAATGTCAAAAAACACTTCATAATACAGCTATCATACAAAGTTTTACTATGTATATTATTACAGATTTTTATGTTTGATCATTTCTATTGGAACGTTCTATATTTTCTATGTATCTGGACCTTTTTATTGTTATGCACCACATTCTTTGTACTATATGCGCAAACATACTTGGCAATAAAAACCTTTCTGATCCAAAAGTCATAGTATAATATGTCATAGAAGGTCTAAATATTCAGAGTAGCATGCCATTAAAAAGTCATAAAAGTAATTATATAGTATGTCATAAAATGTACACAAATGTCATAAAGTGTCATATAGTATAATAGTCAACCGTTTCCTAGCAACAGCTGCAGTAAACATCACAGTAAAGTCATTTCAATCTTTTATTGAAAATAAACTTGAACATTGGCAGTTAAAACAGTATATGGTCTTTATCTTTTACAAAATATATATTATAAATATTTCAATGCTCTCATCTCCTCCAGATGTGTGTGATACCTGCAGTGACCGGCGGCACCACAGCAGCTGTTGGCAGTGTAGTGGGGGGGGGGGCAATATCTCAATTTCTGATCTATTATATCCACATCCATATATGAGATATCTTCTTACATTTTTTTTGTCTTATCATGGTTATAAAGGCTGTATTGCAGTATACTGATGTACTTTTCTGAACTTCTGTTCTATTATTTGCCTTTACCGCTTAAGTCATTGTATCCACATTATTTAACTATAAATCGTATTGTGTTTATATATATATATATATATATATATATATATATATATATATATATATATATATATGAGAGCACCATTAGTCAACCCTACAATATCGGTATCCATGTATTTCAGGGGTGTTAAACTCATTTTAGCTCATGGGCCACATTCCCCTATAATGGTACGGACTCAGGAGAGAGGGGGAGTATTCTTTTTATTTATTTATATTTATATTCTCTGACATTAAAGTGGTGAATTTGAGAATTGGAGAAAATGACTCCATGGGAATACTAGAATTGTTGGGACTTTATGAATCATAGAGTGTGGTCTAGACCTACTGTCTTGAGATAACTGTTGTTATGATCTGATACTATGAATAAAATTGAATTGAATTGAATCCAGTGGGCCTGATTGGAGCCTTTGGCGGGCCAGTTCTGGCCCACGGGCCGTATGTTTGACACCCCTGATGTATTTGGTCAAAAATATGGTGAAATATGATTTCCTTCATAATACCCAGCTGTACAGTGTAGTCACTGAAACAGGCTGATAGATCTTACATTAAAGTTATACACACTACTCTCATCATTATCGCTGCGTTTGGCAACAGCAGCTGAACCCAAAACTACAGAAATCATATTTACACACATCAACTTCCTGTGTAGCCTGCTGCGCTTCTTGCCCATGCTGGCCAAAAGAAGAAAAAAAACATAAAAATCAAATGAACATAACTTAGAATGAACTTAAAAAGTAAAAACAATCATTCCAAATGGAAGACAAACACTTGGTTAATAATTCCCTTTGACAACCTTTAGTGCTAAAAGAAGAATAAAATGATAAATACGCTATACAAAACAAACTAAACACAACACATGAGTTTTAAATAAGGGCGGTGGCACATTTCAGGTAAACACACCGAGGAGGAGGAGGAGGAGGAGGAAGGTCGGCTGACAGAATAACAGCTGCATAGAATAAAGAGCCCAAATCTCTAATGTAGAGAAGACAACTTTGGACCTCGTGTGCCGTTTTTACTCTCAATCGAGTCTTATTGCAACATATAGTTATTTAGTAAGAGTGCTTCTTTTACCAGCTTTCATATCTCATCAATTTCTGCTTTTTTCTTGCCAAAAATGTACTTTTCCCACAAAGATAAATATGTAAATATATGCCTCTGCTGTGGAGTGTCTCAGTGCAAACTGCAGCGCTACCTTAAGCTGATGTGTCGTAAGGCTGCCGTGCATCACCCCCCCCGATGCACTTTGAGTGTCTATGATAAAGCGCTATATAACTGGAATGAATGAATGAATTAGAGCAGGAGAGAACACTGAGACCCAAACCCCCGTCGGTAGAAGAAACAAATGCCAAAACATTTGTGACGCGTCTGTCCCGTCATCAGACAGCTGCTGGTACAGATTGATAAATCCAACTAGCAGACTTTGGAAAGGTGCCTGGAATACCTCAGGGTACAGTGTCTACATGTGGCTGCAGCTGGGTAGCATGTTCTATCATCTGGCAATCTGCACTCACTCCATCATGTTACCGGTGAACAGTTAACAGGAACATTCCCCTGTATTCAAACTGCTTGTTGTATTTAACCATCTGTCTAAAGATATTCATATCCTCACATTTGAGAAGCTAATACCTTTAAAGAGCCCCTATTATGCTTTCTTTTTATGGTTTGTCCATCTTTTAGTGACTTTAGTGTATGTAATAGATGTAGAAAGTCCCTTCCCCTCCAACTGGAGCTTCCTCTCCCACAGTCAGCACTTCTTCTCTGCCTGAGACGCCTCGTCCACATTCCTGTTTGCAATTCCTCAGTTAGTGATGTCACAGATTGAGAACGCTGCCCATTGGTGCTGCCTGAGCAAGCGCAGCCCGCCCAGTGGCTTGTTGGAATTTGGTTGACCAATCACAACAGAGTGGGCCAGCGGACCAATCAGAGCAGACTGGGCTTTTCAGGAAGGAGAGTGTTTCAGGCAGAGGAGCAGAATGAGAAACATTATATGTTTTTGAACATCAAATCATGTAAACCTATTCTAATAGACCAAATATGACCCTGATAAGGAGAATGATAGGGGCTCTTTAATGATCAACGGATCAGTTGGCCAAGTTAACGTTCTGTCCACCTGTCCCACTGAGCCGTGTGGATGCAGATGATTGGCCCAGTCAGAGGCTCAGAATACATTTAGTTTGAAACACCATCAGCTTTCCTGCTCCAACACTGCAGTTCAGATGAACACAGACTCAGAAAATCCAACAGAGAAAATAACATCAATGGAAGAACGTTGATGTGAAACCTCAAGATGAAGAATAATATTTGAAATCTTTTCAGCCCGATGATGTGGTGTGAAGATGCATCACCAGCTCTGACAGTTTAAAACAGGATTCTTCATCTGGAGGATTATTAACAATAAATACATTTCAGTGACACAGACATTTTTTAATATACAATAACATACTTCACACATTTACCGTAGAAAAATATTCGAACCATAGCTACTCAGTGATAAAATAAAGACTGTGGAGCAAAAAGGCAAAGTGCAAAAACAACAGAGGCCGTCCCCTGTAACCAATGGTAACCACTTTTTAAAGAAAATACCCCCTTAGTTTACTGGGTAAAGGAGATCAAATGTTCCACGGTGTCCTGACAGCACTGTTTCTGCTGCAACATGTCCGAGGCCTCTGTTTGGGTAAATATGTGTCCCTTTATGATACACTAAAAACAGAATAAATAATATTTGAGTGAAAAGTCATTTTTCACAAACACAAAGGTCTTATTGGTAGTTGATGTTGCTCCACAGTGCAGACAGAATGAGGACGTCTGAAGTCCCAGACATCCCAGAATAATCTCCGTGGTCAGGCCGGTGGTACCGTGTCAGGGCTTTTTGTTTTTAAATCATGAATTAAATTAATCATGAATCCGTCATTTCTTTTCTCAATGAATGGCTTTTTTTAGCCTGTAAAACAAAGTGAAATCACAATTTCTCACAGCCCAAGTTAGCATAGTCTAATCCATGCAGCAGTACAAAGAAAAGCATTAAACGTTGACATTTGAGCAGCTGGAATCTGTGAATTTAAGAAAATTGTCAAAATAAAACTAATTGTTTCAGTTCTTCTAGAAGGGACTTCCCTAAAGTTCCACCCTGAATGGGAAGCAAATCATCGTCAAAATGATTCCCAGCTCGTTGGGACATCAAAGACCCACAAAAAGATCCCAGTTGTGTCCCTTTAACCCTGGGAAAAATGGGACAGTGTTTATGTGACTTCAAAGCAAACAGGATGGGGAAACTTATTTCCCAAGATGCCACAGTGATATGAAGAGAGAAGGAGCTGCAGTAAATACAATGGCTGAATCTCACTTTCCTGATTTGATATCTCCTCGCTTTTAGGCTCTTGGGACAAAAAAGGATGTTTCTTTCCTCTAAAACACACTTCCTCCTTTCTTCTCTACTTGCAGGATTTTCCCATGCTTCCTCAGTGGGACGGACTATAAGACGCAAGCGAGGTGAGATTTAGCCAAGCAACTATCGCTGCAGTAGACACTGATAACAGGGACGGTTCCATCTCAGGATTTTCTCTAAAGGGATGCACTGCTCCTCTCTGGCCACCAGGGGGGGCAGCAGTCTGCTGATCCTGCACACCAGCCCAGCAGGAAGAGGGAGGAAACAGGAGAGCAAGAGGGCAAAATACAGAAGACAGATGAAGATAAAGTTGCCTGTTTGAGTCCCTGGATCCAAGAACAGGCAGAATAGGAACTCCTACTTTCAAGGTGCCCTTAGTGAAGGCACTTCAACATCTAAATGGGTTTCACAGTAAAGTAGAGCTTATGTGATAAATGAAAGTATTCAGTGAAGAAGACTGGGTGGCCCCACAGGCCGATTGGACAGCCAGGCAGGAAGTGAAACAGCAAGACCACCATCCATTTTACCAAAAGACACCCCCCAGTATCGTATGCTTCTTCTCTACAACACCACGGACAGCAAGACATTGATGTTAGAAAGACATAACACATCACAGATCATTTGTTCTCTAAAGTCCTTCCAGGGACAATAAAATCTGCGATTCAGGCAGCAAGACACTCCCGGTGTGGTGTGGTGCGTGGCTGAGGACGGAACAAAACCGCAGCACAGCTGGAACACAGCACAGACATGTCCAGTGGAGAATCGGGGTAAACGTCTTCAAAAGAAACCAGCAGAAGCGTGAAAAACAGAGTCATGCTGATAATTCAGAGAGATGGAAGTATCCAGGTCATTAATGCGAGTTAGACTCCAAACCAGAGTCTGACCTGGGACTGTGAAACCAGTCCAGCTAGGAGGAAGGAAGGAAGGAAGTACAGTAAACTGTGGTCACCACAGTGATGGATCCGTCCCCTCCCACAGCTTCAATGTATCAACATAAATGGAATTTCACAACGAAGTTTTACAAAAACACGCAGATGTTGGCAATGTATTTGCTACAGTTGCTGACAAAAACAGAACTATCGCTTTAAGAAACTTTTAAATGCCAAAAACGATTGTCAAATGCACAAAGCTTTGTATTTAGGGTTAGGGTCTTCCCTATCACAGTCTCGGTGGCCCACAGTGCAGACAGTACACTGAAAATACGGAGACCTAAAGCACACAGAGGTCTGGAGAGAATCTCATCAGATTAAGGTCATCCACCCTTTGGAAGCAATTCCATTGGGAGTTTGAAAACTTCATTGAAGCTTTTGGTTAGATTCAGTTTAAATTTCTCCACTGATTTAAAACAAAAAAGGAGAAGCAAGGGTATTAACTTCTGCTCTACTCTGAGAACATGACTTACTGTTTGGTCTTTGATTTGTAAGTAGACTCTAATCTTAACGGCATTGTGGAATCAACACTCCTGCATGTTGATGAGCTGAGGATTCAAAGTGGAGCAGGGTACCGGGCAGAGGTCAAACCTGATGGGTCTGTATTTTTAGCCAATAGTTGCTCACATTCTTAACTGCAGAGATTTAGAAAGGACGACTGGTAAACAGAGCTTTGCAAAACGCTCCACGTAAACTCAAATTTAACTGAAATGACCTAAATCTGTCGCACAAGATTCAAGCAGCAGTCCTCAGAGATTCTCTGTTTCTAAAATCTCAGCAAACAAGCCAGTGAGGGAAACCTTACTAAAGAAATCACAATTACAATCCTGTAAGAAAGAGGATTTGAAGTGTGGCAATACAGTGGCTTTCAGTGACTCCCGTGGTGCCGCTGAGCCAGGCACCATGCGTCAGTGTGTTGTCACTTTGGTGTTTGAGGGAGCAGAGAGGCCGATGGTCACTCTGCGCTGCCGTGCCATTGAGCCAGGCACTGCTGCCGCTGAGAGGAGGAGGAGGACCTGGTGCTAAGAGTCTTCATGGGGGGGTTGGTGCTAGGACTGCTGCTGCTGCACCAGCTTCCTGTAATGTGGCATGACTTTGCTCTCGGGGAGGTAGAGCGCCATCTCCAGGGCAACCAGGATGGTGAACTCAAACGATATCAGCTCCCTCCTGCTGATCCTGAAACGCTCCTCCAGCTTCTACAGAGACACAGACCACAGCATGACCGGCAGCCACAACGAGCATAGTCAATTTATCTGCAACTATTTTTGATAATCGATTAATCGCTTTGAGTCATTTACAACAAAGAGAGGTGTGATGTTGTAAAACTAACTCCTGTCCTCAGGACAAGTTGTGCTTGGGATGACTCAAAGATACTAGAAACTAAAATATACATACAGGTTTTGACCCAATACCTAGATATCGACATTGCTGCGCTATAGTTGGGTTGACATTTGTTGCTTTTGAAAATTATTTTTCCAATTAGATTTTTTATATATAATCATCAGTAACTTGGATTTAATGACTTCTAAATAAAAGCAAATAGAATAGCTAGAGCAGTCTGGTAAGTTGACAAAATGACATCATTTACTGTAATGCAGCTTGTAAAACCAGGCAAGACAACACTTGTCATATGTCATATTACAATATCCAAAATCTTAGACGATATCCAGTCTCATATCACAATATTGATAGAATATTGTATATTATATTATATATTGCTCCGCCCTACTTGAAGATACTGAATGGTATATAAGAGGAGTTGGGATTCATCAAACCAGCTGCTCTGTACTTTTTAATTTTATTCCTACAACGCTGTGAAAAGCTAAACTTTCCCAGTTGGGATCTAATGACAACACCACGTTGTCGGCTGTGTGTGAGGAGACTTTATCTGTGGAGGACACAGGAAGTGTCCTGCAGACGCTGCAGCTCCATTTCACTCATAAATACCCGAACAGGGGCAACATGAGCTGACTGACAGGCCCAGGTCCTTTACCTCGGACCTCGGAAGCCTAAGGTGGGAATGACACCACACTCGGGTTGAATGGGTTCCATTTAAGTCTGATTGTTTTCATTAGCTCTAGCCAAGTTAGACATGGTTAGCAATACCAGTTGATAACAACGCTTTACGTTGGTTTGTGTTAATGCAAACAGCGTAGCAACATGTCCACAGATAGAAGTTGGACAGGACTGTGAGTACGACTGATTTAGTGAGACACAAATAAGACGAAGTGCTTATAACTATGTATAATTAAGTACGTTACTATAGTTTTCACAACTGTTGATGCACCAAGCAGCCATGTTGGATATTCAGCTCGGGGTACTCGTGGTTGTTGGAGTTCCGAGCACAAATGGAACTTACAACACCAGGATCCTACTGTGTGTGTGTGTGTGTGTGTGTTAGAAGGACTTACATCAATTAAGTGTTTGACTTCCTGTTTCTTCAGGTCACTGCTGATCTTAGCAGCCAGTAGGATGCAGGCAGCTGACACCAACTTCCTGTAAAACAACAACAGTGATAGGAGCTGACACAACATGATGATCCTGATGGACCGGGAACTAAAAACACCTCATTTCCATTTTACTGTCCATCTTCTGACAACTTTCACCTTTTGGTTTGCATTGCATTTCCCAGTTGTGTATATGCAGCTAAGTGATCTACAATCTATATAAGGGACAGTTTGCCGATGCCGACTGCTTGCAGTTCTACTTTTTAGTTTTTATTCTGTTTTTGGTTATTTGGCTTGGTGGGTTAAACCCCTACTTTTCTAACCCATTAACCCTGGTCCCTGATCCCTGCCCACAGAGCTGGTAGGTCTGTAGCTCTGAGGAGAGCCGGTCAGACCCTCTGTTCTGCTTCAGACAGGGAGGCCTCCAAAGAAAAACATGTCTCCCCGATGCTCTGATTGGCCACTATAATCATTTATTATTTATTGGTTTTGTCTAAAAACTCAATGCATTTCAATGGGAAGTTTGCAATTGCAATTTATCTGCCACAATAAATGCTATAAACACGAAACATGTGATGAATGTTTGTCATGTTGTTCGGAGCTATAATCAATATAGACCATTTTGGGCCATTTTGTCCCTTCTGAGGTCAAGTGCGTCGTATATGACGCCAAACGGCACTTCTGATTCATAACTCTGTAACTTAATAATATAACTAGTAGAAACATACTGTCTTTTGCCATCGCCCCCGTTCTGCTGATGTCTTTGTTTTCTCTGTGATATAAATATATATCTGTGAGATTAATGCTCCATTTTATATTTATTTATTTGTCTTTATGGTCCTACAACCTTTTTAACATGCAGCACACATATTCTAATAGCCCAGTTTTTATTGAAAAGAAATGGTGTTCATAGATTGACTATGGACAACAGGGTTGATGTTGTACAAGCTTTTATAGAAAATGAAACCAGACGGACCAGAGGTTGTCAAAACTCCTGTAGGGCTCTGGGATCATTTTAATATCAATGTACCGCCGACCCACGGCTCCCACCTCTCCATATTTCCTGATGTTTGGGTTTTGCATTGTCACGCTTTGGGTTCTGGTTTTGTCGACCAAACAAAAAATCCTAACTAGCTACCAAACATGAAATGTATCATATCTCGGTCAATTATGTAAAAAAAAAAATAAACTATCTAGGGATGTCAGAAAAAGCGACAAAGACTTCGAAAAAATCAAAAATGGAAACAACAACTCAAAACCCCAAAAACCTGGAAAAAGGCAACAAAAATGAAGGAAAAAGCAACAAAACCGTGAAAGAAGCATCAAAAACACTGAAAAGGAAGGAAAACTTCAGAAAAGCCCACTTTGGAGTATTTGATGAATGTATCTATCTATTGTGCTATCACGTGTTCGGGACTCCATGCAGCTGCTGTGAGGTTAGAGTACCTGTTCTGTTTATTCAGTCGACCCTGCAGCACCAACTTCTCAAAGTAGACAAACGCCATCGCGATGGTGACGGGCTGTATGTCGCAATCCTCCCCGACTACTCTCATCTCTCTCTTCAGACTGTTAGACAAAGACAGACACAGAGACACCACAGTGATGAATATGATACCATTCAGTCTTACTGTATATAACAACACATCAAGTGTATTCTTCTGTCATTTGAAAAACGTTACCTGCGTATCTTGCTGAGGGTGAGTTTAATGTGGGGATACTTCTCCTTGAACGTCTCGTTCATGTCTTTCTTCAGATCAGACGGCTTGACATATTCTATTACTGTCGTCTGGAGGATAAACGATAAAAAAGGGGAAGAGGTAGTGAAAGGCAAAGAAAATGGAGAAAACAAAACAATATAAAAGGAGTGGAGTAAGGGAAGATCTCATAAAGAGGAAATATTTGTAGTCATGTGGAAGTGAAAGTAAGATGAGACATTTTAAAGTCAAACTATTGTCCCTGAATGTGAATGAACCTCATGATAGTAAACACTACGGAGTGTTTCCATTTCTCTACTGCTTCACTCTGAGCGCACCCTGCCAACAGCCTGGCATGTCCATACACTAAGAAATAAATAACCAGAAAGGTTCTGGCAGCATGTTACCCGGACTTTGGCCTGTTATTACACAACAGCAATTTTGGGTGTACCTATAGTCAAAATACAGAACATTTTCTGTTAGGCCTGTATAAAATTATCTCATACATAGCTGCTCAGTTAGTAAAAAAAAACTTCCAAAATGTGAAAAAAAAGTGTCAAACATGGACATCTTCAACCTCCGGGCTGGACAGAAGATTGAATTGTGAACGTGATTCAGAGAAATACAACTGTGAATCATGTTCTCTGGACAATTTCTGTTAAAATATACAGACATACAGTACAACTCTTAATACACGGCTATTTTTTAAGAGTGTACATGCTATGTGTCTGTGTGTTTTAATGGTATTTTGTAACATTTCAACACTTTGTTGATACTATACCGGTCATAACCTGAAGGAACAGGTGAGCTAGCGGTTATCGGTTAGCTATAGAATAATCTCCACGAGCCTCTTGTCCATCAATACATATCCCTGCACGGTGATATGGTAGTTCGGTAGAAAGAAAATAGTTCCAACATGAAACTGCTCACAAACAAGTCAGTGGATTATCTTAAATTACCTGGTCATGACTTCTTCTTCCCTTTAAAACATGTCTATATCTGAAATATGAGTTTGTTTTTAACCAAATTACCACAGAAAATGGATTGGATTCCTTACAACGCTCTTTGCAAATACAATTGATCCCGTTCATTCCTCTGATCTTAACTATTAGTCAAAATAATTCAAATATTAGGTATAATTCTATATAAATGAGGGTTATTGACCATGGATTCCAAAAAGTAGTGTAAAAACCAGTATTAGTTAGGTGGTGTTAAAGGTCTGAAAAAAGGACGAAAATGTCAAAGTTTTGTCGTTTTTTGACCCGAGAGGACAACACAAGGGTTAAACAGGGTTAAAATGTCGAGAGCTAAACAGTGTAAAGTGTGACTGTATTTCACTGTAGAGGATCCAACATTGGACGTTCAGCAGTCTGCAGCTGCCACTGTTGGAGAAACAACACAGGCAGTAGCCTCGTGGTGCATTCAAATTTATTGTAAAATACCCTTTTCCCATGTGCTGGTTGTTTTTGTGGTTTAACAGCAATTTACCAGTGAAATACATTATTGTTATAAGTTGTAGTTATTACTATATTATTAACTCATTTCATTGTTGACCATATGGCATCAGCAGGGTAATGGTGATGCTAGAGTAGGTGGTGAAATCCCACTGTGTAATGCTAACACACACACACACACACACACACACACAGTGACAAAGCAGCTCAACTCAGCCGTAATCTCCTGTTATGGATTAAATAGTAATGATAAAGCGTGTGTGTGACTCTATAGTTTTTAATTCTCAGTGGAGGAATAAAACTAAGCTGCTGCCTATAGGATCGTTATGTTGATGATGTAAGAGCTGTGTGTGTGTGTGTGTGTGTGTGTGTGTGTGTTTGTGTGTGTGTTTCCCAGTAGTGATTATTCTCTTCTCAGAGGTCTATAATCCTCAAGGCTGCTTTCTCATCTACACTTCTGTCATCTGTTCTTTGTTTCCTCTCTGTCTGTCCGTCCTTCACTTTTTCATTCTGCTCCTTGAAAATGTAAATCATGGTGTAATTTAGCTCTTAATCAACATTGTAAGGTTTGCAAGCACCAATAGATTGAGGATGAAGCTTAATAAGATAATTTCTTTTAATGTGAGTGTCTTCTCACCATGTAGGAGGCGAAGATCAGCACCCGCTTGTGTTTCCCACAAGGCCACTGGGGGTCACTGAGGAGGTTAGGATCGTAGTCTGTCACATCTTCCAGACCTGGACAAAACACACAGTCAAGTCAAGTCAGAACTAAAACACAACATAAGGATCAGAAATGACCCTGTGTGTAAATGAATAAAACCTAATGTGAGTGGGTGAGTAGCATGGCCACACGGTATCTGCAGGTTCAGATTTTTAAGAATTTTTTAGGGAATTAAAAAAAATTACCAGCTACCAGCTACTACCATCAACATGCAAAGTACACATGCTGCCTCCAGTTTATTCACAGTATACGAGAATGGTGATGAGATGTGAGGTTTGGGGATGTTAGTGTAAAGGTCCCATGGCATGAAGATTCCACTTTATAAGGTTTTTAAATGAATATGCAACAATTAACAATTAATACCCCCCCGACATCACACAGTTTCACAATTGAACAAAACCACCCGATTATTGTTTTTTGGGACTGTGTTTAGCCAGCTAACATATGATGTGTGAATACAGCAGCTTTGAGAGCTGAGACTAAAGAGAGACATGTGATGTCACAAGAAGACTAAAAATATGAACCTGCTATTAAGAAACACACACACACACACACACACACACACACACACACACACACAGCTGTGTTGTGTTAATGAAAGGTTCCGGATTACAGAGTTTAGAAGCTAATACAAGGCTCTGACACTGTGTGTGTGTGTGTGTGTGTATTCATAGATAGCAGAAACATGAGACACAGTGTACATGTTTAAATATAAAAAGTTGACACAGCTACAACAACTGCCTCTCTTCCTCCCATCCCACTCTAATCTCATCCCTCTTTACCTCTTCCCCCTCTCTTCCTCTCACTGCAGCCACATACACACTAGAGGGTGTCAATTTTTCGGGACTCTCGCAGGTCATGTGATTCCTGCGGGTACGGTAGTCAGTCTCACTGTTACGTAACGATAGGGATGGATAGAGCATTAAACTCAAGGGGAGGGGGAAGGAGTCAGAAGATGTGCAAGGCATTTTGTTTTAGAAAAAAAAAATTAATTTAATAAATATGAAACTACACAGTGTCATTATTAATTCATAGAGACACGGGGAAGTTCAGGCTTTACTAGGCCTGTGTGTGTGGCTGCAAAATGCAGTAATATATCGCCATCTTTGGTTCTTCTGAAGTCCTGTCAAGTCTACCCAGCAACACTGAAACTCCTGTGTTGTTGCTGCGCCGCCTGGGGACACTAAGTGGCGTGATAATCAACTATTTAAAGGCATGTAGCTCATACTAATTAGGTAGTAGTCGGATGAGCCGAGTCCATTCATGACGTGGATGGAATAAACGTGGAAAAGGTGCATAAGCAACAACAATGCAGAATACTATTTAAAAAATCAACAACAGAGGAGACAACAGGTAGAAGGTAAGATACTAAACCAGTGTCTCTCCAGACTCATTTGTTGGAATAAAAAAAAACATGCTACGGGGGGGGGGACAGAGTCTGATAACTTGCTTAGACACCATAAACGGGAGTGGGACGGGATCCGGTAGTCTTTCTCTCGGAATCTCGCAGGACAGGAATTTTTTTGGGGGGGCAGTCACGTGATCGGGACATGGCGGGAGTATTTTCTTGGGCTCAGGATGGGATGGGGGTGACAATTGATTCCTGTGTCACCGTCTAATACACACCCCTCTGTCTTTACTTCCTGTATCACTGTTCTCCCTTTTAGTCTAAATACAGGGACACTATCCACCCTAGATTTGACTTGGTCAAATACTATAATTCAAAGTTTGAGGTTATGGCAAGGTTCACCAATGTTTTGAAATGTGTGTGTGTGTGTGTGTGTGTGTGTGTGTGTGTGTGTGTGTATGTATTACCCAGGTCCAGTCCCATGGTGCTGTTCAGTCTGCTGGGTGGGCAGCTCCTGCCCGCCATGCTGTGAGCGCTCCTGGACACGGGGATCTGCAGCGTCAGGTCACTGGCCGACGACGGCTTGTGCCTCACCAGGGCGTTAGTGGGGTACAGGAACTGGGCGTACGACACCGACTGAGACAGAGAGAGAGAGGAGTTAATAGGATCTGACCAATTTTAAAAGTAATTGTGTGCACATCTCACCTTCTGGCAGGTGCAGGACGAATAAAAAATACTAAAGTGAAAAAATGTAACGTCTGTAACACTGCCTTATGCAGCCATAATTTAATAAAAAATACAACGTTTTGACCATATCTGAACACTTGAAACTCTCCCTGATCATTGAAAACAACTACCTGTGTGCATCTGAATGTCTGAATGTGTGTGTGTGTCTACCCTGCCGTAGGTGTCCAGTTGGAAGCCCTCTAAACCCGGCAGCATCTCCAGGGTGGTGGAGATGTTACCAGACGAATGCCTCCTCCTCGGGTGGTTTAAGGTAGGGTCACTGGAGAGAAAAGAAGGGAGGGAGAGAGAGTACTAAGGTTAAGGTAGTCTATATCAACGATGTTTCATTTCCAGGATTGTTCAGGTGCCGCCAAAGGTTTCACCGGATGTCTCTCATTTGTGGAGGAAGGTCTGGCAATGTGAGACTCCAGTTAAGGTGACTGGGCAACAGAGTTGCTCCAGACAGCAGGTTTACCAGCAGGAATTAAAATGAATGAATTAACAGCTCGGAGAAATGATTCCCAACATGATGAATCTGATTGAGAGCACTGCAGCGTGCAACGTGTGATGTAATTGTTGAACAGCTGATTAAACTGAAAGAAGTAATTAATCAATATGGCAATATAAATTAGATGTAAATGAAACTTGTAGATGAATCCAACTGATTTTAGTGACCTGTAATTTCCTCTGGCACCACCATCATACCAAAACATGTCCTCAAAGCTAAATGTTTTTATCACTCCATGATGTTTCCTATAGCACCACCTTCATTTAAGCAGTTTTGTATTTACAATACAACTCAACTTGTATATAGTCAAATATTTGTTATTGTATTTTATTCCTATTATTATTACATGTATATTGTATGTATGTATATTGTATCCTAGCATTTCATTTATA
This sequence comes from Etheostoma perlongum, assembly GCA_026937815.1. Classification (NCBI taxonomy): domain Eukaryota; kingdom Metazoa; phylum Chordata; class Actinopteri; order Perciformes; family Percidae; genus Etheostoma; species Etheostoma perlongum. Next base: position 1,274,687 of record CM049377.1, on the reverse strand, counting down.
ATTATATTCTGTGCGACTGATTTTACTGCTGCAACAATGTAATTTCCCATTTTATTAGGATCAATATCTATCTATCTATCTATCTATCTATCTATCTATCTATCTATCTATCTATCTTCAAGAGAAAAATTCTCATCTTTGGATATGGAGAACTCTGCAACCTCTAGGGGCTACTGGAGCTTTAGATTTCTACTTCTACTTATAATAGACTTCTAAGACTTTAACAATACAGTACGTCACAATATATTTAGCAGTCTCTTTCATATGTATTGGCCAAAAAAGGAGACATATGACATGAGCTGCACCCACAACGATCCGAAATAACTACAAACAGAACAATCTTTTATCATCCTTCCAACGTCTCACTGCCTGAGGCCTTTTAAGGGGACAGAGAGAGACATGCAGTGTGTGTGAAAGGTCAAACGTCACTTCCCACCGCAGCCGCATGTTCTGCTCAACTTTCAGAGTTACAAACCACAGCATCAGCTACCAGATAAAAGTGGAAATGTGACGCCTGACCTCACTTCCTCTGCGGGAGAAAAACCACCAAGAAGACTCATGCTGGCTCAGTGTGTGTGTATGTGTGTGTATGTGCGTGTGTGTGTGCACGCATGTGTGCGTGTGTCACAACAGAGAAAGATGGAGCAATTTTTATACGTGTTTATATCTGTATATCTGTGTGCACATAACAGATTATTTTTTCCTTTAGTACTGATACTACAGTGTACGTGTGTGTGGTGTGATGGTAAGCATGCACTGACTGTGTGCGTGTGTGTGTGCGTGTGTGTGTGTGAACGTGATAGAGAGAACAGGATTAGGAGAAGAACAAAACTGTAATAAAATCTGTATTTTCAGCTGTGTGTTTATACAATATCTGAGTGTGCTGTGTGTGTGTGTGTGTCTGTGTGTTTGTGTGTTAGAGTCAGGGAGAATAGGAAAACATGCCAGTGAGTATGTTTTGCTCCTATCTGTACATGACTCTATAACAACGTAAGGGTTTATCTGTGGGGAAGTTTTTGTGTGATTATGTCAGAGAGTGTGTGTGTGTGTGTGTGTGTGTGTGTGTGTCACACACTAAAAAGCCCTTAGGTCAAGTCAGGAGGCACATGGGAAAATCATGTTGTTCCATAAGTAACTCCTTTCTACTTTATCTCTTCAGGTTGAGGACATCACATCCTCTACTCGGTGTTTCTTCTGTGGCCAGCCTGTACACTGAGCTAAACGTGTATGTGTGTGCATGTGTGTGTGTGTGCGTGTGTGTGCATGAGTGTGTGTATAAGTGCGTGTGTGTGCGGTTGTGTTGATTACCTAAGGTAGAAGCTTTCTCCGTAGGGCAGAACAGAGAAGGCAGCACACAGAGATCTCTTTGCACAGATCAGCACGATCCTGAAAGATAACCAAACACACAGCATTAGTGGTTACGTTGCTGAAACATCTGTCCAGCTGTTTCTAGATGAGAAAAAGGAATCTGGCCCTCACTGTCAAGGTCACAGCAAAATCCCTGGTGAGCAGCCACCGGGCTTGTCGACAAGACACAGAAAACCAACTCCAGAGTAGGGCTGTGAAGATGAAAAGTCTCTAACTGACCTCATTTAGTCACATTGATATAGTCAATGCATTCTTTACTTCATACAGGCTGCACCTACTTATCAAGTACAAAAAAAAAACAGTATATATATATATATATATATATATATATATATATATATATCTTTGTCCAGCGGGAAATATTCAGACCCCTTTAAATTTTTTCACCTTTGTTTCATTGCAATTTTTCCAAAAATCAAAAAAAGTTCATTTTATTTCTCAGTAATGTACATCAGCAACCCATCTTGACAGAAAAAACAGAAATTTAGAAATTTTTGCATATTTATTAAAAAACAAAACTGAAATATCACATGGTCATTATTCAGACCCTTTGTTCAGTATTTAGTAGAAGCACCATTTTGATTAAACAGCCATGAGTCGTTTTGGGAAAGATGCAACAAGTTTCTCACATTTTTTATTGCCATTCCTGTTCTACCTCATTGTCAGGTTGGATTAAACTTGGACAGTCATTTTGGCTCTCCAGAGATTCAATTTTTTAAGTTTCTGGCTGGGCATTCAAGAACAGCCACAGAGTTGTTGTGAAGCCACTTTTATTTTAGCGGTGTGCTTAGGGTCATTGTCTTGTTGGAAGGTAAACCTTCGGCCCAGTCTGAGGTCCAGAGCACTCTGGAAAAGGTTTTCGTCCAGGATATCCCTGTGGACAGATTCATCTTTTCGATTGCAACCAGTCGTCCTGTCCCTGCAGCTGAAAAACACCCCCACAGCATGATGCTGCCACCACCATGCTTCACTGTTGAGACTGTATTGGACAGGTGATGAGCAGTGCCTGGTTTTCTCCACAAGAATTAAGGCCAAAAAAGTTCTATCTTGGTCTCATCAGACCAGAGGATTTTATTTATCACCATCTTGGAGTCCTTCAGGTGTTTTTTAGCAAACTCCATGCGGGCTTTCATGTGTCTTGCACTGAACAGTCAGGCCACTCTGCCATAAAGCCCCGACTGGTGGATTGCTGCAGTGATGGTTGACTTACTACAACTTTCTCCCATCTCCCGACTGCATCTCTGGAGCTTAGCCACAGTGACCATTGGGTTTTTTTGCCCTCTCACCAAGGGTCCCCATAGTTTGGCGGACGGCCAGCTCTAGGAAGGGTTCTTTCCCAGTCTTCCATTTGAGGATTATGGAGGCCAAGGAACCTTAAGTGCAGCAGAAATTTTTTTTTTGTAACCTTGACCAGATCTGTGCCTTGCCACAAGTCCCTGAGCTCTTCAGGCAGTTCCTTTGACCTCATGATTGTCATTTGCTCTGACATGCACTGTGAGCTGAGGTCTTATATAGACAGGTGTGTGGCTTTTTCCTAATCAAGTCCAATCAGTATAATCAAACACAGCTGGACTCCAATGAAGGTGTAGAACCATCTCAAGGATGATCAGAAGAAATAGACAGCACCCTGTTAGTGAGGGCGTTGCAAAGGGTCTGAATACTTATGACCATGTGATATTTCAGTTTTTGTTTTTTAATAAATATGCAAAAATTTCTAAATTTCTGTTTTTTTCTGTCAAGATGGGTTGCTGAGTGTACATTACTGAGAAATAAAATGAACTTTTTTGATTTTTGGAAAAAAAAGGCTGCAATGAAACAAAGAGTGAAAAAATTTAAAGGGGTCTGAATACTTTCCCCCCACTGTATATATATATATATATATATATATATATATATATATATATATATATATCTTTGTCCAGCGGGGCAATATCACCTAAAATCAATATCATCATATTAAAATGTTGATTTTATAGTTTTATTACATGTGCAATAAACACATTTTATTAAAATACAATCTGTTGATCTATCAGTTTTTTTATTCCATCCTTGTTCTACCTCGTTGCAGTTACTTGATATATTGGCTCTTTTATTTACTTTATTTCTGTACTGCATGTATAGCAATCCCACTTTTATCGCCTTCCTCTTGCGAAAAACAATCAAACTGATTTCATCTTGGTTTAATTTAGTTTTTGTTTCTGTCTCCAGTGGACAGATGTGTGTTTGATAATAATATTGTACTAAAACATGTGAGACATGTGGCATATGTTCAGTAAGTAGAAATACAACCAGAGGAAGTGCGGAGCTCCGATATGAAGCTACGAGACCACAACAGTCAGGTGGAAAATTAAACTACCACATTTTATAATAGAAAATTGAAGTTTTTTTCCCTGAGGGTCCATATCTCTTTTCACCAAGAAGTACATGTAGAAAATACACCAACACCGAATATCTGTGGCAAGTCCCTGTTAGTGATGGTGTTGCATAGTCTGTCCACCAGAGGACGCTCTACAACGTCCCTGTTAGTGATGGCGTTGCATAGTCTGTCCACCAGAGGACGCTATACAACGTTCCTGTTAGTGATGGCGTTGCATAGTCTGTCCACCAGAGGACACTCTACAACGTCCCTGTTAGTGATGGTGTTGCATAGTCTGTCCACCAGAGGACGCTCTACAACGTCCCTGTTAGTGATGGCGTTGCATAGTCTGTCCACCAGAGGACGCTCTACAACGTCCCTGTTAGTGATGGCGTTGCATAGTCTGTCCACCAGAGGACGCTCTACAACGTCCCTGTTAGTGATGGCGTTGCATAGTCTGTCCACCAGAGGACGCTCTACAACGTCCCTGTTAGTGATGGCGTTGCATAGTCTGTCCACCAGAGGACGCTCTACAACGTCCCTGTTAGTGATGGCGTTGTATAGTCTGTCCACCAGAGGACGCTCTACAACGTCCCTGTTGGTGATGGCGTTGCATAGTCTGTCCACCAGAGGACGCTCTACAACGTCCCTGTTAGTGATGGCGTTGTATAGTCTGTCCATCAGAGGACGCTCTACAACGTCCCTGTTAGTGATGGCGTTGCATAGTCTGTCCACCAGAGGACGCTCTACAACGTCCCTGTTAGTGATGGCGTTGTATAGTCTGTCCACCAGAGGACGTTCTACAACGTCCCTGTTAGTGATGGTGTTGTATAGTCTGTCCACCAGAGGACGCTCTACAACGTCCCTGTTTTTGTTCAAAGGACTTTAAGTTTCATTTCTTAAGTTTTTATTTTTATAAATTTTATTTATCAGACCTTTAATATATTTTGATAGACCTCTGTTCTGTTGTGACAATAAAACAAATTATTATCATATTATTTTAGTGAGAACTCATAAATAACTAATGTTAGGGAAATCTGTTATAACCAAATATTCGTATTGGTGTCGGCCTTATCGGTCGAGCTCTGCTTTGTTCCTGTGTGTTCTGCAGACAGGAGAACCATCTTCAATGAACTGTCCTTTGGCATTCTTATAATAACCAAAATATGCCCATGTATTACATTGTTAATCAATTCTAGAAATAAATAATTCATAAAAAAATGAATGAATAAAATAAATAACTAAATAAACATGTGGCGTCAATGGCCGACCATTTAAATAAATAATAAATCATTGCCTGTGCTATATGTTCTGTAAAAAGGTTTGACATCGACCTGGACCTTTAGCAGAGATTGGTTAACAACGACGTGTTCTACTGGGTTTTAATGGACTGGGGGGGTGGGTTCACCAGACGTCTCCTGCGATATATTGCAATTTATTACCTTTTTTCTTCTAATTCTACTTCTAATTTTTCCCAATTTCAAATGATGTGTCCAAAAGGAAACTTTGTTAACATCTGTTTTATCTAAAAAGAAACATTTCATATTTTCATGTTGATATCACTTAAATTTTATTGCTGCAAAATGTTATTGTCAAGCAGACAAACTGACCAACATATACAGTATATAATATCAGATCCATACTTGGCGCCTGTGTATCGATACAGTATTGCCACTGAAAATACTATGCTGTAACAAACCCCCCCCCCACCCCTAATAGTACATGTGTATTTTTTATAACAGCTCCTCTGGAGTATATGACTGCACAGTGCTCGCCTGGTTTGTCTCTCAGAGGAGCATGTGAGCATATTTGGCTCAGGCACCAAAGAGACTGGGAGATGATTCACAGTGTGTCAAAACATAAACACACTCGTCTCTGAGTGGATCACGTTTGTGATGAATAATTTTCTCTTATATACTGTACACACACACACGCAGGCACAGTGTCAGATTGGGTTGTTTATGTGCGTTAGCAATCCCTTCCCTTGTCTCCGTTCCCACCAATCCCTGACATCAGACTGAAAGATAGTATCTGACCTCTGAAAAGATTCAAACATGCAGCTTTACGTAGTGGAGTCTTACTGCAGCTTGTTTACATCACACTGGGATACAGTAGTCAATCTAGGGCTGCACGATAAGATATGCAATACTGTTGAATATTGCGATAACGATATAAGTTGTGATAAATAAACTTTTCCATTATAGAATGACAGTTACATTTTAAAGTGCAGTTTTCTACCTAACTTTTGCAATATGGTTATTTTGCCATCTGATATCGGGATGACAATAAAAAAAGCCCTAAATTAATTAACAGTGCATTTTTTTTTTTTACAGGCATGATATGAATCAAATCAAGTTGTTTTTCATGAGGAGTGGAGGATTCAGTACACTTTAATCCAAGAATAAATAGGGCCAATCCTGTGGCTGTGACTGACTTTTAAAGGAGACATCACAGCCCTGCGTTGTGGAAGCTCTGGGCTTTAAAGTTTAGTTCTCACACAAGCTGAATATGTAATATTCAGTAGGAAAATGTTCCTGTGAATTAAAAATGTGGACACGTCTCTAGAACTGTGTATACTGTGAAGAACTGACTGTCCTCTTCTGCCCACGGTGCTCCTCCTCCATCCCATGAGACAGATTATGGGTTGGGATTTAATGCTGTCATTGGACACGCACACGCACACACACGCACACGCACACACACACGCACGCACACAGCTTCTTCCCCATGCTTGGGAAAGTGAAGAGCAGGAAGTGGCCAGGGACTTCAGTGGAGGCATCACAACAGGCCTGCTGGAAACGTGACTCCGCTGGGGATTCTGTCCCCTCGACACATCCATTTATTACCACATATTTCATAACACTGGGGGCTCATTACTCTGTGATCACCTTAAAGAAAAACAGCAGACTAATCCTACTGGGACTGGACCCATGGCCCAGACTAATCCTACTGGGACTGGACCCATGGCCCAGGGGTTGTAGCTACTGAGCTGCACAACTGATTACACACAAAGAAAACCAAGGGGGAAAAAGTCAAACAGCCTAAGTTTGAGAAATACTCGGATATCTTTTTGTTTTATTAAACTCTACATTGATGCAGAAAACACTTTACCTTTGTGTTGTCTTCGTGTCGACGCATTTTTTGTTGCTTTTTTCAACACTTCTCACTTTTTCTTCTGACATTTTTGTTGCTCTTTTTTTGCAATTATTGTCATTTTTTCCCAACATTTTTTTAAGCTTTATTATTTATTTATTTATTTTAATTTGGTCTTTTACCAATTTTTATTTCAAATGCTATAAAATTAAATAAAACACACATTTCATAAAAGAAGTGAACTAATCATGTATTTTACTTGTAAAGAGCATTGTAGAAACCACTTTACCATCCACTTTACTTTTTTTTTTTTACAATTTTGTTGAAAGAAACCCAAATTTCCAATATATAAACCTTGAAAATGGGTCAAATTTGACCCGAAAACAAATTCTAACTTCCTTTATTTACAGGCTTATAGCACGGTCACAACCCCAAATGTCTATTTTTGGATTTATTGTTTTTAAGTTATATATGGCATAGTATGCATTCACACTGACTGCATCAGCCATCAGACTGTGCAGGGGGGATGGGGGTTGTAACAAAGGGGATCCTAAATAACACATCATCCCGCGGCGAACAGATAAGACCAATTCAACTTTTGGAGAGACGCAAGCCCACGTCACGCTGCGGTGGCCGATCCTGGAACTGGCGATCCTGGTGTGTTTTCAGTCCCGTACAGGGAACAGAGAAGGTCTCCGCCTCTATCGCTGCCATAAGGAAGTTTTAAAACACAAGCAGTGAACTGCCCTGGAGTTTGTTTAACAGCTGACTGTTACCTCAGTCCCTCAGTTTCTTCTCTTTCTCCGGAAAATGAAGCTGCCTTCAAGTGTCGTCGGAAATGTCGAGATCTATAAATGATCTGACGGAACAGTAACTGTGAGATGTATATATATATATATACATAAAAAAGTCTTGTGCTACTTTGGGTAGGGCTGAGCACCGAGCGTCGATACTCTTGATTTGCTATCTCATGTTGTGGCAAAAAGGTTTCTCTGTTTTTGTTAATTTTGGGATTGATCCCCCCCCACCTTCAAAAGCACAACCTAATGTTACTCTTAGTGAGCAGTGTTACCATTAAGGGAATTGTTGGGTATTTGTAAATTATAGAGGGTGGTCTAGACCTACTCTATGTGTAAAGTGTCCTGAGATAACGCCTGTTGTGATTCGACACAATGAATCAAATTGAACTAAATGAGGACCCAGAGTGTGAGCTGCGGTCTCTTCTCCATGGTGACTTGGTTAATTGGCTGAAGGACAAACAACAGCTCTTAGCGGGATCTATTCTCAGTCTATTATTATCTGATCCGAGTACGCTGTGGTTCCTCTGACCCACAGGTCTGATTTATACACTCTGCAAGGAAGGACAAGAATAGAATACAATAGAGGAAGAACAGCAGCAGACACCTCTACAACTCCTTTCCTCTCCTCCTCCACACTTCTGCATGCAAGCCCAGTGTGCAGAGGTTCATGGTTAAACAGACTGAGCCACAATGCAAAAATCTGAGTTATGACCCCTATGACATTTAAGAAAATTCAAAACAATGACATTAAATGGCTATAAAAAGAAGATATAATATTCCAGGTCAGGGAATACAGTTTGTGGTCCTAATTTAAAACATTTTAGGCTTTTTTTCATTTATTAACCTTAAAAAATAGTGGAACAGGCAAAGATATCAACAGTAAAAACATCTTGAATTGAATTATGAAACTGAACTGTTTGAACTTTACCCCCCCCATTCAGAGCACAAGACAAAATAAGAGTGTACTTGCAAAATGTAATGTGCAAAATAATAGTTTTTCTCCATTACTGTGTTTCTTTGATCACAAAGAGCCAAAATAGTAATCATAATTGAAATTTGATTAATTGCACAGCCCCTAGTGTGTTCAGAATAACTCAACAGTGAGGGTTAGGGGAGGTCCACTGAAGTTGGACAAGGGGGGGGTCTTATTGCAGCAAATAGAGCTCTCAGTACTAGGAATAGACCGATTATCGGGCCCGATTTTGGCAGTTTGCAGGTTACCTGTATCTGCGTATCATTTGCCTGATAACTGTTAATGGATTAAAAAGTGATCTACTTCTTTTTCTCTCCCCACTGAGTCTGACTTAACAACACTATCTGACTCTTTTACTGGGTATTATGTTGAATGTTTCTCATTTATTTATTATATAATTGCTTAAAGCAAAAGCAAAACTATGACTCTAGAGTTGGTACTCACTCCAAAGCTAATCACCGTCACTCTCTCACTTCTCCCTCTACCACACACTCCCCATCCACACACACACACACACACACACACACACACACACACACACACACACACACACACACACACACACACACACACACACACACACACACACACACACACACACACACACACACACACACACACACACACACACACACACACACACACACACACACACACACACACACACGAATATGGAGAAAATCAAAAATCACAACATGTTTGACCAGATAAATCAGTGTCGATATTGCAGCGGTTTTGTCGGGTTGACTATTGGTGCTTTCACAAAATATGAACACATTGAGAGTTTTGAGAAATACTCATCAGTAATGTGGATACAGTGACTAAGTGGGTAAACACAAATAATATAAAAACAGCTAGTAAGTGTGGCAAAATGACATCACTATACTGTAATGCAGCCATGAAAACCAGGAGAAAACAACACTTGTGTCATATCATAATAACCGAAATTTAAGACAATATCTGGCCTCATATTTGGATGTAGATATAATAGCCATATACTGCCAAGCCCTACTTGAGCAGAATGATGTGATGCGTGCTACTTTTAACTTTTACTTTAAACTTCAATGTCCTAAAAGGGGAAATTTGTCTTGCACTCAGGTTAAACATGATGAAATGCATATAATATTAAAAAAATATATATTAAAGTGATAAAATCCACCACTTTATTCCCGTCACAGGATTGGACTTTAAAACCATGCCTATATATGACATGCCTTTGGTGTGGCAGATCTGGGTTCAAATCCCACTGCGATCCATCAACCAATGTGTCCCTGAGCAGGACACTGGACTCCTAGTTGCCCCAGAGACGTGCAACCTCTGATTTATAGCAAATTGGAAGTGGCTTTGGATAAAAGTGTTGACTTATTGACATGTAATGTAATGTAATGTTCTCTGTAAACCTACCTGCTGCCTCTCGTGTCGTACTGTTTCATGTTTTTGATGAAGTGGATCTTCTTGGTGTGTCGAGGTCTGGGAGAGCCGGAGAGGTTACGAGTCCTACAGAGAGAGAAAGAGACAGGCAGACTAATGATGAAGAGCGTCACTCCCATTTCAGAATATCATGAATTAGGATGCCAGAGGACATATTTGAAGCTGCAAAAATGTATCGATGAATCGATTAGTTGTCAACTATTAAAATACTAATTACTATTGAGAAAACCTCCCAGTTTGCAGCTTGTTAAATGGGAATTCTTACTCCTAGAAAATCTTTCTTTGTTTCCAAGCAGTATACCCACTGATTTGTGACACCAACGCTGAGGCTGTGTGTGTGTGTGTGTGTGTGTGTGTGTGTGTTTGTTGAAGGTCAGGTTATAATCCTGGTTGTGTTGCTGTGTTGACCTTGTGGATTTAGACAACAGTAGTAAAAGCAGGCCAAGAAGCTGAGCTCAGTGACATCACAGCAGTTACATAACATAACACCACCAGCAGAGAGAGAGAGAGAGAGAGACACACACACACACACACACACATTTTCCACACAGTTCTTCAGCACATATGCAAACACACACTTACACCACACATACATATAATGCAAACTCATATAGCAAACACCCTCCTAAAAAACATGTTTTTCTTCATGTTTCTTCTTTCATGAATCAAAACAAGAATTGCGTTACTTTGTTACCACCAGGCAAGGAGCTGTGCACCCTTCCCTGGGATGTGTGAAGGACAACATGACGACACATTTAGTTTTAAACAACAATTTAAATCCACACACACCAACAGATCTGGCACACACACACACACACACACACACACAGCATCTGTTATTGTTTTTAAAGGCTGACCTGGTGATTTCACACCACACATGAAAGCTAGTGAAGCAGATGTTTGAGGGAGCTGTGTGTGTGTGTGTGTGTGTGTGTGTGTGTAAGACTCAATAGTGACATCTGGGTAGTTAGATCAGTCTCCTCATTCAGTCCCATTGACTTAACAGGAAGTTCTGCTGCCTGCTGGTCCTTTAACATTCCACCCGGAAACAACAATAGACACAATTCTCGCTGACACTATTTCTCAAGGAAATTCCACCCTAAATGTATTTATCTCTTTAAAACAGCCAAACAGTTATCTTGTTATTGTATTTTATCCTATTATTATTTCATGTATATTGTATCCTAGCATTTCATTTATAATTATATTCTGTGCTGTGTGATTGATTTTGCTGTAACACTGTACTTTCCCATTTTATTGGGATCCATCTATCTATCATATAGAGTCATGTAGTTCTTTAAATTAGTGTAACATTGCACTAAATTCTCATTATAATACGTCAGAGACTACAGTAGTGTCATGACTTGATTGGCAGGGATCCCATCAGCACATAGCGCTCTACGCCACCAGTGGTACCATCACTGTGACAAGCCTGCGTGAGGTACAACCAGCGGGAAGCCGGATGGGATCAGAGAGCTGTGAACACAGAATATTTAGTGAAGCTGGACTGTGAGGACTTTGGGAAAACATGAATTTGAGTTGCATCAAAAGCTGACTAAGGCCATGCTCTGTGTTCAGACCAAAGTTATGAGACGAGTTGGAACTTGCAAAAACTTGCAACACGTTGGTCTGCAGCGCTCTGAAAGCTGCCAGTTCACACCGATGCAACAAGACGAGAAGGTGTAGAAGGTGTAATGACTCTTTGTACTCCCGGTCTAACTTCCGACTTCCAGGCTTTTTGCAGCTAAATATATCCTTAAATAGTAATGTGGATAAGGTAAGTGATAGGGAGATGCCTGCTACAGTTACATTTCTAGTGATCAATTAACCCCAACCTTCCGATTGGCAGGCGACCGCTCTACCACTGAGCCACAGCCGCCCATGTCAAAGTGTCCCTGTACAAGACACTGAACCCCGAGTTGCCCCCGACGCTGCACCATAGGAGTGTAAATGTGTGTGAGTGTGTGTGAATGGTGAATGGTTCCTGTCCTATGTAAAAGCACTTTGAGTAGTCGTTGAGACTAGAAAAGCGCTATATAAGAAGAGTCCGTTAACAATTACATCATTTCATTGGAGCTGACTTTACAAGCTGGCTTTTCTATTGGCTGTTGAAACAGGGGACGTCTCTGACTTTCTAGGACCAGCCTCTGGAGACTTGACCAGCCGAGTCACAGCCACACCATCAGCTGGTTTGAGTCGAGCTGAGACTGAAACCTCTCTCTGCCCCGTTGTGAAACGGCTTTGTGTTGTTGAGAATCTTAAGTCTGAACTGGGATTAAAGCGCCTACACAGGATCATTGGTAAAACCACTCTGCGCTGGCCATTAAACTGTTTTCCCATGGGAAGCGGTGGCGCCCAAATAACTTCAAGTTGAAGTTATTTCAACTTTGAACTTGCTGCCGCTGCATTCAGATCTGGTAATGAACACCACAAAGATGACATCCCCGTTGTCACAGTATTGGAATGTAGATTCTGAACGGTTCCAGTGAAGACGTGCATGAGTCAGCCCCCCTCCAGTCTCAGTTGTCACTTCTGCAGTATTATTAAACCAAATAGTCTATTTCTAATGATTCTATCTTTAGTATCTACTGTAACCACGGTCACATGATGGAATCTTCTCAGCCTTCAAATTTCCAATGGGAACAGTCATTCTGCAGCATTCCGGATTGTTGTGGAATCTTTCCATTGTGTGGGAATGGAAAGAGCCCATTGGGCAATACCCCTGGCAGATTATGACAGTGGTGCTTATCATTATGATGAAAGTGGCTGGTGTTTAAGATAATAAAGAAAAACAGGAAGACACAGGTCAACACAGGGACCCATTTAGGGTCCAATGTTTAAGTCGAAGTTATTTAAAGATTAAATCATGAACAGGATGAATCGAGATTGCAATTTTATAAGGATTAATGGTGTAGGCCTACTACAAACATCTGTTTTTACTAAGCGTACGTAGCCTTCCGTCACACATGTTGAACCTTGTCTAGACACAAGCAGCAACACCTTTGACAACATTAAATAGCCTCATGTTGGCAAAATTATCATTTTATCCAGTAGAGGTGTCATGATTCTCCACCTCCACGCTTCCACGCCGGGGGGTGGCAGTAGCTCAGTCCGTAGGGAGTTGGGTTGGGAATTCATCTCCTGGGCACTGCCAGGTGCTCTTGAGCAAGGCACCGTACTACCCCCCCCCCCCCAACTGCTCAGGGCGCTGGTCCAGCTGGCAGCCCACTCACTCTCACATCTCTCCATCTGAGCATGTGTGTATTTCAGGCCTGTGTGTAGTGATTACTAACAAAACAGAGTGTAAATTGTAATTTCCCCACTGGGGATCAATAAACAGTATAGATTATTAATATTAAATTATTATTATTATAAAGTATTATTAAATACATTTGATTAGACTTTAGACTTTGTCACGATTCTATACCATTTTCGATTTAAACATTTTCTTTTTAGCAGTTACTGTTTGTAATAACAACAGAGTGTAAATTGTCATTTCCCCTTGTGGGATTAATAAAGTATACATTATTATTACTTGATGGAAGAGGGATATTTTGAATTTCTCAAATTTCATAAAAGTGCAATTGAATGCTCCATTAACAAGGTGCACATAAACACATCATGGAATCACAAATCCTGCTTTTGATTGAGTTTTTTGATGGAAACCCCTATAAAATTAGTAAGTATAAAAAGTAAACAACACTACAAATCCAACAAGACATCCAATGCCGACTATAGGTGCTTGTACCAAACCCAGCCCCACACCCGAGGTTACATAGCTGAATAAGGACCAGTGTCTTTAGGTGCTGCAGTAACCACTAGTTACCTCATCTCATGATTGGCAGCTACACATAATAATCAGGACTTAACAACATGTTTGGATGGAACACGGACCCCCACACAGTTATGATGATGAAGTTCTGCAACATTTACCAGGATAGGTTTCTGATAGCAAATGCTAAACTGCCACATAGCGGTTATCTTTAAATTATTTTCTCAGCTTGGGATGCTTCTGCTGGGAAAATGCTGTTGTCATAAGCACCAACAATATCTGGACAAAAAGTGTGATAGCTGACGCCAGTGCTCTCCCAGTCTTTCTAAATCTGTCCCAGTATCTGAGCTGTGGATCTCCAGCCTCATTACAAAAAAGTCTGACCAGCAGCACATTTCCATGAGAACCAGCCAGCAACATCTCTCTGGGATGTTGTGGAAAGTTTCTGTTTTGTGGGAATGGGAAAAATCCAGTCTGCGATGCAGCCGTGTATGTTGATGATCATGAGATAACCTACTTTTAGACTTGGAAGGATTTTCTGAATATTATTCTGTAAATATCTTCATCTCTGTGCCATGAACTAAAAAGGCCAACGAGCCGAGACAAAAACAGCAATGCTTTTCTCAGTCACATTAGGTCCGGGTGATTTTTGAAGCGTAAATGCAATCGCAGGAAGTAAAAAGCCAACATTAAGCCATAATCCAACCACACCACAGTCACATGACTATGTCACCACCACTAGCTTCCAAACACTTCCATAGATGTGGCGTGTTCTTCATGATGACGTTTGTATTCTCATTTAGTCACATGTTAGCAACTCAAGTTTTTAAGAAACAAACAAGCTTAAAAATTCACAAGTGGCGTATTTACTGGCGTATTTACTGGCGTAATTTCTGCCGTAGGACAAAAAGTGAAAATCTATTTAACCCTTGTGTTGTCTTCCCATCAAAAAATCAACACTTTTGTTGAAGCTTTATTATCAATGTTTTTAACGTTTTCTTATGTTTTTGGCCCATTTTTCAACGCTTTTGATGCTTTTTTTGACGTTTAACACTACGTAACACTAACTTATTAACTTTACAGTTATTTTTGGAATTTATGTTCAATAAACCTTTTATAGGAGATAATTTTTGAGTTAGAAAAGCAGAAATTAGGAATTATTGAGATTAAAATTAAAGGAATAGATGTTGATGGATAATCACAGACTGGAATATGTCAACTTTTACTCAATACTATTTCAAAAACACTTATATATTTTTTTAAATGCTATAAAATTGAATAAGACATCCCAAAAAAAATGAAAGTAGAGATTTGTACTTGTCAAAGAGCGTTGTGTGAAATCATATTATTTTGGGTCATTAAACGTATATATATATATATATATATATATATATATATATATATATATATATATATATATATATATATATATATATAGGAAAATGGGTCAATTTGACCCTAGGATAACATGAGTGTAAAAAAATAACTTGTGTAAACCCATTCAAAAAACCAACAATGCCTTCAAGATGAGGGAACCGGAAATGCAAAAATGCAAAGTCATTTGTGAGCTCTGGGACTCATCCCTGCAGCACCGTTGGCGGTGAGATGTGATTGAGACAGACATGACCTTCCAGCACCGACAGCAGCTCCAATAAATCACAGAGATAAGCAGGACTCTGCAGGTTAGGGCCAAGAACCAGCTACAGGCCTGCATGGTATTAGGAGACTGAATAAAATGACTCTGCTTCCTAGAAAAAACCCAGTGATGCATTTTTCTAGGATGCAAAGTCATTTTATTCAGTTTGAGTCATCTAAAGCATCAGAGTCCCACCAATAATAGCTGCTGTTGTTTCAGCTTAAAATAAACCAGTGCAAACACACTGTCAGAACTGTCAGAATGCTTAAAATAGTATTAACACATGTATAGGACCTTCTCATTCTCTACTTTTTTGGCCTGTTCTCTCTGTTTCTTACTTCCTGTTCCTTTCCCCCCCTCACTTCACTTGCTGCATTTTCTGTCTCTGGCTACATTTCTTCCTCTCATCATTATGATATGATAGGAGTTTTTGAAAAAGCCCAACTTGAGATTTCTTCAACACTTCAACCACACACTTTTGAAATGATATCAAAGTGTAATTCTGTACACACACACACACACACACACACACACACAATGATATAAACATCAATTACTTGTTTTATAGTGAAATAAGTCACTCACATGACCTTTAACGGTTTGTTGATTTGAACAATAACATGTTTTTCAGTTGGACTTTTGACATCGCCGACCTTCCCGTTTCAGCAGTTCCACAGGCCAATTTTTCATATGGCTGCAGTCAAGAGCCGTTATCAACTGTAGGGAGCTTGTTCTGATATAACTATATAGATATAACTATAACTCTCTATATATATATTTGTATATTTGGTTACACTTTACTTAAAAAGGTATATCTACATAAGAGTGACATGACACGGTGATGAACGTGTCATAAAACATTATAAACAAGTCATAAACGTTTATGACGTAACGCTTCATTTATTAAGTGTCATTAGGTTTTGTAATGACACTTATCAGGGTTCATGTGCATTTCTCTCTTTTTGTCTAGATTGTTGATGGCACTGGAAGGTCGACCCATCCGTACAGTGTGAGCACACAAGTCCCAAGTTTGGCTGTACAGAAAGGATGATTAAGATGTGTAGTGTGTTAAAAAAACATATCTACATAATATAGATTCAAACTTCTGCTTCAGCTTCAAAGGGTTCCACATTTAGGGTTTTAGTGAAGGAAGTGACACCACACCCCCACACCCCCACACCAACTCACACCCATATCCCTAATTTTAAAAGGTCCCATTGGATGAAAATTTCCCTTTATGAGGTTTTTTAACATTAATATAAGTTCCCCCAGCCTGACTATGGCCCCCCAGTGGATAGAAATGACCTCATAAGGAGAAAGGTTATCTACTCTTTCTCTGCTTTGCCCTCCCAGAGAATTTGGCCCAAACATGAGAGAGAGACACCATGGCTTTCAAACAAGCAAAGTGGCAGTTGGTCAAGACCACACCCCCACCCTGACAGAGACAGAAATGGCACGTCCTAAGGAAATCTCATTGTGGGACTGGCCCCAAGGCTGAATTTTGAGTATGAGACTTCAGATACAGTATAAGGGACCACTAAGGTCTATATAAAAGAGACTTCAGATACAGTATTAGGGACCACTAAGGTCTATATAAAAGAGACTTCAGATACAGTATTAGAGGACCACTAAGGTCTATATAAAGAGACCTCAGATACAGTATTAGGGGACCACTAAGGTCTATATAAAAGAGACATCAGATACAGTATTAGGGGACCACTAAGGTCTATATAAAGAGACTTAAGATACAGTATTAAAGGGACCACAGTATTAGGGGACCACTAAGGTCTATATAAAGAGACTTCAGATACAGTATTAGGGGACCACTAAGGTCTATATAAAAGAGACTTCAGATACAGTATTAGGGACCACTAAGGTCTATATATAAAAGGGAGAGACTTCAGATACAGTATTAGGGACCACTAAGGTCTTCACTTCAGATACAGTATTAGGGACCACTAAGGGACTTCAGATATATAAAAGGTCTATATAAAGACTTCAGATACAGTATTAGGGACCACTAAGGTCTATATAAAGAGACTTCAGATACAGTATTAAGGGACCACTAAGGTCTATATACTTCAATACAGTATTAGGGACTAAGGTCTATATAAAGAGATACAGTATTAGGGACCACTAAGGTCTATATAAAAGAGACTTCAGATACAGTATTAGGGACCACTAACCACTAAGGTCTATATAAAGAGACTTCAGATACAGTATTAGGGGACCACTAAGGTATATATAAAAAAGGTACTATATAAGGTCTATATAAAGAGACTTCAGATACAGTATTAGGGACCACTAAGGTCTATATAAAAGAGACTTCAGATACAGTATTAGGGACCACTAAGGTCTATATAAAAGAGACTTCAGATACAGTATTAGGGACCACTAAGGTCTATATAAAGAGACTTCAGATACAGTATTAGGGGACCACTAAGGTCTATATAAAGATACTTCAGATACAGTATTAGGGGACCACTAAGGTCTATATAAAGAGACTTCAGATACAGTATTAGGGACCACTAAGGTCTATATAAAGAGACTTCAGATACAGTATTAGGGACCACTAAGGTCTATATAAAGAGACTTCAGATACAGTATTAGGGACCACTAAGGTCTATATAAAAGAGACTTCAGATACAGTATTAGGGGACCACTAAGGTCTATATAAGAGACTTCATATTAGGTAATTTTCTCCATATCGCAAAGCCTTAATGTCAACCATAAAAGACAGGCTCATGGTTTTTGGTGTTAAAATTATAAGCAAACTTTTTACGAGGTTTATGGGTTCTGGAACTGCGGGGCGGACGTGCGCGTGCGGATGTGCACATGCACGTGTCATTAACAACACTCAACAAAATAAGAGTCTTCTTGCTAAACAGAACATGGCAAAATAATTATTTTCTCTCGATTATACTATTTTGGTGATCGTTGGGAGCCAAAATCGAAATTCAATTAATTGCACAGCCCTATCCTTCAGCCAAATATGTCTAAACAACTGTCCCCTCATTACAATATCTAGTCTCATATCACAATATGTCAATATAATATTGATATATTGCCCAGCCCTACTAAAAATGTTTGTGTGCAGACAGGTGCCGCTGAAGGGATGTTTTATGATTTATCCATATTTGTGAGGACATGGTCTACAGACTCAAAGAGAGATGAATCTTGTGTATGTTCAGGGTGTGGAGGGGAGTGGGCTTTAGTTCTGTTTTCACTGTAGAGACATGCAGGTTTAGACACGCACATACCAAGACATTCAGTTAATCAGTCAGTCAGATTCCAACGTGTGTGTGTGTTAGTCCAGAGGGTGTGTCAAAAACTTTTTCTGCTTCAGGCAACAAGTTCAGCACAACCTTTTTGGAACAAACAATGAGATGTTTCTACTAAAGTGGGCATTAAACAAGTTTCATGAAGACTACAAAACAGCCTCAAACACTTCAGAGGACAAAAGCGATGATAATACGTGCTAACATCTGTACTGCATTTAAAGGACCTGATGATGTAACCTCAGCCAGACAACTCCATGCCTACACTTAACCCTTACTTTGGTCTAAACCATAACCTTTACAGTGTGTGTGTGTGTGTGTGTGTGTGTGTGTGTCGATTCAATCATTTTACTTGTAAAGCACATTTACATAATCAAGTGTGCGAGCTTCCATGGCTCTAGTTTGGCAAAAGTAAAGTCAAGTAATGTAACTTAGAATAAAACAACAATGGAACATACATTTGCAAATACAAAAAGAAAAGAAAAAGTTCAGTTCAGTTCATAGCTCTGAAACCTATTTTTTATTTTTTGATAAAAAGGGGAGGTAAAATAAAATAAAATCAAGAGAGTTATACATGCATCTTCAGATTTGATTTAAAACTGGCAATTGTATTACAGGATTTGATATGGGGTGAGAGGGAATTCCATAGTTTGGGGGATGTGTGTGTGTGTGTGTGTCAAAATGTATAATATTTGCACGTACTGTACATGAGTGTTAGACTGGTCAACCACTCTGATATTACTACTGTAGCAGTGGTACAAGTCCCAACACTTGACTGCAGAAATTCCGAGGTAGTCTTTGTCTAAAAATAGTAAAACGCTGATGAATACTACTACAAACTTTCAGCAGCTTTAGTCACCTAACTTATGTATCAGTGTCCACCTTCAATGTATCGTATCACTTCAACCCATGTGTGAGGTAGAGAGATAAAGAAAAGAGAAAGATTAGGGGAAGGAAAATGAACTACAAAAGGTCTATCAAGCTAACAAGAGAGGTAGTGTGATAGAAAGGAGAGAGAGAGAGAGAGAGAGAGAGAGAGAGAGAGAGAGAGAGAGATAGAGAGAGAGAGAATGAAAGAAAGGTTGAGTTAAGTTTGAAAAACCAAACCTTAAAGCGCTGTTTACACTGCTGGGAGAAAATAAGGGAGGGGCACCATGAGAAAGCACAGACACAAAGAGCAAAACACTTATCTGTAATATAACTTTATGGTTTTATTAGATACAGACGACAGGAAATGGGGCAGAGAGAGAGAGATGTGACAGATTTATCTGGCGGTTAAAGGCCCCCTTTAACTGCATCTTGCAGCAGAATACAGTAAAAACTCTAAACAAAAACAATACAATAGGGATACAAAAAAAAAGATTAATGTAAATTTCAATGTAAATTGCAGCAAGTGCTTCAAAATATCAGCATCCATCATGGTTATTGTATGCAATTTAGGCAATAAAAGTATTTATTTTTCTAAAAAAAAAAAAAAAAAAAAAAAGGAAACCTCTTTTGAATATTTACTATTGCTGTTTACTACGAATCAAAATAATTTCTTATCCGTATATTCTTATTAATGGCCAGTTGGTATATGATCAATAAAATAAGGGGTAGAATACTTGATTATTAAAATGATGGATAGCTGCAGCCCCACTGCCAACTATGATGTCATAAAAAGGAAGCAATGTTAAAGATGTTGGCATGTGTATATTTGATATATTTAATCTAAGTGTATTTACAACTTTGCAGTTTGCAGAATTTAAATAGTTTAGATTCTGTAACAGTTTCATGCATTATACAATATGATATCATATTGTATAATGGTCTGGAGCCAAGCAAACCCTTTAGTAATCAAAGCTTTTGGTAAACATTATGACAAGAAATTTTGCTCATGTTCTATGTACTGACAGTGGAATAAAGGCCCAGACAAGCGAAAGAAAAAAATACTGTCAGTAACCGTAAAACCGCCAGAATCTTAAAAAATACTGTGGTACATTTTTTTGTCATACAGCCCAATACATACCAGTGTTTTAAAACTGTAATATTATTTGAGAGTAAGTATGAGAGATGTGCAGGTTTCCAAAGCGGTGTAGGAGCTGGAGGTGTCGGTAAAAACGAATGATGAGACATAATCATGACATGACTCTATGACTATGAAACTACATGGGGTGTATACTGTCATGAAGTGATCAATCTCATAAACAAGTCATAAATGTTTATGACTTCGGTCATTAAGTGTCATTCGATTTTTTACATTGATGTAAAAATGTACCTTGATTATGACAAGTTGACATTAAATGTGTTTGGGATGTCTTTGTAATGACATGTTGACATGAACCAGGATGACAGAAGATGCATTTGTCATGACAACTTGACATTAATCAGGATGACATTACCAGAGGAGGTCTTTGTCATGAACAGAAAATCCACCTCTTTTTGTATTCACGACATGTTGACATAATGATTATTATACTATATTATTATTACTAATGTCACGTTATCATGACCAAGACAAATTCTGGTAATGTCACTTAGATCAATGTCAAGTTGTCAGTTGTTACCGATGTGACTAATAATGACAGGATTCAAAACACGGAGATATTGTGTTTTGGTTTTTCATTTACCCCACATGTAAAACGGAGCTTCAGCTCCCCGTGTGGTGGTTATTTACTGAGACACTCATGCTGACCCACACTGGCTCTTCCTCTTTCTTTTCCTTCTGTTTTATCAGTCTTTAACTGCTGTTTGGTTTCATTTCCTCCTGGCAATAGAAGAACCTCAGATGAACCATGATGCAGAGCGCCTGAAGCTCATCCAGCAACTGGTTCAAATAAGCTACTTAGCTCAGAGAGTGTTCAGGGCCTGATGTCATCAGGGGAAAAGCCAAATCCTAATTTAAACCAGGAACAACCCTCATTATATATCTTGAGTCTGTGACAGTCTACGTCAGACTCCATGAGGTCATTCAGGGGAGGAGGAGGGGGGCACTCAGCCAGACCTGACGGAGTGTCCTCCCCTCTGACAGGTCGGTCAGCAGAGTTTCAGTCAGTGCGTTCTTATTCAATTTTATAGGATTTGAAAAACAAATTGAAGTGCTTTTGAAATAGTATTGAGTAAAAATTGACGTACTTTCCTTTAATTTTAGTCTAAATAATTCTTAATTTCTGCTTTTCTAACTCAAACATTATAGGTATAATTTCTTAAAAATGAGATTTATTGATCATAAATTCAAAAAATAACTGTAAAACTACAGTTAATAAGTGTTAAAAGTTAAAAAAGTGACAAACATTTAAAAAAGCGTCAAAAGTGTTGAATAAAGGCACAAAAAAAGACAAAGTTAAAAACTGTGGTAAGATCGGGTTAAGCGTATGTGCATGCTCCAACTGCCCCTCCCCACTCTGCACGGAGAGGTTTTTAAACCAGAAATAATCCCCAGCTCTGTGAAACGTAGAACCTTAAACACAGCGATGCCTGAATCAGAGGGCCATCAGCAGCAAAGCTGTCCATCTGCTTTAATCCCCACTGATCCGGCAGCAGAAACCGGGAGATAGCTTAGCAGATTGTCCATCTCCGGGGCGGTCATTGCTGTGACGCGACAAAAAGTGACGACTGAGCAGCCCCCGCTGCGGCCGCTGGATAACACTAGTTGTGACAAGAGTGTGTGAATGAAAGCAATGGTTGTTACATTTGGCTAATTTAGTGGCCAGTCGGTGTAGTTTTGACTACTCTGAAGACTACAAGTTGTGGGTGTGGGGAGTTAGAAAGAACAAGATTCCCCAGACCTTCTGTAGCCCACTCCTCATCTCTGCTTGAGGCTAGCAGCTGGAGGGTATATTAGTCGCTACTAGCATAACACCCCCCCATTCTCCAACTAAACTGAGTATAGTGGCTACACTTGGAAACCATAATCAATTCATGAGCTACAAAACATTTTAATCGCTGTTCAAAAAGAAACGCTCCAGGATAAAGAGAAGACCAAAATGTCTGAAATTTAATAAAAGGGGAAAAATGTGCATCAAATTTACACATATACACACATATATACACATACGCACACACACACACACAAACACACAGGGTTGGTGTAGGCATGGAGTTGTCTGGCTGAGGTTACATCATCAGGACCTAACTTTAAATGCAGTACAGATGTGTGCACGTATTATCCCCACCTCTGACGTGTTTGAGGCTGTTTTGTAGTTTTCATAAAACTCATGAATGTTTAATGTCCACTTTAGTAGAAACATCTCATTGTTCCAAATTCTAGACAAATTCTATGACCTCATGAAATGGTTTCAAATCCACATCGGAATTTGAAAGAATGCGATTAGTCGTGAAAACCGCGATTAATCAAATGTGCAATATTTGGTGGAATGTTTTGTTTATATTACATATCACAGGTCCCATGATTGTCCCATGATTTTAAAAAGAAAAGCACCTATTGCTGGCAATTCATATCTATGTTATCATCCCTGCATAAGAATAAAGAGCAGTTCTGATGGTGACTCTTGTTATAATGCTCCATGACATGTTTTATCAGTTATACAATCAATATTGAACTTTAGCTAAACTGAGCAGAAAAATCATAGTTATTATTTGTTAACTTAAATGCCGATTTATAAAAAAAATATTAAAATGCGCTGGGAAATAAATGATTGTCTGGAAGATGTTGAAGGCACATTTCTATAAATTATTAAAAAAACCTGCAGTGAAAGCATGTACACTACAAACCAGGTGTGCTTACCCAGTGTGCGGTAAGAGCATCTGTTCAACAGCTAAACTGTGTGTGTGTGTGTGTGTGTGTGTGTGTGTGTGTCTGTGGGCTAATAAAGCACAGACAGAGAGGCTAAACAGAGCGTGACTGATGATCGTATCTGACCACAGCCAATCACACCAGGAAGTGTTTATAGGTGCAGGGAAGGCTGCTTGTAATTTCAGCTGCTTCGGTCCCAGCGAACAGTCCTCCCAGGAAACCTGAGGAAACACCTGCTCCAGCTGCAACATCTCAAAACACTTTCCCTCTTTAACTAGACTCCCACTGCCATCTTCTCAGTGCTGTGGAGGAAGGTCTGGCTACACCACAGACACTAGGGGTGGCACGGTTCATGAAAAAACACCTGAATCATTCGGTCTGCTTGTCTCGGTTCGGACATAGACAGTTAAAGAAATGGACCAACAGATCCCGTTGTCCTGGAGGAGACCAGTGAAGTCTATTAGAAACTCTTTCCCGGTGATGCTGAGCGTTACTGCGCAGCCTCCAACGGAGCTTGAAGACGTAGATGTGACGTGAGCAACCTGTCTGAAAGCTGTACAGTGCTTTGCGAAAGTATTCGGCCCCCTTGAAGTTTTCAACCTTTTGACACATTTCAGGCTTCAAACATAAAGATATAAAAAATTTATTTTTTGTGAAGAATCACCAACAAGTGGGACACAATTGTGAAGTGGAACGAAATCTATTGGATATTTTAAACTTTTTTAGCGAATAAAAAACTGAAAAGTGGTGCGTGCTAAATTATTGGGCCCCTTTACTTTCAGTGCAGCAAACTCACTCCAGAAGTTCAGCGAGGATCTCTGAATGATCCAATGTTGTCCTAAATGACTGATGGTGATAAATAGAATCCACCTGTGTGTGATCAAGTCTCTGTATAAATGCACCTGCTCTGTGATAGTCTCAGGGTTCTGTTGAAAGCAGAGAGCATCATGAAGACCAAGGAACACACCAAGCAGGTCCGTAATACTGTTGTGGAGAAGTTTAAAGCCGGATTTGGATACAAAAAGATTTCCCAAGCTTTAAACATCCCAAGGAGCACTGTGCAAGCGATCATTTTGAAATGGAAGGAGTATCAGACCACTGCAAATCTACCAAGACCTGGCCGTCCCTCTAAACTTTCAGCTCAGACAAGGAGAAGACTGATCCGAGATGCAGCCAAGAGGCCCATGATCACTCTGGATGAACTGCAGAGAACTACAGCTGAGGTGGGAGAGTCTGTCCATAGGACAACAATCAGTCGTACACTGCACAAATCTGGCCTTTATGGAAGAGTGGCAAGAAGAAAGCCATTTCTCAAAGATATCCATAAAAAGTCTCGTCTAAAGTTTGCCACAAGCCACCTGGGAGACACACCAAACATGTGGAAGAAGGTGCTCTGGTCAGATGAAACCAAAATCAAACTTTTTGGCCACAATGCAAAACGATATGTTTGGCGTAAAGCAACACAGCTCATCACCCTCAACACACCATCCCCACTGTCAAACATGGTGGTGGCAGCATCATGGTTTGGGCCTGCTTTTCTTCAGCAGGGACAGGGAAGATGGTTCAAATTGAGGGGAAGATGGATGCAGCCAAATACAGGACCATTCTGGATGAAAACCTGTTGGAGTCTGCAAAAGACCTGAAACTGGGACGGAGATTTATCTTCCAACAAGACAATGATCCCAAACATCCAGCAAAATCTACAAAGGAATGGTTCACAAATAAACGTATCCAGGTGTTAGAATGGCCAAGTCAAAGTCCAGACCTGAATCCAATCGAGAATCTGTGGAAAGAGCTGAAAACTGCTGTTCACAAACGCTCTCCATCCAACCTCACTGAGCTCCAGCTGTTTTGCAAGGAAAAATGGGCAAGAATGTCTCTCGATGTGCAAAACTGATAGAGACATACCCCAAGCGACTTGCAGCTGTAATCGCAGCAAAAGGTGGCTCTACAAAGTATTAACACTTTTCAGTTTTTTATTTGCTAAAAAAGTTTAAAATATCCAATAGATTTTGTTCCACTTCACAATTGTGTCCCACTTGTTGGTGATTCTTCACAAAAAATAATTTTTTTATATCTTTATGTTTGAAGCCTGAAATGTGTCAAAAGGTTGAAAACTTCAAGGGGGCCGAATACTTTCGCAAGGCACTGTAAGTCTTCTGGTAGCTGTGCAAGAGAAATCTCATTCCCAATCAGCAGAGACGGAGAGGTAGGTAATTACTGCTAACTAACATGCTAGTTAACATTAACATAGGCACAGGCTAATTACTAATGTTAACTAGCATACTAGTTAACATTAGTAATTAAAACTAAACAGCTGATGTAGGTCCAAACTGTCTGTGAGCTTCTCCTGACAATACGGTGATTTGTCGACTATGCGACAGCAAGTCGCGTGGTTGTGACACAATCACTAGAATATTTTTCCAAAAACGTCTGCTACGGAGCCATAACGTGAGATACAAGGTAACGGAGCCTTTTATACATTGTCGTGTTTCTTTGGAAATAAACAACGGACAAATAGAGTCTTTAAACTCTTCAGTAAAATTATTCGCTGTCAAAGTGGCGCCAAAATGAATGGGAGTCAATGGGATGCTAACTGCAGGTGATGGCTTCGTAGCATTAAAATGGCGCCATGGAAGCTACGCTTAGAGAGGAGAGAGGCTGACCCCCTTGGGTTCGGAGCGTGTGTGCGTCTGCACGGTTCGACACATCCACAATGTAGCCTCGTGCCCATATGTAATCTCAACCAGTGTTTCCCTTTTGTGTGAAAAAAGAGGTGAGGACAAGTTATAAACAAAACGTACAGCGACAGAGCATGCAAAACATTTTTAGAACGTTCTGCCAGCCTGTATACATTTTAGCATCAATGTCCACTGTGACGTCTTTTCACTATAAAGTCTCTGAAGCGGCTGCTGTTTCAATCCTGTCAGCTCTGCAGCAGGCAGGGCTGCTTGGTTCCCCTGCGAATGACGCACGCACAAGTTAAAGTCCAACAATATGAAAGGCCAGGATAGGAAATGAACTAACAATGTAAAGATCAACAAGCCACTGACAGACATGTTCAAATTTGATTAAAATAAATTAGTATTTTTTGTCTTAAATCCACCAGCCATTTTTATATTATACCAGCATTTGCAGCATTCTGAGCCTTTTTGGTTTCTAGGAAACCTCAACCTATAGTAGTTAATTCTTCTTTTTTATTTTTAACCTTTAAACACTGTTCGTTGCTACCCCCCCCCCACCCCCCACCCTAATTTACTGCTTGCGGTCAAATTTGACCGGACAGTTTTATTTTAACATGAATACCAATAACCCTAACCCAATGTGTGTGACTGGGTGTACATATGTGTGTGTCTGCGTGTCTGCATGTCTGCATGCATGTGTGTGCAAACATTGGTGGTTCACTTGCACAAGTGGCAACATGACAACATGAACTGACAACATGAACTCTGTGTGTGTATGTGTGTGTCTGTTTGTGTGTGTGTGGGTCTGTGTGTTTCTGTGTTTCATGTGTGTGAACATTGGTGGTTCATGCAAGTGGCAACATGACAACATGAACTGACAACATGAACTCTGTGTGTGTATGTGTGTGTCTGTTTGTGTGTGTGTGGGTCTGTGTGTTTCTGTGTGTGCGTGCATGCATGTGTGTGCGAACATTGGTGGTTCACTTGCACAAGTGGCAACATGACAACATGAACTGACAACACGAAATGCGTGTCTGTGTGAGAGTGGGTGTAGGTGTGTGTGTATGTATGTGTGTGTGTGTGTGTGTGTGTGTTTCTGAGTTCTGTGTGTGCGTGTTTCTGTGTGTGCATGCGAACATTGATGGTTCACATGCACAAGAGGTGTGAGTGTGTGTGTGTGACAGTGTGGGTGTACAAGCACAGAGAAGTTGAGTCTTTCATCTCCTGGATGAAAATGTATTAATTTAATCATTTCTGACCTTTTATAAACTTAATTTGTTTAAAGAAATTTGCTAGATCAATCAATAATAAGAAGTATTGGTCCTTTGCAAATGAACCCATTTCTTTAAACCCCACATTGGAAAGTCATCTTGTGTGAATTTACACTAGTTAGTAAGACTGACAACAACCATTCTGGCATAATAAAACCAATGGAATGCTGTATACATGCAGCCTCCCAGACAGTAAATAAGAGCAGGAGCTGAACCTGGCGGTTGGTGCAGCGGTCTGACTGATGAGCTGTTTTCTGACGCTAACTTCCCAGCCTGTTGTTAGCAGTAAATAGGTTAAGCAGTGTTTATCTCAGCGGGCTGACATTCTCAGGGTTTGACAACATGGTGACTAAGCTCATCCATCCATCAGCACTCACGCAAGTGTGAACCGCCGCCAGATGAGTGTGCTTCATCCAAACACACTCTGCCACTGAAACCACATTCACACAGTTAATATTTATGAAATGGATCTCTTACTCTTTCCCTGTGCATCCTCCTGTCCTCAGCCAGCACATACATATCTGCCTCTGTTGGAATTTCTCCGCAGAGAACAAACTAATCCTGAGTTACTGCAGTAAACACCCAAATGACAATGATTCTGGGTTACTGTGCCACTAGTTTATATTAGTAATGGGCAATAGAAATGATGTGCAATATAAATGATACAAAATTGGCCTACGATAGAGATTCTAATTACTGTATATTGCATGCGATAATGAATGTTGATGACACAATCTACCCGCGAAATATAGAGCCACGAGCTGCTGGGGAAAAAGACCGGTGCAACATCTATTATTTGGACTTGGTTCGGATTTAAGCAGGAGGTGGAAAAAGTACCACAATATTGTACTCAAGTAAAAGTACCAATACTTTGATGAAATATTACTCAAGTACAAGTAAAAATATCTTAAAAATTACTGAAGTAAAAGTCATAAGTAGTTCATTTAAAATGTACTTTAAGTAAAAGTTACTTAGTTACATTTAGAAAAAACTGTAAAATGTGTCAAAATCGGACAACAAGTTAGACCCAAAGGGGTAAGACAGCCTCCACAAATGGCGCCATTTTAATGCTACCAAGCACTCACCCGCCGTTAGCATCCCATTGACTGCCATTCATTTTGACATCACTTTGACGGCAAATAACTTTACATCAGAAGTATTTAAAAACTTAATTTGTCTTGGCACGGCTACCAGAAGACTTATAACTTTACAATATACAGATAGTTTGGACTTCCATCAGCTGTTTAGGTTAAATTACTAATGTTAACTAGCATGTTAGTTAGCAGTAATTAGCCTGTGCCTATGTTAATGTTACCTAGCATGTTAGTTAGCAGTAATTAGCCTGTGCCTATGTTAATGTTAACTAGCATGTTAGTTAGCAGTAATTAGCCTGTGCCTATGTTATCTCCTAACATATACCTACCTCTCCGTCTCTGCTGATTGGGAATGATTGAGATTTCTCTTGCACAGCTACCAGAAGACTTACAGCTTTCAGACAGGTTGCTCACGTCACATCTACGTCTTCCAGCTCAGTTGGAGGCTGCTCAGTAACGCTCAGCATCCCCGGGAAAGAGCTTCTAATAGACTCCACTGGTCTCCTCCAGGACAACGGGATCTGTTGGTCCAAACCATGTATGGGCTCTTTCTTTAGGGCTCAATTAAGACACTTGCGCCCAAAATAACCGCAGTGTCCGTCTTCTGAAAACATTATGGCTTCAGAAACAATTATTTAGAACAATGTGATAAATTATTGTTCATTTATCATTATCGAGGTAAAATGTGATTTTGATTTGAGGTCATATCGTGCGACCCTACTTAGCCAAGACGATTGTGATTGGTCTAAAGAAATAAAACAGAGCACCTTTTTCTCCCATCCAGGAATACTGTGCGATTCGATTCAGAAAATGTCCGGATTCAATTCCAGTTTTTAGGCTCACAATTGGATTCAATATCGAATTTTGATTCAAAAACGATTCACAGTAAGAAAATGTAGTTACTTATTAGTGCTGTCAGTTAAACGCGTTATTAACAGCGTGAATGCAAACCCATTTTAACAGAATTAATTTTTTATTGTGAGATTAACGTACTTTTTGGCCTAGAAAACTTTGTAGTTTTTTTACACATGCATTTGCAACAACTAGTAACGTTAGAAAAACTACACCCACTGGATCTAGCTAGACGACAAACAAAACAACAGGCACGCCGCACACACGCCGTTTGGGCTTGCAAGCCGAACAAAGAGTACTTTTTTAGTGGATGGCGAGCGTGAGACGCCAACATGGACGCCGGTAAGACTCTGGATGGAAAGTTTCCTTTATAAAAGTTGCCAAATGTTTCATTGACAAAAGTGATCTGTGGGTTTGGTCGTTGTGAACTGAGCTATCATCGCAGCATGTCCAGTCTGAAATACCACCTGATCACCAAGCACACAGCTGATGCCCATCCCCCCCTCCCCCATCAAAGTATTTTTTCCCCCTTTCATTGATGGACAGTGTTACATTGTGTGAGAGATTATTTGCTCCAAGTGAGAATGTTAGTGGGAGATTGAACACTACAGTAGGCTATATGCTGGAGGGGGTTATATGTAGGCTATATCTAATGTTTTCAATAAAAAAAACATTTGGACAAAGCGGATCCACTTTTCGGGTTTAATAAGAATAATAAAAATAATGGGACAAAAATAAATCAATTTAGAATAGATAAAAATGTATGATTAATTGAGATTAATTGCAAGTTAACTATGACATTAATGCAATTAAATATTTTAATCGTTTGACAGCAATAATGTGTGTATATAAATATTCCTATGGATTTGTTTGATATGTTATTTTAACATCCTGTTATGATGTATGTTTATGTTGTGTGTGATGTCTGTAAGCTACTGGGACCTTGAATTTACCCTTGGGGATCAATAAAGTATCTATCTATCTATCTATCTATCACGTGATTACAGTGAAGTACAACATTTTTTTTTAAAAACATTAATCGATTTTTAATCGGTCGAGCTTGAATCGTCATTTGAATACGAATACATTTTTTTTGCACACCCCTACTGTGTGGACTCGCCAGACCTTCCACCGCAGCGCTGTGGAGGAAGGTCTGGCAAAGCGAGACTACTGTGCCACAGAAAACAGCTAGACTTCATGTTGTCAGTTAGTGGTTTTAAACCGTCCTCAGTTCACTTCCGCTCTACAAACCACCAGCTGCTCCAGCAGGGTATTCCTTTTACAATGTTTCCTATCAGACTGCATAGCCAAGCTCAAAGTTATTAACTAGGATTGGTATTCATACATTGTTTCTAAGAGATACCAAAAATATTCAAGTTCAAAAAGGCAAGTTTGGGTTTGTGCTTTTGCAAAGGAGGAAGTGGAGGGTCGAGGCATTCAAACTCTCTACCTGCAGACACTTTTCAGTCCAAAGTTCTTAGAACTAATCATGCTATGTTGATGTTAAGTTAAAGCGAATTCACAAGTCTGGAAAAAAAGGACTCAGCGATTTAGAGCTCTACACACAAACGTTGACGTGACTCTTTTCTTGTAGCTATGGCCTTAAGATGGAAATCCACACCAACCACCATCACCACTACCTCCCAAAGTCAACTGGCATGAGTCATGTAATTCATAAGACATTTTCCTCAGGAGTCATCATCACCTGTGACTGCAGGCTGTAGTGACTCAGGACATGACTCAGTACATTTACATAGCCTACAGCACATTATCTGAGCTCAGTGTGACCTCTAGGCAGGTAGATAACAGTAACTGTGGATACAGAGAAATGTTGAACCTAGGCGTAATTTACAAGGGGTATGGGGGGGCTTACACCCATAACCCAACACCCCCTCCCTCCAATAATCAAAACTGCTCGGTTCAACCCCACAAATATATAATGATTTCCTTTAGGCTACATAATTAAAGCCATACTGTGCGCCGTGAATTGATGTAGAAAAGGCACAAAGTATTGCAGAAAAATCCACCAGAATGCAGGAAAGATCTACCCTATGGACAAGTTCTGTGTGAGCCGAGGACAACAACCTCCTCCCTCCAACTTTCAGCTAGCCGTGCTGTTTCAGGGGGAATGCTCTGCAGAGACACAAACACAGCCGTGTGTCTCACCTTTGTCGCGGCTCCGAGGAGGACACGGAGTTGCAGCTGTGAACTGACAGCAGTGTGGAAGACTTCCGCGGTCCCAGCGGAGACGGTAGCAGGCTGGTGTTGGATGGGGACGAGTGCAGGTTACTGTTCCCCGGTGAAGGGAACGAGCCTCGGCAGCACTCAAGCAACACCTCCGCGCTCCCCACATCGTTGAACTCCGTGTCCGACGGCAGGACGAGGATTGGCGGTATGTTGAGGAGTCCTTTCCTCGGTGCTGGGGAGGGGGTCCCGGTGTTCGTGGCCGCTGCCAGACTGGAGAATGTCCCGTAGCTGTCATTGTTACCCAGCTCCTGGCACAACCCGCCGGCCGCCGCAGAGCTGCCCAGGTCGGCTCCCTCCAAGTCGGTCTCTTTGTGGTGGCGGCTTCCTACATGTACGGCTGAACTACTCTGGACTGGTCGTCCGTCCAGGGAGATGTTACTAAGAAATAAAAGCGCGGCTTGTCTCCGGCGAGAGTTCTCCCGGTTCCTCCGACTGTGTTCCCTGTTACTCAGCGTCTTTTTGCCGCTAACGGCGGCCGTTATCGCAGCGCTGTGCTGGCCGCAGGCAGCAGCCGCCGCCATGGTCTCGTTCCCCCTGAGGAAGTCAACCGGAGGATCAGCTCGACTCTGAGCTCAAGACCAGCAACTGTCAAATCCTTTTACCCGGCGCGAGACCGCTTTACGCCCTCCTCAGCTCTCATTGGCCCAGACAGGAATACGTAATGACGTGTACAGCCAATCTCACCACGCTGTAGTTTACAAAAAATGTAAATATACCATAAATGGTAGAACGTGCAAGGCCTATAACAAATAATGGTATTATTATTGTATAACATTGTTTCAAATCAAGAATAAAGAGTGCATTTAAATGATTTACCTGTTCACCATTTCTTTTTTCTTTCTCTCTCTCTTTTTTTTCATTTTTATTTTTTAAATAGGCTATTATCGAAAGTCTTTTCACAAAACCATGAAGTTGATTTTATTTTACCACAGAGTAGTACTTTTAAACATTTTTAATCCAGTTGTAAAAAGTTAGGTATCCATTAGGATTATAGAAATCAATAAATTACTGTACACTGCTTGTTTGGCCTGCATTGACAATATGTCTGTTTGGAAAATCTCACAGTGATAAAATGGCTCCAAGCCGGATAATATAATTTCATTTCGCATGTATTCTTACTTACTTACTTACTTGTTGTGTTTTCTGCGGCGTCTGTCTCTCTGCAGTATCAGGGCTCTGTCACTGCAGCTCTACCTGACAGCAGCTTTGATTGGCTGCTGGCACTTTGTTATGAAACCTCGGTGGATTTTCTCTGCACTGATCCCTGCAATGACACCAACACTGGGCCCATTGGCGCCTGGCCAGCTCGGCAGGACGACCGCACTGTGAAGTATGACTGTTAGCCTGCTAAATATAACCCGTCGGACACAACCCACTGTAATCCCAGCAGACTGGTCTGTTATCACCCTCCCACTGATCCCCACATGGGCTTCTGCAGAGCAACAACTGAAAAACACCTGACCTTCCAGCTGGAACAACAGCAGAAAAAAATCAAAAATTCACTCATTCAAATCAGTTTAATCTCACTGGAAATGTATTTTTCATTTGCATGATGTTATGTTTTATCATAGGCCTACAGTAGGCGTAGGAGACATCATCACAAACCAGAACATTTGCCTGGGTTTAAATGCAAATTCCTATTCAACTGCTGCGTGTGTGTGTTTGATCAAGATAAAGAAATTATATTGTGGTGCATTCAAAATAAAAAAGAATAAAAAGGATTTTCTTTCTACATTATCACTATATGTATTGAATACAAAAACCATTAAGACATCATTTTAACCTAAATGCCTACAAAAGTAAACAGTGAAATACATTTGATGCGATATTTTTTTCCTGTTGCTCAGCAGAAATAAAAATAAATTGAAAACAATTATACTTACATGAATATTGAGCAATTTTGAACATATAAACTACATATTATTAATATCGCTGTATGTGTGTGTGTGTGTGTGTGTTTGAAGGGATGATGATGATGATGATGATGATGAGGATGATATGATGGTAAATGCCGCCACATGGGTGGATGATTGCAGAGCTTACAGAGCTGTAATCCTATGATGAGGATAGAGTTTATACAAAGTGTCTGCTCTACTCCACCCCACAAACATACACACACACACACACACACACACACACACACACACACACACACACACACACACACACACACACACACACACACACACACACACACACACACACACACACACACATTCATCTCTTTTCAAATGCTACCTGAGGATCAAAGCAGAGGGCTAAACTAATAGCAACATTTTTTTCTCATTCTTTGAAACGCTTTGCCGATATTAACACATTAATTATTATTGTGTTTATTATTATTGCATTTCAGGCTCCTCTTTAGACTCTCTTTGAGAAGTGTGTCTTCCTGTTTGGGGCTTGCTTTGCAGTTGTTACCAATGCAGTATGTTTTTCTGCAGGGTTTTCCGCCGTTCAATCAGGCTTTCACCATCTGACGGTACATAGGCACACCTGCATTTGTAGAACAGCCAATAGGAACGCTCTCCTTCTTTCTCTCTTTCTAAAATGATCTGTGATTGGCCAAAGTCTCTCGTCACGGGCTAGATTTTCTAAAGCCTGAAAACAGAGCCAACAGGAAGAGCAGAAGTCTAGTTTTCTCTCAGAGCACTTCATATTACAATTTACTGAAAGGGTTATTATGGGTTATTTCCCCAATTACGCCAAAAATAAAATGCCTATCACAGCTTTCAAGTTAGAAACATGACCTCAGAGTTTATCTCCTACTTCCTGTCCTGATAAAAGAACTGAACATGATCATATAACCTTTCCTGGTATCATGTCGACTCATACAAACTCTTAAAGTGCCCGTATTATGAAAATGTCAATTTTTCTGGGATTTGGGGTGTTCTGAGTGAGATCCGGTTTCTGAGTGTCCTCTGTCTTCAGTCTCCGGGGGAGCTGTTCAACATCTGCACGGCTTTCTACGTCACTAGAGACGAGGTGGCTAACCGTAGCATGCTAGCTTGTTCTCAATGGAAAACACTGCTCACAGCCACTAGTGGACCAGAATCTCCAAAAGAACTGGGCACTTTAATCTAAATCATGACATTTGACCTTTGAAGCAGTCGAACAAGTTGCCTGCTATTAGCCCAACACATGGTCCTGGTCAGAACAAACAGTGTTTTGATTGTATGGGATGTCTCTCTTTCTCTCTCTCTTTCCCTATAACACCCAGTGCTCTACATGCACATATCCTGTTGAAAGAACTGTGTTTTTACGTGTATTATTTCATTTCTTTGCAGTGCTCATGTTTTATCACCAGCCTTTTGGAAAAGCTGTGGTCCATTTACAGTAATGTGCATATCACGGCTGCTGCTAAATGCTGATTAATGACTAGCAAACTGCAGCGTTGCAGACAGCGTTAGTCTGTTACATAATGAGAGAGAGGAGACAGCCCATGGTGCACTGACTCTCCCTCTCTCTGATGTTCAGCCATGCTGGCAGAGGAGAGGGCCGGGGGGCACAGAGCAGCAGTGCACCATGGGAAGGTCACGATGCTGCCGCCATGATGATGGGTCAAAGCAGCATTGTGGGGGGGGGGAATAACGCTTGTTTATCACATGTTATCATACTATCATTTTTATTGGTTTCTATCTATCTATCTATCTATCTATCTATAAGGGAACGAAGGAAAATCTTTTGTAATGACGCAGCCAAAGACAGCTTTTACAACAATACCACATAACTAGTATGTATCTAATATACAGTATGTGTGACAGGTTATTGTGATTTTGCATGTAGGGATTTACACAATGATGTGTGTAGTTGCATTTGAGAGTAATATGATTCAATAGCCACTGAATAATAACTGATCTCCAAGGCTTACTCAATATATTTTGTACCAAAGCAATGATAAATGATTATAGTCATGTGAACAACTGACCAAATGAATGAATAATGAATTCATTTAATAGTCATTTGACGATTGTGCCAAATTGATTGAGAAAAACTGTAAAACCAGTGCTTGACAGTATGATGTATGTGGCCTTTAGCCTAGCAGAGATGAAATCAGCTCTTTGATGCCCAGCTGCCTCTATGTGGTGACTGTTAGTACTACAATCCTACAGAAAATACCACAGTACTGTAGAACAGCTTTGTCAAGTATTTAGATTCCTTCATTTCATACATATATAGATAAACTATGGATTTAAGCCCCCTCTTACATGGGGGGTGCTTTTTAATATCTTTTATCATGATGAGGTATTCGGATCAGGACTTGATTTATGATCATTTTCACATTATAAAGTCTAATCATGACCTAACAAAAAACTGCACGCCCCCTCTTAAAGATGTCTGATTTTCCTTTTTTTGTGTTTGATACGATCAGGTTGAGATTTCAGTGATTTCTGTCTTAAATAACATCCACAGGAAGAACATTTTGCACAATCATAATTTTATTTGTATGTCTGAAATACATAGAAAACTCATGAGAAAGCAGCATTTTTATTTTAGCAGCAGTTATGTGTTTAATCACGGAAAAAGAAACGGCATTCATATTTAATGAGTTAAATTAAACTAAGAGCGCTTTGGTTTTCCCTCGCTTGGTTTGGTATTCTGTTTTTCTGTCTTCTGTCTGTCAGACAATATTTTATATATTTATATTTTTAATCTGTTGACTAGAAAGAATGGCTATAGCTCAGGTGCACGTGGGCAGATTGAAAGGAGGTGAAATGAGGTATCTCTCTCCCTCTCTCTCTCTCCATATCTCTTTCTTTCTTTCTCTCTCTGTATCTCTCTCTCTCAATTTCAATTCAATGTGCTTTATTGGCATTCACAAAGAAAACATGTTATTGCCAAAGCAGTTTACAGAAAATGCAGATAGTACATATCACATGTTAAATACTGTACATACAGTATTTGTCACATAGATTCTCTGACAAAACAATTACATAACCCAATATAATACTTACAGTACTTACCAGTCCCTGGGGCTGTGGCAGGCGGATACTGCTGTCCCTTCTCCTGGAGAACTACCAGCTTCTGTTCTGATTTCCAAAGTTTAACCCTTGTGTTGTCTTCCCCGTCGCCCTTGCAACTTTTTGGTGTTCTGGGTCAAAATTTTAAAGTTTTTGTCACTTTTTCCGATGTTTTTGTTGATTTTTGCTGCGCTTCTTTTTACGTTTTTATTCAATGTTTTTTTATAGATACACTTTTTTTTTCAAATGTTTAATAAAACACCCAAACCCAATAAAAGCAGTGAACTGATCATTTATTTGATCGATGTAAAGATTGTTGTATGAACCATCCACGTTAATTTATTTGACACTTTGGTTGAAGGAAACCTCAATTTCTGATATAAAAACCATTTTAAAATGGGTCAGATTTGACCCAAGGACAACAGGAGGGGTAAATCTCTTAGTGACGAGAATGTTTCACAGTGGAGGAGCCTTCTTCCTGTCTCTCCTCCGGGCCAGTTAGTGGTCACTGACCCTGTATTTAGTCGCTCTCTCTCTGTTTCCCTTCATCCTCTTATCTCTCCATCAAGGCAAGGCTGCTTTATTTGTATTGCACAATTCTGCAACAAGGCAATTCCAAGTGCTTTCCATAACACATTAGAGATCAGGTAAAACAATTAAATCATAAAAAGTAACATTAACTAAGAGATATGAAATACAAGAATGAAAGTTACAGTGTGAAGACAACAAAGAGAAAGGTCTTCAGCCTTGATTGAGTTTTCTGGGAGATTGTTCCAGATATGTGGAGCATAAAACCTGAATGCTGCTTCCCCCGGTTTAGTTCTGAGTCTGGTGACCTGAGAGGTCTGGGGGGTCATAATGTAGCTCCAGCTCAGAAATCAGAGGTAGTAGTCTTCCTCCTCAATGTCTCCGTGTGTGTCCTGGAAGCCCAGCGCCTGGATGTCGTGTGTGATGTCAGTCATGCGTCGGTTGAATTCCTGCGATCCTGAGGCCAGAGAGCCATTATCATACCTGCTGGGGGGGGACAAAACAGATTATCTAAACTGTTACCTCATCTTTCTGACTGCCTGCTTATTAAAATGTCCAGGAAATGAACACTTATTTGACATAAAGAAACAATATGTGCTTTTAGTTCTACACTGGTGCCCTTCAGCCAACATTAGTGTTACATCAACAAACACGTGCAGAGAAAGGTCTGACAAAGCGAGTCATAACAAAAAGAAATATCTTTTTATCTGCTAAAACCTTTTTTTGTCACCTGTTCTTAAGTCAAAAACACAGGAGAGAAAACAATAAAGATCAGACTATGGATCATCTCTTAACCCTCATGTTGTCCTCATGTTGTCCTCATGTTGTTCCCATGTTGTCCTCATGTTGTCCTATATCAAATTTTAATTCCCCAAAATAACATGATTGATTCCACCCAACGCTCTTTGCCAAGTACAAATCTCTACTTTCATTAATTTTGGGGCGTCTTATTCAATTTTATAGCATTGGAAAACAAATGGAAGTGTTTTTGAAATAGTATTGAGTAAAAGTTGACATATTCCAGTCTGTGATTATCATCAACATCCATTCCTTTCATTTTAGTCTCAATAATTCCTAATTTCTGTAAAACTAAAGTTAATAAGTTAGTGTTACGTAGTGTTAAACGTCAAAAAAAGTGGCAAAAATTGAAAAAGGCGTTGATAAAAGGGACAAAAACGTAAGAAAGAAGAAGTTAAAAACATTGATTAAAAAGCATCAACAAAAGTGTTGATTTTCAATTTTGACGGGAAGACAACACAAGGGTTAAAACAACACTGGAGAACTTTACAGGTTGGAAGTGGAATCGTCCCATTACATTACATTGTCCAGTTCATTCAAACACACAGATCCACTACACAATATGGCAAGCTTGCATAATGTAATGTAACCTGCAGGGGACCAAAGAGGGACAAGTTCTCCAGTGATGCTTTAAGGCTTCTGTAGCTTCCAAACTACAATGGCAACATGTTTTTTCATTTTTCAAATATAATGTCTTAATGTCTTTGAAGGAGGTTGGTACTCTTCAGTTTTATTAAAAATCGAGAGAAAAACAAAATACCTCAAAGCACACTGTTCCTTACCGTTCCAAGATGTCCTTCAACCCAGAAACCATAGCAACACATGTGCCCCTGGTCACTGTCCACTAAGATCAAATTTCTGACGTTTATTTACAGTGGATACGGAAAGTATTCAGAACCCTTTAAACATTTCACTCTTTGTTTCATTGCAGCCATTTTCCAAAAATCAAAAAAGTTCATTTTATTTCACCTTAATGTACACTCAGCACCCCCTCTTGACAGAAAAAAACAGAAAGGTAGAAATTTTTGCAAACGTATTAAAAAAGATAAACTGAAATATCACATGGTCATAAGTATTCAGACCCCTTGCTGTGACGCTCATATGTACCTCACATGCTGTCCATTTCTTCTGATCCTCCTTGAGATGGTTCTACTCCTTCATGGAGTCCTGCTGTGTGTGACTAAACTGATTGGACTTGATTAGGAAAGACACACCTGTCTATAGAATACCTTACAGCTCACAGTGCATGTCAAAGCAAATGAGAATCATGAGGTCGAAGGAACTGCCCAAGGAGCTCAGAGACAGAACTGTGGCGAGGGACAGATCCGGCCGAGGTTACAAAACAATTTCAGGGGTCTGAACACTTTCCGTAGCCATTGTATGTATTTGGGCTCCAGAGAATGAGTTACTGGACCGAACATGTAGCTTATAAACTAATCTGTCTATAAGATGGAATGGGAGACAGCAGTATCGTTTTAAAAACCACATAACCTCACGGACCAGAAATGAGTTTCAAACCGAGCTTTAACACAATCACCAATCACAAGCCCCTCCTCCTGACCCAGGGTACCTACCCTCTCATGGCCGAAGCCGACGTGTTGCTCATGCTGCGTTTGATGCGTCCAAAGCTGTCCGTTAAAATGCCTCCTTCCCGGATCCCGATGCTGTCCAGGAAACTCTCAAACACCCCAACGTCTTTGTCTGGGATGAACGGACGCATGCCTGGGAAACAACAGCCAGAGTTAAATCAGAGTTAAATCAGGACTTTTGTTGCTTGTTGTTTTTCTGTTTTTGCCCTTTTTATAGGGCTGCCCCCTCTCAGTCAATTAGTAATCTATAGTCATGTTTTTATGCTGACTTATTTCCAAGAAACATGTGAGGACATTTTGAATGATTCTTTGTGGAGAAACTCAGTTTTACAGATATGTCCATTAAATCAACTTATTGATTAGTCGACTAAGGATGTCTTAATTAGAGGACATCCCTAAAATGAAGGATGGAATGGGAAATCATGGTGGCCTGGCCTTTAATAATATAAATATATAATAATATAAATATGCCTGCTTCTATTGGAATTTAAAATAGGGGGGGTGTATACTTATGCCCCCTGTATTTTAACATAGGGGGTGTATACTTATGCCCCTGTATTTTAACATAGGGGGTGTATACTTATGCCCCCTGTATTTTAACATAGGGGGTGTATACTTATGCCCCCTGTATTTTAACATAGGGGGGTGTATACTTATGCCCCTGTATTTTAACATAGGGGGGTGTGTACTTATGCCCCCTGTATTTTAACATAGAGGGTGTATACTTATGCCCCCTGTATTTTAACATAGGGAGTGTATACTTATGCCCCCTGTATTTTAACATAGGGGGGTGTATACTTATGCCCCCTGTATTTTAACATAGGGAGTGTATACTTATGCCCCTGTATTTTAACATAGGGGGGTGTATACTTATACCCCCTGTATTTTAACATAGGGGGTGTATACTTATGCCCCCTGTATTTTAACATAGGGGGGTGTATACCTATGCCCCCTGTATTTTAACATAGGGGGTGTATACTTATGCCCCCTGTATTTTAACATAGGGGGGTGTATACATATGCCCCCTGTATTTTAACATAGGGGGTGTATACTTATGCCCCCTGTATTTTAACATAGGGGGTGTATACTTA
Source organism: Etheostoma perlongum (assembly GCA_026937815.1). Classification (NCBI taxonomy): domain Eukaryota; kingdom Metazoa; phylum Chordata; class Actinopteri; order Perciformes; family Percidae; genus Etheostoma; species Etheostoma perlongum. The sequence continues at coordinate 1,234,133 of CM049377.1, read as the reverse complement.
TTCCCCTGTATTTTAACATAGGGGGTGTATACTTATGCCCCTGTATTTTAACATAGGGGGTGTATACTTATACCCCTGTATTTTAACATAGGGGGTGTATACTTATGCCCCCTGTATTTTAACATAGGGGGGTGTATACTTATGCCCCCTGTATTTTAACATAGGGGGTGTATACTTATGCCCCCTGTATTTTAACATAGGGGGTGTATACTTATGCCCCCCCTGTATGTTAACATAGGGGGTGTATACTTATGCCCCTGTATTTTAACATAGGGGGTGTATACTTATGCCCCTGTATTTTAACATAGGGGGTGTATACTTATGCCCCTGTATTTTAACATAGGGGTGTATACTTATGCCCCCTGTATTTTAACATAGGGGGTGTATACTTATGCCCCTGTATTTTAACATAGGGGGTGTATACTTATGCCCCTGTATTTTAACATAGGGGGTGTATACTTATGCCCCCTGTATTTTAACATAGGGGGTGTATACTTATGCCCCTGTATTTTAACATAGGGGTGTATACTTATGCCCCCTGTATTTTAACATAGGGGGTGTATACTTATGCCCCTGTATTTTAACATAGGGGGTGTATACTTATGCCCCCTGTATTTTAACATAGGGGGTGGTGTATACTTATGCCCCTGTATTTTAACATAGGGGGTGTATACTTATGCCCCCTGTATTTTTAACATAGGGGGGTGTATACTTATGCCCCTGTATTTTAACATAGGGGGTGTATACTTATGCCCCTGTATTTTAACATAGGGGGTGTATATGCCCTGTATTTTAACATAGGGGGGGTGTATACTTATGCCCCTGTATTTTAACATAGGGGGTGTATACTTATGCCCCTGTATTTTAACATAGGGGGTGTATACTTATGCCCCCTGTATTTTAACATAGGGGGTGTATACTTATGCCCCTGTATTTTAACATAGGGGGGTATACTTATGCCCCTGTATTTTAACATAGGGGTGTATACTATGCCCCTGTATTTTAACATAGGGGGTGTATACTTGCCCCCTGTATTTTAACAGGGGGTGTATACTTATGCCCCTGTATTTTAACATAGGGGGTGTATACTTATGCCCCCTGTATTTTAACATAGGGGGTGTATACATATGCTCCCTGTATTTTAACATAGGGGGTGTATACATATGCTCCCTGTATTTTAACATAGGGGGTGTATACTTATGCTCCCTGTATTTTAACATAGGGGGGTGTATACTTATGCTCCCTGTATTTTAACATAGGGGGGTGTATACTTATGTCCCCTGTATTTTAACATAGGGGGGTGTATACTTATGCTCCCTGTATTTTAACATAGGGGGTGTATACTTATGCCCCCTGTATTTTAAGGAAGAACAGTTATTTATTTACAATAAATTATTCATTCACAAAGAAAATTTGTGTCCTTAAAAGTTAGATTTTCCAAAAAAAATGTAATTAAGGCATTAAGATCAATTTCCAAAAGATGTTTTTTTATTCCTCTTTTTAATCAACTTTAACATGGGGGGGGTAAACTTTCTCAAGCATGTATATAGAAGGTAAGGCATTCTAATAATTATTTACCACCTGACAAAATGAGCCACCCTACTTTTAACTACATGTATAGAGGAGGTATGACATTCTGACTGATAATTACCACCTGACAGAATGAGCAACCCTTCTTTGAAGAAAGTAGAGGGGAACATTTAAGAAATAAAAGAAGTGGGGCTAGACACTGTACACATATTAGGATTGGAGGCCTTTTTTAGTCAGGTAGTTAATATCTTTTGTCTATATGAATAAGACACACATAACAGAAAAAAGGTTTTCACTGACTGCACGCTATCTAAATGTGATTTACAGTACAATAAGTACAATATCAGTATAACATAAGGAAAGACACTGGACACAAGGACATCTATGGGAACCTGCACAAACAGTGTTTGTTGTTTGCTGTATGTCTGGTGGATTCGTCCTATCCCGTTCATAATCATGATTACACAGCAGCACAGTGAGCATTACAGAAAACCACCACTCTGTCTCTCTCTCACTCACGAACAGGAAGTTGTGGTTTCCTTACTGGAAGTGGGTTGGAGCTGAATTTATTGCGGTAAACACACACATACCAAAGACACACACATACAGTAAACTCAGCTGCGCGCACATGCGCACACACACACACACACACACACACACACACACACAGCTCTATATACAGGTCACACACACACTTTACCACAATACCAGCATAAATAGTAGGTTGTGGTTTCTTGCAGAGTTTCAGTTAGTTACAGTAATGAGCTGTGCGTGTTTGTATGTGTATGTGTGTGTGTGTGTGTGTGTGTGTGTGTGTGTGTGTGTGTGTGTGTCTCACCCATCAGCAGGAACTTGCGGTTGTCACCATACAGTTGCAGCAGCTCGGAGCAGAAGTGGTCAATGTTTGATCCTAGTCTGTATTCTCTCAGCAACACGGCAAAGTGCTGCAACTCCACCGGAATCAGCTTGTTACGCAGCTACACACACACACACACACACACACACACACATTAGAAAGCAATGTGTCTGTGTTAGTAACACCAAATCCCCCCTGCTTGACTGTCCAGTAGGCGTCCCCCAAGGCTCCATCCTTACTTAAGTTAAAATACTAACATCCACATGTATGCTGATGATGTTTTGACACACATGGCAAAAACTCAGGCGATATCATCTACTCCTCTATCTGCAATAGTCCCCGTTGATGACTGGCTCACTACGTCATGTCTCCATCTGAACACCAGGAAGACCGTCTGCATGGTGTTTTCCAAACAAAACACAAAGGTGACACAGTCATGTGTTCCTTAGAGGAGAGGCGCTAATAAACTGTAAAGGAATTTAAATATCTGGGGGTGACATTGGACTCAAGAGAGCCATTAAAATGTTGGATAAAAAAATCACTCTAGCATACTGAAAAAAATACAAACTATTGCGTTCTAATAATTTAAAAATTTGTAAGTATGCCTGTTTTGTATATAAGGCTTTACATCATTGTTGTCCCCCCCCACCCCAATGAATGATTTCTTAGTAGTACAAGGGCCTCCACCACCGGGGACTGTGTAGTACCTTTTAAACAAGGTATAGATATAGATATAGACAAAGTAGAGAGCAAGCGTATAGCGTGCGAGAGAAGATACGTAGTTTACTGAGCGGTTTCACACAAAACTAAGTGATACTATGACAAAGTGGTACTTTCTTTACTTGCAAATGATCTTTCAAACATCATATGTGTAATTCATGGATCAATTCAAACAGGATCGACAAACCATTTGTCTCTTCCCGTTCACTATTTAATTTCAAAATATTACTGTACTGTACATATGACTTATATTTTTTAATTGTATATATTACTTATCTTTCTTTATCTTATTTGTACATATGTATTGGCAAATGGCATAGCCCTTGTCGGCGTCTGACGTATAAAGCCACCGAACACCTTTTTATCTTCGTCACGTTTGGAAGTCTATCTGTAATGTTAATAGTCAGTGTGTGGGTCTAATGATGGAAAGACAAAAAAGAAAAGGGAAAGGTGGCGCTGAGATGGTCCGACTGAAAAGGAAAAAGGGATCATGTGGCTGTGTGTTGTTCATTCATTCACCATCCGAACATTCATTTACATACATACATTTCTCTTATGACAGAATGCATAAGCATCTACTCTGCTGTTTCCTTTGTTGTGGATCATGAAAGGATTGATTATTGGCTACTGAAGCTGTGCGCACACACACACACACACACACACACACACACACACACACACACACACACACCGTGATCATGTACTCCTGCATCAACAGCAGGGCGGGGTTACTGTCTCCTCCGTCACTGGCTGAAGCCAGACTGCGATGGGAGTCCTGCAGCGAGAGAGACGAACTCTCACTGTACGTCTCACTGTAGTAGAGCTCAAAGGCATCCTGGGAGCCATCACTGAGAGAGAGAGAGAGAGAGAGAAAGAGAGAGAGAGAGAGACTATTATCTTATCACATCATAGACAGAATATCTCTCTGACCTGACATTGACAGAGTAATATATAGATGGTGATCAAGGATCGATCACTCAAAAACAGCTCTTTGACACCGAGTCCTACCCTCAGCCCAATCCTGGGTATACCCAGGGTTACACCCTATCAGGGTTTTACCCTAGCAGGGTTACACCCTACCAGGGTTATACCCAGGTCAACTGTGTGTCTAAATGGGTTAACCCTCCTGGATCGGCTTTGTGACCCAGGTGCCAACCAGGGTCGCTAACAGCCGGGGCGGGACAAATTATGTGATTGGTTGGAATTGAGAGTGGGGCAGCCATGGCAGGTTGCTGCACACTTTGAAAAAAACAACCACATGGATTTTTATTTCACTGTGTAAAATCTGTATCATGAAGCCGACAGCAAAGCCCAATTTTACTTTTAATGAAATCAAACAAAGACAAATGTTCTCCCTTTGTCTTAAAACATTACTGCCAACTAGTCCAGCTGCTGAAATAAATATGCAGAGGAGAAGTCCTCTGAGAAGTGTTTGATGGGTATTTATTTATGCTTCAGAATAAATCACTGCAAAGCAATTATAAAATAAGCTTTATTCATCTCTCCCTACTGCAAAATGACCAATTCAAGTAGCTACAAAACATGAGTTCTGCTGGTGTGCAGATGGACAGGAGTGTGTGATGCTAGCTGTTCATTGAATAAGACGTTAAAACCCCCCCTGCCCATTTCTAGAACTTAAAGTAACTGTTAGGTGATCTCTGAATTCCTGACCAGGGATATTATATCCAGACTGGCTTGGGTTTGGTTGGATTTCCAAAAAGGAGTCCCAGTGTATTTATGTGGAGACGTCACAGCATCAGTCAGGGTCAGATGTTACTCACTATGAGCTGCAGCAGCTAAACTCTGGATCATAGCCATAGGACATGTCAGTCAGACAGCTGTCACCTGCACAGAGACAGACAGAGACAGACAGACAGACAGAGATGTACTGTAAATGTATATTTAAAGCACTTTTACACAGTACAGGCAGAGACAGACAGAGATAGACAGACAGAGATGTAAATGTATATACAGTATAAGGTGCGTTTACATAGAACAGGCAGAGACAGACATGCAGAGTCAGACAGAGATAGACAGAGACAGACATAAAGAGACAGACAGAGACAGAGACAGGCAGAGACAGACAGACAGAGATAAAGACAGACAAAGACATACAGAGACAGTGTGATGAGCTATGGTGCATAGTTTCTGTTTCCCCCCCCCCATGAGGAATTCTAAGTAATGACGACAAAACTGTCGGTGCGTCCACATGATACAAGCCTTCCGGGATCACGCACCACCCCTCCCCTCCTCCACACAGTTGCTAGTAGCCAAGGAGGACACGGAGGATTAAAAAATCATGATGGACTCTTCAGTACTCTAGTTTCTGCGCGAAAAAGTCGCACAATCACAATCTCCTGAACAGAGTCATACTGAGGACTCCACAGAAGTGAGCTGAATTAGCTTTGTATCAACTCATTTGGCAAACGTTCATTAATATAAAACAGTTGTGAACAACTGCTTTAATGTGATGAAAGTGACATGCAAAAAGTAAAAAGTGATATGTGCAGTGTAGTAGTAACTGGATTCTGCATCAAATCACCAGTCTAGAAAAAGAGATTAGATTTAAATTACTCATTTGGTTCATGAAAATGAAAAAAAATATATTTTTGAATTAGTCTTTGTTCTACCTTTGCCATACTAAAAGCCTACGTGTCACTCACTCCTCTGCAGCCAATAGCGGTCCGGCATGGAGTGATGAAACCCGGCTCTGTCGACACACTCGATGGTCTGATGGCCGTAAATGATCTGGAACATCTGACAGATCAGAGAACAGTACTCCTCTGCAGCATCCTGCACACACACACACACACACACACACACACACACACACACAAACACACATACACACACACACACACACACACACACACACACACACACACACACACACACACACACACAAACAAACAAACAAAGAGACTATCATCACACTGAACTAGTTACCACATCAATTATATCTGTGACCTCCTTTGGATTTTTTTAATCTTTTCAGTGCAGTAGTTGCATGCATTACCACCTTGTTCAAGGGCACATATATTGTAATAAGTTGAAGGATTTGAACCGGCAACCACCTAAAGCAACGCCAGCAGTCTGTTGTTGTGAGGGAACAGGACTGGAGTGTGTGAGCTTCACCTCAGCCAGTTATACAATGACCTAATAATGTAGTCAATCCACACAAACTATCGCTCCGGGGACAGATAGAAGATAACAATGACTGAGGATCACACAAACACACACACACACACAGACACACAACACACATCAAAGCTACTCTGTTGTAAATGTGATGGAATATTCCAGGTTTGCAACAACGCAGTGTGTTTTGTGTGTGTGTGTGTGTGTGTGTGTGTGCGTGTGTGTGTGTGTGTGTGTGTGTGTGTGTGTGTGTTGTGTGTGTGTGTGTGTGTGCGTGTGTGTGTGTGTGTGGATGAACTGAACAGTACTGCCCTACTTTCCACGGTTCCAAAGCGAGAGCCAAATGATTAGTGAACCCCACTGAATGCACTCTCTTCACTGGTCTATTTCCTGTCCCTGTTATTTCCTTTCAGACCGGAGTGAATGTCCACAGGGATATTTACAAGTTGTCAATTCTGAGTGCACACACACACACACACACACACACACACACATAAACACATACTCTGCATTGTTGCAAACCTGGAATATTACATCACATTGGAACTTTAGATGGTCCAACATTATAGTCCAGTGTCCACTTTGAGATAAATGTAATCTTCAACAACTAAAGTAAAACTTCAAGTGTTAGATAAGAAGATGGATATCAATCTAATTTCTGCATGTTCCATATGGAGCTGGAATCTGGACATGGTTAGTCTCTTGATGGCTGAAAGCGGGAAAACAGTAAGCCTGGCTCTGTCCGAAGTTGAGAATACACTCCAAAGCACTCCCTAAAGCTCACTCATTAACACGTCCATTTCTTGTTTCTTTCATCTGCGCACAAACAGAAATGTAAAAAAATGAGGTTTTGTCTGTGTAAACATTGGATGGATTCAGGTAGCTGTTTCCCCCTGCTCTCAATGCATCTCGGCTGCAGCTCTGCACTGAACACACAAATATGAGAGCGGTATAAATGTTCTTACATAACTACCAGAGAGAGAGTTTGTGCGAACTGCTGTTAAAAGCATGTGTGTTTCAGTTTGGGGGGGGACCTTATGGAATGGACTGAACAATGACATCAAACAGAGTCGTAATATCATATAGTTCAAAAATAGCTTAAAGAAATCCATACTTAACCAATACAGAAAAGAATAGACCGAAACATAGGAATTGAATAGTAAGGTAAAAGTTTATATAGTATTGTACTGTTTACTATTTGTTTTGTGATAATATACGGAGCCCCGCTGGGGTCAGCTGAGAAAAAAAAACATATTTTTTAACAATAAGTGCTGTAGTACAACGAGGAGCAGACAAGTTATAATGGAGGTAAGACTTAGACTTAGACTGATTTCATTGTCATTCAACTACACATTCACATATACAGTTGAGCGAGATTTCGTTGCAAGGCTCTGAAGAAAAAAAACAAAAAAACACTGCCTACCAACAGCCTGGGTCTGTCCCAGGTTTCTTCCTAAAAGGAGTTTTGCTTGCTCTGGAAAGAACTACTAGGATTGTTGGGTCCTTGTAAATTATAGAGTATGGTCTAGACCTGCTCTATCTGTAAAGTGTCTCAAGATAACTCTTGTTATGAATTGATTCTATAAATAAAATTGAATTGAAAAGCTATCAACCAGCGATGCTCTGGTTGGTTGTAGCGTTATCCTATTGCATGCAGAGGGAATTTGAAAGACAACCGTTTATCCCGCCCCTTGGAATGAGCCCTGCCAATGGGGAGTTCCCAGACCCAACATCGTGATGTGGGTCTGGCTTGTCAGGCTAGGGCATCCATCACACAAATAACCGGTGCATCTCTGTCACAACCATGTTTTCAGTGTGTTTGAGATCTAGTTTGGTCGTTCCCTATATAGTTCACTATTTAATGGCGCTTTTCCACTGCATGGTACCTACTCGTCTCGCCTCGACTCTACTCGCCTCGACTCTACTCGCCTGTTTTGGTTTTCCATTACAAAAAAAAAGTCCCTGGTACCGGCTACCAGGTACTTTTTGTAGTACTACCTCAGTCGAGGTTCCTAGCAAGCTGAGGCGATACCAAAAGATGAAGTGAAAACCTGCAAACTGCTGATTGGTTGGAGAGAATCGTCACTAATCGTCACAAAGAACGGACGCACAGTGCGTCGAGTCGAGGAGAGACGAGGCGAGTCCAGCTGTTACCAGCAGTGGAAAAATGCTATAATACACACTACATAGGGAGTAGTGAGGGAGTGAATGAGGGAGCCCAGGTGCCCCACCCTGTTCTCCACAGCCAGGATGACCAGGTTGCAGTAGGCGTCGGGGCAGGGCGTGGGCTCCAGCGGGTTGTGGTTCCTCCTCTCCCAGCTGCCGTAGCTCTTCCCCCCGTTCCCAGCTTCCTGTGCAGGCTTGCCGCCGCTCCCAGCTCCCCCCGCTGCCGCCACCACCTCCTCCCCTCCTCTCCCAGCTCCCTCCTCCCCCACCTCCCACATGCCTCCTCTCCCAGCTCCCTCCACTGCCACCCCCTCCCAACCCCACCCCCACCCCCCAGCTCCCGCTCATGGGTCTTGCTCTGCGGTTCTCCCAGCTCCCTCCTGTTTTACGCGTTTGCTGCCTCCTCTCCCAGCTCCCTCCCACCCTCTTCCTCTCTAAACTCCCTCCTCCTCTCTCTCCACCGCCTCTCTCTACTCCTCCTCCTCCTGCTCCTTCCCTCCTCTCCACATTCTGGTTTTTGTCGTGGCTGCTGCGGGACAGGGAGGGCCTCCAGTCGACTCCGCAGATGGTGTGCCGCCGCTCCATGGTGCCCCCTGCGGGCCGGGGGTCGGCATTGCAGCTCATGGTTTGACGTCGGCCGTCTATGCCCGTTGGCTTTTTCCTGTCCAGGCTGTCGTCCCCGGCAACCACTGTATCCACGTTCAGACCTGTGGGATGAGGGTTGAAAAATGTGTACATGTATCTTTCTTATAGTAGAAGAGCCGGTCTATCTAATGTCACAGGCACAGAGCAATGAATGGAATGACAATTTCTCCCAAATACTACCAAACAAAAAAAATCACTTAAGAAATATTACCTTCACAGAAACTTCAAAATCTAATACCAATTAAGAGAGAGTCTAACTTCTGGACTTTTCAAATTACAATACTGAAACGTGTCATTTTGCGGGGTTGTGACAGCCCAAAAAGTATCCACTGATTTGCAGACGTCTCTTTCACCATGTAAGTTTGTGGGAAAAGGTCTTTTGGGGTCAGAGGGCAGCATGTGAGGGACAGGGATGGTGTTATTCCACTGTTTGGATGCTATTGTCAGATTGGCACACTTCCTGGGGGCCCAGGCCTCACCTGTCTTGAGGACCAGCAGGTGCAGAGCGTCGTCTCTCAGGTAGGAGGCAGCAGCGATCTCGTGTGTGGGGATCCTCACCAGCAGCTTCTCGTTGTCTCTCTCCACGTCAGCAGCAGACAGCGAGCAGACAGACTCAGAATGCAGTCCTGATCCACGCTGGTCTTCAACGGCAGCACCTTCAACTGCTACTGACCAACACACAGGGACACGGATTCAAGATTAGTGGTTATGCATTAGCAGTTTTGGGATGTAATTAACAGAGGTGGAAATTAACAATATACATATTGAGTAGTTTTGTTGTGTATTTTGTATTTTCAAGTAGTTTAATTTTAAAATGTACTTGACTACGTTTTGAGGGAAGTATTGAATTTTGCTACTTTGCACATCCCATCCGTTACTGAGAAAAAAAAAATTGATTACGTAAACCAAAAAAAAGAAAAAAACAAACAGAATCGACCCACTAGGCTTAGGCAGCCATCGTCAAATGCATTCTGGTATATAGCATTTCAAGCATTTACAGCAGGTAATATTACACAGGTAGAGCAAAATATTATAATATTACAGCACTATCTGCAAATGTTACAGAGTACAGGTATTTACTGGTAATACCAATGCATCTTGGGAAAACAAAGGCGGGAATTACACTGCAGCCAGTAGATTACTGTAAATTAAAAAAGAATACAGTAAGAAACCGTATGTCTATTTACAGTAAAAGAAATACAATGTGTAGTGTATGAAGACTAGTTTAATGATGAAGCTGCTGCCTGTGTACTGCACATTAACAATGTAGATGTTGCCCATCACTAACCTCAGAAGTGCTTCATGATATATACACATTATCTTTATCTTTATCTTATGCTTCTAGATAAGTTATTGATCACTAACCCTGGCTGTGTCCAGCAGCTGCAGCAGCTCGTCTCGGCTGGAGGGGTTCAGGGAAACCGACACCCAGGTCAGGTGGCCGAGGAACTGACCGGAGAGGTGAAAGGTCAAGCAACTATTGTCATCAGGTCACTGTTGACTTTAGGACAAAGATCTTCAACAGGTCCGGGACACCTCGTACCTTTTCCTTGTATTTATGCGTATCATATGGAGGTGCCATTGTTCTGTACATGATATACTGTCATATCATTTGCTGGACTATTTAAATAGATATTGTAATGTGCTACTTATGAGTTCAAAAAAATCAATAAAGAAATTGTAAGAAAAAGAGAAAGAAATGTCTTTACATGAATCCAACATATTATTAGCAAATATAAACCAATTCAATTCAATTTTATTTATAGTATTGATTCATAACAAGAGTTATCTTGACCCACTTTACAGATAGAGCAGGTCTAGACCACACAATTTACAAGGACCCAACAGTTCTGTGTGAAAAGACATTGATGTTAACTGGCCCTTTAGGTAACATGGTCATTAAAACATTAAAGTGCTCATATTCTGCTCATTTTCAGGATCATAATTGTATTAAGAGGTTAAATCAGAATAGGTTTACATAGTTTCATTTTCTAAAATCACCATATTTTTGTTGTACTGCACAGTGCTGCAGCTCATCTTTTCACCCTGTGTGTTGAGCTCTCTGTTTTAGCTCCAGAGTGAGGCATCACACTTCTATACTATCTTTGTTGGGAGTCACACATGTGCAGTACCTAGGTAAGGACTACTAGCCAGTCAGAAGCAGAGTATGAGGGCCCTGACAGTACCTAGGTAAGGACTACTAGCCAGTCAGAAGCAGAGTATGAGGGTCCTGACAGTACCTAGGTAAGGACTACTAACCAGTCAGAAGCAGAGTATGAGGGCCCTGACAGTACCTAGGTAAGGACTACTAGCCAGTCAGAAGCAGAGTATGAGGGCCCTGACAGTACCTAGCTAAGGACTACTAGCCAGTCAGAAGGAGTGAGGCCCTGACAGTACCTAGGTAAGGACTACTAGCCAGTCAGAAGCAGAGTATGAGGGCCCTGACAGTACCTAGCTAAGGACTACTAGCCAGTCAGAAGCAAGTATGAGGCCCTGACAGTACCTAGGTAAGGACTACTAGCCAGTCAGAAGCAGAGTATGAGGGCCCTGACAGTACCTAGGTAAGGACTACTAGCCAGTCCAGTGACAGTACCTAGGTAAGGACTACTAGCCAGTCAGAAGCAGAGTATGAGGCCCTGACAGTACCTAGGTAAGGACTACTAGCCAGTCAGAAGCAGAGTATGAGGGCCCTGACAGTACCTAGGTAAGGACTACTAGCCAGTCAGAAGCAGAGTATGAGGCCCTGACAGTACCTAGGTAAGGACTACTAGCCAGTCAGAAGCAGAGTATGAGGGCCCTGACAGTACCTAGCTAAGGACTACTAGCCAGTCAGGAGCAGAGTATGAGGGCCCTGACAGTACCTAGGTAAGGACTACTAGCCAGTCCTGATGAGGGCCCTGACAGTACCTAGCTAAGGACTACTAGCCAGGACTAGGGTCCTGACAGTACCTAGGTAAGGCCAGTCAGAAGCAGAGTATGAGGGTCCTGACCCTGACAGGTACCTATGAGGGCCCTGACAGTAGGTAAGGACTACTAGCCAGTCAGAAGCAGAGTATGAGGCCCTGACAGTACCTAGGGGACTACTAGCCTCAGAAGCAGAGTGAGGGCCCTGACAGTACCTAGCTAAGGACTACTAGCCAGTCAGAAGCAGAGTATGAGGCCCTGACAGTACCTAGGTAAGGACTACTAGCCAGTCAGAAGCAGAGTATGAGGGCCCTGACAGTACCTAGCTAAGGACTACTAGCCAGTCAGAAGCAGAGTATGAGGCCCTGACAGTACCTAGGTAAGGACTACTAGCCAGTCAGAAGCAGAGTATGAGGGCCCTGACAGTACCTAGCTAAGGACTACTAGCCAGTCAGAAGCAGAGTATGAGGGCCCTGACAGTACCTAGGTAAGGACTACTAGCCAGTCAGAAGCAGAGTATGAGGCCCTGACAGTACCTAGGTAAGGACTACTAGCCAGTCAGAAGCAGAGTATGAGGGCCCTGACAGTACCTAAGGACTACTAGCCAGTCAGAAGGACTACTAGGGCCAGTCAGGACTAAGCCAGTCAGAAGCAGAGTATGAGGGCCCTGACAGTACCTAGGTAAGGACTACTAGCCAGTCAGAAGCAGAGTATGAGGGTCCTGACAGTACCTAGGTAAGGACTACTAGCCAGTCAGAAGCAGAGTATGAGGGCCCTGACAGTACCTAGCTAAGGACTACTAGCCAGTCAGAAGCAGAGTATGAGGCCCTGAGGTAAGGACTACTAGCCAGTCAGAAGCAGAGTATGAGGGCCCTGACAGTACCTAGCTAAGGACTACTAGCCAGTCAGAAGCAGAGTATGAGGCCCTGACAGTACCTAGGTAAGGACTACTAGCCAGTCAGAAGCAGAGTATGAGGGCCCTGACAGAGGGACTACTAGCCAGTCAGAACAGTATGAGGGCCCTGACAGTACCTAGGTAAGGACTACTAGCCAGTCAGAAGCAGAGTATGAGGGCCCTGACAGTACCTAGGTAGGACTACTAGCCAGGACTAGGGCCCTAGCCAGTCAGAAGCAGAGTATGAGGGCCCTGACAGTACCTAGGTAAGGACTACTAGCCAGTCAGAAGCAGAGTATGAGGGCCCTGACAGTACCTAGGTAAGGACTACTAGCCAGTCAGAAGCAGAGTATGAGGGTCCTGACAGTACCTAGGTAAGGACTACTAGCCAGTCAGAAGCAGAGTATGAGGCCCTGACAGTACCTAGGTAAGGACTACTAGCCAGTCAGAAGCAGAGTATGAGGGCCCTGACAGTACCTAGGTAAGGACTACTAGCCAGTCAGAAGCAGAGTATGAGGGCCCTGACAGTACCTAGGTAAGGACTACTAGCCAGTCAGAAGCAGAGTATGAGGGTCCTGACAGTACCAGTAAGGACTACTAGCCAGTAATGAGGGGACTACCTAGCTAGCCAGTCAGAAGCAGAGTATGAGGGCCCTGACAGTACCTAGGTAAGGACTACTAGCCAGTCAGAAGCAGAGTATGAGGGCCCTGACAGTACCTAGGTAAGGACTACTAGCCAGTCAGAAGCAGAGTATGAGGGGCCCTGACAGTACCTAGGTAAGGACTACTAGCCGAGTCAGAAGCAGAGTATGAGGGCCCTGACAGTACCTAGGTAAGGACTACTAGCCAGTCAGAAGCAGAGTATGAGGGCCCTGACAGTACCTAGGTAAGGACTACTAGCCAGTCAGAAGCAGAGTATGAGGGTCCTGACAGTACCTAGGTAAGGACTACTAGCCAGTCAGAAGCAGAGTATGAGGGTCCTGACAGTACCTAGGTAAGGACTACTAGCCAGTCAGAAGCAGAGTATGAGGGTCCTGACAGTACCTAGGTAAGGACTAGGCCAGTCAGAAGCAGAGTATGAGGGCCCTGACAGTCAGGTAAGGACTACTAGCCAGTCAGAAGCAGAGTATGAGGGGGTCCTAAGGACACTAGCCAGTAGCAGAGTATGAGGCCCTGACAGTACCTAGGTAAGGACTACTAGCCAGTCAGAAGCAGAGTATGAGGGCCCTGACAGTACCTAGGTAAGGACTACTAGCCAGTCAGAAGCAGAGTATGAGGGCCCTGACAGTACCTAGGTAAGGACTACTAGCCAGGTATGAGGGTCCTGACAGTACTAGGTAAGGACTACTAGCCAGTCAGAAGCAGAGTATGAGGGCCCTGACAGTACCTAGGTAAGGACTACTAGCCAGTCAGAAGAAGGGCAGAGTATAGGTAAGGCCCTGACAGTACCTGAGGGCCCTGACAGGTAAGGACTACTAGCCAGTCAGAAGCAGAGTATGAGGGCCCTGACAGTACCTAGGTAAGGACTACTAGCCAGTCAGAAGCAGAGTATGAGGGCCCTGACAGTACCTAGGTAAGGACTACTAGCCAGTCAGAAGCAGAGTATGAGGCCCTGACAGTACCTAGGTAAGGACTACTAGCCAGTCAGAAGCAGAGTATGAGGGCCCTGACAGTACCTAGGTAAGGACTACTAGCCAGTCAGAAGCAGAGTATGAGGGCCCTGACAGTACCTAGGTAAGGACTACTAGCCAGTCAGAAGCAGAGTATGAGGGCCCTAAGGACAGTACCTAGGTGACAGTACCTAGGACTACTAGCCAGTCAGAAGCAGAGTATGAGGGCCCTGACAGTACCTAGGTAAGGACTACTAGCCAGTCAGAAGCAGAGTATGAGGGTCCTGACAGTACCTAGGTAAGGACTACTAGCCAGTCCAGTCAGAAGCAGAGTATGAGGGCCCTGACAGTACCTAGGTAAGGACTACTAGCCAGTCAGAAGCAGAGTATGAGGGTCCTGACAGTACCTAGGTAAGGACTACTAGCCAGTCAGAAGCAGAGTATGAGGGTCCTGACAGTACCTAGGTAAGGACTAACTAACATAACACACTGTCATCACAGAAGTAAAGGCTGGACTACAACAGAGCTGTTTGGAGCAGTTGGTGAACAGTGTTTACTGTTGGAGATGGTAAGTCCCATTGGGGGGACTTTGTAAACCTATAACGTGAACAAAACAATATATAACACAATAAAGAAAAGGGAAAAAGCCAAAAATCATAATATGAGCACTTTAATACAGAATTTATAAAATCATGCCAACAATTATTGTTTTATTCTACGCCCTAAAACGGTTCCGTTAATGTAGGCCCAGTTTAATGTGCAACTTCATTTCATAAATATATGTAGTACGGGGTCCCTGGGGTCCCTGGGGTCCCTGGGGTCCCTGCGCCGTCTCTCTTTCAGATAAGGGGTCCTTGGCTTAAAGAACGTTGAAGACCCCTGGTTCAGTATATTTGGTTGCATTATTGTGTATTTTACCTTGACCTCCTTCTCTACGTAGTCAAAGATGAGTCTCTCCGGGTGGATGAGATAGTCGGGGGGGTAGAGAGGAACGGTGTGTAGCGGGCGCCGGTAAACGCTGCCCCGATCCACCGGCCTGCGACTGGACTTTGACCAAACCAGCCGCTTGATAGGAGAGACAAAACTCTGAGGAGAAGGAGGCACAGTGTTAGCCATGGGGACGGAAGATATGAGAAATGAATAACAAGACATCTTTTTATTGTCTCTACACAGTCGATTTTCAGGTCTGATCCTATTCTTTGGTCCATAAGAAGGTATCTTAAGGTTTTCCTTTAGTGTGAATGTTTATGGCCCTGAGAGGATGAAGCCTCTAGCCCCACCATATACCAACCTTAGGGCGATATGGGCAATGGACTGCCAAACAGGAAAAGGAGGGACAGTCGTTAACAGGGTTCTAATCTAGAAAGAGAGAAGAGCAGTTTCAGTAGTAATGTAGCCTCTCTCTCTCTCTCTCTCTCTCTCTCTGTCCCATCATGTGGAGTAGAGTTTGAAGGCACCACTGGCCCATAAAAACATCTCCAAGAAATCCTTCATCCCCTCATAGCCAACAGCACAACATGACCCCCCCATCAGCTGATACCTGTCTTGTTATTATCTGTCTGTGTGAATGTCTTTTTGTGACTGGAGCCTTGTCAAAGATCCATTTCTGTAACCCTTGTGTAACAGACAATAAAGCATTATCTTCTATTAATGAATAAGTGGAATATGTCATTGTGTCTTCTGGATGCTAATTGCTTCCACCTGTAACTTATGTAGCTAGAGGGGAACTCTTTCTGTTGTGTGATGCTATCTAGTGGACACAAGAGGTATCACTGCATGAGTTAATCATCTAGCAACAAATTAATATTGTCTTGCTTAATGTACCCATCGAATGGGTCACCTCAATCACTATCAGAATAAATGTCCCCCCCCCCCCCCCCGACACTGATGAAACCTACCCAATCCACTTTATTCATATAGCATGATTTTAACAAACACAAGTGCTGCACAAAAAGATAATACAGAATAAATAGATAACACAATAAAAGCACAATAAAAATGACGAGGTACCCAATATAAAGATAAAAGCAATAAAGTAAAAATTAAATTTAATAAACAGAAACAAATAAAATTACTGAAATGCACTGCCAGCATACGGTAAAAATAAATTGATTATAAAGACCCAATGATGTGTCTTCTAGCCTCAAGGCAAACTCTAAATTGTAAAGAGATCGTTCTGATATATAAAGTATGGTTGTATGAGCTACTTCATAGTCACAGTAGCTACTGCATGCAGCTAACACACTGACCACGGAGAAGTAGCTCATATAACCCCCCTTCAAAATATCCAAACGTTAATGGAACCTCTCTAAGAAGGACTAGCATCAGTGTGTTGTTGTAGTGGCTGTAATTATCACGCTCTAGTCAGTGGTGGGGTGTTTGGGGTTTGAATGGGAATCAGGATATAATAGAAGATGGTTCATTTATGCATGCATGCCTCAGTGTGTGTGTGTGTGTCTGTGTGTGTTAATGCAGTACATCCCCTTGGCTGTTCCAACAGTGACTGACAGGTGAGCAGTGATCTCTGACAGCTCCCTGCTGACACTCACTGTCAACACAGCACACACCATTAGACACACACACACACACACACACACACACACACACACACACACACACACACACACACACACACACACAGAATTAAACAAAGAGCAAGGAATGAAATTAGCTTGATTAAGAGTCTTTCTTTCTGAAGTAAAACAAGGACAGATTTCTACGTGTCAGACGAAGATCTCTGTAGTCAGCTGAAATGAATCATAAGACAGAAGATGAGTTATGGTTATGGTTATGAGTTTTGTTCTGCATCTTGTTTCCACTGGTTGTCATGAATGTGACAAGCTGTCCAGGTCAGACCAAGGTGAAGATGTTTTTCCTTTAGTGCTTTTTCTTCTTCTTATACATTATTTTCTTACCTATTTAAGAAATGTTTTATTCTGAGTTTTAGAACATATTTAGGGACAATAAATTCACAGACTATTCCAGATTGATATCATCTCCTGTCATACAGCTGTCTGGAAACCATTCTTCTTTTTTACAGAGCGGTATCTCTGCAAGAGGAGGAGGAATAAATCTGCATGGTGCAAGTAGTAGTAGTGTTCTCCTCGCATTGCCAGACCCTCCTCCACAGCGCTGCGGAGGAGGGTCTGGCTAGTCTGCACAGCATTCTGGGATGGGAGAAAAACCTGCTCTGGTGTATCTGCATTTCTTTAAACAAATCACAATATCTAAGTTCAATAAATAAGATCATATCAATCTTTTTTTTCCTGAAGCTTTTTTTCAACATGTGTCACTTTTTGGACGTTTTCAACACTACGTAACACTGACTTATTAACTTTAGTTTTACAGTTATTTTTGGAATTTATGGTCAATAAATAAGGAAATGATACCTAATGTTTGAGTTAGAAAAGCAGAAATTAGGAATTATTGAGACTAAAATTAAAGGAATGGATGTTGATGATAATCACAGACTGGAATATGTCAACTTTTACAATACTATTTCAAAAACACTTCCATTTGTTTTACAATGCTATAAAATTGAATAAGACGCCCCAAAATTAATGAAAGTAGAGATTTGTACTTGGCAAAGAGCGTTGGGTGGAATCAATCATGTTATTTTGGGGAATTAAAAAGAACATTGATATAGGACAACATGAGGACAACATGAGGACAACATGAGGGTTAAAGATCAGCCTGTCAGGAGAGACAGTTTGCTATTAGTCAACAGTGTACATATGCTTCAAAAGATTCACACTGACTGACTTCACGCCTGCAAGTGAATTCAGCGGTTGCTGAAATTCCCCACACACACAATCGGTTGGAAATGCCGGTGTGACCAACCCAAGCTGTTTGTCACTAAAGATCTCTGGATGGGGCAGAGACTGTCAATCACAGGGACACTCAAAACGATCTGCTGTAGGACTTCACTCAAGCTTGTCTGGTTTGTCTTTAGGAAGTGAAACCACATCAAAATATTGACAAATAATTTAGAATATTGACAAATAATAGAGTCCCAACTCTGATCTCGGATGATGAAATATGACAAAATGTGTTCTGGAGAAAGTTCGGGACCAAGCCAATCTCTGTCCAAATGTGGAAACTCAGAGACAAAACACAAGCTACTGTACCTTCTTGGATTTCTTGGGTTCATAGTCCATCGTGGGTCAGTCCTCCTCTGTAGTAGTCCTATTGTGGGCCAGACGGGTCCTTGTCCTGGGCACTCCTTCTGAATGTGTTTTGTTTTGGTTTCAGTTTGTCTTTTGCTGTCTATTTGTCTGTCTTACAGTTGTTTTTTCCATCGCTCCTTCTTTGTCTCTGTCTCTCTCGGTTGGAGTTATTTCACCTTCTGTCTCGGCTGCTCCATTCTTGTTCTTTTTGTTTCCTCTCCTGACACACACACACACACACACAGGAAGCAGAGGAAGCCTACTTCCTGTCCAAGAGGAAACTCCACCAGAGACTGATAAGGCCCATTCTCTCTGCTCTGAT
Organism: Etheostoma perlongum; assembly: GCA_026937815.1. Lineage (NCBI taxonomy): Eukaryota > Metazoa > Chordata > Actinopteri > Perciformes > Percidae > Etheostoma > Etheostoma perlongum. Next base: position 1,215,181 of record CM049377.1, on the reverse strand, counting down.
TATAGACTCCAATTTAACACTTTTCCCTTCATTTTAAGTGATTTACACTTAAGAAAGTTCTTTTTCACAATCCTGGTCTTAAAATTTGGTTTGGAAGTGCAGAAGTGCTTTTCTCATTGGAGTACGTAAAGCTCAGTTTGTCCCATTTTTCGCCGCACCAATCAGAGTGTAGCAACATTTGACTCTGATCAAACCATGTCCACACAGTCAAACCTCAGTGAGTGTAGAAAACTTCATGAATAATACCCAAATGTGTCAATCAAACTTGGATTATTGCTTATTTAGTTTTCAACGTAACATTTGAGAACTTAGAGGAAATACTAAATTGCTCTAACATTCCAAAGATACCCTGTCACTGTAAACATCGCTTCAAGGAAGACTGGGATATGCAGATTACCAGTGGTGGAAGAAGTACTCAAGTCTTTTACTGAAGTAAAAGTAGCAATCCCACAGAGTAGAATACTTTGTTACAGGCAAAAGTCCTGTATTCTAAAGTGGACTGATCTAAAAGTACAAAAGTCCATCCATCCATCTTCGTCTGCTTATCCGGTATATAGAGTAAAAAATACTCTGTTACAAGTCAAAGTCCATCCATCCATCTTCATCCGCTTATCCGGTATCAGGTTGGAGCCGCTCCAGTAGGGGACCCCAAACCTCCCTTTCCCAAGCCACATCAACCAGCTCCGACTGGGGGGTCCCGAGGCGTTCCCAGGCCAGGTTGGAGATATAATCTCTCCACCTAGTCCTGGGTCTTCCCCGAGGCCTCCTCCCAGCTGGACGTCCCTCCACCTAGTCCTGAGTCTTCCCCGAGGCCTCCTCCCAGCTGGATGTCCCTCCACCTAGTCCTGGGTCTTCCCCCGAGGCCTCCTCCCAGCTGGACGTCCCTCCACCTAGTCCTGGGTCTTCCCCGAGGCCTCCTCCCAGCTGGACGTCCCTCCACCTAGTCCTGGGTCTTCCCTGAAGCCTCCTCCCAGCTGGACATCACTCCACCTAGTCCTGGGTCTTCCCCGAGGCCTCCTCCCAGCTGGACGTCCCTCCACCTAGTCCTGGGTCTTCCCCGAGGCCTCCTCCCAGCTGGACGTCCCTCCACCTAGTCCTGGGTCTTCTCCGAGGCCTCCTCCCAGCTGGACGTCACTCCACCTAGTCCTGTGTCTTCCCCGAGGCCTCCTCCCAGCTGGACGTCCCTCCACCTAGTCCTGGGTCTTCCCCGAGGCCTCCTCCCAGCTGGACGTCCCTCCACCTAGTCCTGGGTCTTCCCCGAGGCCTCTTCCCAGCTGGAAGTCCCTCCACCTAGTCCTGGGTCTTCCCCGAGGCCTCCTCCCAGCTGGACGTCCCTCCACCTAGTCCTGGGTCTTCCCCGAGGCCTCCTCCCAGCTGGACGTGCCTGGAACACCTCCCTAGGTACTACTACTAAAAGTACAACTGTGTTTGTGTCAAAACACATACATAAGTACCAAAAGTAAAACTACTTATTATGCAGGATGGCTCATTTCAGAATATTATATTTTTTATGCACTAACTTCTAAACATCATGTTGCAGCTGATAAAAGTGGAGCTTATTATAATTACATATTTAATTACTAGCTTGTTGTACTTGAGTAAATGTACTTAGTTACTTCCCACCACTGCAGATGCCAGTGTACTGCGTGTGTCTGCTGGCTGCAGCGCTGAATGAGAAAAGGCATTTAGAGGGAAATTCAATAAGTGTGTTGAATGTATTTTCCTGTCAGTTTGCAGGGCTCAGGGATATGTTAGCGCTGTATTAACTGTAGATACATTTCATTTCTGTCAGACCACAGGCAGCGGCGTTGTTGTTGTCCTCTGGGATTCAAAGATGGGTTACTCTTTGGAACTAACCCAGTAAATATTTAGGACTTGACTACGGTGGCCCTGAAGTGCAAATCACAACAGCAAATAGAAAAACACAACAGCAAATAGAAAAACACAACAGCAAATCATAAAACACAACAGCAAATAGAAAAACACTTCAATCAATCCTAATTCTGTTGCAGTGAGCAGGTTTGACCGCAGTGAGGCAGCACTGTTACAAGACCAACTGGAGGAAGGAGGACACACACAAGCACACACACACACAAGCGCACAAACACACAATCATGCACACACACACACACACACATACACACACACACACACACACACACACACACACACACACACACACACACACACACACCAGGGTAACCACCACCTCAGGGTGACCGGAGGACTAACGGCTTAACAATAGTCCAGTTACCTAGGCAACGTGAGACAAAGATGGGGTATTTATCTTTTGAGTAATTCTTTTTCTTGTCCTCACTCTCTCTCTTTTTCTCTCTCTCTCTCCCTCTATCTCTTCCCTATCTATCTCCCTCTCTTTTTCTCTCCTCCCTCTCTCTCTCCCTCTCTCTCGCGCTCTCTCCCTATATCTCTATCTCTCTTTCTCTCTCCCTCTTCTACCTCTCTCTCGCTCCCTCCCTCTCTCTCTCCCTCTCTCTCCCTCTCTCTCCCTCTCTCTCTCTCTCCCCCTCTCTCCCCCCCTCTCTCTCTCCCTCTCTCCCCCCCATCAGCCCTGAGAAACTTGTCAAACTGTAACCCACAAAGTGATAGATTTTTGATAAATAAAACATCAATTTTTAATTTAATTTTCAAAGTTCTCTAAGAAAAATACATGTAATTCAGTCACTGGGTCCCAATTAAGAAAATGTAGACTTTTTGCAACAATTTATAAAAAAAAAAAAAAATTGAACTATTTTTGGGCATATTTCTGATAATGCTGTCCTAACCTCTGAGCCTCGGCGGGTGGCGTTTCCCATGGCAACAGTTGACTGACATCTGACAGCCAACGACGCTAGGAAACGTTCCCGTGATGCACTACTAACTGGAGACATGACATGACTGATAACTTCTATAGACTGTTGCTTTTTCTCCTTTACAGCAAGTCAAGGTTTAATTTCATTCATTTATACTGTTTATTTACTGTATAAATATATATTTATTTAAACTGTTTATTGATCTGTACTGTTCATGGGGAAATTGCAATTTACACTCTGCTTTTTGTTAGAAATCACTACACTACATAGGCCAGAAATACACACACACACACACACACACACACACACACACACACGCACACACACAACCTATTTGTGGAGCGATGTCAGAGTGAGTGGGCTGCCAGTGCTGGACCAGCGCCCTGAGCGGATGGGGGTGGGGGGGACTGTGCCTTGCCTAAGAGCACCTGGCAGCTGAAGGAGGTCAACTGGCAGCTACCAATCTTCAGCTGCCAATCAGGGACTTACGTAACAAGTCCCTGTACTTTGATCCGTACTGGGACTTGAACCAGCGACAACTCCACAGCGGCAAAGCCCCGGGGATTGATGAGATCCGTCCAGAAATGCTGAAAGCTCTGGGTGTGGAGGGGATGTCTTGGTTGACACGCCTCTTTAACATTGCATGGAAGTCTGGGACAGTCCCTAAGGAGTGGCAGACCGGGGTGGTGGTTCCCCTCTTCAAAAAGGGGGACCAGAGGCCATCCAATCTCTGTATGACCAAAGCGAGAGCTGTGTCCGGGTTCTCGGCAGTAAGTCGGACTCGTTCCAGGTGAGGGTTGGCCTCCGCCAGGGCTGCGCTTTGTCACCAATCCTTTTTGTAATATTTATGGACAGGATATCGAGGCGTAGTCGGGGCGGGGAGGGGTTACAGTTCGGTGGGCTCGGGATCTCATTGCTGCTTTTTGCAGATGATGTGGTCCTGATGGCGTCATCGGTCTGGGACCTTCAGCACTCACTGGATCGGTTCGCAGCCGAGTGTGAAGCAGCTGGGATGAGGATCAGCACCTCTAAATCTGAGGCCATGGTTCTCAGCAGGAAACCGATGGAGTGCTTTCTTCTGGTAGGGAGTGAGTCCTTACCCCAAGTGAAGGAGTTTAAGTACCTTGGGGTCTTGTTCGCGAGTGAGGGGACCATGGAGCGTGAGATTGGTCGGAGAATCGGAGCAACGGGGGGGGGTATTACATTCTGTGTATCGCACCGTTGAGACGAATAGAGAGCTGAGCCAGAAGGCAAAGCTCGTTCCTACCCTCACCTATGGTCATGAAGGCTGGGTCATGACCAAAAGAACGAGATCCAGAGTACAAGAGGCCAAAATGGGTTTCCTCAGGAGGGGGGCTGGCGTCTCCCTTAGAGATAGGGTGAGAAGCTCAGTCCTCCGAGAGGAGCTCGGAGTAGAGCCGCTGCTCCTTCACATCAAAAGGAGCCAGTTGAGGTGGTTCGGGCATCTGGTAAGGATGCCTCCTGGGGGCCCCCCTAGGGAGGTGTTCCAGGCACGTCCAGCTGGGAGGAGGCCTCGGGGAAGACCCAAGACTAGGTGTAGGGATAATATCTCCAACCTGACCTGGGAACGCCTTGGGATCCCCCAGTCAGAGCTGGTTGATGTGCCTCGGGAAAGGGAAGTTTGGGGTCCCCTGCTGGAGCGGCTCCAACCTGATACCGGATAAGCGGATGAAGATGGATGGATGGACTTTGACTTGTAACTTGTATTTTTTACAGTGGAGTATTAGTACTTTAGGATCTGAATACTTCTTCGATCCTGCGTTATAGAAAGGTGGAGATCTACCTAGGTAGACGTAGGCCTGGTCACACCACCATTTGAAATCATGGCAGAAGTATAGCAAAGCAGGCAGGCCAGACACACACACACACACACACACACACGCCTGCTCTTGATGTTCTCTTTCTCTTTGACACACACTTTGACATGCGCACATCAATCACACTTGTGTAAAGTGTACGTCATACTTTGACATGTTTTGGTGCTACATCAACTCTATATCTGTGTGTGAGAGTGTATTGGTCGTTTTATGTGTGAATTTATGCATGTATACATCCTTGTGTGTGTGTGTGTGTGTATCATCGATATCAAAGAATCAGCACCCCACGCTTCAAAATCACACATGAGGTCTGACACAAGATGAAAGGAAAAAACGCAAAAATTAGCATGAAGGAGAAAACAGGTGGAAGAAGGATGGACAAAAGGAAGGAAAGGAAGAAGAGGAAGTCAGGTAAAAAGACTTAAAAAGACGATTAGAAAAAGGAAAGGGTGAAAGGAGGGAACAAGAGAGGAAATTAAGAAGGTGGAATGCATCAAGAGGAAAAGAAGAGACCTAAAGAAGAAAAGAATGAAAATGATAGAAAAGAAAGAAAGGCAAAGACGGAACCACTGAAAGAGGAAAGGAAAAAAAGGAGGCAGAGAAAGACAGAAAGAAGAAATACATCAACAATGGATATAATGAAAAGAAGGAAAGAGTGCTAGGAAGCAAGGAGTGAAAGAACAAGAGACGGAGGAATGATGAAGAGGAAGTACAGGACAGGAAGACAGGAGAAAAGGTTTAATGTAAAGGAGGAAAGGAGTGAAGACAGAAGGAAAAAAGTCTAAGGACAAGACAATGATGTAAATAAACAAATAAAGGGCTGATACATTAAGACAGAATACCTACTTTGAGGTGGAAGAGGAACTGAACAGGGAAAAGAGGCTAAAGTTGGAAAAAATGAGGAAAGTAAGAAATGAAGGAGCGGAGGAATAAAGAAAGGTAGGAGGGAATGAAGAGGGGAGAGAAGGGATGAAAATGAAGAACAAAAGGATGAAAAAGGGGAGGAATACTCAGCCCTGTCCTCCTTTTGCCTGCTGTGGAGTAAAAAAATTGAAGAAGAAGAAGAGTCGGATCAACACCATAACGAAAAAGAAAAAATAAGACGAGAAGAGAAAGGGAGGAGGATGGATTGTTGTTTGGTTGCTGGATCTCCCGAGACGCCGACCAAACAAACAGCAAATCCCCCGGATGGAGGGATGCTGATGCGAGGGAGAGATCAAAGGAAGTTGGTTTTAGGGAGAGAGTTCGTGTTGTCGCCTCGAGAGGAAAGACAGAGGAGAGCTGAGAAGAAAGAGAGAAGACACGAGACAAACAGGGCGGGAAGATTCAGCAGAGAGGAGAGGTTGACAGAAACAGCCAATCCGATGGTTCAGATTCTGTCCCAGTGGAAATAATGGCACAATTAAGGCTTCATTTACATTCCTACATTTTGGTTTGAAAACGATTTTAAAGGTGCACTTGCATGGTTTCAGTGTCATTTCATTTTTGTCTCAAATCCTAGGCATCGCTCCTCGATCCGCCAGCCGCCTGCCCAGGGCAGGACGTCTCTTTCTCTGAGACTAAGCTACTACCCACTACCCGCTACACTGTAAATAATGGCTGTGAATCCTACAGTTATTTACTTTAGATTGCACAGTAACACTACTGTATACTGTATTTTTACAGGCCCAGCCTGGCCCAAAAAAGATACGGAACCCCAACTCAAGTGCGGTGTGGCGGCCTCGCCCTGGCAGTCCTCCATGTGGCTCTGGGTACCAACACGATAGTCAGTAAAATCACGTAAAAAGCATGACTGGGTGGGGAAATTTTTAAACCACACAAGGTCTCCAGATGATACTAATCCCATGTGAAAAGGGCATTTGTGATTCAGGGTCGTATTGGCTGCCTTGGCAATTATAAATACATGTTTTTACAGAGCCTTCCCATCTTATCTCGGGGATAATGTCAGTGAATTTGAATAAAATACAGACTTTGCTTATGCCCTGAGAATGTGCCGCACAAAACACAAACACAGGTGGTCATTTTGAAATCACATAAGGGTCCTGTGGTAAGACTAGTCCCGCGTGATTAGGGCTGAATTCCGATGAAATGTGACTGTTTTTTAAATACTTTAAAAGTGCCCGTATTGTGAAAAAAAATCACTTTTTTTGGGATGTAGGGTGTTATTTTGTGTCTCTGGTGCTCCCACACGCATACAAACTTAGAAAAAAACCCTCCATGGTGTTTTGAGTGAGGTCCGGTTTCTGAATGTCCTCTGTCTTCAGTCTCTGGGTGAGCTGTTCAACATCTGCACGGCTTTCTGCGTCACTAGAGACGAAGTGGCTACTCTCAATGGCAATGGCTTCCTGACCCTGTTGTGCAGGTATTCCACAAGTGTCCTTGTCTAGAAGAAGTCTCCCAGCTGATCCTGCCTTGGACTGACCAAAGCTGGAGAAAGAGTTATCTAGCTGATGGGATCTTACCGAGCTACTGAGCATGTGCAGCTCCCAACAAGAAAAGAAGTGAGATGTCTCACTCTGGAGCTAAAACAGAGACCTAAACACAGAGGGTGAAGACAGGATCTGCAGCAATGTGCAGTCCAACAAAAATATGGTGTTTGTTGAAAATGAGACCTTGTAAACCTATTCTGGTACAACCTCAAAATACAATTGTGAACCTGAAAATAAGCAGAATATGGGCTCTTTAAACACACACACAGACATAAAGGGTAGCCAAGTTAAAAATACAAAATATGGAGATTTCTGCCCGACAGGGACGATATGTTTAAATTGCTACTTTCTACCTTTAATGACGTAACAGAAAACCCAGACACAGCAGTGTTTTTGGCCGGCTGTTCAGCCATGTTTACTACAGCATTGGTTCCATCTACAGTTATCAGCACAGCTTGTTGAGCTCTTTTTTAAACAGCGTCATAGATATTTTCACCACTGTTTTTATTTTTCTGCTCGATCACTCGGAGGATGTTTAAGCAGCATTATCAAAAGTTACTTAGAGCACACCCTTACATACATACTGTACATAGAATACACACATACAAACCAAAGCACACATACTCATACATACACATCCTAGTATAGTGCCACTCTGGTATATACAGATATACAGAATGATAAAAAAAAAAAATCTATTTTCAGTTTTTACATCTTAATATAAGAGTCATACCAAAGACATGGCCACCGAGTGAGTAAACAATAGATAAATAGATATAAAACAAATACAAAAATAAATTAACATAAATACTTGCATCAATTAATTAAAGATGATTTGAGTTTTTAAACTCATTTACTTTTCATGTTTTTGTTCATGTCGATATATAACTTTAGGGCGGTTTCACACCGACAGCCTTTAGTTTGGTTGAATCGAACTAGAGTTTGTTTGCCTCACTGTATTTACTTTCTTGCTCCCGCCCCCACAAACAACCAACCAATAACAGGAGTGGAGGTTCTTGCGTGATTTGTAATGGTGCATTTTGGTACGCTTGGATTTTTCCAGGTGGGAAACCAAACTGAACCGACCGAGGGCAAATCGCTCCAAGTTTAGTAACTCACCAACTGATTCAGACCAAAGCAACGAACTCCAGGTGTGAAAACGCCCTGAAACTGTTATTTTACCTCAATGACAACGGACTGATTCATTGCCCAAAAAAGCTTCACCCTTGGCCCACAATTGGGTGCTTGACATATGCATTATCTGTACATTATCATGTTCAACATGACATAACCATAGAGTTGTTGTTTTCAGCACCATTAACATTGCAGTGACTGTCACCACTGTACCGACATCCACAAGTTCAGGTAGGACACTGTCAGGATAATACAACTATTATTAGTTATTCCCAATATTCCTTTTTTTCAATTTGTATTCTTGATTCTTTTGCATTTCGACCCACCAGAGTAAAAAAAAGAGCTTCCCTGCAGAGGAGACACAAACACGTCCAAAGAGAGCTTATATGGACACTTTTTCCGTTAGTATCTTCATTGGGAATACAACCACAAACCCTGTGCAGGTCAGAGTGCTGATAAACTAGCTTTTAACAATGATTATGCATGTGCACAATAGCAACGCAGGGTGCCCAGTCAACACATTGTCATACATCGGTTCATAAGATATGTTACGAAAATGTATGTGCAACGTTTCATACTATATCTTAAGAAACATGACCATTCTATTTGACGCTGTGAAACGGCTACCGGTACGTGACTGTGATGTTTTATGATGAGTAAGATTAGGCACCAAAATTACTTAGTTAGGGTTTGAAAAAGGATATGGTTTGGGTTAAAATAAGTACTCCACTACCTAACAATTTCACCTATTAATGTCACTTAGGTATGTACAAAGGTTAACAAACCCAACCCACCACAGCGACCTCATCCCAATGAAAACCTGTCTGTCTTATAGCCTACTACATCACCCAACTTCCTCATTTGCTTCCATCATAATTACGGCCACAACAGGGCACTGCCTAAGAACTAAGGTCAATATGGTGCTAATTTAATACATGGGTTATATGAATTGTAGTGCATTACTTTTCGTAGGTATATGTACAAACTAGGGATGTGCCGATCAGCTTTTTTGGTCCCAGACCCTGATCCAATTTTTAAAATATTGAATATCTGCCGATACCGAGTCCCAATCCCATACTAGGCATTAGCCTAGATAATAGAGCGGCACAGGGAATAACTCGGTCCGATCGGTAACAGTGAATGAGGACAGCATGACCCAGTGATCCTTCAGAGTGTTAATTGTTTACAACATCAGAAAAGAATGCAACTCATCTGCAAGATGCAACCAGAAAAATTAACTGGGTGGGCATGGTAGCACCCTCTGAACAAATGATGGCAACAATGGGGGAAGGTTTTGAAGACAATTTCATAGAACATTAACCATTGAGTAGCGTCCTCGAATGTTGCCATGTTCAATTTTTACTTTATATAAATGTTGTTTTCAAAGGTGATAATCTAATCTGCCCCCTAGTGGATACACTTGTTAATCCTACAGGTTGAAACAAAGTCTGCGGGCAGGTATATGAATAATGCTGCTTGCATCACAGCCACTTGTCTACGTGGACGCATTGATTGTTAAAAAGCCATTATATAAGCACTCTTAGTGACTTGCTCTACCCATGGACGTAAAGAAACACAAGGTTTGAAATGCTTCCCACAAGTCCATTCAACACTTCAGAATATACACATGCATCATCAGCATAGAGGGGATAATTGCACCTGCACAGGATAATGCAACAACAAACACATTTTTGTTGGCCCCAGGTGGCAGCAGGAAAGAACTGTTTGAATGTTGAAGACTTCTCTACCCAAAAAAAGTAAACAATACATTGCTCCATTCTACAGTAAATGTTTTCTTCGTAATGTTCGTGAGTGGTGAACAGGTTCATACATGTTGAACAACTTTCTCTGGATGAAAAAGTTAAGTAGATATTCTTTTTTACACTAATAACCTTTGAACATAAAATGATGATGTTCAGTACAGCCTGCACCTGATTAAAAAAAGGGCAAGGGGGGTGCCAAAATGAAAGTTGAGATTTTTAGTCATCAAAAGCTGCTGGTTGTCTTGCTTGAAAAAAAATTAAAACTAATTTCTTTTAGTTCATAGCAGTTTAATATGAGTTTTACTGTTCAATAATATTTTGGTTTTTGTGCTCGTGTCAGTCAACCATGAATTGGTGACCCCCTGAACATTGGCATCTTCTAAATGCCAATTGGGTTGTAATGTAAAACTCTTGGTATTACAGCTACTAAGATTAAGTAAAAACAAACAAATGGTTAAACTGTATCATGAACTGGGAGTCTTTATCACTGAACAGTATCTCAAATGCATCTTCAAATGTGTTTTGATGAACATGCTTTTTTTGAGATGAATCAGGGTCACATAGGGAATGAAATGTTTTCACGAGAAATGCATTTAAGTGCATTGCTAAAAATTTGTATACTGTCTTCTTCATTTATCTAAAACAATCACAACATTGGTTTAAATGTTTCTGGGATGGACTTAAAGAACTCCCACTTCATAACAAATCACAAGTCACCTTAAATGCACGGACTAACCCTAAAGGCTCTTAACAAAATAAATGTATTTTAGAAGAACTTCAAAGATAGACTGACATATGAAAGAGGACAGAAGTTAGCTTTAATGCTAGTGTTTTTTGTGTTTTTTTTGATAAACTGGTTTTCCCTTAGGTACTGTTGCTGACCATGCGTGACTTTCTCAGCATCCATCCAGCGTCTCTCTAATTGATAATTACACATTCACACCTGGGAGCTACTGGGTTCAAACTTGGACCTCTGAAGTTAGTTCAGAGGTCCCAACAGCAGCTATCAAGAAGCAAAGAGGATTTCTCATCTGACCATTTTATTTTTCCTGTCAGTCGACTGATGATGGCACTCAGTCTAAACCTGAATCTGCCAATACCAATTTCAATCAAAGGCCTGTACATGGTTTTGTAAACAAAGCCACCTTTTGAAAAGTCCAAACCCCTGTCAACCAACCTCCTATCTGTGTCAAGAAACAGCAGCTTTTGCTAAGTTGCTAGCCTGCAAAAACAATCCTGATACTTTGCATCTTTTGAGTTTTTTCATCTTTGCGCATATATTGTTACTTGTATTTACCGCTTCCTGGATGCGTTGTAGTGTTTTCACATTCCTACAAACTTTCTTTAAGGTCTGTTGACAGGATGAAGAGACATTTCTCTTTAGCTAATGTTCTCTCCACAATCACTGAAAAATATTTTCACAGCATAGTGAACCCCTACATTGTATGTATTCCAAGAAAGGATGACGACATTTAGACTCATATGAGTAAATGAAGCTTCTTCATCCGAAAGTCATTCATCACCTAACTACAGCTTATTATAATAGCTTATATCAGACATCTGCATTTATTGGGCTGTACATCACAGGCCTGTTTGTGGTGACTTACAGATGCCATATGGGGGTAGCCATTGCAGAAGTCGTCCCCCTTACATCCTTTCATCCAGTCCTTGATTGATTTTCCCAAACAAGTCCGTTCTCAGGTGGGATGTAAACAGTGGGACTTTTGCTATGGCTGTTTGTATATCACATATGGATGAGTGACTGTTATCACTTGTATGTCAGGCTTACATTTCAGAAACCATCTGGACTTGTGAGCCTACATTTAGTGGGTCCTTGTGTTGTCATGAGACTGGAGCCCAATGTATGATATATTTCTCTATAGACACCACGGAACGAATACTTACAGCTACCAAAGTTTGTGAGGGACATGCAACCTTCTGGAAGCATTATGGTATCTTTTCCAATGTTATCATCACTGTCTCATTGCTAAAACAAATTACCTCAAATTAACAAATGTGTACTCTGCAAAGTCATTTCATTTCTGACATTGTGAAAAATACATAGTTAGCATCAAATTGATGATTTGCAGGTAAAAAAAAATCTAGACGTCTTGATTAAAACTGGGTTAAATGTGTTTAAAAGTAAGTTATATGTAACCATGGGAGATTTTAGACCCTTTGTAGGGGGGCTAATCTATGTGCTTCTAAATAGAGTTCACGAACTTGTCTGTAAAAGACAATCAATTACAGGTTCAAAGGGCACGAAACAGGTTTAATATCTTGTGTCACTGTAGCCAATGCTATCCACAAATGACCCAGTCAAGGTAAGGGTTAACAGAATCGGAGTTTTGGCCAATTGGGGGAGGTTGTGCCAGACTCCTGCCTTTGGCTGAGTCTCTAACACTTTTTCAAGGCACTGTATCCATGTCACATTCTCATTAGGGGCTGAGCCCCCCTAAAGGTCTGATCCTAGAATCACCCCTGTGTGTAACCTAGATTTAAAAAAACAACTTTTCAGCCAAAATTTAACTCATTTTTAACTGAGGTATCAAGTTATTTTTTGCCCTCAAAAGAAAATCCCTTATGCAATTTTTATTAGATAGTCTCCATTCTCTGCAGTGCAAAATACTCTACCAAACCAAAAGATTGCATGTCCCATGCAAACTCCAGTCTTTGAAAGTTCCCTGGTAAGTCTCTGATAAGTCTCCGGGGTCCAAGGCTCAAGTTCATGCAGCAGACTGTTTCTCAATTATATCAAACTCCGCAACTTCATCGCTGTCAAATTCTTACTTCCAGTTTGGACCATGCAGGACGAATCTAAATCTAACACTTCTTGGTCCCAGGATGAGAAATTTTATTTCTCAGCTCCAAGGTTTTTAGAAAAGACGAAGATTATCCCAGTTCAGTGTTACTCCATTAATATCCCACGGCTCATTCATGCTACGTACTCCCGGACTGCGCCCTAAGGGGAGAGCTTTGGTCCCAGATTGCGCTTCACATTTTACAATCAAGTTTTGACAACCTCGTTTAGAGTTGGCTGACACTCTTTTCCATGTTTCTCCTGGCGTAGGTGGTCCTGGGATGAGAGCTGATCTCAGGCTGAGCCTTGGTCCCAGACTGCACGTTTAAGTTAAAAAGCCCTTTTTGGCTTAGACAGTTGTTTCATATTCTAATACCTCTTTGCTGCCCATCATGCTACTCCTGTACTGAATCCTGGGGCTGACGGCTGACGTGGTCTCCAGAAGCAGAATGGTCTTGCGGAGGCGGCGATCAATAAAGTGCGCATCCCAGGCCGGGTATCGCTTCCTCGGCAGGTCAATCCCGGATCACGGGGCCCTCTTGTGCGCGGGATGACGAGGTCCTGTGAAGGAATGCAGGTGAGGATGAAGGAGAGGGACGAACCTGGAAGACGGGCAGGCAACTGTCCCTGTCTCTGTCCTTTTCTCGCTCCCCGGGAACCGGCTCCCCTGTGTCTTTAGTCCTAGGGAGAGTCCTTGGAGGGCTGGTAATGACCATGTCCGTTTGGGACCCTTGGGATGGAGTGAGGCAAGCGTCAATCACTCCCGCTACCCCTCCCGCACCCACCACACCCTCATCCACACAGCCTCCCCACTGTGAGCCCAGAACCGGCCCGTCGGGGTGCAGCCAGCAGTAGTACACCAGCATGAAGAAGGTTCCCAGGGCAAAGCTGCAGGCCACCAGGCACACCACCACTACAGCATAGGAGTCCGAGGTGGGTGGGCCGCGGTAGGTGTACCAGGCGGCGGTCAGCGCCACGTTCTCGGCCAGTGTTACGGAGTAGTACACGGTCATGCGGAAGCGGCTGGGGCCCTCCTTGACATTAAACCAGCAGAAGATGTAGATGATGCCCACCACCATGTTGTAGATGATCTCCTCCCACTTGGACATGCAGAAGTCGGTCTCACCTTGGATGATCCAGAACGTCATGACACACCTGCGAGACAGTAAAAAGTTAGTTAGTAACAATACTACACCTCCTGTCAATTTTATGATGACTGGTACTAGGAAGAATGTGGTGACGTATAAGGTAACTTAGGTTTTTGTGTGTTAGTGACTGATAGGAACAACAATCTTTGAAATTGGCCCAGTTAAAAAAAGTTACCCTTTAATATACTTTTTCAAATTGTTATTTTCGTCATGAGTACTTTTACACAGAAAGCAAATATTACTGTATTGGAATTAAAATACCCGGCCCCCACACCCTCATCATCACATACCCTTTACCATACCCAGAGATTAGCATGGGGAACTTTCCATATGATCATCTCTCAATGCAAATCAAACCAAATATTAAGCTAACTGAAATAACACCATGCCTATCTCTAGGTATGGTAAAGGGTATGTGATGATGTGGTGGTGGGGATTGTATCAGGATTCATAGTATCTTGGATCCATGAAACAACTGGACTTAAAAAATAAAAATCTGCCCCCTGTATTTTAACATAGGGGGGTGTATACTTATGCCCCTGTATTTTAACATAGGGGGTGTATACTTATGCCCCCTGTATTTTAACATAGGGGGGTGTATACTTATGCCCCTGTATTTTAACATAGGGGGTGTATACTTATGCCCCCTGTATTTTAACATAGGGGGTGTATACCTATGCCCCCCTGTATTTTTAACATAGGGGGTGTATACTTATGCCCCCTGTATTTTAACATAGGGGTGTATACTTATGCCCCCTGTATTTTAACATAGGGGGTGTATACTTATGCCCCTGTATTTTTAACATAGGGGGTGTATACTTATGCCCCCTGTATTTTAACATAGGGGGTGTATACTTATGCCCCCTGTATTTTAACATAGGGGGTGTATACCTATGCCCCCTGTATTTTAACATAGGGGGTGTATACTTATGCCCCCTGTATTTTAACATAGGGGGTATGTATACCTATGCCCCTGTATTTTTTAACATAGGGGGTGTATACCTATGCCCCCCTGTATTTTAACATAGGGGTGTATACTTATGCCCCCTGTATTTTAACATAGGGGGTGTATACTTATGCCCCTGTATTTTAACATAGGGGGGTGTATACTTATGCCCCCCCTGTATTTTAACATAGGGGGTGTATACTTATGCCCCCTGTATTTTAACATAGGGGGTGTATACCTATGCCCCCTGTATTTTAACATAGGGGGGTGTACTTATGCCCCCTGTATTTTAACATGGGGGTGTATACCTATGCCCCCTGTATTTTAACATAGGGGGTGTATACCTATGCCCCCTGTATTTTAACATAGGGGGGTGTATACTTATGCCCCCTGTATTTTAACATAGGGGGTGTATACTTATGCCCCCTGTATTTTAACATAGGGGGGTGTATACCTATGCCCCCTGTATTTTAACATAGGGGGGTGTATACTTATGCCCCTGTATTTTAACATGGGGGGTGTATACTTATGCCCCCTGTATTTTAACATAGGGGGTGTATACCTATGCCCCCTGTATTTTAACATAGGGGGTGTATACCTATGCCCCCTGTATTTTAACATAGGGGGTGTATACTTATGCCCCCTGTATTTTAACATAGGGGGGTGTATACTTATGCCCCCTGTATTTTAACATAGGGGGTGTATACTTATGCCCCCTGTATTTTAACATAGGGGGTGTATACTTATGCCCCTGTATTTAAACATAGGGGGGTATACTTATGCCCCCTGTATTTTAACATAGGGGGTGTATACTTATGCCCCCTGTATTTTTAACATAGGGGGTGTATACTTATGCCCCTGTATTTTAACATAGGGGGGTGTATACTTATGCCCCCTGTATTTTAACATAGGGGGGTGTATACTTATACCCCCTGTATTTTAAAATAGGGGGGTGTATACTTATGCCCCTGTATTTTAACATAGGGGGGTGTATACTTATGCCCCTGTATTTTAAGGAAAAACATGTATTTATTTATGATACATTATTCATTCACAAAGAAAATTGGTGTCCTTAAAAGGTTGGATTTTCCTAAATATTTTGAATTAAGGGATTAAGATCAATTTCCAAAAGATGATTTTTTTATTCCTCTTTTTAATCAACTTTAGCATGGGGGTGTCAACTTATTTAAGCCACTGTACCTCTTACAATAAAAGCCCTAGACATATGCTACAAACTGTCCCAGTGACATGGTAGATGACCTGGCGTGAATATTCAAACCTTTTTTTGATCAACTGTTCCAAATCTACATTGCTGTCAGAATGAATAGTTTTGACGCCAATATTCGCAGCTGATCATTTCTCATTTTTATTGTTTGTCTGCACGCCCCAAAAATGTAAAGACTTTTGGATATGCTACTTTTACCAGGAATTGCCTGTAATGAGTAGCTTCTATTTTCTAGTGAGAACACCTATTTTTGCAGCAATTTTCTGCCATTTTTCAACGTCCAGGGCTAGTAAGGGTTAGGGAAAGATCGTGGGTGGGCTTACAAAATAAAGGTTTAACTGACATGCAGCACAAGAACGGGAAAGTTAGGTTTAGGAAAAGGTTGGTTTAGGAAAAGGGTGTGGTTACAAAATGAATGCTTCAGTGACATTGGGTTAAAGTCCCGTGCTGTTTGAAATGCTAAGCTTGTGATTGCGGAGCCAGCCTCTTTGCGTGGCGCACCAGTGGCTGACGATGAAGATGCCAAAGTAGAGCTGGAAGACGGAGGCGAAGAGGGCGAAGGCCACAGTCCGCGCCCCGATGGTGAAGAAGTGCCACAGCATCTGGGTGATCACGGCCTTGTAGGACATGGGCAGCTTGTCGTCGCGGGAGTCCCGCAGAACCTTCTGGTAGGAGGCGATCATCCAGGCAAGAGAGACCAGGGAGGCCGAGGCCGAGAGACCTGGAGGGACAGAGACAGAGAGTGAGAGAGAGAGAGAGAGAGAGAAAATATAAGAGGTAGGGAAAAAAGAGGCCCAAATAGAAAGACATTTGTGTGATGATAATGAAAGAAAGAAAGGGAGATGTCCCATTTATTTTCGTCATTAGGATTTTGATTATAAGCCATAATGTTTAAACCATCCTGAGCTCAGATTGTGAATCAAAATGTTTCTGCCCCTGTAGAAGCCGCAGGTCTGTATGAAAAAACATAAAACAAATGTTTTATTCCCAATTTTATGGAGAAGTACTACACCACCCACAATCCTAAGCACTCCAGTAATGGCTCTGATTGCTGGAGCTCGCTGTTACCATAGAAACGTGTTTCTGTACACAGTCTTATACCTTTGCCTGTTTTGTCTTTTGCCTGTCGTATGTTTTACAGCCATCGTTAATCTTTCAGCTGGTTGGCTCGGTTCCAGGCCCACAACTCTTTATATAAGCATGTAATGAAACCTAGCTGCTGGTCTTTTCAAGAGCTCATTTTCGGCCTACATCATAAAAATTGTCCATTTATTTATAATCATATTATATAATATAGTTATTATTATCATTCTAATTTATAATATCCGTGAGATGGTTTCATCGAGAGGCATGGCCACAGTACATTTTCTTTGTCACAGTACTTCCAGTCAGCTAACCTTGTTATACCAGGACAGCTAAAAGAACTGTACTTTGCCCTATCTTTAGCACTAAATCAATCTTAGGTGTTAATAAATCAATCTTTGGTGTTAATAAATTAATAAATCTATCTTTGGTGTTAATAAATCTATCTTTGGTGTTAATAAATCAATCTTTGGTGTTAATAAATTAATAAATCAATCTTTGGTGTTAATAAATCAATCTTAGGTGTTAATAAATCAGTCCTAGGTGTTGATGTGCCCTGCTGTTTAATTCTAAGTTTCTCCTCGTAATGAAGACTTTCAAATGGTTTTGCCAAAGTCAGGTCGAATATTAGCATATTATATATATATTATAATAATTAGCATATATTTCTGGTTTGAAATAACCCAGAAATAATGGTCCCCTTTTAACCCAGGAGTTGGGTCAAAAATAACCCATTATAGTTTTTTAGTGTTAGTTTTTAGAGACGCTGTGCGTCCATGGGCGTAGACATAATCCCAGCATTTATCCAATGACGGTCTAGTTTTGAAGCAGCCCCGCTGAAGTCCATGGACGCTAGGCTTCAACAGGGAAATGCTCTGTGACACTACGGGAATTTATGAGAAGGATATTGAGAGCTGATTCTGAACAAACTCGTGTTCAAGATGAACATATTCAAACGCAATTTTAGTCAATAAAAGTTTAAGACAATAGTACATATTTCTCCATTATTGTTTTTACATTTTAGGGGAAGCTGAGCTTCCCTTGCAGTCTTACAGAAATGAATGAAACGTCAATGGAAAACCTTTTTCACTTCCGGAACCAGAGCCCTTCAAAAAGTGGGCGTTCACTGTTGACTCAATTACAGTCAATTCAACAAGTGTCTCCAATGTGGAATCGATTGATGGGCTCTCTCACAACAGTGATAATGTAAGAAACAATTATAATCCACCCCTCCACTGGGATGCAGATATATCGGCATTGATGTACTGATATATCTGCAATATATATATTCAAAGCTATATACGTGATTGTCCACTGCATCCTTTATAAACTGTATCATAAAGACAGAGTGGCCTTCTATGTGAGTCAGAATTATGCACATCTAATATAAAAATTTGAAACTGAAACATTAAAACTGGTAGTGCATTTTACACCCCAACATGAAATAATAATAATAATAATAATAATAATAATACATTTAATTTGTAATGCACTTTATATTTGCGCAAATCCCAAAAGTGCTACATGATAAAACAGGTAAGTGCTAAAATAAAAACACATGGAGAGCATGAAAAAAAAAAATAATAAAATAAAATAAAATAAAATAAACAAAAACAATAAGGAAAAGGGCAAGAGATCAGTCAAAAGCTCTCCTAAAAGGGTGGGTTTTAAGGCCACATTTAAAATCATCCACAGTCTGGTGTCCTCTGGTCCACAGTCTGGGAGCCACTGAGCAGAAAGCCCGATCTCCCATAGTACGGAGGTTTGTCTTGGGAGGTTTCAGGAGATAACCTGAGGCAGATCGGAGGGTCCGGGTTGAGGTCTGTGGGGTGAGAAGTTCCTTGAGGTAGGGGGGTGCTTCACTGTGGATGCACTGATGGGTAAGGAGGGAGACCTTGTACTCAATCCTGAGTGAGACAGGAAGCAAGTGGAGTGATTTGAGGATGGGGGTGATGTGGTCATGTTTGCGCACCATCAACAGGATCCTAGCAGCGCTGTTTTGGATGTACTGCAGCTTCTGAAGGTTTTTCTCAGGAATCCCAGTGAGGAGCACATTACAGTAGTCTAGCCTGGAGGAGACAAAAGGGTGGACAAGCTTTTCCGCGTCTGATGGAGTGAGTGTAGGACAGAGTTTGGCGATGTTCCTGAGGTGGAAGAAGGAGGTCTTGCAGAGATGTTTGTTGTGAGTTTCAAAGGCCAGATGAGAGTCCATTTTAACACCCAGGTTAGTGGCTGATGTTGAAAGTGGAATATTTTGGCCAGAGAGGGTAATGCTGGTAATGTCAGATGACCGAACCTGGTGTAGAGTGCCGACTAAGATGACTTCAATCTTGGAGCTGTTTAGCTGTAGAAAGTTTTGCTTCATCCACGCCTTTACCTCCTCCAGGCAGGTGGTCAGAGTGGATGATGGCAGGGCAGCAGAGGGGGTTGGGTTAGTCCTGAGGTAGAGGTGAGTGTTATCAGCATAGCAGTGGAATGAGATTCCATGCCGGCTGATGACATGGCCAAGGGGGAGCATGTAGAGGATAAACAGGGTGAGCCCTGAGGGACACCACAGTTGACGTTGTGCGTCAGGGATTTAGCCGCTCCCAAGGCGACATGCTCAGTCCTCCCGGTGAGGTAGGATGAGAACCACTCATGGACAGAGTCAGAAACACCGATAGTGAAATTGAGACGATGGAGGATGATGTTGTGGTCCACAGTGTTGAATGCTGCAGTCAGGTCCAGGAGGATGAGAAGAGATGGGGAGCCAGCGTCTGCAGTCATCAGCAGGTCATTTGTGACCCTGACCAGAGCTGTTTCTGTGCTGTGGCCAGGGTGGAAACCGGACTAAAATTGATCAAAAAGGTTGTTTTGTTTGAGATGGTCCTGAAGCTGTGCGGCAACTACTTTTTTTTTTACTATTCTTGTCAGCTACAAGCCTCTTAATGTCAGAGTAAGTGCCTATTTATGTCAGCTTTCTTACATAATTAAATCTGTTACATCAAAGGAGCTGTAATTCTGGGTGATATCAACCTTGACTGGAACTCATCAACGTCTTTGATGGCCACTGCAATGAAATTATCAATAAATCAAGGAACCAGCAACAATTGGCAAAACACGTAGCTCAATTCTGGAACAATTTCAAAAATATCTCACTTCAATGCTGAATTCAGTGCTACTGATTGGAGCGACAAGCTAATTCACACTAAACTTCAGAAAATACAGAATAAATATACCACTACCAGCAAGGTTCGACCTAGGCAGACCAAACTACCATGGGTACATTTTGAAATAATTCAACTCCTCAAACAGAAGGCCTCTCTCCTTGAAATGTACAGGTTGTAAGTAAGTCGAACACCAGAAAGGAAAAATAATTTCATACAATTTAGAAATAAATGTACTGTTGAACTGTCTATTTCCAACAGCAGACTACCCAATCTGCTACCAACCCAAAGACCTTATGGCAGACCCATAAGGTCTGTACTGGTGAAAATGAGAAGAAAAACAATGCCAATATTCAAATTTCTCTACAAGATACTCTTATCTCAGATTCAGAAAAGATTGCAAGTGCTTTTAATGATAATTTTGTATCATCCGTTAAAGAATTGGCAACATATTTTGCCATTCCTTCCTCCTCTCCACCTGTTCTCTGTTCAACACCTGATCAGTTCTCATTTTGTAAGATCTCACAGAACGAGGTGATAAACATACTGCATTCACTAAAAACTCTTATGGTCTAAACACTTTCTTTTTAAAGACTCATTATGACTTATTATGCTGATCATACCCATCTTTCAAAACTTAATTAAGCTTTGTATCAGGCTTTCTATTTTTTCCACTGACTGGAAGACAGCACAAATCAGATGATGCTTCAAACTACAGACCTACAGCAATACTCCCAGCATTGTCAAAATTGCTTGAAAAATATGGAGGAAGTATTTATTCATAATTCAAAATGAAAGTCCAAAGAGAAAATGAAGCAAGATCAAATTAAAAATATTATTATTTGACTATGCTGCTAGGAAAAATCATGAGATAATTAAATTTAAAAAAGAAAATGGAAACATAAATGCTTAAACTATAATCTTGTATTGATTGAGAGAAACATCAAATATGAAACTCAAAATGAAAAATAGAAAAGCTTAAATGGAAATACTTCAATTAAAAAAAGAAAAAAGAGAAATTGTTTAATTTTAGTCTTTACACTTTATAATTTTCAATTTTATCTTTTGAATTTTACATTTGGAAATCGCCGTTTGACATTTTAAGATTCAACTTTTCAATTTCGATTTAACGTTTTTAATTTTCATCGACTTTTCATTTTGACTTGACACTTGTCAATAATAAATAAGGAGGCTGGTGGGTAAATGAATATTTACATCAAGTGTAATGGCCAGTAGCAAATTTGGCGAATATTTGTTAATATTTGTATTTTCCTGGACCAGAACAAGCTGCTAGTAAAAATCACACAATGGAAACATTATGTGATCGTCCAGTGCAGACAATAGATGTCTCAAAATGATTGAATTACTAAAATGCAAATATGTAGAACCCCCCCCTCCCCCCCATAGCAAGTGGACCAGAATCAGTTTCTTCTGAAGTCAAACTATGTGACTGTGAGGCGCACAGCGGGCCGCCCAGAGAGTAGTTTGAACACATTAAACATTCATGTGTGTTAATCATGCAGTCTTGTCTCAAATTACCCATGAATCACACTGAGAAGGCATTAAAATTTGAGCAGAGAAAGAGCTATGCCAAACATTTTAACGGCATCGATGTGACCAACTGGCACATTCCTCTCATGTAGAAACGTAAAGTAATATTAGTGCGATTAGAAAAAAACCTTTCTGCTTTGAAGATGACTCAGTCTGCTTCTCTATGAATAATCGCTATGCTGCACGATACAACCCTTTTAATCCTTTTTTAAAATAAAAAAAACTTGTTATTTTCTTTTAATTTTCCTCTTAAATCAACTACCAATCTCACTTGTATCAAATGGCTTCAAAACAATGAGAGACATTGTGTTTTATTACATTCAGATTGGACTCAATTGATATGCTGATGGCTGTCTTTTTTATTCTAATCTGGTTTTGTGTTGTAGTTGAAGCACCTTGAACGCCAGCTCATGGTCTTTGGCATGAATTGAATTGATTTTAAGAAAAAACAACAACAATTATAATTGTTTTGCCAACAAAACAAAAAAAATACAAAGTGAGAATGTTAACTTGAGTTCTTTAGTTGTGGCAGTTCTAGACCATTTCAAATGGAGGGGCCGGGCTGGGGCCACATGGGATTTTAGGGGTACCAAATATAGTAGTGAATATAGTAGTATAGAAGTGTTACTATAGCAACAACCCTCCATAGGTTTGCTTCTACAAAAGACTACCGATACCCATATAACACTTTATCTATCACTGCACATGGACAATATCTCTTCTTTAGAGATGAAGGTAGGGTAACAAATGTATATTTGCCACAGTTAACCACTGTGTTAGCCTCCCTTTTTTAGACTTTGTTTTTAGTTTTCACTAAAACACCCTTACCACTTACATTACTTTTTGGAATTCATGGTCAATAACCCTCATTTATATATAATTATACCTAATATTTTAATTAAAAAAATAAATTTTGAATTATTTTGACTAATAGTTAAGATCAGAGGAAGGTACAGATAGTCAGGAATAAACGTGATCAATTGTATTTGCAAAGAGCGTTGTAAGGAATACAATCCATTCTTTGTGGTAATTTGGTTAAAAAGAAATTTCAGATGTAGACACTTTTTAAAGGGGTGAAATTTGACCCGAGGACAACCGGAGGGTTAAGCGTCGGGTAAACTTGAGCGCAACACCGTGCGCTGGCCGCCGTAGATGACATGCGTGATACAGGCACGCACAGAGGCGTTCATGCTCAAAGCATTGTTCGTTGCAGTACTCTCCGAAACACCAGGGGGCGTACAGACAAAATTACCTGTAAATATACAACAGGTAGTAGAGAAGAAGAGAGCGGAAGTGAAGGACAGCTGGCTGCCTGTGTCACCGCCCAATGAGAGGAGAGCGCAGATTTGAGTTGCGCATGCGTCACTTTACAACAAGTAGCATATAAGATGCTAACGAGAGACTTCTGTAATGTCAACACTAAAAATGGAACTACTTAACCAAGTTGGTTCACTGCTGGCTACAAGTTAGCATCAAACACAACAAAGGCTGTCACTTGAATGGCGTTAAGAGCTAACGTTAGCAATCATAGATAGATAGATAAAATATATTTTTTAAATGATTCCCATCTTCTGTTATTGTTTGTAATGAGAATTTCTATTTCACAGTTATGTCGTAAACCGTTAAAATCTGATCATGCGCGACTCAAATCTGGCAGTGACATCCTGGCAACAGTAGGAACCACATTCATGTTAAACACCGACGTGGGGAGAAGTGTTCCATTTATCCTCTTTAATCATGAACATGACTGTTGTTTATCTCCAAATTGAAATGACTGTCTGCCTCTAACACTGTGAAGAACACTCTTTTTTTTTAGCTTTGACAAAGCAATCCCTGTTTTTCCACACTCTCCAGCAAAATGCTTCTTCTTCTCCCAGTGTGGTGTCTCTCTCTGACGACATATTTAAGTCAGTATTTAAATCTGACTCCATGTGGTCTGTACGTGAAGAATCACACAGGTTTGTGCAGACGCGTTGAACTGAAAGTGCAGCGCAGTGGCTGCAGAGCTAAAGAATTCAGAGGTGCACGACCACACACCGCGACAGCTCGAGGAGCATTTGTGCCGGAAACGACAGCCATGGTGACGTCAATTTATACCGAAGCAACCATAAACTAAGCTTCAGGGAGGCCAAAAGGGGGTCATGGCTTTATATTGAGGGGGGACCTCTACCCCCCACTAAGCACTGCCACTGAGTTCCCTCCTCTGTGTCAGGACGGCAGCTTAAAAAGTGGATTTAGAGCATTGAATTATTGCATGTTTGAGATGTTTTTGTAGGTTGTTCTAAGTGCAGAAGCTCCTCCTGAGCCAACACAGGTACCCTCTGTGTGTGTGTGTGTGTGCGTGTATCTGAGCCTGATTGAGTAAGTGAGGGTATGTGTGTGTGTATGTGTGTGTGTACGTGTGCAAGAGAGAGAGTTTTGTTTTATTCATCAAAGGCCAATCTGCTTCTTATAAGAGGTGCATGAATAAAGCATAGAATCTCCTACTGATATCTGCCCTCAGCACCCTCACACACACACACACACACACACACACACACACACACACACACACACACACACACACACACACAGACAGACAGACAGATGGACAGACACACACACACACACACACACACACACACATACCGTCACTTACACACACACACACACACACACACACACACACACACAAATAACATTCAATGAAATAAAATCAAGTCCAAGTACATATATGATAATTCTTATTAAAACGTGGGTGTTATGTTCATAGATCTTCATTTCATTGTTTCAATCAGTAATACAAAACAAAAGGTTTACTGTGGTAAATGATCTAACTTGTTAACAACTCTTCCTGTTCAGTCTGACTTCATTATAGCGATGTTGTTCCAAATGTTTTGCAAATAACTTATAATTTTATAATATTCATCAAAGGCAATCTGTCAATCAAACTGTACAAGCGGCTGCAGCCGGAGGTTGATCTCACTCACCCTGCAGAGGGAGGACGGTGTTTCCGTGGATCATGATGCTCAGCTGGAGGACGAGCTGCGGAGCCGACTTCAGGAAGGCCTCCAGGAGGCGCAGCATGGTGATGTCAGCGCTCTCAAACATCAGCCGCCAGTGGAAGTGGCGACGGGGCCCGTTGCTATGCAAACGGCTCTGGGCACCCAGGTAGAGGGCGTGGATATACCTGCAGGCGAGAGGCACAGCATTTTAATTATTTTTTATTTCTTATTTATATTTTCTGTTGCTGTGCATTATGTCAACCAATCACCTCTTCTTCAGGCACATGATATTGTACAGTATATATCTCCAAATGATGACAATCTGCAACAGACAACACAACTGAAAAGCCATTGGCAACCACACGTGCATCTTCAGAAAGCAATGAAGTGATCATTGATCACTGGTTTCAACAACTGGAGTACAAGGCAACATAAACAACCAGATACTGTTTAACCTCTTGGGGCTTGGCCAACCCCCAAATACAATGGAGGTGGCCATAATTCTGTTTCATACTCTTGAATATATACCAACAGCGCCCTGATTACTCTGGATAATTCACAGCAGTGATCTCACATATGCAGATCAAACAACAAATGGTGTGTAATTTGGGTGAACTGGCCCTCTAAAAGAAAAGGAGAAGAACGCTTTTCTAGCATTAACATGTAATGTTCTAGGATCTAACAGGATTTACCAATGTTATTTTCTCATTTGGTAAATGCCCATCTTACTCTCCTTTAAAGGTCCCATGGCATGAAAATGTCACTTTATGAGGTTATTTAACCCATCTGTGCCGGATGCTTCGTCACAACACATCTACCGCCGGTCAAAATCCTCCTCTGTCGGAGCCATTTTCTCGCTCGTCTCTCAAAAAATCATAAAGACTGGTTGATTGACATGATTTTCAGCAAACTACAGTACATTTTAGTGGTCACATGGCTTTAAATGGCCAACAAGACCCGCCTCATGTGTATTTGAACCAATGACAGTGCGTTCTCTGCTGCACGAGTCATGAAAAGACTGACGAATACAAAATGCTGCCACGCAGCGGCCGGCGGTAGATGTGTCGTCGCGAAGCATCCGGCACAGATGGGTTAACATTAATATGCGTTCCGCCAGCCTGTCTATGGTCCCCAGTGGCTAGAAATGGTGATAGGTGTAAACCGAGCCCTGGGTATCCTGCTCTGCCTTTGAGGACATGAAAGCTCAGATGGGCCGACCTGGAATCTTGCCCCTTATGAGGTCATAAGGGACTAGGTTAGCTCCCCTTTTTTTGGTCCACCCATGATAGAGAGACATCATGGCTTTCAAACGAGCAAAGTGGCAATTGGTCAAGGCCACACCCCCAGCCTCCACCTTGATTTCTAACCGGACCAACATGGCGGCTCGTTTGGAAACGTTCTCTTACTTTAAGAAAACAGTTTCTGAAATTGTATTTTTTTGATCTGCTGCAGAATCTGTCTTCCTTTTAGATCGACAACGCTCAGATGAAAAGACTTTGAGAGTTTTGAGAGGCGGAGATTTGCAGTGAGGCCCCTGATTTGCATTAAGTAGCCTGGACCTCCACTTTATGCCAACGAGGGAGGGTGCAACTCGAGGCCCTGTCTATCGAAACTCACCGCAGCGGTACCAGAATGCATTGCGTGGCTGCCTACATACATTGACAAGTGAATGGGAAGCATAGAAATGACGCTCCTGTGGACATGTACCATCAGGTGTTGGGGTATAATGAAAAAGGACTCGGGTTTGCTTCCAGCAGTCTGCATTTTACCAACAAGCAAGTACAAAGGGTACAACAGTATAAAACCCTAAATGACATCTTCCAGGAGAAAATGTGAACCCCTCAGCACGCTGTTCTCCTGGGAGAGAGTGTTTACCCTCACCTGTCACTGTTCAACTCCGTGTCAGTGACGGTATTGGTCGCCAGGTTGCAGCGGGTCAGCTGGCGTACGCTGGAGAGCAGGCCAGACATGTTGACGTGAGGGGGGGAGGGGCAGAGCTGTTCAAAGATCTGACATGCTTCTGTTTGTGGGGGGGTTATTTTCACCTGCTGGTGCAGCATGAGGTCTGCTGTCAGCCGGGAACAGGACTGGAGTTTGATGGAAAAACAGAAAATAACTTGGAAAAGACTTATATATATATAGTTATATATATTATGACTCAGGGAGTTAGAAGGCAGACGTTGTTTTATGAGTGGACTGTATATTGTTGTTGTGCATGCAATGGTAAATGCTTACAGCAAAATACAGCATTGCTTATGTACATAAGGGGAAATCCTTATGTGGAAAACCTGTGGGGTTTCTACAAAGATTTCTTTTTGCTTTAAACTTGATACATCACAGTTGTTAAAGTTGAGAATATTTCCTAAATGTAATTTTTCATTCAACAGCAGCTTGCAGCCTTGTTCTCTCCTGAAAAAGTAAATTCTTGAAACAAGTTGATTTCTATTGAAAATCATCAGTCAAATTATCACAATACTTGCAGATTTCTGCACGTGTTTTAGTATAAGATGGACATTGGCAACACTGATGATCAACGTTTAAGGCTAGAAAACTCAAACACTGGGTACTTTCACATCTTCAGCATTGTAAAAATTACTGAGGTATTAATCTGCGACGAGGGGTTGCCAAGGAGACATTGGCTCATTTAAGGGGTCACATCTTAGATGGATTGGGTATGGGAGGAAGGAGTGATGCATCATGGGAGAGAAGTAGTGGTAGTGCAGCAGGATGGACGGGTGGTGGAGGAGAAATGGAGCTCGCTTGAGGAAAAGTGAGATGACACTTACTTCCTGCGCTTCTGCATCCCCAAGCAGATTTTAAATAGAGAGGTAAAAATAACCCAGACGTGTATGCGCATGCACGCACGCACACACACACACACACACACACACACACACACAGCATATATGATGCTGTTCTTTTCAAGCCTGCAAAAAACATACTAGCATAGAGATGTGGGTTTGATGCACAAAGCATTTCTACACACCTAAACACAGACACACATATGAAATGTGTCTCTCTCTCTCTCTCTCTCTCACACACACACACACACACACACACACACACACACACACACACAGGCAGAAAGGCCAACGAGGCAGCCTGCTGGAAATCTGTAACTCTGCAAATAATTTGCTGTCCAAGCACTGCTGGCACTCTTCCATTCAATCCTTTAGTCTCTCTGTCTCTCTCCCTCCCATCATTTTGTATTTCACTTTTTAATTCTCATCTCTGTCTTCATCTTCTCCTTTCTGCTGTTTCTTTTATTAGGGTTTGGGAAGGCAGTGTTGGTGGCTTAGTGGGGCAATCCCTTTGCTCCAGACTGAAATAACTCAACTATTTGATGGACTGCCATGACATTTTATACAGACTCATTTCCCCCTCAGGGTGAATTACAATGCTTTAATTTTTCATCTTGCTTCTTTATTTTGGTTTAGGCCCAAATACTTGCAAAATTGGCCTCAGCTGTATTTAGTGCTAATTGGCAAATATTAGCATGCTAACACTTAGATATGGAAAAAGGTCAGAAATCCCTTCTTAACATCAGCATCTCAGCATTGTCATTGGATGCATAATAGCGAGCTGCTAGCAAGTCTGTTGGCCTTTTCTTTACCTCAGCCTCTCTCTTGTGTTTCTATTTTTTGTCTCTCAAAATTGGATGCTATATTGGATCTATAGCCAGAATATCATCTATGTGTTTTATTCCTTTACCAAGTCCTCCAAACCATACGACGATATAGGTCGCCCATTCCTCTCCTCTAATACGACCCACAGGAGCGCAGTCCATCCTCATATAAACCGTAACAGTCGCAGATTAAAGCCTGTTGTGGTAACACTTTATAATAATGGTACATTATGCATGGAAAAGCATGCATTCATTCATATAATACTTCATGTATACTTCATCAGTAATGGACAATTAATAATAGTATCTTTAATAGTATCTCATGCATGACTCAATTCAGGAACAATATGTTTTTTTTATTAATTAACGCTTCAATTAAGGTGTTTTAAACATCATAAGTTCTGATTTATTGAAGATGTTCATGTCTTCTTCATTGGTAAGTGTGTAGTTAACATTGTCTTTATCATGTTTGTGGCCCTATAGTGCTGACCTGGTCCATCTTTATTCTTAAAGATGATTGTTTTTGGGCCTTTTTCCGAAACATTCTTTAACATTGATACATAGATGCATGAAGCCATGCATGAATTGATGATAATGTATGTACCATCATTATAAAGTGTTACCCACGTTGTTAAAAACAGTTTGGTCAGCTTTAGGCACCAAAACTACGTAGTTAAGATTAGAAAAAGATCAGGGTTTGGGTTAAATCAGTATATTTGATACGTTACCTAACTTTAAAGACCTTTTCATACCCCCCCTCCCTCCAGGCCTCTTTTTTTCTCTCACGTGTCATTGGTCTCCTTTGTTAAGTATCTTTCATCTTCTTTCTTTCGTTCAGTGTTTCATTTCTCTCTCTCTCTCTCTCTCTCTCTCTCTCAGTTTAACGTCATCTGTTTTGTTTTTCTGCCTCCTTTCCTTTGCTTGTTATCTCTCATTTTGTTTCTTCCTCAATCCAATTTCATGCAGCTATTGTCTCTCTCTTTCTCTCCATCCAATTTATTTTCCTCTTCCGTCAGGCGTTCTCTCAGCCTCGAGCCTCCAATCTATAAAATCTATATGAATCCTCTCGACTCTTTCCTCCGTTACTCCACTTTCCTCCTCCCCTTTATTCTTACTTTATCCCCCTTTCCGGCCCAAACTCTACTATCTACAAGGCCACAGTTGGGCCGCTGAGACCCTGGACATTTGTGAAAAGAGCTGATGTGTGTGTGTGCAGAGAATTTCTGCCAAGTGTGATGGTGAGCCAAGAATAAACCCGAGGAGAGAGAGAGTCACACACAGAAGAAATTAAACTGTTACCCACACTGCATTTTGATCCCCTTCTAATGAATATTACAGGTCAACAGTTGAAACGCAGCGCCAAGCAGCAAAAGGAGACAGAGTCAGACCTTTGTAATCTGGCTGAAACCCAGAAGAACAGTGTCATGCCCCGTCCCTGTGTCAAGTTACTGTTGAGAAGTTTTACTCCTCAACACAGGGGCCCGGGTCCGACTCCGACCTGCGGCCCTTTGCTGCATGTCATTCCCCCCCTCTCTCCCCTTTCATGTCTTCATCTGTCCTGTTAAATAAAGGAAACCTCACGAGATCAGTTCTGAGACGCAGGCAGCGCAGTCGCTCTTCACCGACTGCAAGACCCAGGCGGACCCAGAGCATGCTGGGACACGCCGGCCTCTCAGCTGATTTAACAGTGGATTGGTTCAGAATCGACCTAACATGATGACGATTTATATCAACTTTTTAATGTCATTGAATCGGAGGGATTTTACTTGCTAACTTTGGCTTATTCTGTACAGAACACCTGTGTGGCTGATAGTGACGTTAGAAGTCAGAGGGACTAAATCTGTTGTAATTTAAAATAGTGGAGACTACACGCTGATATGTGGGTCTGATAACATGTTATTACATGTTGTATGTCTGCCCTGTCCTGAGTATTTAAGTTCCCCCCCCGCGAGATCATCTGCTTCCCTGCGTCCTGTTATTCTGAGTGTCACCGCCCAATGTGAGGCGAGAGCAGATTTGAGCTGCACATGCGTCACTTTACGACACGTAGCATATAAGATGCTAACGAGAGACTTCTTCTGAAAAATGCATACATTTTCCGAGGGTAAAATATGACCTGCCTGTTAACATTATCATAAAGGTAAAAATAATAACATAGTAAGTGAATTGTAAACTGTTTCTCTTTGTTTGAATAACTAATCAACCTTACACATTAATACACCGTTGGTGTAAAAACACATGAAGTCATTTTCAATGATGCCCCCCCGCCCTACCATAGCCAATTTAACCACTGTTTAGAAGGTCTGTGTCATTGTTGTTAACAAACTTACATTTGAACGAGGACTAGTGTGCACTTCCGTCTCATAATTGCCGTCATTATAATAATAATTATTGCCACTGCCAAGGCATCCAGT